>CM063256.1:12836657-13472986 GCA_032158295.1 Pycnopodia helianthoides | reverse complement strand
TGAATTATTTTTGTTTTGTTTTCCCATCAAACTGAATGGGATCACTTAAATCATGTTTTAGATCACTTAAAGGTATTGTACACTTTTGGTAACAGCTCAAAATCAGTGTCTACATTTTGTGTGATAAACATATGCATGAACAAACAAACCTGTGAAAGTTTGAGCTCAATTGGTCATTGAGGTTACGAGAAAATAGTGAAAAGAGATCTTATGTGTTTTCTGTTTTTTCAAATTATTGCGCGCGATAATTACTATTGTTTTACTCGTTTCTCAGAAACATAGCATTTTAGGCAGAAATATTTTAAGGAACCCTTTCTACCATTACTTACTTTAAATCATGTAAGTTATGTGTGAATCTGTGAACATTGTGTTTTTCGATCTAACCAATAGTGTACAGGGCCTTTAATGTTTGTAAGATTGTGTGTCTATTGAAAACTAGAGGATGGAAATTTACTCTTCCAAACAACATGGGGTAAGAGGCACCCAGGTTGTTGTGCATGGACATTTGATTTAGTTTCATAATTATCCCCCCCCCCTTTTCCCCACCCTTTCCTCGCCCCTTTCTTTCTACCTATCCCACCCTTCCCACTGTGATATAATAATAATAATAATAATAATAATAACTAGTTCTTATAGCGCATTTCACAACAACGTATATGTATCAATGCGCTTTACATTAGTGCCCTGGTCATTGGGCCAATAGCATTCCTGTATAAATTTTTCTCAGCTAGAGAGTATACATGTACAACCCTGGGCTGCCGTGGTGCTCCAGAGGCTTTTTTATACACAATATCAACCTCTACCCTCGCAGGTACCTATTTATACCTTTGGGTGAAGAGAAGCAATTATAGTAAAGCTTAGGACACAAGTGTCACGACTGGGATTCGAACCCACACCCTGTATTTCCACAAAAGGGAGAAATTTCAGACTTTTATCTGAATTCAGGCTTTCTTTTTTATGTCTTGCCTGCCGAAAGAAACAGCTGTTGTTTTCGTCAGACATAAAGAAATTAAGCTCTTTGATCTACTACCCTAACACTGTAGATGCTGCTCCCAAAAGCTCTCTGAAATCTGAAACCGATGGGGTTATCACAAGATGAAAATGCCATCATTTCAACATGCCTCATAACATTTGGATCCTTGTTTTAGGGTGTCATGGCCGAGCGGTTTAGAGCATCGGATTCAAGTTCTGGTGGTCAAGTTATCGGGTGTGGGTTCGAATCCCGGTCATGACATTTGTGTCCTTGAGCAATATGCTTTACTATATATGCTTCTCTTCACCCAGGGGTATAAATGGGTATAAATTAATATGTGTGTGTATACTCACCAGGGAGCTGAGAAAGATTACAGGAATGCTATTGGCCCAATGACCAGGGCACTAATGTAATAATAATAATAGTGGCTTCTTATATAGCGCTCATATCCGTCACTCAGTGACGCTCAAGGCGCTTCAACAGTCAGTATTTCCTGCAAGGTGTGGAGCCACTTTTTGAAACTTGAGACATATTCCTTTACATAGCACAATGTAATGGTTTTACAAGGTGCTGTGGCGCAATGTGCTGCCAATCAAACCAGGAACACCGGGGCGAACCCCTTCTCTTTTCGATAAGTGTACTGGGTTCTTTTAGTGCATTACACAACACACGGGACCAACGGCTTTACATCCCATCCGAAGGACGAAGCAATAATGGTTAAGTGTCTTGCTTAAGGACACAAGTGTCACGACTGGGACTCGAACCCACACTCTGCTGAACGGAAACACCAGAGCTTGAGTCCGGTGCTCTTATCCGCTCGGCCACGACACGCAATGTAAAGCACATTGATACGTTATTGTGAAATGCGCTATATCAAAACTGGTTATTATTATTATTATTATTATTTAGACCCTGTGTGTCTAGGAAAGTGCCCATGATGATGGTAGTTTGTGGTGTATGAGTGCCCCCTGGAAATCCACCTCTATTTTGCCTTGCTCATGGGACGACACTACCCCCCCCCCAACAAATAAAAATTATCCATCTGACTAGTGACTGCAACGCTGTGTGTTGTGGCTGAGACACAAGGCTCAAGTGGTGTTGTCAGATTGTGGGTTTGCGTCCCAGTCATGGTGTTTGTTAAGAGAAAAGGGCTCCCTCAAAAATAGCCCTGTTGTAAAATAAATTTAGAGCCTTGAGACACCCACAGATAAAGCATTACATGTATATAAAATGTTTATTATTAGTAGTATTAACAAACCATTTATTATATTGGTTGTCGGGATGTCGTGGCCGAGCGGATAAGAGCACCGAACTCAAGCTCTGGTGTTTCTGTTCAGCAGAGTGTGGGTTCGAATCCCGGTCGTGACACCTGTGTCCCTGAGCAAGACACTTTACTATAATTGCTTCTCTCCACCCAGGGGTAAATGGGTCCTGTGAGGGCAGAGATGGTTCTAGTGATTGATTTATCTATAGTGCGCTATATATTTGGCAGCACAGGCTGTATACTCCCCAGGGAGCTGAGATGGCTTAAGGAATGAAATGGCCCAGTGATCAGGGTAATAATGTTGGAAGCGCTTTGAGACATGGTATATAAAGCGCTATATAAAAACCGAATATTATTATTATTATTATTGTACATTACAGGACCCTGAGTTGACAGAGCACGTTCGAACCATCCCGGGGTCCCTCTTCTCTACATGAACATGAATGCAATCATCCTGGAGAAACCGTCACACGCATCCAACCACTACGCGGAGAAATCAACCAAAAAGAAGACCAAACCCTCCGAGGTGGAGAAGGAAACATTGAAAATACTGAAAGGAACCGAGGTGAAGTCGAAGCTTGAGCGCAGAAGAGACGGAGACGACCCAAGGAGCCGAATCCTCTGTCCGTCAAGAAGAAGAAGAAGAACAGTGTCCGAGACGCTCCGAAGGAGGCGGAGACCGCTGGGAGGAGGAAGCGGAGGAATAGGTCAAAGGTCGCTAAGCATATCCAGGAACAAATGAGAAACTCTGATGAAAGGTAACGAAGAACCTTGTGTCAAAGGTTGTCGACCCCCAAGCTTTCTCACATTGGGATAAGACACTGAGAGGAGGATTGTGGTGTGTAAGAACGAGATGATAAAAGGGAACTTTGCATCTGATGTGTTGCACTGTGACTAAGATCAATAGAATTTATCGTGTACTGTGACTTTTGTTCATCTTTACCACCTGAGCTTAAGAATAGAGGACAAATCGCTGATGCCAGTGCTTTCAATCCCATTCAATGTGTATGTTTCTTTTACATATTTCAAATGCCATAAACCACTGCTGCCCCTTAACGTGCATGGCCAGACTGGTCCTGAAGTCTTCTGTTGCATCAGTCAACAGAGACACCTGCCATCCACCTGTTGTTTCCATTGGTCGCTGGGTGCCAGACTAGCATGTAAAGTTCATTGCTCTTTAGGGCAACGACCCCGAGCTGACTGTGTACTCACTTGTACTTCACTAACACCCCCCCCCGAACAGGCTTCGGCAGTTGATCATTATTATTGTTGCTTATTTTGTTAGGGCAGTTGATTGCTTGAACTTTTTAATGAGCCGTTCAACAGTTGCGACTACCAGTACCTTTGCTCTTTTTGTTGTTGCTATATTTTCCTTTCTTCTTCTTCTTCTTCTGTCAGTGTAGCAAGAAATGAGATTATTGATCCCACACTTGTGAACTTTGAGAATTCAATAAATGTCCATGTAGATCAATGGCTTGAGTCGTTTTTAGAATATCCTTGTGTTATTTCCTTGATTTTTTGCAGTCATCAAAAATTCTTCGTGCGAGTGTCAACTATCATGTAATTTTCAGTGTACAATGTACATTTATTTTTTGATCGAGTAGGGCATACGTTCATTCAAATCATTTAGTTTTTTTTAACACGTACAACCAGCCTGTAAAAAAAATGCACAAAACTAGGTGGTCTTATTTTTGAGAAAACAGCGAATAGCGGTTAAATAGGCCTTTTCGAAACCACGGATTTGTGGGTACCGGCCTGGGCTTCCGCTAAGGCTCAGTCCGTAATTTGGGAATTGGAGGACCGGGAGGGGGAAGTTCAAACAGGTGGACGGAAGCCCTAAGACGGTGGTTTAAAAATGGCGATGTTTCGTGTAGGATTCTGTGCATGGTGTACATTTAAACGTATGATACTTCTTCTTTTTCTTTTTTTAATAATAAATTGATTTCCATCCTCTAGTTTTCAATAAACACGCCATAAGGCCAAACTGGTTTTTTTTTTTTTTCAAGAAGAGGATGAGGGTCTTTTTATTTGGGGTTTCGGCCATCCGCCGCAACCACCTTTGTTTTCTTCGAGATTTGTTATTATTTTTTATCGATCACCATGGACTGTGACATCTTAACATCACCGCACACTTTTGCCTCGTTATAAACGAAACCCCAAGTGTTTGTTAGGCAACAAACACACGTCTAGCTTATATTTATTATCATTTCTTTCATGCAAAAAATTAGTTAGTGGCCTGACGTTTCGACCCCTAGCAGAGTCTTTCTCGAAGGCTACATTTTAGCCTTCGAGAAAGACTCTGCTATAGGGTCGAGACGTCAGGCCACTAACTAACTTTTTGCCTTTATACGACAGGTCCTTTTGGTTGATAAGCAGTTTGCAACTGTACAGCTAATTCTATTTTCTCATAATTTCTTTCAAGGAGGAAAGAGCCAGACTAAAAATGTGCTGACTTATTATAGAACTCCTAATATAGGAGGAAACATATATTTAAGAAAACTGTGAAAGTTTAAGCTCAATCGGTCATCGGATTCAAGAGCAAATAGTGAGAAAAACCTCATCAATGTTTTCACCGTTTTTAAAGATCGGGTTTTGGACAAGGGAGACCAATACTGATTCCTTTACCCATTTCTCTATAAAACTGAGCATTTCCAGCAAAATTTCAAGGGATGTTTCCCCACTATGACCGTCTTTATACCATCTAGTTATGTGCAATTATGTGAATATTTATATGTGTGCACAGCCACAATCATGGGTACACTTTTTGTAACAAAGACACCAAATGAACAACACCTAAATATTGAGTAACTCTTTGCAGATCTTGTATTCGACAAACTCGAGTACTTTCTACTCTTCATTCACACAGCGCTGGTTAATTAATTTTGCAAACAACATTGAAATAACTGTTACATCACTTGTTTTCAAACTGTTGTTCATAACATGGACACTAAAAAAAAATGTGTACCCATGATTGTGGCTGTGCACATGTTCAATCTTACCATATTGTTACCATGATGTGCACACCCTCTAGGCCCATAGTCGACCCAGCTGTCTCCCTGTTGCTCTCCCAAATTTACGGCTGTCTGTACGTCATCACCGCTCCCAACCCGGATCTGCCACAATGCAGAGTTAACTTTGCAAAGTTAAAATTAATAGAAAAATAATTATGCAGATGAGAATATTATGACTCTAAACGGGTACATCATGGTACATGTGCACAGCCACAATCATGGGTACACATTTTTGTTGTGTCCATGATATGAACAGCAGTTTGAAAACCTGAGTGAAGTAACAGTTATTTCAATGTTGTTTGTGAATTAATTAACCAGCGCTTTGTGAATGAAGAGTAGAAAGTACTTGAGCTTGTCGAAAACAAGATCTGCAAAGAATGATTCAATATTTATGTGTTGTTCATTTGGTGTCTTTGTAACAAAAAGTGTACCCGTGATTGTGGCTGTGCACACATGTATTTTCTGTCGTTATATGCGCCCACTTCAAGGCAGTGTGTACGTTAATGACCATGCAAACTTGCATTGTGAAGAGCACCGGAGAGCTGTTGATATTACCAAACATTGTTAGAAACGGCACCCTTTGAAGTGAGAATGTAGAAAATGAGGTAATTTTTCACCCCAAAATTTGAATCTGAGAAAAGGCTTCAGAAGTTCAGGCATTAAGCTTTCTCATGCGTCTGAAAGCACACAACTCTGTGCAACAAGGGTGGTTTTTTTTTCTTTCATTACCAGGTGAGCTCAAATTTCACAGGTTTGCTATTTTGTGCATTATGTTGGGATACACCAAGTGAGGATACTTTAAAGATATTGTACACTTTTGGTAACAGCTCAAAATCAGTGTCCACATTTTGTGTGATTAAACATATGCATGAACAAACAAACCTGTGAAAGTTTGAGCTCAAGTGGTCATCGAGGTCACGAGAAAATAGTGAAAAGAGATCTTATGTGTTTTCTGTTTTTTCAAATTATCGCGCGCGATAATTACTGTTGTTTTACTCGTTTCTCAGAAACGATAGCATTTTAGGCAGAAATATTTTAAGGAACCCTTTCTACCATTACTTACTTTAAATCATGTAAGTTATGTGTGAGTCTGTGAACATTGTGTTTTTCGATCTTACCAATAGTGTACAGGGCCTTTAAGGCGATTCTTTACACGATGGAACAATGCAACCATACACGGGTTTCTTTGTTCTAGTACTACCCCCCCTCCCCCAGAAGATTTCTTCAGAAAAGGGAATAATAGAACAAAAATGGAAGTACTCCATAATTGCAATAATGTATAAGGTACTTGTAGTGATGTTAAAGGCACAGTACACATTTGGTATTATGACTCTGAAAAGTAATGGCAATGAAAACTTACTTGGTAAGAAGTACAGCAGCCATGAATTTTTTTTGGATAATGAATTTTGAGAAACTTTGAACTTCGAAGTACTACGGTTATAGAAAATGTATCACTCTTTATTCCCCAAAATTTGAATCTGAGAAGTGTTTCTGTCAGAAACGCTTCTCAGACTGTGTATTCCTATGGGGAATATTCTTCCTCCGTGGAAATATTCGCGCCGGTTTTTCGGTGATATCTCAAAAACGCGACTCACCTTTTGAAGTGAAACTTTCACAGGTTAGTTTTATTGTATGTACGTACATTTATACAGGATTAACACAATCAGTATGCTCCAATTACCAAACGTGTACTGTGCCTTTATAACCGATGACTTATAACAAAAGGGACAATAGATCCACGATTGCCATCGCAAATGAAAACAACGGGGTCCATGTTTGTCTGGACAAAGAGTAGAAGCAAAGGAGGGTCCACCGTTGGAGGCCATGTTGGTGGGTTTTTTTTAACAATAAATTCTGACTAACATAATTTTGTTTTATGCGCTTTGTTTTTCCCTTTAATCTTAGTTGCTTACACGTACATATCGTCAATTTGCCTTCGGAAGAGACCGTTTTATGTTCAAAACCATAGATTCATAAGTACCATTTTGTTTGCAGTCCACTTCATAGTTTTCTAGAGACGAAAAAACTAGAACACATTTACACACCACATAATGACAAATCCACATTATTATGTTCTTTAGTAGGTTGTTCTTTTTTTATTATATCTCATCTGTCTTGAGCATTATTTTCACATAACTTGTACTTAACGTTTCTATAAATTATCAAAGACAAAAATGGACATCATTACCAATAGCATATCAAAAAGCCCCGCCCCCCGAATATACCCACATTCAGTCGTTTCTCTGTGTATACATGCACTTTTTTGTTTTATTTGATAATTTTGTACAATCCGTTTCTTCCCCCTTTCTAAAATAAAAGTTGCAAGAATTTAGTGTTTTTAAAAAATGTTTATTGGAGGCTGGATTGGATGCTGGATGGCAATCGCATGTGTGTGATTGGTCAATTCGTAAGTAAAATGGCCAATAAACGAGCACTTAATAAGATAGTAATTACTTCATGCTGTCAGAACTCGGGGCCCAATTTCATGGCGCTGCCTACCGCAGAATTGGGCGCTTATGGCGCCCAGTAAGGCGTGGATTCCTATTCGCTGTTCCACAGTAAACAGTGACATGAAGTTGGGACCTTATCACGAATTGTTGTTATTGGTCTTGTACCATTTCGCGATCATCTTGTTCTCCGCCTGTATCACTAATCACAGAGAAATTATGCTTTAAAGGTACCAGACCATTTCAGCCTAGGTTCATTGCATGATAAAAATGAACAAGATGGCCGGCCGTGATAAAGGTCATAAACACCATAGTGCACAAGGCGGGAAAAGAAGACGTTTCAAAAACAAAGCGGATTTATCCATCCTGGAACCCACAGTGTCCACTCCCCCTCCTCCTCCTTTTGTCATTCCAAATCTGCTGGCCACAAATGTTCAGTACAACTGTATCGGTTGTATTTGTAAGAATTCAATAATAAACGCTTGAGAAATTGATGAACAGAATGATGATTGCAAACAAAATCCCACCGCGTTCACTGAATGATGGGCGCCATTTTGATTATGGAAGAAATACGGCTAATATGACGTCATCGTATTAAATCACACAGATAAAACATCCCCTCTATATTTCCAATGATTAATTTCAGTGGCCTATACTTGTGTCCCCCATTATTATTATTATTATTATTTTTATAAATCAAGACTAATCTGTAGCCCTGACATGCAAATTCAATTAAAAATGTGAAAACCAAATTGCTGATTTCCTGTCCAAATCGGTAATGTTTTCTATAGAAAATACACTGTCCAAATTGAGACTGGCATCTTTGAACACAATGGACTGGACACTACCATAGTAACGAAGAAAAAACCTTATACAAATCTACATAGAAAAAACACCCTGTGTCCGATCGTGAATATGCATGAGTTTATGTGACGTCAAACCTAGAAACAGCCTCTCATTGTCAAGGAAGATATAATAATAATAATATATGCATGAATTGATGAGACAATGAAAGATGTAAATGAACAAAGAAAGAAAAGACGACTTGAGAAAGTCTATGTCTAAAAGCCAAGCGTGAAAAGCGACTGAAACCCGTTCGAAATATTTGCACTTCTTTATGATAAATCCAAAAAATTGTTTGTTTGATTTGACGAGTACAACCGAACACTGACTGATCATTTTTTTTGTAATTATCTACATGTACAACATGGCATTAATGAATACAAGTCACGTGATACACATATTAACAATGAAGCTATACGGAGCCTATTATCTCTTGATCTCCTAGACTTGTAATAGCACTCCCAGAGCTATGTATTAGAAGAAAGAAAAAAAAGTTTGATATAAAAGAAAAACACTTTATTTTTATACAAGTCTCCCACTCCCTACATACGAAACATCGGCGGTGGGTGATAGAGTAGCCTGCTCAGTCTTCCGTGCGTTGGCTTCCAAATAATAGATTGTACATTATGCGTAATACACTTAAAAGGACGGATATACTGAGCAGGCTAGTTTATGATAAATTAAGTATTGACTCGAACTAAAGACGATAATTACGTACAGTACAATATTCAAAATACGCACATTAGACTCGCTTCCCGTCCACTCACACATAATACAAAATCTTCTGATTTAAAAAAGGAAACAAATCTTTGATGATCATTTTGTTATTCAAAACATTAACTGATTAGTTTTTTTTGGCAATAGCTGCCTTTTCGCACACCATACAAAAGTATGGTGTGCGAAAACACACAAGAAGTGTAGACTTTCGTTACCCTTATATCACAAGTCCATCATTTCTCTATGGTCTGCAAACAGTTCTGTATGAAACCTAATCTATAATGAGCTGTACAGTCTTAATAATCAACTGTAAAATCTGCAGTCCTCGTTTATAATTATAGCAAATCTGGTGGGATTTTAATCTAAAAAAACAATTATTTTCCCCACTCTAGGAAATGGTTATTAAGAAGTCTTTACACAAAGACTTTATAATTTCATTATTCTGTCCAGACTGATAATCAATCTGCCTTTTTTCTCTTCTCTTAAAGTTCTACAATATCTCTATAAAAGTCTAATAGATGAACATAGTTTGTATCTAGTTTTACACACTGCTAACAAAAAAATAAAAAAACAACCATTACATCGAGTTGAAGCCGTTGAGTGGTCAGCGCGCCCCCTAGCGGCCTCTTTTGGCTATTAGTGGTTCCTCATTTCAACGAAAAAAAAAAAAAATCTAACAACTTCCACGAGAACTACTGTTCGTACAAAGAGGTAGAAAGCGACGTTTGGCAAACAATTATGTGAAAACACACTTTAAAAAAAAAATAAAAATAAAAATAAATTAAAGGTGGGAATCAATGTTGCTCCATCCAGCAACCTTATCGTGATAGATGAAGTTCACTTCCGTTCTTCTAAGTTTCAGATTTACCCGCTTGAGTTGTGCACACGCTTTAGTTCTGACAGTAGAGCTCACCAACAGAGGGTTATTGCTTACCACATGTATATGACAAGCAACATAAAAGAAGGGGGAAAAGGGTTACCATCTATGGCTGGTAACATGTTTCTGCTTAGCAAGTCTGCTCAGAGGACTTTGTGTGCTTATTACTAGCTTAGCAGCTCTTTGAACGTTGCCCATGTTGGGATTATGGGACCAATTGAGTATTATTACGTTTCTGCTAAATGGAAGGGAAAAAGGGGGTCATGGTAATTAAATGCCCGGGAACTCAGTTCTATTGTATTGCAAACAATGTCTATCACTAATTTGGGAGAAAACCTCGAGTTCATTAAAAAAAGCCGACACTGAATAGCTTCGTCTAGGAGAAGAACCTAGCAATAGGTGACGTAATTAATGACGTCATAATACGAATACTAGTCTACGACACGGCACTACTTAATACGAACAAGAAGACTTTGGTAAGATCTGGTTTCCTGATTTGTAAACGAAAGGTTGGGGGGGGGGGGTCAACTGTCACAACGTATGATTAGAATCGGCCATCTTGAAACTGGCTGGTATTCCGCCATTCCTGATAATTATCAGTATGCATAGGATTCGTGGGCTGCATAATAAATCGGGTGGTAACCAACTGAAATCTGCATTGACAAAATGACTATGGATAACAATTCCCGACGTCACCCAACGGTGGCGCTGCAAGGATCCAACATGAAAACACGAGGTCCAGAATGGCATCGGGGAGAAGATTATAACCACCATTTTTCTTCTTCTCAAGTATTTTTTGGGGGGATTGCAAAGTGAAAGACATTAAACAAAATGACTCTTTCTAAAAAGTGACAACAGGTGAAGGTAAACGGTATCCCCCAATGGCTTTACACAGAAGCTACATAAAAGTAATGGAACATTGCACGTGTACATACTATTTTATTAACAGCTATTTCATGTAATTGGAGAGTCTCAACCAGCAATGGAAGATTGCTTGTTCTGTTGCTAGAAATATCAAATGTGATTCTTCATAACGATGAATTTCCCCCCCTTTTCCCTATCTCTCATGGTTGGGGATTTGACAGCAGTAATGATCATAATTTCAGCCTACATTTTCGTTCATACAGACAAATTTCTCCCAACTTAAAAATCCCCCCCCTAAAAAAAAATCCGAAAAGAAAAATCTATGCAGCAGTTTGTTTTATAATTCCGAACTTATTTGAAGTACGCATCATACTGAAAAAAAAACTCGGCCACGTGTCTTCCTAGTGACGTCATCGCAGCTTCAAACTCCTCGCATCTCTACAGTTTGTCACAAAGAATTATTATTTTAATGAATAATTTACATTATTTTTGGCAAACAAAATAAATGCCACTTTTGACGGGATAAATTTGTGTTGGCACTTTTTTTTTCTCTCTTTCTTTTCTTTGCAGTTCATGGAAAATATACACTTTGGTCATTTCTTAAAATTCCCCCTGTACATTACGAGAAGATATAAGAATAGTAAAACCCCAGTAGGTGGACGTACTTTAACAAGAATTTTCAGCCTTTCTTTTTTTTTTTTTGATTGTCAAATGCGATGATACAATGCAACTGAAACAGTACACTTTATAACATAGATTTAAAGGATAAGTCCAAATGAAGCCTCTCGTTCTGCAGCCGTGTTCTGATAACAAATAAAGATGTCTTCAGCTCGTTTAATGAATTTGCAACACTATTTCGCAGGCACTACGCTTTTTAGTAGGTAGTGAAACTGCAGAAAATGTTTTTTTTTTCTCCCTCCCAAACTTCCTGTATTATTCCTACGCTGCCACTAACCATCGAAACTTCCCAATCGTTAAGACAGCGTTCTGGCAGGTGCAATATGATTTGATATACCATTTACTTAAATCCACTTGTAATATTTGTTGAAACTAAAAATAATAATAAAAAAAATCGATCCAAGGTGGTTTGACAAATAAGATTAATAACAACTTGTACTTCATGGAATACGTGCAGAAGCTGCTGCTGTGCACCAACGAATTGCAAGTATCGAGTGTTTGCAAAACCACAAATTGACCATTCAAAACTACCTACAAAAAAGTCCAATCTTATTATTGGTTTTTAAATGACGTAGACAACACATAAAGAGCAGGGCGTATACTGCACAATCTGCACTCACTGGTTCGTATTTAATCTCGCTTTATAGGTGAGACTCATTGCTATCCAAGGTGCTTTTTTTCTTTTTTTTAAATTATCATTATTAATAGTTATCGGTGGGAAAAACAAGGTCCTAGATTTGAGAAGAGTTCCCCCTTTTCAAGGGATCGATGGTCACACGCTTTTTACCAACGAGAAAAAATTGCAACACAAACCATTATACACTGTCTTTGGTACAACGACACGTGGCCAGAAACGTCACACACGTCGGACTATACTGCGCATGTCTATACAGACGTCTGACGTCAGATGTTTTTATTTTTTTTTGGCGGGAGATTTCTTTTGTTGAAAAATAATCCACGTGGTCATGCTTGCTGGATTTTGCTGCACCCCGGCTTTGTGGTGGTCTGGTATCCTGAGTTCGCATTCCCGGAAGGGGGTTCCGACATAGCTAGCGTTTTTATTAGTCAGATGTTCTCTGAAGTCTGCGCTCGCCGACGGTGCAGAAAAGCAGAAATCTGTGTCCTTAAAGACGCGCGCGTGTTCCTGTACGGATCAGTCAATCTCTTATATATTAACGTATCACCCATCTATCTCAATCTTTCCTCCTCCTCCTCCTCCTTCTCCTCGTTTGGATTGATACAGTTGTTTGAGTATCCCCTTCACGAAGTCTCATACGACCTCCTTGTTCCGTGGTTCATCCGACTTCTCGCCGTTCGTTTTATTGGAGTTGGAATCGATCTTGCTCCCCGAGGTGGAATGGGCCGAGTGAGGGGTCACATTTGGGAATGCTTTGTCCATGTATTTCAGCATTTCTGTCAGCACATTCTGGATGGTTGCCATAGAAGCAGAAAGCGCGGGAGTTCCAAAGCCGTGTGAGATAAGACTGAAGTGAGTCAGGCATCGCTGGACGGATGGCTCTAGGATGGGCTGGGGCCTTGTGTTGCCGATTGGTGTACGGTCTTGACACATCACATCCTGGAGTTCCTTTAACACTTGCCTATGTAGAAAGATGGAAACAAATATTAGATATTTCAAAATAGCAAAAAACTAGAACGAAAAACGCAATTGCCATTTTCCTTTAGATTAATGCAGTATTAGGTAGGATTTGTAAGATTTTTTTAGTGGGAAAGCCGTCTGGAAACCACGGTTTGTGGTGGCACCATCTCTACCAGCTGTGGCGTTTCATGATAAGAGCCAGCGGTTCAACACCTCGACGTTTCGATCAGTGTGCTCAACTCGTCTTCAGAAGCACAGTTATACGCCGAATATTGTCTAGTGTGCTGAAACTCAAACCAAACCCAGGTACCAGACTGCTGCAGTCTGAAGCTTTGATTTGGTGGCGAGGTTATCCCCCCTCCCCTCCCCTAGCTCTCAACGGGGAGGACGGTCAGAGGTATCTTCCAGAGCATGCCAAGACGACCGTTGACAGAATCACAGCCCGTGCACTTTTTACGTCATTAAACAAAAAGAGGATGCAATATTGCATGAAAATGACCCCTTATAAAATAAAATCCGGTTTGATACATAATTATGGTATTTTAATGGCGTAACTACTGGAGAACCATAATGAGAGGCTGATACCTGAACTTCATCAGTGACCAATTGAGAAACTTGATGAGCGGGGGAGAGACGATAGCGCGGGGAAGGTCCCCTTTTATTCCAATGAAACAAAATAAGGGGTATCCGGAACCTTGGACTTTGAATGCAAGAAGCTTATGCATCATGTATTTAATCCATTGAGACTTCAGAATGAATGGGGCGAGTTGTTTGACACCCAAATGAAACACCTTTATTCCCATTACACCACCATTATTGAGAAAACGTCTTCATTATCAAATGTCATCATTTTGTGTGGCAGGCCATTGAGGACGCATAGTGCACGGCGCGGGTCAGGCTGGGAAGACGAACTTTCGCCATACAACGCGCGGACAATAATTCAGTGGAAACTCTTCAACGGGAATTATTTGCGGAATCCGAGTTGAGTTGAAAGGAAGATCTGGGTCTCTCCCTCGCTTTGCACGGCCAATAATGGAATGCACTTACCACCGCAAAGAACGTATTGTGAATCGACCTAGATAATATGTACCTTTCTTCTCTATTTTTTCTCCCTCTCTCTCTCTCTTCCCTTTTTTCCCTACAAATTTTGTGTTAATAGTAATGACGGGGGAAATACAGAAGAGGACTAATTGCTTTCTAATAGTTCGCTTTGCGGTGCGGGAGTGTGTGGATTCAAGAGGTAGTGTAAGTGTGCTCGCTTGATACCATAAAGCAAACATTACAAAACAACAACATGTGACGATGAGTCACTTAATTCTCGAGGAAATTTACGAGAAGAACTAGGTTCCAGCGGTGCGCTTTACTTAATTTAAGTCACTTCACACTTTAGTAATGTGCACTTTTCCCCCCATGTAATAAAGGTGTACATAATTTTCTCCCCGTTGAACTTGACTCGTCTATATATATATAGTGATGTACAGAATCTGTCTAGACCAAGACTCAGACAAAATAGTTTTCTTTCGTTCCATAAATGTAAAATGGTTTAGTTTCTCTACTTTGCAATGTTCTTGTAGAAAAAAGAATGAGCAGTGCACCTTTAAAAAAAACAGTCCGTGTGAAAAGGAGGTTATAGTCAATTGATTTCAATAAATTATTATTTATTTTTTTTATTGTGTAAGAGTCTGCTCAACGTTGGGAATGTGAGACCATGTGATACCCCCACGAATTTTATACTTAGAATTAGTTTCCTTTTTTCTTCTTCGTCAAAGTCATTATTTCACCCCCCCCCCCGTTACACTGACAATTTGTAAAGTTTACTGTAACTTTGTCCGAGGAAATCTTATTCAAATAGACTGAAATTGATGAGCCTTCGGTAATTAAAAACGGTGTCCGTTGTACGACTGTATAATTGTTTGGCTTTTGTCTCGTGTCAAACCATGTGAAAATTATCTTGGCTGGAAATGTTCCCGGTTGTTTGAAGAAAAAAAAATACATATAAAAATCTGAAAAGTTGTGCAGCTTGTAAAGGAAATGTTTTCATAGCTGTCTAAATTAATTTATAGATAATTATTTCCTAGGTACGAGGATGTGTTCGCAATCACGCACAATGCTCTATGGGGGTCTGGCTCGATCTCACAAAGCACTATAGGATCATCTGAAGATGAGTTTGTCAATTTCACCATAGTGATTTGTATTGTGACATCACACTTTGCCTAGAAATGAAGACTGATTTGCTGTTACGATTTAAACAATTATCTCTTTTTTGAAATCGACCCCGGGTGTGCCTAACTCAACGGTCGTGTGTGAACCTATCAACGGTCACGGGGAACCACAGTTCCGGCCACGCGGGAACCAGCCACACGTCCAAAATTCGGATCTCAAACTTACTTTGTAGCTAGGACCATATTCCTCCTGGTCGGGACCTCAGTTGGGTCGTTGTGTTGTCTGGCAATATACTCTGAAATCTGTCTAGCTGGGAACTCTGTCTCACATAGATAACCGTAATCACGGGCTAAGTGTATTGCTTCACCTGTATCAACGACAAAAATGACGACAAAATCATTACAGACACCGTCGTCTTGTTAAAAACAAACAAACAAACAAACAAACAAACAAACAAACGAACAAAGTGAACTTGTGAAATCCAGGGCATTTACTGGTAGGCAAGATGCTGCACTGGTCACTTGAAAAATAATGTTACAATGTTTTGAAATGTGTCCCTTTCCGTCATGACAAAGTTGACCAAAATGGTACACAACTATACCAACCAGCGTATGACTGCATCGTCAGTTATAGACACTGTCACCTTGTGCATCCAGAGCATTTCCTGGTAGGCAAGATGCTACACTTTACATAATAGGAGAACTTTTACTACACGCTTTGAAATGTGCCAAAAGTTTGACGAAAACCGTACACTGCAATTTCCTTGGAGCGGTGTACAAATTACGCCTACAGGAAGTCTTAGCTCTGTGTAAACATGTGATGACGTCACAAATTACGTGGTCTAATATTAGAACTGTTATTTACCTGTATTTGGATGTCTACTGTCAGTTTAAATAATAGGTTTTTTTTTAAATTTAGATTGAATGGTTGATTTACTTTAGTAGTGCCCTCCGCTATTGACTCAACTTGAGGAAAAAACAAAAAACAAACACCCCCACAAAAAAAGAATAAAAAAGAAAAAGGAAAAACTAAAAAATATATTGAGTTATTTTATTTCACCATGATTATACGATCCAGACCCTGAACATGACCCTACAAGTGTGTGTGATGTATCGGATATTAAAAAAAAAAGGTGGTATAGCGACTGTTGTTCAAGGTTGCATTGGTAAAAATAAGAAAAGTCAAAACATGAGAAACAGCAAAGAAATATTAAACACTCGGGTGGATTTCCTGTAATACGGCGACCCTACAGTCTGCATTCGGTCGTACTTCCAATGTGCCTTATTTATAGAAGTTTAAAATGTCATGCTAAGATGTTTTGGCAGCTTGACAACATAACAACGTCGTCGGGAAACATCCCCGCCTCGCCAGTTTAAACGAGAACTGGAGTCAAGACGGAGGAACAAAGTTCACGCTCCTTTCACGTCGCGCCGGCCGTAGCCTCCGTACGAGCCGTCGTGTGACACTCCTCGCCCTTATGGTGGCAATTGTAGACGGCCATTCAGCTCGCCACTATGTATAATAAAATGTCGGGCATAATAGGGTATAACTACAACGCGATACGGAGAAGAATGGACCCCAACCCATCAGAGTATTCTCAAGCAGTGCTCCAATGTCCCTCAATGACTCTCCACACTGCATTATCCAAACACAGGCTCCATTCTTCAAACTACAGAGATACGATACAAAATGCTGTATACTCAGCAAACAACATATTCAGGCGCGGCTACATTGACACCGCGGTTGGCAAGGCGACGGCAATCGTGCACGATGCTGCCTCCTATTTTATTTTGTGTTCTTTTTTTTCCTCCTTTTTCTTATAATGTCTCAAGCTCAGGTTTGGGGAACTCTTTTTTCCCCCCTCGACTACCTGCGCTATTTGCCCGAGGGTGTTTGAGAGATTCATACGCGCCCAATTTATACGTTGCTTGGCGTAATTGCGCACCGACAGGATGAATTTGGACGTAAGATACTGCACGGAAAGAGATTGCAAAAAAAAACCAACACCTGAAGTACACTTACACTGCACTGAACTATGCATCCTTGTTCTGATTGGCTGGAGACGATTCAACCACCCTTAAAGAGTGTGTTCAAAATTAAGTGATGTTTCAAGCTTGGCACGGGGTGGATCATAAGAAAAACTATAGTAGTAAACTGAGAAGAACCAGTGTAGTTCCAAGAAAAACTATAGTAGTAAACTTGCGGCCTGTACAACCATGTATAGAACTCTTGGAAGAAGTGTCGGTTCTGAAGAAGAACTAGTATGGTTCCAAGAAAACTATAGTAGTTAACTTGCGGCCATACAACCATGTTTAGAACTCTATTGGAAAAAGTGTCGGTTCTGAGAAGAACTTATGTGGTTCCAAGAAAAATATAGTAGTAAACTTGCGAGTACACATGTATAGAACTCTCTTGTAAGAAGTGTCGGTTCTGAAGAAGAACTAGTGTGGTTCCAAGAAAAACTATAGTAGTAAACTTGCGAGTACAACCATGTATAGAACTCTCTTGTAAGACGTGTCGGCTCTGAAGAACCGGTGTGGTTACCGAAGCTCTTTATGAAAATACTAATGGACCAATAAACAAGTCTGATTCGTGAATGGACTGAAGACAACAATTGTGCAGCTTTTTTGAAATGCAGACACTTAACTCTTGAGTACAAAGTAACCACTAAATCATCTCCAGAATACATTTCGAGCTCACTGTAAATCACAACACCGACACGACGAAACTTGCTCCCTGGCAACCTACGTATCCCCACACTGCAAAGAAAGCAGGAGATCAGGCTCTCTCTCTCTCTCTCTGCCGCAGGTCCAAGAATCTGGGACTCCATCCCACAATCAGTCCTAGGCTTCACCTTAAAACACACGTTTAAATCCTTTCTAAGACTTAAATATGTCCATTCTTGTTTTTGTTTTGTTTTTCTGACTCTCAGAGTGAAGTTTTGGCGCGCTGTGTATGAAGAGGTGCGTTCTAAAAGGTATTATTATTACTAAATGGCGCAATACAGGGGAACCAGACTAAGACGTTGCTGTATCATAGTCACTCGCCTCATCTTCTCTCCCGTTTCTCAACTGCATCTCACAGACTGTGCACCTTGCTCCTCCACACTGTACACGGGTCATCCAAAACCTCCCATCCTGAAGCATCTAATATTAATCAACACACATCGCCATAACCAGGCTGGGTGAGCCGAATTGAACGATGAAGCGGGTCGCGAACCTACTGAACGCTTCCTAACACGTCCCCGGGAGCTCGCGGCGAACCCTCGGGGCCAATGATGCCCCAGCCCCACCGAGAGCCGTTTTTTTTTTCTCTTCTTCTTTTTTTTCGGAACACGACAGGAGTTCGACCGGTTAGTGCTCTCTTTAATTCCCCTTGCAAAAAGAAAAAGAAAGAAGGGAGGCCTAGATATGGGGGCTCACATGGGGACTGTTTTTCAGGCAGAGAAGGATGTGTTTGGGATGATGCGGCCTGCGGGGGATAACTAATTACTGTATTTTATCATGCTTCCCTTTTTGGGGGCGTAGAGAAAGCTGACGATAAATAATTACCTGTCTTTGGTTTTGAGGAATGACCCGGCGAATTCCTGCAGGCATTTTGGTGCATGCAGTTTGGGGCTACCAGTGTTTACCGGGACAAGCCTGGGATGGGTGTGGGGGGAATTGTGTCAGTATGCCCCGCGCACTCTTCAGCTCATCACCCTTGAACGTTCGCATTAGGGGGGACATTCTACAATGTGTGTCGAATAATACGCTCTGAAAGAACGGAGGGCGGGGAGGAGCGGGGGTCCCCGAAGACTGTGAGCAACGTTGCCTTACCGTGTAGTCGTGCGAGCCGATGACATACTCATCACGAGGGCTGGGGTGATAAGGAAATTGGCCCGGGCGGTGAAATTAGTACAGAACCCGATTGCGTTCCCAGATAATAATAGCCGGTTTCTGCAAACGTGCACTTTCTCAATATTGATGGAATATTTCCCAAATCAAGGGGGGTTGGCAATTTGGGTTTTGATGCTTGTTACCGTTAACAGATAATGTCACGTCGTAACAATGTGTGGTTTATGGAGGGGGGGGGGGTCGCAGTTTTAAACGGCACAGGTTATCATAAGTGTGTTATAGACGAACCATTCAGTACCTCCTCTATGCGTTTTTTTTTTTATATACAGTACACTCTTAATTTTTGCGCTTTAGAACTGCAGCAGTGTAAAGAGCAACCGTTAAAATGCAAGGGTTTATTCAAAGTCCCTTATTTTGTTTTAGATCGTTCCGCGCCACGTATCACACCGCTCGCATCTCTCTCCAAACGAAGAAAACACGCTTCGATTTTCGGAAATGATTCTTTCCGTTGTATTAATGGTTTCGGCGGCAGTGAGAAGCTTGGAACAGCGTAATGGAGGGACAGACAAGCGAAAGAAAAAAAGAGAAAAAAACCGCTACGCTGCACTGGGCAAAATGGTCGGTTTCCGCCTTGCGGGAAAGCTGGAGGCTACAAACATAGGCCGTGAGGCTGCAATGCCTCGGGGGGTTTTAAGCCTTGTACTTTCTCTCTCTCTCTCTCTCTCTCTCTTTCTTTTTTTTATGAGTTCGGTGAGGGAGTTGGATCGTATAGTGATCGTGACGTAGGTCCGTCAGCTGGTTACACTGTTTTTTATGAAAGGGAAACCATATTGATCAACAGTTTGTGAGATGGAGAAAACGTTGTGTGTTATTAGTGTTATTGTGGTGAGTCCTGTGAGAATTTTGTAGAAGGTGGACTACTGAGAATTAACGTTCCAGAGCTCTTGATAAATGCACCGTGAAGTCCACTCGGCCTCGTGGTACAAGAGTCAGTACCAACACACAATAAATAGAATTTGACAAAATAAACGCAATATTAATTATAAACGAAACAAAAACATACTGTGTAAAAAAAAAAATAATGCAGATGTAAATTAATCTCGGGAATCACGACATTCAACAAACCCCACTTGGCGATTATAAGGCCCATGCAGCCACTGGGCGTACCACAAACCGAGTCCTCACGCATTGCATCTTGCAACTTAACTATATTATAATCTACACTTGTTATTCCTTCAACCAACTTTCTCGGCAGGCAAATAACACTTTATATTATCTTTATAAGAAACTACCGGAGTAGTTTTTTTTTCTGATGGGCGCAAAGTTCCATGATTCCTCGGCCGGAGAATTATGACGAAGCCAGGGGTCACACACCGCTCGTTCTCCCCACTTTGATGTCATGGAACCCTCGGTTCTTTTTTTTTCTTCTCTTTCTTCATTTGCCTCCCTTCTGACCTATTTCTACGGTCTAATTTGCGAAGTGAGGGATGCTTTTATAGACCCCTGTAGGCGGTGTATGTGGGTGCTGTGTGCCGGTACGAGCAGGAGAGGCTACGGGTCGCCCTGGGCGGGACACGTGCTACTGGCCGCGGCCCACTGACTCAGCCACCACGTTAATGAGATATGCTCGTAACGTTGCAGGTCTTGGTGTGGTAGAGGGGGGGGGGGCGATAGATGGGTGTGTGTGTGTGTGTGTGTGCCAAGTAGATTTGGTTTACTTATCACGTGCTGTGCCGTTATATTTGATTGCAGTTTTGTTTATAAAAAGTTTAGTTTAGGAAAGTGAGCAGATGACATCATATAATGTGTTAATTATCGGTTCGTGGTGGTGTGTGTCACCAACGGTCAGTGCACCGAACCGCTAGAGACGCAGCAGTGCACTTCTATAATAACGGATAACTATTTTTTTCGAAACACTTTTGGATAAAATTGTGTAAAAACATTTGCCAGGTTGATTCACACTGAAATCGAATACACTTGCAACAGTGCGTGTAAGTACAGTTGTGTGACTTGTTTTCGTATTCGATTCTGTCAGTGATTATACGAATGTCTAGTTCGACGAAATCTCCTACTAGTGGACTACACTCTTTCCCCAATGATAACAGACTTCTGTTATTCTGTACGCCGAGGAGCTAAACACGCCTTAACAATACACATCAACTCCGAATAGTAATTGGGACGAGTTTGTGAATTAAATGACCGAGGACCTTGACGGGAGTATGCGAGACACTTTTGTTCACGGTGGCCACGGCATAAGGCTTCGTCAAAAGCGGCCCTGAAACTTCCACCGACATCTCATTTGTAACGTACGCCGAGTAATTTTCCCATTCACAACTGTTCTTGTTATTAAAAAAACAACACCTCCTGTATAGAGGAGGGACTTGGTATAATAATGGGCGAACACCCCAAAGTGGCAGATCAGCACCCCGAACCGGGACGAGTCCCCCTTTTCAATCCACACCAGCGTTGTTTTCCCCCCTTTTCGCAATAAATAAGACCTCTTTTTTTCCTGAGGTCAAACGTAACAAAGCGGGGAGGCGGTTGAATCAACGGAATGCTATTGTGCGCGTTAATTGGACATAGCGCTCCATGGTTGCTGAATGGAGGCATGGGCTAAAAATGTGCGCAATTAAAGCACCCTGCGATTTAGGCACACAATGGTGACGAGAAGGAGGGACAGCAGATTTCGGCTTCTGAGTTGGACAGCACGGTAATCAGCAGATGCAGCCACTATTTGGGAGGGGGGGGGGATAGATTGGGGGGGGGTGTTCTCCTTCTTGCAGACGCTTTTGTAATTCAGGGGCTTCTCTTGATTACCAGAAGAAGAAAAAAGTAATCGAAACGTGTGGGAAATATCACACCGTTCACGGTTGCAAGCATTGTGGCCACTTGCTCGTAAACTTAAAAAGCCATCAGAGAAACTCTCGCGGAATTCAATCATGAAAAAAAAAATACCCAAAACAGTTTGCTGAATTAAAAGCCGCTTTTTGACAGTAGCATGTGAAGCACTCCGACCATCTCCAGCCAGCATGTTTTTTTCTTCTTCTCATTTTGAAATTAACGGTTGGGGATTCGATTTCTTTTGAATGTCACACGCTGGGTATAGGTAATAATCTCTCTATTTTCGGTGGCCAGTCGCTTTCAATATTGCAAGAAACATCTCAATAATTCATACATTTTTTATCAACTGAGCGGGTGTTAGCCTTCGCGATATTACATGTTGTTGTTTATTAGTATGCAAGCCGGGGCGTAAAGAGGTGTGCTGTCGCTTGGCGGCCAATATCAAGCGTGCTCCTTTTTTTATTTATTATATGATGAAATGAATATTACCCACTGCGGTTTTGTCGACCGAGTCTTATACATAATTAGGTCACCCCCCATGTCATTATAAATAGATGAAGATCTTGCTTATCCATATTATTTATCGAGCCTACTTGATAAAATAACCCCTCTACTTTAGGGTTGAACAAACTAGAGACAAGGGGGAAAAAAGAGAGGAAAAATCGCACTGAACAGATCCATCGAAAACTGACATTCTAAAAGAACCTTTCCCCTTCTCAATTTTGTGCTTTTGACAAGTTTGGTCCATTTTTTGTATGAATACAAAGGCAAGTAACGCTGCAGCTTCGGTAGTCAATCACTGACAGTATGATGTATGTTGTTTCACATAAACGAGGGCAGCAAATCATGTGATTGATTTACTCAATTCATATATTTTTTTTAACGCGAGGAGATTTTATTTATAACCTAATTTTATATTTCCACGAGCGCCGTTATAGAGCACGGACACATTTTGCGCTTGTCGCGCCATTTTTAAGAGTGCTATGCTACGCGATGCAGAATTTGAACTTAAAATACCTTCAAATCAAAACTAGAGATACATGCAACACTACGTGGAACTTCCTGTTTCTCTCCGTAGGTATAGAATCAACTGAGACAACTCATCGAAACTTCATCCTGTGACAAGAGAGTTGTAGGATAGCCCAGTAGTGTTGTCCAAAAATGGCTACTCAATTTCAATACCATTTCACAGTGTATTGATCTCTGTTCTTGGCTGTTCTGCTAAAGCCTGTCAATTTTTGTTTCTAGACGAACTTCAACCTCCAAACTTGATGGATGTACGAAAGCCGAACACAGAATGACATCTTTAATCATTCACCCCTCGAAAAAAAATATATATATATACATGTATATATATACAAAATTCACCATAACTCTTTTGAAAAAGCAAAAAAATACATCAACAATTATTTGACAAGCGTTCCTTTTTTGAAAGCTGTGTTCCAGAAACGCTTTGAATCGAAAGCGGGTCGGTCACAAAAAAAAAAAAACCGCAGCGAACACACATCATAGGTTGTTTCATTTTTTTTTAACCTAACAATGGCGACCCTTGTTGGTCTATACCTGGTGTTGCATTATAACAATTGACAAAGAGCTAAGCTGAGTTCAGTTATTCTGGTTTTATGCACACGTCACGGGGGTTGTCATATAGGTATGGCGGCCATTGACAAAACTCGCTCGGGGCAACTTGTTTGCCAACATTGTACAAACCCATAGTCTTGTTTGAAGTTACAGGGAACAGTACGAGTTGAGTTTATAACAGCCATTTCAGGTTGATATATACGTTGTATGGCAAGATATATATACATATATATACAGGTTAAGGCATCGGCGTTTGTGTGCCACATTATAACACCTTAGGATGTTGCGGGTGTCGATGAGGTCGGCCAGCCTGCCTGAGGCAAATGCCTTTTCACCATGCAATAAAACATAGCGATGTGAGTCCAATACGCGACATGTCACAACTGTAAAAAAAACTACAAGGGTGGGGGATGTTCCACAACAACTGACTCAGTACACGTTTTTGTTCTGAACGACAAATGCGCTTCAACAATCGGTATCGAACTCGAATTCCTCACGAACAAGGGAGTTGTGATTCCCATTCCCCCTACCCACACAGAACGATATTTATACGGATACAAAGTGCTTCAAGAGTCCAGTATAGTGTCTCTCTCTGAACGAGCTTGACCTGGTGTCACCCCAGGTTAAAGCCAGAAGCCCTTTTACCGATAACCTTATAGACCACGTAACCTGTGACATCACAGCATGTTTACATAAGAGCCACAGAGCCTGGACTTTCCTGCAGGCACGATTAGTACACAGCCCAATGGAAGAGAAAATACAATCTTATATTTGATGGCGATTGCACTGTCCGATTTTCATCAACTTTTGATATGAAATAAAAATGGGGCCCTTCACAAAACTTGTACAGTTTTTTTTAAAGTCTTGAATTTAATGTGTAAACTACGACTCAAAATGAACCTTTCCCATATGACCAGTGTAGCATCTTGCCTGTCAGAAAGGCCCTGAAATGTACAAGGCCACTCTTTTTTTTTTAAACAAAGGTTACATAACCTACAGTGTCTTTGTACTTGACCTGGTGTGACCTGGGTTACAGACAGAAGCCCCTTACCGATAACCTATAATGTCACATAACGGGATACTAGATTGCATTGATGCCTCTATAGTTTAGCTTCCCAACCCCTCCATATATCCAGTGTTTTGTGGCTGTTTCGAATGAACACATTGATGCCGTGACTCCTGTCGTGTTTTTTTTCTCCCCACCCCCTTTTCTCTTATGTTCCCCTCCCTCTGTAAACCGTAGAGCAGTTTTGCATTTTATCGGATCACGTCAAGCCAGCAAGCTGTACCTAATTGTTTGGAACGGTCAAGGTTCCACGCTTCTCGTCGTCAAGCTAGACTGCCATGATCATGGCAATCGCTGCCGGGGCAATCAGTGTCGCTTCCCTTGACGTGTGTGTATACCTCCCCGAATCATCACTGCCGCTTATCAACCATGCACCACTTTTCACATAATGTCTGCTGTTCAACTCCTCTGATAGTAGTTTATACGGGATGAACCCACCCCCCCCCCCCTTAAAACACACACACACACACAGAAAACCAGCCACAAAGCAAAACAAACAAATAAACAAAAACCACAACAATAACAACTGAGACATTCGTGTGTCAACCTCATTATTTTCTGAATCTAGGTTCTCATTCATTCCACCAACGATCTCCCAAACAGTGTCACCTCATCACGACCGAGCGACTGATGTGCTTTCTCGCCAGTCTATTCTAACCGTTATTTATGACGTGCCAGATTGATATTATACCCATAGATACCATCACTATACATGCAGTGCCATCTTGTATTTTCCACGCGACCAAACCGAGGCCGAGAGCAAAAAAAAACCCAAAACCTCTTTTGATTGTACCAAACGCTTCAATTATTACACAGCACACAAGGAATCGGCAAAGATGGCTGCCGAGTACATTGTATAACCTTCCAACGAGCACTCGAGGAATTATTATTATTCAGCATGTTTCTCTTTAAAGGTAGCGGTGTTTTTTTTGGTGTCATCGGCAGCTGCAAAGAGCCGTAACATCCCCACCCTTCATAAATGTGAAACCCAACTACCCCCTCACCACGAGTTGATCCCCCCTGTACACTTCACATGTTAGGACTGATACCCGACCCGTCGGCATCAACCTCCGTTTATATACGCCCGTCTGTTGTGACGAAAGCGTACTGCTGAGTTCCTAGCGAGGGGAGACTTATTGGTGTCAACAGTGGTTTCGAGGAGCGACAAGCTACCCCCTCTTTTGCAATATGGAGGTAAACGCCCCCCCTGCCCTCCCGGGGCCCTTAGTGCTTTTCACTGAGACGTGTGGAGTGATATCGACACACATAATCCCCCACCTTAATATCTGTGTATATGTTGTACAGATGAAGAAGAAGAAAAAAAATCAAAATAATGGAGGCCTACGTGATGTCGTGAATAAGCCATGCATGGATACGACTTCATTGAGTAAATTCCACACAGAAAATGGACAAATGCAACTTCTGGATTTAATTTTGCAAATCAAACACTCTCACAATGTAACAGTTTAACTGTTGCAAAGCATGCCGCACCAAATAAGTGAACAAGTGGGGGAAAAACAGACTTAAAGTTGTATTTCATTCTGGAGAGAATTCGAGGCGCGTCGGTCAATTCAAAATAGAGCTATACAATTAGAGAGGGAAACAAAATTGGTATCGAGAAAAACCGAAAAAATGTGTGTTATTATTACACATGGGACTCGCCTGAGAAGATCCACGTGTTACTGAACTTACGAAGGGATGGCCAAATGCCATATTAACGTGGGAAGTGCGCACACGGGTCAGTAGCCAATCTCCACATAGCGCGCTCGCCGTGAATTACCCACCGCTCGAGTACAGTTTCTGAAAAGTCCCCGGTATATTTGAGCAAGAGGGACTTTTGAAATGAAATCGATGGGGGCGAGAGATCTTTTTAAGGGGTCAGTCAACGCAGTTGCTGCCGCTGCGGTTCGCTTTAAGAAGCACACACCGGTTTTTTTTTTTTTTTTTTTTTTTTTTTTTTACATATTGAAGTGTCGTGGAGTTTGCCAGGCGTGAGTGTGAATTATGACCGCAGCTTTTCAGGATTGAAAAGACGGCTTTGTTCGCTCGCTATACAAACAACAAAAACTCATTTTTTTCAAAATATATTTCTTTCAGTTTGGAGGTACTACTCTGAGTGATCACAAACGATTTCTGTGTGATATTCAAACGCCAAAAAAATAAATAATTAGATACATTGTGTTTGGGTTTAAAAAAAAAAAAAAAAAAAACCCGGATCCATCGATTTTTGTTTTGTCCAAAAATCTTGGTCAGCCTGAAAAGATGGCGTCCCGGTGTGGGGAAAAAAAAAACCGTGAATCGAAAAGGTGAACTCTTGGGAAAAAGTGGGTTATTGTAGATGGGGGTCCTTAGACGATTGGTAAAAGACAGACAATGACCGTCACTCATCCCACCCTATAATGCTGATCATGTGGGGTGTACTTTTGTGTCCTCATCAGCGAGATTTGGGTTTGGCGATGTGGCAAATTCACAGTAGGACGCAGTTTATTATCAATGTTGGTGATGCGAGATCGACCATGTTTGTCTTTCACACTTCGCTACAGTGACCAACAAACAGCGCGCGTGCGGGCCTGCCCACGTTCCACACGCTGCGCACCCCCTGCTGTGGACGCACTTGCGAGCAGACTGACAACCCTCCCAAAAGAATCCTTCACTCCAAAATGATCTGTATTTAGTTGGGGTTAGATCAGGCAGGGAAAAGCTGCCTTTTTTCATTTTACGCTCTACTGTTTCCCTGATCCCTGAAGGGCTTTACACCCCAAAGTAGAGCACAATAGTTAAAATGTTCAGCTTATTTTCTTGATGAGGGGAGTAACGGATCGATGCAGTGGACGTGTTGCGGTATTTTCAACCATCTTTCAACATGACTAGACATACACACACGCACACACACACACACGCACACCATCGTACCATGAACAAAAAATAAACGAAAGAAATCTGAACAGAATATAAAACACCGGTCTTCACACCAATAGATGAGTTCCCAACAATCTTTTTGATCACGTCAAAACCTGAAGGTTTCTTCCGCATTGTTAACGCTGGATTTACCATACTCAACACGAGTTGAAATGAAATTAAGAAATATCATCAATTTCGTGAATCAAAACGGCAGAAAAAAAAAATTAGCCCAAAGAAAAACATACAACAGCCAGAGGCTGTTGATAAAAAACAAGGTACAATGCATCAAAGATTTTTTGTCTTTCTTCTGCCGATATATGAGAAGACAGACTGAGAGAGGATGTGTCGAAGAGTGGTCGGCTTTTGGCCAAAAAGAGCAACGGCGGCGCTGGGGCCACCACTCCATATTCCAAAACGACGTGATGCTGAAATAACACTGGACAGCGCCATTGTCACCGAGCGGTTCGGCCGATCACTCCGGCCGGCAACAAGACAATGAAAGGCCCAGGACTCACGATGCTGGCTCGCAGGAGGGGAGAGGAACCCAATGAGCTGGAAATAATCGCAATCATATTTTCTAAAACTCCGCTAAATGACAGGTAATCGAAGCATTGCGAGTCAAACACCTCGCGCTGTGCACTTTGCGTGTGCAGTTTGTTTGAGAACGGCGGTTCTTTAACGGCAGTTTTGAATCTAAAACAGATTGTAGTGTAAAAAGAGTGGGGGGGGGGGGTGGGCTGAGGTAAAGACACTGGGGCCTATGCCTGTGGGGGTAACTATGCGAAACAAAAACTTCAAATTCATCCTAGAGTTGAATTTAGGTTTCGATGAGCGACTTTAAACACAAGAAAGGTCCATTGACCTTTTCATCGTCAGCCAGGTACCCTTTGTGCTTTGTACAATGATGAATCACAGTTCGCACGATGGACCAGTCTATTTTTTAATTCTAAGCTCATTGGATCTTTATACTGCATGTAGGAAGATGGCATGAGCACCCATCAAGTTTTGTTTGTAGTGTTTCAGTTAATTGTATTTCAGTTTGGGACGCTGCAGTCTTAAGTTTTGGGGCTTTTTTGGTGTAAAAAGAGACCAGGGTCCAATGTCGTGGCTCTGCTTACCGCGGAGTTCTACGCTTACGGCACCCTGTCAGACACATCACAGGCCGTAAGCCTATATTATTCCGAAAATGCTTCTTAGTGTAATTTGTTTCTGCTAAGGGCTAAAGAAACATTTGCAGCGAACTATAGTCACAAAGACTCTCGTGATATTTTGGCTGGTATAACCATAGAGAAAGGTCCTTTCTCTATGGTATAACCTGATGATCCGCTAAGCATCATTTTTGCTGTGATTAGCAATTGAATGCGGATAGCCGGGTTTCAAATGACATCAGTCCCTAATGTGAAGTGCCATTGACGCTTACGTTTGGTCTCAGTCCGCACAGGACAAGATCCTCTGATTATGATATATCATCTCAAATCAGTCCACAGTTGAAAGCCCTCGGTGTCATCATCGTCATCATCATCGTCGTCGTCTCCAACCAAAAACAAGATGCTCTTTCAATAAAATCTAACAAAGAGCAGATAAACTGCACCACCGCGAGAGGTCAGTCTCGGTATTGATTCGAAACACGAGAATCGGACCTACTTCCCCTCTCAGCGAGTTTCCTTCCCACACTCAGGCCGAGGTTTGTCTTCCCTGACCAGGCGACCGAGCCGAGCCTCGACTGGACCCACGTGAAATCCTGTAACTTCCGCGAGGTCGTCTTACATAAACGACGGCTGGCAAAAAACAGAAGAAGCGAGGAGTTTTGGCGGGAAATCCGAGTCACTTTTGGAGAAATACTATCCCAGAAGGATAGTCCTGACGGAGCGGACGGCGTTGTGCCTTTGTTGTTAGTTTTGTAATACAAAAATCACTAAGACATACGTATCGATCTTCAAAACAATGCATTATTGCGAAGAAATAATTTGGTTTTAGAAATCGAGTGAGGAAAAAAAAATCACGTAGGAAAAAATAACCAAGTGGAGCACAGGGCGTTTTGGTGGTAAATTCTGAAGTGCCAAGTGGTTGCATTAATAGTACGAGTTTTTTTTGTGTGCGCTTTTTAGAGCAGTACACTACCACTGTGTGTCACTAAGCATTCTTGAAACATCTAAACTCCTTAGGAGTATGCAGCACCGGCGACCAAATGGGCGCACAGTTTCCTAATCATTTCCATCAATCTCTGCCTCACAATCCCATGTGCCCATTTACCCACGCAGTTGGGTTCCAATGGCATACAATATATTGATAAATGTTGATTTTTAGATATGTTTTCGTAAAAAATAAAAACTAATTATAAAGAATGCGTGAATTTTTAACGTACGAGCAGGTTTTACGACATGACCTGTTTTGCCAATATTGGCTTCTGTTGTGGAAGACGGAAACACACCTATAGGTTAGGCGATTGCCGGACGGTAAGCTCCATAAACGGGATGTCGTTTTATACGAACGGGCTCAAGTGTTTTACTGCAAGATGCACTCGCGTCTATACTACTCATTATTTCATCAAATTACAGATCATTACACCCCCAATAAACAACACACACACACACACCACACACACACACACACACACACACACACACACACACACACACACACACATCCTTACGGATCCGGTTTGTGGGGTACTGCTATTGTTGTTCTATTATTCCATTTTCTGAAGAATTCCCTTGTGGGGCCCAATTGTTCCTATTGAAATGACCTTGTGGGGTCCATTGTTCCATTGTTGTCAGGACCCCACATATGCCCTTCTGTGTGTCCACACACACACACACACACACACACACACACACACACACACACACACACACACACACACACATCCTTACGGATCCGGAATGTGGGGTACTGCTATTGTTGTTCTATTATTCCCTTTTCTGAAGAATTCCCTTGTGGGGCCCAATTGTTCCTATTGAAATGACCTTGTGGGGTCCATTGTTCCATTGTTGTCAGGACCCCATATATGCCCTTCCGTGTGTCCACACACACACACACACACCACACACACACATCCTTACGGATCCGGTTTGTGGGGTACTGCTATTGTTGTTCTATTATTCCCTTTTCTGAAGAATTCCCTTGTGGGGCCCAATTGTTCCTATTGAAATGACCTTGTGGGGTCCATTGTTCCATTGTTGTCAGGACCCCACATATGCCCTTCTGTGTGTACACACATCCACACACACACACACACACACACAACACACACACACACACAAACAAACAAACAAACAAACTAAGAAAAACTTTTAAAAAACAAACAAAAACCTTACAAATAACAGGCACAATGCGTTTTTAGTTGTTTTTTTCTTTCATCTTTGTTTTCCCCGGTGCGATTCTGATTAATTCCGGCCCCCTTTTCCCTTTTTCTCCTGTTGAGTGTGAACGTCTGGGGGTGATTGAGGCCTGGTCTCACAAATCAATTCCAAATTGATTGTAATAACGTCATTACACTATGTATCAGCCTGAACTTGGAAAACGCGGGATCATTCATATTCATTTATGCCCGACCAGGGTGAAACCAGACAGCGGGACATCGTGTGAACGAACAGATGGATTGGGCCAGCACCATTCAAATTCATATTATTCTGGGCAAAAGGGCATTCGTATGTAAATTTGGGTTTAATTGGCAGAAATCGTGAAATGCCTAGGTGATGTATGTACATATAAAAAAAAGGTTGTAACTATAGAGTTACACCAGGTGCGCAAAGCCCTGGACGTTTTTTACGCACCGGAGTTATACCGGGTTGACTTAAGTTGAAGAGCGTTCAGACGGTTGTTTGTTTTTCTCACACAAGGGTGGTGAGAGATGTAAAGGATGTAAAGCAGTGAACTGCAAGTTAGTATCTTGGGTGCTCTACGGTTAGAAACAGACGATTTACTGATTTTTTGTTTTGGAAGATGCCTCAGATTTTTTCCTTTTATGACTGAGTGATCTAAAAACTCTGCTTTGTGTTGCATCGTTTCGATGTCACTTCTTAACTTCCTCTGTCTGCGTGTATATTTAGAACTATAAATTTAGAAATCAAACACCAATAGCCACGTCAAAAGACGGCAATTTAAAGCAACCGTCTTTGAATGTGAAGTCCGACTATTAATAAGTGTTCACACTCACGTGGCGTTGTCGAAAAATGATTGAGATCGTTCGGCACCTTTAACGGGGTATCCGTTTCGCAAGGGATTCTAAAAGGGAAAGCAGACACGAACCAACCAGCGTGTTGATAGATTGGGAAGTGCATGAAATGAGTGTATGACATAACGGTGGTCATGTCCTTCGGTGGGGGAAACGTACGATCGACGTGCCGTCATAACACGTCTTGGGGCCGGCTGTTATCGTATTAGTGACTCCCGCAACCCCGGGCCAAAATTCATGAGTGATTACTCTGCCTGTGAGCGGCAACATTCAATCATGTGCACCATTTGATTAAAATTTTGCTCATTTTGTTTTAGAATAATGTACGCAGGGGTGGATATATAGTGCTGCCATGTTCACGTTGTTTTGATTGGCATGTATTGAGATCCGAGTTGATTACGCTGTGAGTCGAGTTGACTCTCTGGTGACGGTTGGGAATTCATATCGGTCGCCATTTTGTTTTATTGATTGACGTAGCCAGCTATTTTTTTTACCGTGGATGTTGTTATTTAGAACATTGTACATTGGCCCAATGTTCTGATGGCTGTTAGCATTATTGACCAGATTCTAGATTGTTTTCTCAGCATTAGACTGGGTAATGCCACAGGAGAATAGAGGCAGTGATTTAGGAAGGCGCCCTCTCGGTTCAGAAATGACCAACACAACACCGTGGCTTCGCTTGAGTTGGATTTCAGTCATGAGCAAGTCTTATCTTGTCCCATTTTTACATCCAGTGGGCACACAATATGACAGATATCGTCTGCCTCAATTGCCAACTCGTCACGGAGGATGCAACATACCCCGCGAGGCGGTCGCCCAAGGGGGAATTCCCAGACAGATAGCACACAGGAGTAACATAAGAGTTTGAGTTTGATGAGCGCTTTGTAGCCCAAAGGGGCTACGCTTGGCTGCACCTCCTGACTTCAAAACACCGCAGGGGTGACAAACAGCGGAACGTGTAGCCCCCAGAAAGGATGGGGTCTGGGGAGATTTGAGATGGGAAATGCTTGTCACAGGCCACATGATTTGAAGGGTTCATTGGCTGTAGGGTGGTAAGGGAAACACACAGCCACTGCTTCGTCGTTGGTATGCATCAAAGCAGTGCCATACAAATCTGAGCAGTTAGTTCATTTGATCTCAGAATGAATGGCAAAACAGCCCGCAGATCGGTCCAATACACAGACAAACGAAACTTCGAAAGCTTTTCTCTTTTCTTCACTTTATACTTTTAAATTTTCGATGCATTTTCTGTTTTTTTCTTGTGTTTCAGAATTCTTGGTCAAAATCCTTGAAACGCTGAGCTGAAGTACAATCATAAGGAGTGTTATTATAAGTGATCAGTAAGTGAATCCAAAATATCCTGTCAATTTTCTTTTGTTCCCGCGTCAACAGTCATAACTCGTATCACACACGAGGAATCGTTCAGTCTAACAAGGAGAATTCACGGACAACAAAATTGTTGCAACGATTTTTCTTAGCATCATGCTTGAACGTTCATGCACTTTTCTGCTTGCTTTTTTTTTTTTTTTTTTTTTAAACTTTACTTCAGGTGCCCGTAAACTCCGAGGTAGAGCGACAGCGTATCCTGCGATCGCTTTGTTTCCGGGATAGCCCAAATGGATTAGGACGCAGTGTGCCGACGTTCCGCGGTAAACAGCGTGGCTTGTTTTTTATATATATTTTTTGATAGACTACAAGCAAGGAGATTGGGGGTAGCTAAATCAACGGACTGTGAATGGAGTAGGGGGAGAGAGAGAGTGTGGGACGGGGAGAGTACGCACACTTGGATACGCTAACTGATCATGCCATGGAGTCAAGGTTAACGTGCAATTAGACGATAGGAGAGAGAGAGAGATCGAGGGAGTCAAGACGAACAATCAATTTATGCATCGTGGCGTATCACTGATTTATGACAGCCTCCTGTGGGTCAAACTAGCGTGTAAAAACAAAACAAAACAACCGACCCAAGGATTGTAAACGATGGGACTAAAACAATATGTGTGTCTTTCGAGGTAATAGGGTATATCTAGCTGGGGGCGTGGGATACGACTGGTGAGAGATAATGGTCTTTGAATAATGACATACGAAATAAATTATTGTATTTGGGAGCTCACTGGAGACGAGTCATGTATTTTTAAAAACAAATTTATTCCACTTGCAGTCGTAACACCACAATTTCAACGGATGGACCAGTTTTTTTTCTAAACGCAACAGCAGGCACGGAAATTATCATGCTAATTTTAGAAAATCCAGCCCAATTATGTACGGTGTCCTTGAAATAAACAACGAACTGTGACACCTTTTGAATGAGAAACATTATTAAGAATGAGATGGAAATATGAAAAAACAACATAGTATAATTGGCTCTTGATGAAAAAAAAGTGTCGCATCGTTATACAATGACAAGGTCACATTTTATTTGGCAACAATATGAAATCACGGACTTACCTTCAACTAATGACGTAAAGAGCGTAACATTAGCGGCTTTTCTCCTTCCAGCGGGGAGGTTCAAACCGATTTTTTCTAGTCTTTCTCTCAGGTATCTTCCACCGTTCTTGGACTTTGCCCTGTGCGGGGAAAAAAACACAAAAAACGAAAACATGAAAAACAGTGTCCGGTGAAACAGATGTCAGATTTATAAAAGCCTCGAATTCAACACAATAGTTGTTCTTAACAGAATTGCACAGATGCCTGCAGATGCGATGTCAACAGAGGGCGCTTCAAATGTAAACATTCTTAAAGAGATGGGGTTAAGGATAAGGTGACGAAGGCAGGGTGGGGGGGGGGTGGCAATAAGATGAGAATATCAAGGGATATACGAGAAAGATATGGAGTGAACATATGGAGCGGGAAAATGTAATGTGGAGACTGAGATAGTTACAAGAGATAAGGGATAAGAAAAACAAAAGTGAAGGAGCTGACGACGGTAGGGAGTGGAAAACGCGAGCAGGTGTCTTGGGCTATCCAGTCATCCTCCTCAGGAACATTCGATCAGAGGACGCTGATGATGCAGGCCGGACCACGATGATGAGTCGGTTTCGGAGGGGGGTCTACAGGGAGGCAGAGAGGGGGAAAAGAGATACATCAGTAATGTCAACCAAGCTGCGACAGGTGTTTCTGACCGCAGACAGACGGTGGACGCCGGAAGCACCCCGATCAGATTGACAACAAGTGATGCATCGCCCAACCACACTAGCTGCCTCATCTCTCTCTCTCTCTCTCTCTCTCTTTCCCAAACTCCCTTCTCTCCTCTCGGCCAATGGTCTTGAGTACACTGTAAAGGTGAAGCTTGACGATTAACGGGATATCATCCAACTTATCAATCATTCTTCGTCTTCCTCTTCCTTCTTGTTTTTTTTGTGTCTTCTCCCCCTCCTCCTGCTCTCATGTACTTACCCACCTCAAGGGGGGTAACGGTTTTATCCTACACTCGAACCCACGGGCCATCTAGTCCAGTGAATACACGAGATCGGGATACGGTATTCTTGATATAGATACCCGTTTGGATTTGTTGATAATCCCGTTTAATTACAAGCACGATGATTTATTTCTGATTGTGGATCGACGCACACAGGATCCAGGAAGGACAGAAAACCCCGGGAAGATTAGACGTGCGTGAATATTGAAATACTGCCCTTGCCCGAACGGACGAAGGGAAGGGAAGGGAAGACGCGGTCTAGACTGACATGTGACGGGGGATACTGGAGATGGATGTGATATTGGAGCGAGGAGAGAGAGAGAGAAGGGGGGGGGGACCAAGAGGAGGGATGTGACATCAGAGGACGGGTGTCAAAGACGACCCAGGGGACACGCAAGATTATTGAAAGATTGATGGGGAGATGGGTAAACAGGAAGACATCTATACTGCTTGCGACCGACGAACAGACAACTCAGAGGGGGTATATATGGTGCCGTGACAGTCCAACAACAGATCACACACAAAGCTAAACAAACAGTCCCACGGAGAAACAGATGATAATACGATCTCAAATTCAAGTTCACCTTTTCGTTCTCCGACTGCAGTTGCTCTTCATACAAACTTCAACTTGTGTTTTTGTTTTTGTGTACGTTTTTGTGCGTATAAGACCTGTACAATAACTGCATGGCACAGGACCATGAAGCCACTTCCACGACAATAGACAATAAACACACACAAACACCTGCAATCGGGGACCTCCTATAATTGTCCCTCTTTTGGTTGTACTAGTAACTTTTCAAGCAGAAGCTCCCATCAGTTTCGTACACACTTTCTAACTGGGGACCATTCCCTGTTGACCTCTTTTGTTATAGGTCCCCGGTTTGAACGTGTATACCTAACCATTCGGACACATACACACAACAGTCTATTAAGTCAATCGGAAAATGTATTAAAATAAGTTTGAGGGTATGCAAAACTTGACCTTAGATGGGTGTATTGCTAATGGCGTGTAAACGGCAACTTTTTAACGAACCATTCCCTAAAAAATAAAACATATAAACCCTGGATAACATTGCGTGTGGAAAGAAAGGTAAACGCAGAGAAAGTTTTAACATCACCGACCGACAATCGTCGCTGAGTGAGCAGAGGTCATGGAAATTACCCTTCGAACATGGGCCGACCGTTCAACCTCAAAAAACCGTTTCTGTCCAACATTTTTGAAAGTCCAATTACGAGATGAGAGAAGTGTGTTCCCGATAGACACCCTCCCCCCCGCCAGAGAGTCCCCGATCCGGAGCTTGATTCATCTCCTGGACTAATTCAACATGACTTGTGTGATGTTAGATTACAAGACGGAGAGGGAGAAGCTGTACAACAGAGACACCATGGTGCGGATTTGTTCTCGCTGCCCGAGAAGTAATTCAACAGTTACATGGGCTGGGTTCTAATCGCAGGGGGTGTTGGGAATCTAAACGGCTACCCGTCAGCGCTAATTTGGATGAGGCTTTGCATGGACGGAGGCCAAGTGCTTCAATTTAATTCCAATACCCAATTGTCGAAGGCTTACACTGCGACTGAGCGTGGAAGTCCAGAGGCAAGTCAGCTCGGGCAACAAGGGATCTTTCTTTATTTTTTGGGTGTGTTTTGTTTTTACTTGCAAAGCGCCCTCTGGTGGTAGGTCATTTTTTGGTTTGGATTCTCATCCGGCCATTTGATTGTCTTCTGACTATGCTGCGACCATGGACAAAAAAACAATTGTTTGAGATAATTGCCTGGTGGATTGGCTCATCCTATTTGTCCCTTTCTGATGAGTGGTTCCCGACGCAGTGATTAACGGTGCTAATTTGCAGAAGAGGCCGCCCCAACAGCTCTCCTCTACGGCCGTTGCATTCCGGGCGCATCCTCTCTCAGACCACACAGAGTATACGATCACAGGGCGGAGAGTCTGACCAAACCGACTCGGAACTAAAAACGGGACAATGAATTGAGAATCGTGCAGAAGCCATTGATGAGTTACACCTGTCTAGTTGCCATTCCAGTCGTCTTCAAGAATCCTTCAATTACATGGCATGAGAAACAGAGACCCGCACGAAACAAACGATTGATTAATCGGCTGATTGAAGTGAACAAGAAGAGAAAAAAGAGCGACAAAAACCATGCTTGAACAGTTACTCTAGGATAAATTAAACCTTGAGAACTCTCTGTGTTTATAATTGAACTGGTAAAAGGTAATAATTGATCTTAGACAAGCAGAAATTTACCTACATTAATGTATGGAACTACCCATCATAACTTTGTAATAATACATGAAAGAGCACAATGTTCTCATTATGTTCGGATGATACATTATTTGTTGAGGGTGAAACCATTTTATCCATGGGAAAAATTCTTGCGGAATGCAAGTTCACGCCAAGATGATCGTTTTACCGCATTTTAAAAATATCTTATTTGAACAGATATCAAGAAATGTGGCGATGGTTAGCATTACTGAATTTATCTTTCGTTGTCGAGTTGTCAGAAACTATTGTACGGCTCTTCGCTTCGCTGTTTTGGTTGACGAATGGTTTACGTGTAGATCCATACATAGCGCGAATGTAAGCCACTGTCGTAGCGGACGTTGGCCCAATGCGTCGTGCCGCAGTGTTAACGACCCCTGCGTGTATAAGCTATACCTCATCTTGGACGGGTTGCACCGCTATTTACACAGATGTGGTGGATGACACGAAGACTGGAGTAAGTGAAAAAAAAAAAAAAAAAAAAAAAAAAACCTACTCCCCAGGCCCCCAGTGAGCTCCAAATTCCTGGCCGGTAGGGGTTCCCTCCGATCGGTAGAGCAGCTCCCAACGTCTGATACCATCACTGTCAATCGACAGTGGCGTGCCTCTCCTTCCTTGACCGGGAGTTTAGATCGAATCTCAGGCAGGGCGGCGTCCCGCTGCTCAGTAATTGGGAGGTGAGGGCATAAAACAAGTGATACAGTGTACGGGAGAGTTGGGGCGCTCCACTCCAAACATTCTCGAACTGAATTCCTTGGGTATATAAATGGATATTGAATTCGAGATCTGTTCTGTGGAGGAGCTCAAAGTGATTAAATCAAAAACTTCTACATCCATTCTACAAATCAAGCTGACAAGACTAGGTATGACATGAGAAATTACTCTAAATGTGAATCCCCTCTCGCATTCTCGCTGTTGTGTAAAAACCAAAAAACCTACATTAAATGCCGATATCCAAAGAACCCCCTTAGACCAATACTTTTGAGAAGTGGGCTAGGGGGTGGTTACGTGTGTCACACCGCTGTAGAGTTTGTCCACAAGATCAAGACATCAAACTAAAGATGTGCTCCGAGGATGAAATCTTACACTAAAATCATCTGCGAAATGACACAAATGTAAACACAGATTTTTTTTTTTTTTTTTTTTTTTTTTTTTTTACACCCGGCCTGTCCCCTCGATGATGTTATCCAGCGTAAGCCACAACCACGGGATACCGAAATCCATAGATGCAATTATCCGTATCCGCCCTCCAGGGGGAGAAACCTTCCACAGTTTAAAATAAAATACGTCCCTTAAATAGAAGGTATGTCTGAAACAATACCAGAACAGGTGTACGGCAGTCTGGGTTACGGACCAACAGGTGAAGCTCAACACACAAAAAAAATGATGGAAAGGTAGGTCGGATGGCGAGTCCGAGATTTTGACAGGTCATACCTGTCGGTCAAGGACCTCTGGGTGACGGGTCTGTTCGTGGTAGTCGTGACCGTCACGAGCGTCTGATGTATCATCGTCGTTTGGGGTCACCTACTCACTTGAGACCATAGACTCTTCCGTGTTTTCCGAAAGAGGAACCAGTTAACTATCTTGTCATCTGTGCTTCACGAGGGGGGAAGCATGAGTTACCCATTTAATCACCGAGCAACCATGTTGCTTTGCGTCCATACAATCATGTGTAACCAAACCGAGTCCAGAAGGGAATGGTTCAAATAAAGGTGTACCCAAATCAAAACTTGCCCAATTAAAACCAAACAAACAAACAAACAAACAAACAACAACCCACAAGTTTGAATACATAACTGTAAAGCCTTCTATCTGGAATTGGGACTGTGCATGTAAAACTGCTGATTTCCAACACAACAGTGATTTTCAACTTGTACCTCGCATTAGCCTTCATTCAAGACGTTAGGGAACTAAATCTTGACAGTCAGACGCCCCCACGTTGGTTACCTAATACCAGAAAAGAAACACGCCGTCAACTGCTGATGTGATTTGTGTTACACCACACCCACAATTATAACCCGAGCCAGACTATTTGTTCTAAATACTTAACTGACATCAATCATCAAACATGTGTGCATCAGCACTTCCTCTGCGCGGGTCATTGACCGCAGCACAGCGTCAGCAAGTTTGAAAACTTGCGATGACCGATTGAATAATTGAGCGCGTACAAACGTCAGAGTGGCAAATGTATTACAGCCAAATATGTTTTGACAGTCAAATTAATATTGAAGGATTCGAAGTTTCTTTGGAGAGGTCGTCGAGATCCGACGGGTCAGTTTAAAGACGGTGTACAGACGTGGGGGTCGTGTCATACTTTAACCATTAGAGACAAAAATGGGACATCACAGAAAAAAGGGACCATATATTTTCAACTTGTGAGGGCAATTTCGTTCCGAGTAGAAAGATCATGGGAGTAGAAAACGAATGTAATGTTTCACCACTCCGATAAAATACGTAGGAGTTTGGTGGACACAGTTTTTATTTTACAGATGAAATGAAAGAAAATACATTGGACATTGTCAGTGTTAATATTTTTGTACATTGATTCGACGCTTTAAGTATCCGGTACAATATTTATAGTCTGTGATCCCGTGACACGATTCTTCTCGCTCCAGTGACAACGAAACTACATTCCAAAAAAGAAAAGAGTACGGACTTTATGAACTGTTTTTTGTTGTTAATGGCATCGAACTCCTTTTAAGACTTCGTCAGTATTGTAGTTTAGAGGCTACTCATTCGAGACTGAAGAATTTAAGTATGTTTTGCAAAAGAAAAAAAACACCCAACAACTCCACGCTTGGGACACCACTTTAAGCAACACGGGACATGAAGGCACTCGATATAGTTTGAACAAAGACCTTTGTCGTTTAATGGTACTTCTGGACAAGTTCCTAGTATACCCAGCAATGGTTACAACAGCTTTTTGTCGATTACCAAAGAGGGACTAACTCTTCTATACTTCCAGCCTCGCTGTGGTTGCTCTGGTCCTTGCTCTATAATGCTTGTACAGTGTACGGAGGAAACAAACATGGCTTCAACTTGATGAATCAAAGGTCTACAATGCAAGGTCCTTACTCTTTATTTTTTTTATATTTTTTTTGTAGAAAACCCTTTCCCGGTGGACCTTGTAATGCGAGCCGCACCTTCAGCGGGACAAGGGTGGCACGGCTCCGCAATTCTTAACTAACTATGGCAGAACGAAATCACTTGCTGAGTGAGTACCAATGAACCGAGCCCCTCAGCTGGCCGTAGACGCCCACTCGGGACGCCTCCTCGTGTATCGCGATGGCGAAGGCCAAGTTCCTCGGAATTCCTTCACGAGAGGAGACTACACCAGACCCGGCTCGCAGTCTGGATAACGCCATGTATAAATACTTCCACGTGTTATTATTATTGGAACTGACTGGGAAGATTGCCTGACCTCGAATGACCTCACAACACGGATTGAGAGCAAGCTTTCATTTTTGGAACTGCTAAAAGATTGAGATTTGCCCGAAATGAAAATATCTGTCGGATGATGACACGCCGACTTAAGGTGATTTTTTCTTTTGCGAAGCAATATTCCTTGAACACGGGTTTACATTAGAAATGAAGCATCGACCGTTCGAATTCTTAGTGGTATTTTAATTGAATAATGACATTTCAAGTGATGGTAAATTACTTCTGTGTTCTTGCGGTCCACTGGTTAGCGAAATTCGTACCGCAAGTTTAGAGCTCTTGAGTCCGGCCTGGACCAACGGCTTCCTCATGCGGGGGGAAATTGAAGTTACCGTCCGCGCGTATCATACCGAGAATCGGTGCAGAAATTAATCATACGTGTTGACTGGTTAAAACTTGACGTGTCTGGTGGCTGACCCGGGCACAAGGAAATCATCTTCAACTGATGAGGGAAATATCCGGAGACCGGACTACTCGCAATCATAACTGGAGTTAGTTGATATTAACAAACAATCACTGAAAAGAACCCCCCTCCCAAGGTGCTTTTAAATCACTAAGCAACAGTTACGACTACCTTAACGTCATTCTGATAATGTTTTTACGGAGATACCAAATCACAGATGCGCAACTTGTACTCATTACTGGCGTTGCGAAATCTCCAACAAACAATTAACTCCCCGATTGACATTTTATGGCTTGGCCTACTTTCTAGTTAGGTCACTGTGGCGTGAGTTGGCCTCGTGAATCACGTTAAAATGTGAAGGGCACCAGACGGAGAACAATGGCAGAGGACAGGCCCCGTCATAACAAACCGTTAAATTCAATTTATTCAAATGAGACAACTCCGACCCATCGTTGTCATTGCAAAGCACTTCCTTCCCGCCAGTAATTCGATTAAAAAAGACAAAAGTGTTTGTTACGGAGTGACACATAGGCCTAGCCTTATTCGTGACCTTTTGCGAACTCTTAACAAGTTTAAGAGAATCTCAGTCACAAATTCATATGAAAAAACCGAGCTAAATTAACTAGGCCAATGACCAAAATGCATTCCAACTGAAGTTTCCCCCTGAAAACTATGACATTGGTTACAAACAGTATGATATGACATTATACCAGAACTTAGTCGAATCATTTACTGAGCAAAATACAAACGATACATGTGAACAAACCACACCAGTCGGTGTGAACGACTGTGCCCGCTGTGCACGCGCTTAATGCCAACTTAACACACTTCCATCCGAAGTACCATCAGATCACGTATCGTCTACGTGGACTCGCGAGACTCGAGCAGAACAAGCAGCCGAAAAACACATAACATTTGATTGACTCCACCAATGGGTTTGGCAAATACAATTATACAGTCCCGACGGCACCCATAAAATAAATCGAGTCCTACTCGTTAAAAAAGAGACATCAGCGAGTGGACAGCAGGTTCGGGATCTCTCCACAACAGGGCCCAATTTCATGGAGCTGCTTAAGCACAAATTTTGCTTAAGCAAAAAAATCCTTGCTTAGTAAAATCAGACTACCGGCCAAAACTACACTCAATTGTTATGCTAAGTAAACAACAGCTAAATACCAGTCACAAGCAATGTATAAGGCATGGAATTTTGGCCAGTAACATGTGTAAAATAAGCAAGCTATTTTCGTGCTTAAGCAAATTTTTTGCTTAAGCAGCTCCATGAAATTGGGCCCTGGTCACGGCCTTACGAGGACACCGAGCATAGAGGGAAGGGGGATGGGTGGATTGGAGTTGCAAAATAGAAGCACGCTCAATGGACAATTTGATGCAACTCAATTTAAGTAAGGCGTGGGGGATGGAATCTTCAAATCACCCACAAAAGCGACCGTCGCACTCGCCCTGGGATGGAGCAGGCCATCCAGAGTTGAGCACAGAGGAAAAATAAACAACCGCAGTCATTTTAGCCAAATATCCCAGCCGAAATGAGATTAGGTGGAATCGTTGGTTTCTGTCGACAGGTGACGAAATTTGTGATTGTAATCGAGGGGCAGAGACCAAGGGTGGTTTTTTAAAGTTGTCCAGTGGCCACAGCAAAACAACATTAAAGATAACCATTTACTGTCTCTTAATCAGCAGTAAGCTTTGCCTCTTCATGGCCCAATTTTCCTAGTTCTGCTTACTGCAGAATATTGCGCTTACAGCCCATTATGTCCTTTAAATACTGGACACCGTACGCGAATAGGCATGTGGTAAGCAACTCTGTGAAGTTAGAGACTTGTTCGTTTTAAGTGGTAAACAGCTCAATACAAACATAGACGTAGGTTCAGAGTGCGGGGTCGGGGGTTCATACACGAACGAATTGAGACCCGGGCCCAGTTTCACCATTTGTGACTGGTATCCTGCTCATTGCTGCTCAGCAGAAACTTGTTAAGCTATATTTTCTGCTTAAGCAGCTCTATGAAATTGGGCCCAGTATTCATCCATAGCGGAAAAGACGTGGACACACGATAGTGCTATAAAAGCGTGATTATGGACCGACATAATCGACCGGTGTCCCTCTCCGTCCAGTACTGCAGGTCAAACAAAATCGACTTGCGATTGGAAATGTATCTTAATATCATACACGCAAAAAAAAAAGAAAAAAAAGTACTTCCCATCTTGCGTTCGATTTCCAGTGGCTTGTTCCACTCACAGAAACTCAACCCAGAATGTATGGGGATGGTGTCCTCACTAACGCGTATTGGGTGACAGGGCATGACCGACTCGGGCTGAAGGTGAAGTTGAAGTCTCCATGGGGGGCGTCCTTCCCCCCGGGGTACAAAAGGCAAGACATCCCTGGAGGGTTGGGTAGGGGACCCACTGAGGGTCCCGGGGGGTACTTTAGTTGCGGGGCTATTTTGGAGAACTCCCCTCCTAGTCATGGTGAACGGCTAATCTATAGGAAACTGCAGTGGAGCTTCCGTCAGGAGTAACATGGGGTTGTCTGCTCTTTCTAGGTTTCTATGCCAATCATTTTTTTGTCAAAGTTTGTGATTATCCAACACAGCCCAAAATATGTAAAATAAAGGGTGAATATTTTTAAACATTGCAAAGCACAGCACCAGAGCTAAGAATTCCTTTAAAGAGAACAGTGCCCACAATGTATCAATCTCGAATTTGTAAGTTTTTCGGAGTGATTTTCAACTAAGGTTTTGTTCAGACTCTTTGAAATTGCGTTCGGCATCGGTACTTAAACACAATCTATGATGTGAAATAAGTTAAGTTTTCCAGTGAAATTGTTCACAATGTTGGTCAAAGTGTCGAACCCGGACTTGGAAATTTTGTGAAGCAATTGTGTGCAATGTTTTCATAATTACGTGCCTGCATTTTACACACAGGGCGATCGTGCTTCGTAAACAGAACACAGAGTGACACCAAAATCGAGTGACGTATATAAATGATCTGCCGTTGTCTGATAAAGTTCTGATTGGTGTCGAATATTACTGAAATTGCAGATCAGCGCGATGTCATTGTGCCTCGCGTATGCACAGATTGAATAACACACACACACGCACACACACCAAACACCCCCACCAACGATGAACATTGCTCCTGACTGGTACCCATCTAATGTTTACAAAAACCACATAAACGAGTTACAGAAGAATTCATCGTTTACCAGCTCGATATGAAATTTGCTCCAAGTTTGTTCTTGTCCCGATTGAAACTGAATACGTTGAGATGAATTCCTCGCTAAAATTCAATTTTCTTTTTTTTTTCTCCCCCGTCTTCCAATCATTTTGATCAGGGAGAATTATTTCACAAGAAGAAGAGGAAAAAAAATGTACGTCAAGGAACAAGTCACATTTCTATCCAATTATGCTATCCAATAACCGGCAATGCGAGATGAAGGTCTCGAACCGAGCTATAGTGTGTGGGTTGTCAGCATTCGTTTAGCTAACTGGAGACGCGTCACAGCTCCATAAAGGTATTCAATAATTATTTTTAAGTATATTGTATGATAAGTTAAAATAACAGACGACACAAGTTATGATAATACTAGAGCCGAGGACGGGGTCAAGGCATTCATGAAATGTATTTACAGTCTGTTTCAAATATCATTTCATTACGTGTTATTAATAATTTGTGGCAATGAGTGTAAATATAGTACAGGGAGTGGTATGTAAGGTATACCTTACAGTTAAATATACTCCAAATTAATTGGTCTTCACAATTTTAATGTAATAGACCTACTGTCAAAGGTATTGGTATACAAGGATTGGTAGAGGTGATAAAACAGTGGCAGGCAGTGTTCATGTTTTGTGTGATCAGCCATTATACATGAAATAACAAACCTGTGAATTTTTAGGCTTAATCCGTTGTGTGAGTCAGGTGAAAAAAAATGTTGAAAATCCACGCACAATTTTCGCATGTAAACACATTGTCCTTAATTTTGGCTGTAACGACCGAAATCAGATATTGCGTTTTTTTTTTAAATAGGTTTTCAGATACAGTTTTCTCGAATATGACTTCAATTTAGAGGGGATTATTTCACAGGGAAAAAAACAGTTCTAGTATGAACTTCGTAACCAGTAAGCGTTCAAACTGAAATGAAACAATGATGTTTTGTTATCCTTTAAATACAAATCCTGTGTATTTTGCTCCATGGTAAAACCTATTAAACAAGACATATCAGACCTGTTAAAAGATGGCCGAATGTCGCTTGATATCTGCACGGAACAGTGATATGCAGGTGATATCTTTACTCAACACATAAATCCAATACTGTCTTAGTGGGGAATTTCTCGTTTTGATTATAATGGCAGTATATATGTATTTCTAGGGGAGGTTAACCCAGGTTACGGTTTGGCAGGCCTCCCGTCGATTCTGCACGAGCCCTCGGGGCAAACCGAGGCCTGTCACCCCGGCATTCCGAGCCCCGAATTGCGATACCAATATTTGGAACAGGCCATGGCTTTGTCAGACAGCTCTACGCCAATTCGGGCTGTGTTTGTTTGTGTTGAACTTGGCATTAGGTCTGCACTGAACTTGTGGAGAAAGTGCTCAGTGTTTAGAAACCTGAACTCAGAAACTGAAAAAAGAGAAGAAAAAAAACTGAAATAGAGTAGTGTTGAACTTGAAACGAAGGCTGTTCCGAACTGCAGAGATTGCAAACAATTATTGATCAACCGGAAAGCTTGACTTAATTTTTCCTTTCTTTTCTTTATCTGATTTTGAGAGGGGGGAGTGTTGCCTGGAAACTTTTTAAAGGTTTTTTATTTGTGATGAAACTGGTTTAAGGAATATTGCTAGACTACAAAAAGTTGTTTTTTTCTCTTGGTATCCAAAGGTGAAAACACTGACACGGTGTTAATTTTCAGCAGAGTTAAAGTCAAGGGGGGAGGGTAAATAACACCATGTCGGTGTTGTTGTCACCTACCAATAAGAGAATCAATTTGACACCCCAGTCTTTGCAGTGTGTTGAATTTATGTCAAGGTGCTTGAAATTATGTTATGAATTGGTGTCTATATAGTTTGCTCTAGTTACGCATTGATGTGTTAACTTGGTGTTATTGTGGTGTTGAACTTTTAGGAGGGGTTGGAGTGGGGAATATATATATATATGAAGACTACACAGAATATGGCTAATATTATAATCAAAGATGAAAATATTCACACCAATCAACTTTAAATGTTACTTGTCTTCACTTAATACCATTATGTGGTGAACTGGTAATAATCGTTTACATTTGATTGTCAGGTCGTCAAAGTCAGTAGCGCATTACCTCCTTCCCTAAAATATCGAACTTATCACTTTTGGGTATTCATTTGACAGGTTAAAGGCGTTCCTGATGAATAATTTAGATTAATCTCATTGCGGTTTCTGTTTTTTAATCAAAATTCCCAAACACAATCATCTGGCATGCCTCAATGAAAATAAAAAAGTGGGGTCATTTGATCCCTAAACCTAAGCATATCTTAATACCCAGATTAGTTTGGGGTGAATAAAATACAAACAAAAATAAGCAATGAGTATAAAAAAAATCTACGATTTGAAAAACATCATTGAAATCCCCTTTGTGGTTTGAAAGGCCTTGCTTTGGTTATGTGAACGAATTAATCACCACAACGATAAAATAGTTATCTTTAATCGCTTTCCTGACCTCAGTTTATCTGCCCAAATGACTCTCCGGTCGTGAAAGCCCCTTTTGATTTCACCAAGGCCATAATTGATTAAGAGAAACTATCACCATGTTATTAGCCCCCAAAAAAAAAAAAAAGTATGGAAAATAGAGAGGGGCTTGAAAGTTTGATCCGCCGGTTATTGTTAGCCCGCATTCCAGACTAACCAGCCGGCACGGTAACGGTCATTGTATGGGAGGGAACAAATGTTATGACAGTGCAATCGTTTGGCCCCAAAGCTGGCTTAATGAGTGCAGTTTGACTCCGGCAGTTTTGAATGGCTGTGGAAAATGACAGATATGAGTCCGGCAGACAAACAGCCAATTCGTCAAGAAGGAGAACTTAAAAACAACACCGGCTGTCTCGTTATTGACGTGTCCAAACCCCGCACCCAATTTGGCACAGGGAGGGTAATTGCGACACATTTGACACCTATAAATAGGAGTTAATTTCAGCCGTGCTTTCCCACAAACAATGAAGGCAACAAAAAAAAATAATTCAAAGTCCTCGCCCTGATGAAACGAAAGACGAAGAAAAGAAAAAAAGGAATCAACACAAGGCTGGGCCAACCAACCTCCAGAAACCGTCGGACAAAACACCCACCCAACAAACTGACCGTCTACCGACCTTGGTGTGCACATGCCCCTATACAAAGACTTCGAAGTTGCTTCAGAATCACAGTGGACTTAATATAGAGCGCTCCCCTACTAATCAAGTCGAGGAAATTCTCGGTAATTTGGGAGTCCGGTTGTTGTTTGGTACTTGCTGACAGATGGAAGCAAAGAAGGTAAAAAAGAAGAAGAAGATTGAGAAACCTTCGAAATGATAGACTTGAGCAGAGACTAGGCCTACTTATTGTTACGATGACGTAATCCGCCGTCGTGGAATAAACACAACCCGCCAGTCATAACTTCCACCCAACCAGCGCTGCAGAGCGATCCCTGCTCTCCCGTCTACGTCCACACCGCCACCCAATCAGAGAACAAACCCGGTCCCGGAGAATCCCTGCCCTCTTAATGTAGTGGCAGCCGATTTAGGTGTCATTGACCTATGACGTATCACTATCTCAGCAGCGAGGCCAGCCGTGACAAGTTCAAGTCGGTAACGACAGACATGCAGCCCCGTATTGGTCTCACTTTTCTCCCCGTGTTTGAGAATCTCTAGGGGTCTGGAAACAGAGAGCATCTTACGGGCTTAGCCCTGATATTTGCCCGTACCCCGAGGCGGTTGGATCCTCAGGAGGGGCTGGAGAATTTTTGGAGGATTTGGTGGAAGGAGGTCGGTAGCTCCATGAAAACTGCGAATGTGTACAAACAAAGGGGTTGAGGAAAAACAACGTTTGCCTACAGCTATCTCGTTTCCCCTGTAAGAACTAACCGTGCAAAACGACGCAGAAATGTGTACCGAAATGATAGTGTTCCAAAATATGAAAGCAGTGAATGGATTTTAAAGTGAATCCATTCGAGAAAAGCAACTTCAATATTGCTATGAGTACACACTGCCATAAAGCACATGTATAACATTGCTAATTGTCAAAGACCAGTATCTGCACTTTATGCGACCCAACAAATACATGAATAACAAACTTGTGAAAGTTTAAGCTCAATCGGTCATCAGAGTCATGAGAAAATAGTGAAAACCCCATTATATGTTTTCACTGTTTTCAAACATCGGGTTTTGGACACGTGAGCTCAAAACTACTTAAAAAAAAACTTATTTCCTAAAAAAAACTATAGCATTTCAAGCGAAACTATTTCAGGGGAAGTTTTCCACCATGGCCATCGTTATACCGTGTAAGTTATGTGCAAATCTGTGAGCGTTTATATTTTAAATCTTACCAATACTGTGCACACCCTTTGAATGCAGACTACACACATTGTGCAATTAGTCTTTCGGCATTGCACTGTACTTTATATAAAACCCACTGTGTTGATAATTCAAGTAGTTCTAGCCCATTGGCTAAGTACAGCAGAGAGTGGAACTAGCACCTTTAGTGTCGTGTGCAAGCAACGCAGTTTTAAAAAAAAACATGGCTTACAGATAATGTACATTATCTCTAAATTATGATCAGACATTCAGAAATCCACACATGATGCTTAGTCGTTGGAATTCCTATTAAAAAAAGAAGAAGAAGAAGAATACAGAAAAAAAACCTGCATTCGTACACCTCCATAGCGACAAATACATATTTCACCCGGATGCCACGTCCACCAGTAACTATTAATAATACAATATGGCTGCATGGTGCGACAGGTGGGGGCCTTTTGTCATCGTTTTCACGCTGAGAGCGACTCGCTTCATCATGTATAGATGTGTCGCATCCTGCCATTACCCCGAAAACCCTGAAAAAGGCTTACTGTTAATTTCCGACGCTGCGGCGTCGAGAGGAGCTGATACAAACCAGTCCCCCCCATTTTATACACTATGTACTCTTAAACAGTGACACTCACTTGCATTTTAGCCAGGTTACAATAATTTGAGAAAATGAGAGCAGGGCAGGCCGAAAGTATCCATGTCCACAGACCCTGCTTGTGGATTGAATTGTTGCGCTGTGCTAAAGAAAAACTACCGCAAGAACCAGAAAATAAATGTGACATTGCACGTGACCTCCCAAAAATCCCCAAACAGAACAAAACCAAACAAAACAAAACAAAACAAACAAACAAACAAACAAACAAACAAACAAACAAACAAACAAACAAACAAACAACCCACCTACTTTAAAGGTCATACAGGATTGGTAGAGCTGACAGTGTTCACATTTTGTGTGATCAACCATATTATTATAGGCCTATATGAAATAACAAATTTGGGCTTAATTTGTTGTGTGAGTCAGGAGAAAATAGTGAAAACTCCCCATAATGTTCAGCATGTAAACATAATTTTGGTTGTAACAACCGAAAATCAGCTGTTCGGGTTTTCAGTTACAGTTTTTCTCGAATATGACTTCATTTTCGGAGGGAAAATTTTCACAGGAACAAAAAAAAAGGTTCTATAGTATGAACTTCATAATCATCAAGCGTTCATAATAAGTTTAATCCCTAGGTGCTTTCTATATCCTCCATCAATCCTGTATAATACCTTTGACATTTAGAAAAAGTTATAGATGAATCATATTTTAACCCTCTCAAAATAATGTTGTAATGCTTTTTAATGTTTTTATTTATTTAATCAACCCTTGATAGACAGAGGTGAGTTGGCTGCCTCTCAATTTCGTTGCTTCCTCAAAATCCTGCTGCAAAGTTCCCCGTGTCCGGGTTGGTTTTAATTGTTTAAAAAACACAATCTAGTAACACCTGTTGCGGGGATGCCATTCGATGCTAAAATTAATAATAATGCAAAAATAATAATAATATATATAAATATAAAAAAAAAACCACACACACATACAAAAACCCAACCCCCAACAACACCGACATGTGGTGTGGTGGAATTAACTAAACAAGAACCTTTGTCAATTATTCAGACACTACATCGAATTATTATAATTTCTTCTCCCCGTGTGCGAAAATGACTGGTGTGTGGCCTCAATAGGCCATTCGGCATTAATAGTAAAGTGACATAGTGAAAACAATGCGAGGTCATAGCCTTTTTGATATTCTAGAGGGGGAAGAGTCGTCGTGATGTAATGAAGTCGGATTCGATAAAATGGACAACTAATTATAAAGAAATGAAATCAATAACAGGATGTTTACATCAGTTGGTTGTCTCCAAAAAAAAAAAAAAAAGGTTTAAATCAAGCCGATTGCAAGGGATTATGGTGAGGGTTTAGTTGAGTGGGATTCAGTAAAAAGATACCCCAGTTAAACTCGCAACCCCACGGTCAGAATTGACCGTGGACTCCCGGTCACATGTCAATTTCTAGTGGTCAGGTTAATTAACCCGGAGAGTGATTTGAAAATAAAGGGGGATTTAAACTCTGATTCTGCGTAAGTTTCGACCCATTTCTGGGTCATTTTGGACACATTCTCCGGGTCACACTGACCCTGTCAGACCCTGAATGGGATCCAAGTGCTATTTCCTCGACAAGTTTCAGACGGAGTTACTCTTCAGGGGGGAATTGGTAAGGGTAGATGAATTCCAAATCAATCAGTTCCCGGTCATGTTGAAACAGCTTTATTGTCAATAATTCCCATTCGTGTACGAATTGGAATTACCTGAGATTACGTTGATCTCCCCCTTTTTTTTAAGAGGTAAACAAAAAAATGATTTTGTAACTCATGACTCTCAACCTAAATAAATTAACATCTCAATAAAATATTCAGAATAGTGTTGTTTGAAGATAGTTGTCCCCGTATCCCTAGAAAGGCTGTGCAAGATAAGGGTATTTTAACGGTACACGTTTGTGCTGATTATAAGGTTTCAGTCTCGGTTCTTTTTTGAACAAAAGTATTTGCTACAAAAAAAAAAAAAAAAAAAAACACAGAGTAGTTTTCGAAATCTTAGGCTGACACCTGCTCGAGTGACGAACCGTGCGTTGTATCTTGTCCCCTTTACAAAGTTTGACCCACTCTTTTGTAAATATTTAATATCACTGTCGTATCATCTACCCCTTGTCTTAGTGTTAATAACATTGCAATCGCAGTTGGCCGTTTGTGGGCTTTATTATTTATGGATCCACTCTCTAAACTCAAAGAAAATTGTGAAAGGAAATATATATTATAATGTTACAACGTTTGTCCCCGGGCGTAGAATGTCCACAAATGCAGGTGATTTCGCATTTCACATTAATTACCATCCGAACACGAAACCTAGGTTTAACACCAACAAAACACACATACACACACATACACACACTATATAAAGTATTACACATACCAAAGTATGTGTAATAAAGTTTATAATATTGTCCCTTTTTTCGCAAATAGAGCGATAGTGTATCCATTTTTTGTTCCATTATTTAATCTTTTATGGAACTAGATTCATGTGCTGCGCTTTTTTTTTTTTACTCATAACTCCGACATGACCAATGCTGTGCCTCAGGGCATCCATTCTGTGTTGCTAAATGACAAAAGAAAATTGGACAATACATAGGCGCGGGGGGACACTTTTGTCAATTTTACCCCAAGTGAAAAGCTTTCATTGAAGTAGTCAGCGATCCCCCCAAGAAAAGTCAGTGATTGGTATAGAGCCGAGTAAACTTCCAAATACATGATTAAGATGATCGCTTGGAAAAATGCATAAATCATTATCAGGAAAATGTAAATAATTTGTGAGGGAACAGTCAAGAAATCACGAGGCTGCATTGTTGTGATAATTTAAGGTGTACACGAAAGTTCCCAACGGCCATCCCTCTAACATAATGTAAAAAAAGGGCGCTACGGGAGTTCTGTGGCTCAGTCCTATATTGAACAAACGTATAAACATGTCTTTGTACTATTTGATGTAGTCCTACGGCCTACTGGTGAGTTTGCCACAAGAAATAACCCTTTTTTCTAGACTATGGGTTGTGTAGATGACATGACAGACATACATACATATATAACGTTTGTAATTATTCTTGAGCAAGAGTTGCAATGTGCACAACGGTGGTAAAACAAACCCCATATTTGTACAGATTTGCACATAACTTGCATAAAAACGGTCACGGCGGAAGACTTCCCTTGAAATATTGTTTGAATGAAATGCATTAGTTTTTGAGGAATGAGTAAAACAATAAGTTTTAATCTCGCGAGGTTAAGACTCGATGTTTAATAACGGTGAATAAATAAGTTTCTTTTTCTGAGAAATGAGTCAAATAATTATTTATAACCTCGCGAGGTAACAACTCGATGTTTGATAACGGTGAATAAATATATATATTTTTTCACTGTTTCTCGTAACTCTAATGACCGAGTAAGCATAACTTAAGTTTTCACAAGTTTGTTATTTCATGTTTAATAATGTTGGGTCACATAATGAGGATGGGCTTTCGCATCTTAAAAGTACAACGAGACCAAGGACGTTGTGGGCAAGTTTTCTCGAGTAAAACAAAATGTACGCTTGACATTATTGGGGAGAGTCCAAGTTTCTTGATCCTGAACAAGAATGGACGATAGTTTTTTCCCACTAACATCGGAATGAAGGTGAACACAACATAAACAAAATGCAAACCCAAAGTGACACCGTCCCAATGGTGAATATGGCCCGTGAAAATGATAAATATGCCATCAAATTGTTCACTACGCGCCGACGACACTCTTAATAACTCGAGCATTGATTGGCTGAATTGGGTTTTCATGGGGGCCGCCATTTTGAATTAGCGTTTTGATGGATGGCTCAGAGTGATACACAAAAAACGATTACGGTTTCGGCCGTGTGGATAAATATATGCACAGTGCTAAATAATAATGGAGTTGATGTCACTTTCCAAAGCTTGTGTCTGATTTTGATAAATAAACGTTCACCGGTTCACACCGTAGGCCACTCTATTCATCAGATTTTGACAGGATTCAAGTCTGCAACACGCTGTGTATACTCAAGTTGACGTGGGTACAAATCGGATGCGCGAAATGCTATGACTTTTCGAGGGGATGATCATTCAAGTGGAGGGGGTCGACACGGCAAGGGTAACCGGGTAGTTTTGACTCTATGGTTTTACCCCTCTTTTTTTCCCGGGGTTTTTCTTTTATTTTTGAGGATCGATCGATTGCAGTGAAAGCGTAGACCTAAAGGAGGGTCGCCATCACTCTCTCACCGTCACCCTTTGAACCTAAAACAGAGTCTAGAATGTTGTTGCGGAGGGGGGGGGGCTTGTTGTGAAAAAAATGGGATGCATTCGGAGCAATATCCATTAAATTATCTTTGGTAAGCGGAATAATTTCTGCAAGTATGGCTTTACTTGGGTGTAAATAAGACTGCAGGAAAGGTGGGTTGAATTTCAGAGGTAGGCCTATTTTGACTGACGTGTAACAGTCTTCTGAATCTGCTTTGCCGTCCTCCAATAAAACTGCCATCCTACCATACCCGAGATTGACACTAGCCATGATCATGTTTTTTTGTTAACCGTATGGTGGTTAATTCCAGGTCACCCAGGAGTTGGACGCGGTAGCATTCAATCAAGGAAAGAGGAAGTCAAGCAACACGACCAGGAACAATCCAATTTTGGCTGGCCAGATTCCCACTGTTGAGACATAATACACTACCTAAAAGAATCCCCCACCCCTGGGGCGTTTCCACAGCCCACATTACTCCCACTGAGTCACTACAAGACAATCTTTCGTGTGTGTTTTAAATAAACTTGATCAAATTGCCATCAAAACTCTTATCAAATACCCTCATTTTTGTCAAGAAGAAGTAGAAGGAAAAAAAGCACTTAACTAAGAGGGTTGGGCATTGAGTTGGACATGGTGCTGCATTGAATGAGAATAACGAAGGGTAGCAATCAGTAGAGGGCGCCTCTCGCTTCCTTCACTGATTGTATGAATGTTCTGACAGGTAATGTTGGTCTTAAAACATTACTGCACGTAGTGTGTTAACATTGATCTAGACGATGTTTGAATACGTCAACTATTAGTTAAATGGGTTGACAGATTTCTGTGAAGGTTCATAATATCTCCGGAGAAACTCACGACGAATAACGTTTTTTTTTTGGGGGGGGGGGAGGTGGGGTGTATCATGTCACCGAACCAGATTGTGTGTGTAGAACAAGTCTCTTTTCGGTGCATCAGATCAACGTGCACCACGCCCGACTAAACATTTGGAGACAATCAGTTCTTGATATATAGACCTATTAGCTAGTGTCAGTCAAGATTGACATTTCCCGTCCTGCAGGGGCAACGGGGCTGTCGACGTCGAAGCATTCGACTCTGACCTCGGTCAAAGGTTGTGACCCTTTTCAAGTACACGCACGTCAGTATTTTTTTTCAATTTTTGTCCTGCAAAAAGTACAGGCCGATTAAATTCAACCATGGAGCAACACAGCGGGAAAAGATACTCCCATTAGAGCACGCGGGGCCTCTGCTTGGAAACAAAATTTGCAAGATAAATATTTGGAAACTATAAATTGCTGCTTTCTGTTTAAAAATAGATGTGATCGAAAAGAGATTTGCAACCTGCCGGTTTGCTTCACGTGCCGCACCAGTAATTGTCACGAGAAGTTTCCCGGGTAGGCAACTCCACTCTGCCGGTGCTCGGAACGCGCGCGTTTAGCCGTGGAAGGACGAGTGCACGTTGGTCGCTACCTAGACCAGCATGGTTGTAAATGAAGTGTTTTGTTGACGAGTAGAGGAGTTGAGTGATTCTACTCATCAACAATATATTAAAAAAACCACCTCAATGACTTGTCATACAATGTATGGTTGAACTGCTGTGTAAAGTGGCTGTAGTTTTCACAATAGGCGCCTAGTTGCCGAGCAGCTTTCCGCAAAAAGAAAGACAGAAAGCATTTTCCCACAACCCTCAAACAAAGATGGGACTTTTTTAAGCACAAAAAGTCAAAAGTTGATCACTGCTGTGGCTAATGATCTATGAACAAAATCATCTGAAAATGTACTGCTTGTTGTGATTTTTTGCATTGGTTTGAAAGTTCAAAATAACAATGGTGCGTGTGTTCAGTGGTTGTTCATTGAGATGACATAAAGGTAACGTGTGAGGGTGGCATTCTTTGGAAATATCGCGAAGAGAAGTCTAAATTGTTGAAAGGACAGAGGGGTACGTTTTGGCGCCGGTGCTGAAAAGCACCGTGACGAGCACAGTGTGTAGAGGTTAAAATGGGTCACGGACGCTTCTATGTCTCCCCATGTATGAATGATAGATTGATACGAGGCAGGGGTAAGACCAGACAAGTCCAATAAAAACGTCATTGTAGCTGCAACGTGTATTAACCGCTCTTTACAGAATCAAACCCAAACAATTTGAAAAGCTTTTGTCGGGCCGAGACTTTTGAGGCCGTTACACAAAGAGAGCCGAGAGAGTGACAAAATTAATGTACAGTTATTGTTCTGTTCTTGCACTCACTCCCCCTCTCCCTTTCTGTATCCCCCAAAATAGAGAAGGAGGGGGGGGGGGGTCGTGGAATTGAATTCACACCGGTGTAGTCCAAAATGCTTGCTAAGCCGGCTCGGAACAGTGGGTCGATCTTCGCAATGATTGTTGACTTAAACTGAAAAGTTAACGGAAGCGTGACCACCAGTACCTTGAATAGACAGTGTGGGGCTAGCAGACACAATTTGACGTGGCCTAGATTTCAAACAAGAGATCCCGGGCTTTCTTCTCTCTCTCTCTCTCCCTCCCCCCTCCCCCCGCCCCCCATTTTGTTTTCTTTTCTCTGAAGCTACTAAGCATCAGTTGATAGGCCATCAAACAGATAATAAAGTAGTCGCACTTTCAGTTGCTGTGATTATTCTGTACTGAATGCTTTTGATCGAGCGTGGGATGATACTGCGCCGCAGATGGCCTTTGTTGCATGGTGCACCTGGATCTCCCCCCACATAAAGGACGTGTTTTATTTCATGATCACCTTTGATCAACGCGGGCCTCAAATCATATTAGCAAACCCTGTATTAATAAATAGGCTTTGATTAGGACGGGGAATGCGCATTTTAAAAAAGAGTGAACCCTGACCTCTGAATCTGTCACAAACACTCGGGAGTATTGCTTACACACGTACAGTGAAACAAGTCAAAGAAGCTACTGTCTGTATAGATTTCAATACATATCAGATCTGTGCAAACATGTCGGAGTCCATTGCACAAAGTCCCGACAGCCGCTGCATAAAGATTCCCATACGAAAGTGAATTCGCCAATGACCTCTTTGGGAGTTTCCTTTAACACTAAAATTATCACAGCTTGTGTATAGGATCTACCACTACCCCACATCTTAACTTAGCGGCCTGTGGTGCACCTCGTATTATATGGTAGAACTATACTGCTCTATTTCCAGAGTCGATTCAGAAGTTTAAAACTAAATAAAAGGCTGTTTGTTTTTTTTTGCTTTCGATACTATTTTGAAGATGCATTTTTTGTGTAGGTCTATGTATTTTTTATTGAATTCATTCGTAAATTCGAGAGGGTATACATACAGTTTAAAAAAAAAAAAACTTCAACATGATCGCGTTCATCTTTCTTAACTCACTACAGGAAATATACAGGGGCTTTGTGAGATTCACGTTGAAGACTGGACAGATATCCTAATGAATCATCAAACCCGTGTATGTTCAGAAATCAAGACAAAAACATCTTCTCGAGTTGTTGTGTCGTACGGTTTTTTGCTGGGGATCCCGCGAAAGAGAGGCAGTGCATTGATACAAGAGTCTCTCTCAGTCCGCGATATCGATACGGCGCGTACAGAAGATAGGAGACAAACCGTGCACAGGGAAGGCACATACTGCCAGAGACTGCACGCGGATCTTTTATGCCGCATTAATTGGCGGCACGGGTTCAAACTTGAAACCACACAAAATATTGACTGTGTAAACAACCGTGCGAAGAAAAGAAAAAAAAGGCTGTCAGAAAATTATTCTTGGCGGCGAGAGAAAAACAAGGAATCAAAAAAACTCATTCAATCCGATGGAGAGCTTGTTTTTCCATGGTAAATGAATACTAAAAACGATGGCCAACGACACTCGATTAGATGTGAGTATCCCCTTATAATCAGATAGCTTTGTGGTCAGTTTCTAAGGTCGAAGAATGCGCGGGAACAATACATTATGAACTCATGGAATATCGCGATGAAGTCTGGTTTAGATTTACAGTTTGACTGAAGATAGAGTAGACTTTTGAATTGTTATTATTATTTTTTTAAACTCCGGGTAGTCACGGGGACCCATTAATTGGTCTAGGACATCAGAATCGAACAACAGAAGAGAAGGTGTGTATCTTAAAAGGTTTGTAGTTAAGATATTATACAGGATTGGTAAGGATAACAAACATCATTGCTTAATTTTAATCTGAAAGCTTACTGATTGTGAAGTTCATGCTAAAAAAAATTTCTGTCTGTGAGACATATCCCTCTGAATTGAAGTCATATAGTCGAGAAAACTGTATCTGAAACCTTCAAAAAAGAAGAAAAAAGAAACGCAACAGCTGATTTCGGCTGTTATTTCATGTGAATGATTGATCACCACGAGCACGAACACTGTCTGCGACTATGAATCAGCTCTACCAATCCTGTATAATACCCTTTTAACAGAACATGCAATTCCACAAATTCATACTGAGACAAAACGTTGGTCAAAAAATGCATCTGTTCCAAGGAAGACAATGTGCATGTTCCATCAACAACACGTCACTACAGGCCGGTGCTAGGCTTGAGACCACCGTCAGTCTAGGCTCACAGTGGACTAACCAAAACCAGGTGAAGGGGACGGGGCGACACCGGGAGTCAAGCTGTGTCAACTCGACATGTTTAGAGTGAAGAGATGTCTAATGATAATACCACAGTTGACGTCCATCATAGAGCAGTCAGCTCTGATTTGCCATTAGAAACGTCCGAGACCAGATCGAGGCTTTGCAGAAAACAGCCTGGTGCTTCATATAGTATGTTAAACAATAACAGTCATCTAGAGTGTGACATTCTGTGATTGGAGTGAGGCGGGAAGGGAAGTAGTCTGGTTACTGGTCAGGTATTGGGCATGAACCCTATGTAGTTGGTGTGGGGTATAAGACAAACATGGTAGCATCACCGTGGTCTGACAGGGAGACGGACAACCCAAACACCGATCTCAGTCGGGGGTCGCTGATGGGACATCTGTTGGTTAAGGCCCTCAGCCACCTCCGGGGTGAGTGTGACCATCAAACCATTAAGGTGGTACCCCAGAAGTTTACCTGATCAACAGGGGGCGGTGTATACCCACCTGAACGCCCGGGGTCAAATTGTTTTAAGAACTTCTCTTCGCGTCTTAAAAGGGGTTTGGGATAACAAAAAATGGTTGAAATATTGATGGTTGATGTTATTGAAAGTTGTTAATTAAAAGTGAGAGGGCCACACGTGCGGCTTTGTGGGGAATGCATGTAATTTAAGACGTGTTTGGAATAAACTACTTGGGTGTTGCAACTTTTAAAAAGTTTAGAAAAAACAATTCTTATCGTAAAAATAATACTAAGTATCCCACATGTTGAAAACATTTGTGTGCGTAAGGGCACGTTTCTAACTTCCAGTACTTTCTGCGCCCCTAGCCAAGCAAAGCATTCCGTTACAAAGCAGCGAGAATTTGTTTTAGTTATTTGTTTAGGATACTAACTTTACACTCAAACGTTTTGTTTCTCAGAACGGTTTTAGTTCTAAATACAAAATGATAGAAGAAGAAGAAGAATAACAATAATACAAAACTAGATAAAAAAAGAAAAAAACTTACCTTCTGAGGACACCTCCGAGGAGCGAAGCGTTGAGACACTCTGGAGGCGACAATCGCCTCTGTACCTCCGCTACCGTCACCTTGTACTTAGAGGTAGAGGAGAGGAGCGAGAGGCGGCCCGGTACGGTGCAGAATACATCGTTGGGCGAGGTGACGTTGGACACGAGACCGTCTTTACCGTTCTCGTTCTTCTGTCGAATACCGGCTGCAAAAAGAAAAAGAAAAAATCAGATTTTAAATTGGTAATTCGAATTACAAATCAATGGATAAAGATGATTTATGAAAAGTCCGAGTATTTCAACGAGCAAAAGGGCTGTTATAATATCAAACATGCTCTCTCCAATAATGCGGAAACAGGTCTATGCTGTGAGGTAGCGAAGCAGGTTAACACATATTTATTATTTCCCCCTCGTCCTAAATTCACGATAATTCAGTCGTCAAGGCTCCCCTCTTCGCTCTAGAACGATTCTTGTCCTACTATGTGTGTGTGTGTGTGTGTGTGTGTGTGTGTGTGTGTGTGTGTGTGTACACACAGAAGGGCATATGTGGGGTCCTGACAACAATGGAACAATGGACCCCACAAGGTCATTTCAATAGGAACAATTGGGCCCCACAAGGGAATTCTTCAGAAAAGGGAATAATAGAACAACAATAGCAGTACCCCACAAACCGGATCCGTAAGGATGTGTGTGTGTGTGTGTGTGTGTGTGTGTGTGTGTGTGTGTGTGTGTTGCACTGTAGTCGTATGGTTACAAACAGTAGCATGAAGTAAGTCATATAATTTCACACGAACGATAGGCCATTTCAAGAAGCGACCAACACCTTCATCAACGTAATCGTTAGGTAGAATGGACAGCAATTACCAAACCCCCGTCATATCTCCATACCGTTCGGATAAAACATGGCGAAACGAGAGAAAGTCTAGCTTTTGTCGAGATGATCACCGCCGACAGAGAACTGCCAAGTAATATAGGTGCACAGTTCCTCATTACGGGTGCTCTCGCAAAATGTCATTTAGCGAAAATATGTTGTCGCATATTAAATAGGGCTAAAGATTATAGCCTTTTGCACATTATTGCAGTCAGTCAAACCTGATTAGGGTTGTTCGACATTATATTTTCCTCTATAGTGCCCACATTTTGGTCTCATTCATAGCAATCACGTCCTTTTCTTATAACTGAATATTCTCCGTGGCGCTCGCGTTCATAATTGAGGACACGCTTGCGGGTAACTGACACTCCTGCACGCTATGACGTCATTAACCGAATTTGTATTGAAGACCCCCCCCCCAAATGGAATAAAATCCCACTTTCATTTTGAGCGGAAAAAAGGGCGAGAAAATGACTAAAATAGAACGTGCCGTTTTCTTCGTCAGAAGAAGGAGCTCTAGTCCTACGTCGGGGGGTATTGAGTGTAGCAAAGGGGCCCGACGGTCACCGAAGATGCACGCGGGGCATCTGCTTTCAAGACTTAGTGTCAGGTATGTGTATTTGTATATGGCGAGTGGTAGAAAGCGGTATATCATTCGCAACACTGGATGCGAAGAGTATTCTAGTTAATGACTTGAGAAATGCTTAAGATTCTGCGATCAATTGAAAGATGCGAGCAGAGGGGGGGGGGAGCGGGGGGGGGGGGGTTACACAACCCAATTGAGCAAAAAGAAAAAGTCGGTCATGTCACAGGGAATTGAGAATGATAAGGTGAGTTCAGTTTACATGGTTTTAAAATACATCGCCGTGTACTTACTACCCATTCGACACGTTCACTTTGAATGGGCCATAGACACCGGAAAGTGATTTAGTGTGGTCATAAATACTAAAATCTGCTTTCATAATAACCCGAGTGCATTTTGTAAAAAAAAAAAAAAAAAAAAATTACACGCTGCGGTTTAAAATCCACTGCAGGTCGCAAGTTGTAGCGAGCGGCCGGTGTGTCTACTACAATCTCAGCTCTGGAAAAAAAAATCGAACAGTACAAAAGCAAATGTACCATTTAACAAGCAACGTTCCACTAAATAATATTTACCAAATATCTTCACCGAGAAAGCAGACCTACGTTGCGGATGCACTGCTCTGTTGTCACCCATCTCCATTGCCCAAAACGGATATCATTTACAACAACTCCATCACAAAAACTTACAAAAAACAGAGCCCCCCGAACCGCCGGGATTTGTTCAGTGACAGCAACGTAATTAACGGCAGTGTCACTGGGCATTGTAAGCTGATGCACAGCCCGCGATCAGCGTCCCTGTGATGTCAGCTGTGGATTGGCTTGGACATCAAATCCTAACCAACACTTTCTTAGATTATTAATAAACTCAGCCAACGGTTCGCAATATTTCTGACGCAAAAAAAAAAAAAAAAAAAAAAAAGATATTGTTTTTCTTTTCTCTCATATTTTTTTTGTATACCCCCCCCTCTCTCTCCCTTCGAGTCATTGCGCAGTAAGTCCGAGCTGGTCAGGATCACACCACACCGAAGCTTGAATACATGGGGGTTTCCTTATCCCAAAACCCCGGCTCTATCATTCTAGCCACAGGCGATTATGATCCGTCCCCTCCTCAGTCGCCAGTGCTTGAGTTATTACATTCGGTGCTAGGGGTGTGTAGGATTATTATTAATGATAAAGTGATAGCATTGGGCGATCGAGCCGCCACGACTACCCCTCTATAAATGTGTCATTGCTGGGATCGCCATTCAATGGCGAGTGATCAGTTCGCCGGAAAGCACCGGGAACACATCCTGGGGGGCTCGCTGGCAAAATATAAAACATTAAGAAACCCACAGCAAAACAAAAGCTGGGAAGTGAAAGGGTTTTATATTTATATTCTGCAAGGGGGGAATATTGTCGGTGGATCGCCGAATCCCTTTTTATGCTTCTTTATTTGCTAACACTGAGCGAACTTATCGCGGGCGATTGTTCGGTTAAGCCACCCCTTAAGGGTACAGGTGTGGCAGCGTTGCTATGTGTGTACACACACACACACACACACATATACACATACACCGATGAGGTGCACGGTAGCATCATAGTCTAACCAGCCTAACTCACCCCAAGCTACTTGGTCTACATCACGTCCTGTTCATTATAGGACCCAACCATTGCCTGCTTGTTCCAGACCTAAATATACCTGGCAGGCTTGCAGAAAGTTGGGCAAGATTGGCCACGAAAAGAGAGAGAGGGAGAGCGGGATAGAGGGGGAGAGAGAGAGAGAGAGAGAGAAAAAAAAAAGAAAGAAAGAAAGAAAACAGCCGGCTGTGAAGACGTTGAACCCGCGCGAACAACAGCGCTAGGCCAGGTGACTCGCAAGTCTTTAACCCAATTCAAACATGCGCCGATACGCCGTGGGGACGAGGCCTGAAATCCGACCTCTCAAAATCCTAGGACGGACACGAAATCCAGCGTGCCTAATGCCGCGTTTGACCCCCAGTCCGCAACCAAGACGTTGAACTCAAACTCCCACTCTTAAGATTTTAGTGGAAGGGAGTGAGGCAGAAGGGGCCAAACAATAGCGGCATGTGCTGCAAACCCCAGCCTTCTATACAACTTCCTTTCAATCTCTTTTCACAGAATGCCCCTGACATCTACTATGGATACATAACAACCTCCCGCCATCAAAGGACCTTGCCGACATTTTGGATTTACACACACAGAGAGAGGGCACTTCAGACTTGATTATTAGCCCATATATTTTTGATGACCCAACAAACGTAATGACGAAACAAAACAAAAAAACGGAGCAGCATTCACCCCTAACAAGACAACAAACAGCCCACAAAAAAGAAAGAAAGAAAGAAAGAAGGCCAATCGAGCTGCACCGCCTCAGTCCCAGGGTGTTTGCAAAATGTCAGTTTGCTAGTTAGGCAGGAGCGATCTATCGAGGTTGATAATTATTAATGTATGTCTGTCGCATATAGGAAATTCAGTGTTAGTACTGGCAGAACGTGTCAAAACTACAAAATAGGTTGCATGGGAGGCCCGGATACCGTGTCAGAACCAATTACATTGCTTGTTCACGTTGGCAGTTCTTATTTGTGTCTTAATAATATACTTTACTTAGTCACTGCACTCAAGATATATGCGTGCACTACATGGAAAAGCTTTCTGTTTGAATATATATAAAAGCTTTATGTTTAAATGTATATTAATATAATTGTATATTATTCTTTACTTATTCACTTAAATATCTACATATGCATAAAATTATATATTTAAAACTAGTACTAGTAGTAGGGGGAGATGGCTTTCAAATATATATTTTTTTCATACACATAAATATATATATTTATGCATAGATAAATAATAAAAATATTTCACAGCATCCCATAAAAAAAGACAAACGGGCTAATGTTATCGAGTGTCTCATAATTAGGACCCGAAAATTCAATATGGTTTCCAAGAAATAAAAAAAAGGAAAAAAAAATGGAAAAAAATACGAAGAAAAACAATACTTTTTTTCTCATCGTTCAACACTGAAAAATCCCACGACAGACCTACTGTCCATTTTACAGGCAGTCATAATAATACACATGTTGAGAGCTATTAATTTCTCATTCAATACCTGGTAAATTGTGATTTCACAGTCAATGTCGAAAGCTCATTCATAATGTGTTCGTTGAACCGGCATTTTAGAATCGTCGAAAGTATAATGATTCACACTTTAACTGCTTATTTTAAACACACACACACACACACACACACAAAATTCCAAGCAAGAGAAAGCGTTCATCTGAAAAGAACGAGCCTCATAATAAACAAGGCTCTCTTTTTCACTCTCGCATAAAGAGGTGTTTGGAAAATTTAATAAGAAAACAAAATTATCGCAATGACCTCATCCAGAAGGAAGACGAAGAAGAAGAAGAAGGAGAAGAGGAAGGGGGAAAAAAAAATCACAATGACACGAAGAAATGCGTGGTAGAGTAGACACGCAATCAATTTCACCGGTGTGGGGGGAAGGAAATGCATGGCAAGAGCGCCACGTCCGCTGCCACCGTGGCCGCAGTGTCCCGTCACCCCCTTGCGCTCTTTATTAATTACGGCAAATTTGATACGGAAAGCAAACTTGTAGGATCGACTCGCCAGGAATAAGGGGGGTGAGTCTGCCACTGGGTTGTCTCACGGAGCGAGTCGGTGGGGGAAAAAAAAAAGACGCCGTAGCAATAAATCTGCACCGACTGTGGACAAATCGATGCGCCCACCAAATTTACTGTGCCGCAGCGATTTAGGTTTGTTCAAGCATGCTTTCGGAATGGAGGAAGGGTGTCCCTAGCGAGTTGCCACAACTCCCTCCGTGTGAGTCAATGCGACGTGGGTATGGGGTTTGATGATATTAGGGGTAATAGGGCCCTGTTTGCAGTAAATCTTAAAAGATGTTTGAGTGACTGAATTTTGACGGTGGCACGTTCGCCGGTGGAATATACGATGTCGTCGGGACCTCGAGATGACGGTTGTGTGTAGACGTCTTGTTGTGTGTATTATGTAGTCCAAGAAGTAGCTGACTCCATTGACTGGGGGTTACATTTGGTGGTTAGGGGGGGGGGGAGTCGGGGTGGCAATGCACTTAGAGATTCCAATTATGGGTTGGTCACCTAGCAATGAAACGCACGGCGCTCAGTAATATATCAAAACCGCATCCGTAGTGCATTGATTATACTGGGACCCGTGTATGAGTGGACCCACAAGCGTGTTATGACGGTATGTAACAGATTAGTGCACAAAACCATCGACCAGGAACTAATAATACTAGAAAAATGAGGCTGCCCTGTGTAAAGGGGGCAAAGGGAAAGTACAACCTCGGTCTCACGAAGCTGGGGGTACACACTAATGATGTAGCTTAAAAAAATATAGTCTCTATATATAACCCACAACAACTCTTTGAAAACTTCAAACCAATAGGAACGGTACAACCTCGGTCTCAGGATGCTGACATACACACTAATGCTGTAGCTTTTAAATATTGTATTAAACACACAATAATCTTTTTGAAAATTTCAAACCAATAGGGGTTGACCTTGTTTTGGGAGGGAATATCAATAAGCTGTCAAAAGATGTGACAGGTTTTTGGTTAACAACTTACTAAGGAGATATTCGTGAGAAGGTAAAAAAACTTTTCTAAGTGATGAATTCACTCAAAAACAACGAGAGATAGGCCTATGGATAGCATTGACAATTTGTATCTGAAGTACTGGACGATGTACCCCCCCCCCACCACCGCCCACTCGTGTGAAAGACCCCTTTGAAGTAAATTAGTTTTAGATAAAGTGGTTTATTTTCCCATCCCAAAATTTGAATATGAGAAAGTCTTCAGGCAAGAAGCCTTTCTTAGGCATCTAAGACGAGCAGATTTGAATAAACCAGTAATAATAATAATAATAATAAAAGCACACAATTCCATGCAACAAGAGTGTTTTTCTCTTTCACTGTTTTCTTGAAACTTCGATGACACATTGAGCCCAAACTTGTACAGGTTGATTATTTTATTAATATGTTGGGATACACAAAGTGAAGATACTAGTCTTTGAAAATGACCAAAAGTACGCAGTGACTTTAAACTAAAATAACATAAAAGTATACAGGCACGAGCTGCGCAGTGTTTATCATGTTGGTTCTACTCTCATTAGGGCCAGCCACCACCAGAAGACACAACGAGAAAGCATCACGAAACCAGCCCCATTGCCTGGAGGGTCATTACGAAGCTCATCACGGCAGCTGATCTCGGCAGTTTTTCATTACACCCCTACTTTACGTTGGATTATGTCAGATACACTGATTAATTTCCGGGCTTCAAAAAACCACTCGCTGAGAACTCCTCACTTAGACATGCACATCCCAAAACACGCAGCTCTAGCTGTAAATGCAACGTGATAACCGGACGCAGCTCTCGTTTTATATACATTTAGAAGAAAATCAAAATGATAAAGAAATCACTAAAAAAAAAAAAAAACACGAGTCCCTTGTAAATTGAATTGCCCGACGCGGGACTAAAGAGGGTGGAAGTTTGGGGCAATTTATATAAAATTATTCGGAGTAAATGGTGTTGCTATTAAGATACACTGATACTGAAAGATGTCGCGTGCTCGATTGTAAGTGGTAATTGTCTTTTAGCATGTTCCCCGGGTTTTAGCTATACAATTTGAGGAGCGAAAACATCAATTGATTTGATTCAATCACCAACCACCAATGAAGGGTTACACACAAAACACGAAGGGCTTCCTTTCCCCTCTGATGGACCACGAGTAACTCGCCCTGCCGTTACGCTCTCCTAACCAATATTCTCAAATTGGCAGCAGTTTTGGAGGCGCAAGTCGTAATTATTTCACACAAGCTCAACCTAAATGGTGGAAAATCGGAAGGAAAATTATATAAATACTCCGCACATTCCCCATGGACACCGCGCGGAGGATGGAGGGGGAAGCGGCCCTGCCGACACTGCGCAGTAGAGTGCCAATGCAGTGATTGCGTACGCTTCATAGGTGATCAAACATCACAACAACTAATGGCGAGAAACCCTAGGGGCTCCCGATGAAAAATTACCGCCAATAAAGCGTAAATTTAACTAAAATAAGATAGAAATGGCGACGGGGAGAACAGAGACGGGTTGAGGGAACCAGCGCCTAGGAAAATCAGGCAATATGAAATAGGGCGTGCGGAATTTTTCTGGCATATCTATAAAATAATTACTAGTGAGCGAACAGCGCGCTGGGGTCTGTTGGTGCTGACCAGGTTGAACCCTCCGTGCGTTTTCTTTTTAATAGCCCCACAGACAAGGGGGCATGAACTTGTGTGTGTGTTTGTGGAACGATGGGGGAATCTAGGCCATGGGGGCTGGTTGATTCTTAATTCGTACTGGCAATAATATACTTCGGCGTTGACCCGAGCCATACCGCGAGAAGGCCCGTATTGTTTGGGTAAGCTTCAAGCTGTAGAGGTTAGCGACCGCCCTGAAAAGGACACAGCGCCATGTTGACCCCCTCGGCAATTGCCATCGCCATCCAACCCCCCCTCCCAGTTCTGTTGCTTTTAGAGATGCAGAGAGAGAAAAAAAAATGCGGTTTTCTTTATGGTTGTTATAACCATAGTATCACCAATTTACAGGTATGGTAAAGCTTGGGCCACGTAATGTGAGTCGTATTGAATCTGGAATTGAATTAAGAATACCCCGTTATGAATGGACTCGTATAAAAGTTAATCCCACTTAAAACGGGCTAAAATGAAATCTAGTTTCTGATCTCCCAATGAAATCGTCAATGCTTAATTTGACGTCTAATAATGGGACAGCTTAACACTTTTTTTGAAAGGCACAATTGAAAGCAGCGAAAAAACAGGAAATCAGAAAAGAAACAATGCAAGCAATGTTGCCTGTGCCAGATTAAGTTAGTTTTTTTTGAAGGGCTGCAAGTTCACTACTCGCAGGATTTGACCCTGGTAGCGGCCCAATTATTGGGTGTGCCGAGATCAGGGGGGGGGGCGGGGATTTTGCAGTGCGGCTTGAGGTATTGCAGTATTTTTTAATGGAGGTCTGTTTTTCTGCAGTGGTAAACTGACATGATCGCATCAATATCTGTGAATTCTCGACATCTGATAGGGTTTCCATGCGATGTGATACACAATGTTATATTCAACCAGCGAGACTGAGGTTAACATTCACACATGTCATGTTCAATTGCATGTTCATTGACGACATTTTTGGTGCATGTGCCAGGGCTATAATACCCGCGGTTCCGTAGGTATGGGGCTGGCAGGAAAGGATAGTTGGTTGGCGATTTGTTAGAGGGGACACAGACCAGCCCTCCGGCGGGTGGTAGTGCCGTCTGTCCCGGCAGCAACATGGGCAAAAAAAAAAAAAAAAAAAAGAAGTGAAGGGGATTTTGCCACAGTTGCGGTGTGTGTGTGTGTGTGTTGGTGCAGTGGGTATCAATAGCGAGGCAATGATATCTGAGCGGCTCCGGTCTCAGTGTGTTCGCGGCAGTCAGTGTTATTTCCTAGCTTGTTTTCGATGGGGGATTACGCCGTACGACTCGCGGTAGCTCCAACTACCCCCTCGTAAGCCTATCCAGGCACTAGCTACCCGATACCACACGGCAAACAGTCACCCCAAGACTCCCTAATACGAGGCTTTGTAATCATCACAATGCCATGGAAATGTATTCAATATTATGGTGGCTAGTCCTCGCCCAGCTCAAAAAACTGTCGATATATTACAACACAGAGGACGGGGAGGTAAAGCAAAGAGCTCCCTTGCTAGTGGGTGAGCAAGAGGTTCAACGCCTTGTAGGAAAAGTACAACGTCATGTCATCGCGGCGGCGTCTCCACGCTACAAAGGGCCCAACTAATGGACGGGGCCAAGACTGCCAATACATGAACCAATGCACTGCCGAACCCTTAATGCCACATCAGCCGACCTGGTTTGTCAACCACTGTTTCTCCTGGAGTCTAGTCCCCGACCCCTTCCCTCCACCCTTTAGTTGCGGGGTGTAGAGTGAGCTGCTTGCGGTGCCCTATAGTGTTTGGGGATTTCTCAATGACTGATCAAACGAATAGGACGTGAGTCTACCGATGTGGGGCAATGGAGACTTCTTAAACCTTCAGTGCCATCATCCATCGCCTCGGGCGTGTAGACTCGAGCAATGCTCCTGGTACCCACCACCGTAAAAAAAGAGAGAGATGCAGGATGCTTGCCTAAAGTATTGGGGATGGTGCCCTGTCGGAGAGGGAAAACTCCGGGGGTGACTGCACTTAACACCTAGCTACCGATATTGCCATTTATTTGCTTGTACGCCAAGCTCATATTAACGTAATTAATGATAGCAAAATTACCCTGATATCTTTTTCACGGGCGTTCAATATTTGGAATGAAATTTGATGTGGGTGGTTCCTCCAGCCAAATAAGTTCCCTGCGCGCGGTGTTCCAATTTGGGGGGGGGGGCTGCGTCATTCGGGGGAAGTCCCGTGTTAAACACCATCTGTCATGTGCAGCAAAACTAAATAGACCTACATTGGGGTATAGCATTGACCCCATTTTGGTGGTACAAAACAGCTGTATTCTAAAGGAGATATATAGTTTTTAGGAATAGAAATGTAAATGTTTATTCCGGATGCACGAGGGGGTATAGTCTCCAACAGGGACCTGTTTCGTTAAGTCTGTGCTTAAAAAGGTGACATAATTGTTGTTGTTTTTTGTTGTTGTTGTAATGTCAAGTAATGAACCACAAGGGAAAGTGACTGGGTAAATTTCAAATAGTTTGAACAAAGAAAAATTGACTAGAGCGGGATTTGAACCAACGACCTCCGGATTAACGTACCGGCGCTCTTTTTTGGGGGTGTAATTCAATCATTATCACAGTTTTTGCATTGCAACAAAACATGTAAAGATTCGGTGGTTACGACTGAAAAAGAAAGGGGGGAAAACAGTTTACGTTTTTGTCTGGAATTTTCTGAAAATTCGATATTTCGATTGCGGCAATTTAATTAAGCATCGATGATTTTGGGGTTCATCGTTCATAATAAGCCATTCTTCACATAATTAGCTACAACCATCTTAACAGAGGCTAGAGTCTTGTAATTTCCCCCTAGTCATAATGGATCCTATCTGTTGGGAAAACGATTACATTACAAATATTGAATTCGACCTTGGAGCCCCCTATTTTAACCACCCGGACAACAATCAGCACTTGTAAATTCGATCCAACTATAAACTGCGCTTCATAATTTGGCGAAACTGTTTTTATCACGATCTCTTTGTGTTGGTTCCCGTGGCTGGCATATAATCAGGCAGGTATTTTTTTTCTTCTACGGAGCTCCGGATGTGCCACCCGACTCGTTGAGACCCTGAATGAAGCATGACACCTCGAGAGCTCCGTACTTAAAAATATATATAATAATAACGTGGGAGGGAGTATGTATGCTCATTGCAACAAGCTAAATGGCGCAACATTTACAGCTATATCGAAGTTTAGAAGGCCAAGCAATGGCAAAACTAGAATAATTGATAGCTACACAATGTCATAGAGGATATTCAAAATCCCCGAACAAGATGATGATAATTGTAGTTGTACACGCCATTGCCAAACGGGTTGCATCGTTCAATATAGTGGGGCACCAACTACACAGATTAAATAAACTGAATGTATCTCTTGCGCTTTGCCAAAACGATGACTATAAAATGACAGCAGTTGGTGTCGGGAGGTAGCACGGTATTCTACTAGTGGGGCACCAACTACACAGATTAACTAAACTGAATGTATCTCTTGGCCTAAAATGATAATCACCCGCAACACCGAACCCCCCTCATTTGCAAATTAAGAAAGTAAGCCGGGACTCGAGTGGTCGAAGCAGGAGACGTCAAAATGCACCACCTAGGTAGTAGGTCAAGAAGGTTTAACTGCTGGAAATAGATCGACCGCGAGGTCCATGCTCGAGTTTGAGGTATGTGCTTGATGCGTGGGCCGAAAATGACCGGGTTTTATGTTCAGGTAAATGGAGGGTATGAACCGAGAGAACGGAACTATTTTTGGTCAGCGGTCGTCTTACGTGACAGTATGATATCACCCCTGGAACGAGGTTGAATGTTCCACTTATGGCCTCCCAACAATAGTTTGAAAGACTTGGAACGAGGTTGGATGTTAAACTGAAGCTTTCTAGTGAGCAAAGAGTGAAGGCAAAATAAATATCACAATAAGTCAACAAAATATAGCAACTTAAGACGAATATGATTGGTTTAAAGTTATGATACAAGATGAATGATTGGTATTAAAAATTGGAAAAAAATCACAAGTTTTCATCTGAATTAACTTTTGATCAATTCAAATCAGAGCAATTCCTAACTCAGTGTGAAACACTACGAATCGTGCATATGACGTCATTTGAGTTCGGCGCCCTTGGCTCGCAGTCAACAGAAGGTTGCCCATTGGCCCATCCTGCGCGCCGCGCGTACATAGATGTGCGTTTTCTAGTGTTGCATCATCATCGTTTTACCTTTTTAAGATGGCGGCGTGATGACGTCAATGCATAAGGTCCACTGTCCTGAACTCTTCGGTTACTTATTCAAATGCAAATACCCATGAACGTGCACGACATGTTAACCCTTTTGAGCTCACAATAAACGTTAAGTTATCGGTGGAGTGTTGGAGTTCGTTCGGAATGATCAGTTTGTTATTATTTCCAAACACACTCAAATCAACCTTGCGTTGAAAAGTGACTGCACTGTGTTGAGCAGCAGCTTGCCAACATAACCAATGCTGTACCATATGTTGATTCAAACAGAGTATTGTGTACAAAAGTAGCGGTTCTATCACCATTCACAGCTCACTTTGCGAGAGCGAAAAAGCTCACCCCTAACAACAGTTTTTTGTTTTTATGAAGCATGGACATCAGAGTTGTATTTCGTGTCCACATAGGTGAACGTACCTCCCTTACTAATACATCGTCCGTGAAATGTGCACTTTCACCTCGTACCGAGCACAGTAGCCGGTCTTTTGATTGGCAAACATGCGCCCCAAAATTCCAATTATATTAACACTTAAAAGGTACCACTCTCCGTGCACAATGTAGACCCATCACTGAAAGGGCTGTTTTTTAATAAAAAACGATAAAAGAGAGGGGACGAGACCCACATAGATTTAATTCGTGTTTCTCCCAATTAAATAGAAATGTGTTATATGGGCATTAATTAAATTCGAAACGATACACGAGCCGTACACAGACACGGGATCCGTCCCCCTTTTTCCCCTCCCCACAATCTCGTGAACATACATTTAGTACAAACAAAGTTCCCCCACTTAAACTACGTCGTGGATATTATTATATCCGTGTGACGAAAACAGTGTCTCCATAAAAAAAAGTGTACGGACCCCTGTTTGTGTACCAGGGCCCATTCATTCCTCATTATCAACTAGATTATAATAATTATGTATTTGTATACATACGCATAAAACGTGCACGGAACACTAGGATGGGGCCCTCGCATGTCTTCAGCGAACAGTGATCGGTGGGTCGGACAATGCGCAGCGTACAATAACGCACACAATGCGCTGACAAAAAACTATTCTCCGTCGATCGCCCTGGCCTCTATTTGTACTGATATCGTATTCATCACTGTGGACTTTTCTGTGCCTGCAAATTTGTAACACATCTCCGACTGCTAAACAAACAGTTAATATTAAGTGTGTTTATTATTACTGAGTTTTCGAGCGACGATTTCTCCATTATTATAAGTATAGCAATCCCGTTTTTGTGTGTGTGTGACACCCTGGTCTGGTCAGGGGGGTGGATATAGCTAGCTGGGGGTAAGGGGTCTACCCCTCCATTGAAGTCGAAGTACAGTCGCACCCTAAGCGGTAAGGTTTATTGGCCCACTGACCTATATTCAGACGTAACTGCAGACGATGACGAGAAGGAAAAAAAACGCGTCACACAAAACACAAAAACAGAGAGAGAGAGAGAGAGAGAGAGAAAGGGGGAGAGAGAGAGAAAAAAGACGCGTATCTTGCGTTGCTGAGATATTGCTTAATGGGTTTGTAAAGGAAGTCAAGTGAGGGCGCTTTTTACACCGGACAGCACAATGATGTGGCTCGGGGAAAGCCCACTTGCCTTTGCTGGTGTGTTTGAAAAGCGACGGTATGCTCCTGGAAAAGTCAGGCCAGAATGTGACAAGAGTCATGACAAATGGGTTGTTTGGCTGATGTCATAGAGCAAATTGGCACACACTGGTTGTGTCACACGCTGCGAAAACTCCACGGATAGCCTGTACTTCCGCAAAGAAGCTGGCTGTGACATGTGCACGTCACTGACTGAACAATTTGACCAGGCTAGGCTAGTGAGTCAGATGACTAATGAGCAACGATATCGCGGCAATTCGGTTATCAATTTCAACGGCTTTTTTTTTAAGGGAGGGAGGGGGGGGGGTGTAGGGGAAAATGGAAATTTGGTTTAAAATGTGCCCCAGCTTTGGGTAGTAACATTGTGAATTTCGCCCAGGGCCTGAAAAGTTCCACTTTTTTTAGATAATAATGTAGTCTTTAATCAAACAGCAACGTCCTTTGTCACGTTCCCCGATCGTATGGTATCAATCATGAATGTTGAATCCTTTATTTAAAAGGACCCTGACTATTTCTCTATGTCCTTATTCGCCTCAGTTTTGGGTACATTGATTTTCATGAGGAAACGTTTGATGCCCTGTTGTCCATTATACTCATTTACACGGGTTAAAAAAAGAAGAAGAAGAAGAAGAAGAAGTGGAAAGACAAACCAAAACCCAAGGGAAACTGTTCTTGTTGGGACTGCTCACTATTTTCTTACTAATTGCTATTAGTTATCATTAAACTTGTCATGAATGTTGTAATGTTGAATGACACTGCAGTGACGTGCATCCGGTCAATCCATTACACTGTGCATGTAGTGCCAGCAAAAATGTACATAAATTATGCACGGTTACAGTTGGGTCTAAAATAACATCAGTATCTGAATTCTAATTAGGTTCTGGAACAAAGTGCTGCACCAAAAATCAAATACTGTCAACCTCCTTCTCCTTAAAATTTTAAATTAAACGGTCTTACAAAGGACAGAAAGGTTGGGCACAAATAATACAACTATGGCCCGTGTCCGAAACGACTTCGACTGCGGCTAAGGCTGATGGCTGCACCGACAACGTTGAAGAATAGGATATTTCTTTCAGCGATCAGCCTTAGCCACTGTCGGAACCATCATTTTTGAACACTGCTTTTTGTTGATCTTATGTGCCAGATTTAGATGAGGGCGCCCGTAGAGTAAGAATGTGACGTCATTATCTTTAATTTAAGCCACCCAGTAATGGTTTACAACGACAGATGTCAGTACACCATCGATGTCTGCGATAGAATCAAACCAAGAATATAGAAACATAAATTGTTATTAGTGAGGAGTTTGCATTAAAAAAAAGGAAACAAGAATACTTCTTGTTGAATTATTGTTAATTTGTATGCAAGCACCGTCTCACCGTACTTGCTGAGGTTAGTCATACTGCCAAAATGTTAAAATTGTTTATGGTCGTAATTTTTGATTGAGGACTGTCTGAAAAGCGATACTTTCAGCAAAACAGTATTTTACAAGATTTGCTATGGGTTGAGCTTGCCGTGCAAACACGAGTGCCTGTTTTAAAACACAGGCACAGACGCCCGTTGTGAAATCCGTGCTTTTAACTGAGGTCTCACATTACGGTTTAGACCTGAAAAGGATGCGCCTTGACGCCCTTTCACGGGCGAGACTTGCCACTGGTTGCCCGATGTTACTTCCTCCGGTGTGTGCACGCGAGGCGCAGCGGGCTCGTGGCGCGCGCGGGAGAAAGGGTCGCATTTCCTCCCGCGGTTGCCGGGAGAGAGGCACGGTCTTACGGGACGGAAGGAAGGGATTGCTTCTCCACCTTGGCAGGAGCGACTGTTTGACAGTGAGTGATCAAAGCATCCCACGGTCACAAGCGTAAACTAAGCCCCAATCGTGTCAATAAATAAACCATATTGTTTCTCTTCGTCCACGTTGAGACGTGGTGCATGTGTTGAGAGTATTTCCATTTTTAGGGATGTTCATATCCAAGGTTTGGCAAAGGAATTGCAACACGTCTTCAGAAGTTTGTAACATCTACATGCATGGTAACATCATTTTCGAACCAACCATTAAGCACATGATATTGAATGTAAAGCCTGCACAATACTAATTCCAATGACAAAAATGTCACATGGACGAGGTTCATTTTTATGTTAAGTAAAGAGCAAAAATAATATGTTGAAATTGTATCAATGTTCAATTTAAATTAGCATAAACTTTTCTTCCAGTTCAAATGGCAATGGTACATTGGAATGATATCAGCATGGTTTGTTGTACGAGTATTGTGGATTGATTATTTCTTTTTAGGTTATCGGGAAACTAAGTCACGAGGTGTCATCATAAAAAATGAAGTACTTGTTTATTAAGTTGGAACTTGCATAAATTAGGCAGAATACCGTAATATTTCTAATTGAAATGTATTCGTCTTCAATACCCGCGTAAGGCGAGAGAAATAAGCACACAAGGGAAGAGATTGTACGGAAATTAAAATCATGAACGTTAGATTAAAAGTTTGTTCTTGGTGTGGAGGTTATTACAGCTAACCGAATGGCTATAGATGTTTAATTATCAGTCGTTTACAGACTCTTCACATAATTAGGTTTCTGATGATTTGGTCAAATCGAGGGCTGTGTCTTCCATCTCATGTGATGGTAACTCTGTCTCTGTCAAGAAAATCTGACGATGCGGGGGAAGATCAATTACAAATCAAGAAATCGGGAATAATTCTTCTTGATCACACTCATGATGTAGACTAGACCGTTAACAAAAATAAGGGAATTTCTTGTTACCGTATGCTCCATGGTTGTACCCGCAAGTTGACTATTTATAGTTACCTCTTGTGCCCTGTTTTGTTGAAAACGAAAGTGACCCCTTTCGTTGATATTTACACAGCCTACTTTTTTGTGAAATGTTCATCGAAAGCAAAATAAACAAACTAACAAATAATTTCTTAAAAAAAAAAAAAAAAAAAAAGACACTGTTGTACATTCGCTATGAGTCTCGATCTATTTTGTTTTATCCCTGCGTTTTTAAAAATACGTATCTGGTTAATGCAATTCGCAAACAGACTTTCGGTTTTCATGGTGTCTCTTTGAGTGTAAACAAAAAAATGTGAGTCAACCATTTTTTTTTTTGGAATTGTACTGAGTGTTTTCGGTCTTTTGTTGTACAGCCCGGGTTGAAACGAACAGTCCCCTTTGCACAATGACTAAAAGCATTATAATGTAGGACTAAAATGTACGCCATTGTTCAGGTGGCAGTTATGTGACGAAACATTCAAAAAAAGCTTATGTGGTTTCTGCCTGGTGTGCACTCAATTCAAACACGAGTGAATAATAAATAGCACGACGTCCCAATGTGACTAAGAAGGCACACATACCCGCCGTTGATTAACACGGTCCCATGATTTCAATTTTTTTTTTTATTAACTGAATGTTTGCAACAATGATCTGGAAAGGTCCTAATTTCACTCAAAAACCGCATTTTTTTGCGTGTTAAATAAACAAAAAACCCAAACAGGCTGAGGTCATGGCATTCACCACATCATCCGGACATATCATAAAGGGGGACAAGGAGCAGCAGAGGCGGCCTGCCAAGATGACATGTGTCCGCCAGCTCGACCGTAAAATCTCTCCTGAAAAGCCCCGGCAAATTTCTGCACACAACTCACTGCCTTTCTTATATCTTAAAGCTTTACGAGCTCAAACAACCTTTCGGGCCGCTGAGCGAAAAAATAAAGGGGGGGGGGTAAGTACTACTACACTTCATATGTACAACCCTGTTTTCTCTCCTGTCCCCGCGTCTCCGGACTGCGATTTCTGGAGCGTATAATTTGCGAAAGAACGCTTCACACATTTGTTCTGGTTAAGCGAGAGGCATATGTTATGTAGACCCGGTACGTCTATCTTAATTACAAGGGAAACGCGGGCGATGAACCCCGATTGAATTTTTCTCCAGGAATCCAAACAAGGTGAAGTGTATTTCCGTGGAGTGCCGTAAATATAAAATGTGTTAAATTGTCATGGAAATGCACAATATCTTAACACATTACTCACAGATGTTCTTCACACCGTGAAAACACCCCAGAAATGCTAGAAAAAACGACCGACGAAAAAAAAAACCGACTGGCATTTCAGACTGTCACACCTCCTTTCTCTATGGTCACACCAAGCGTTTAAAAAGTCAAATACAATTTTCCGTGATATTGTATCATATTATGTATTCTCCACCGTCTCATTTCCGTGACGGTTGTTTCCGCTAATTTTGACCTGGAGAGTCCACACGCGTTTTTCATTTTTTATTTATAGAAAAAAACCATGGTTAGATTTAATACGGTTAAAACAACAACGAGCTGGACACACTATCTCCTCGAGATAAGTTTGGGCGGTGTCGTATGGTACGCCACGTGTGTCAAACTGCCACATATGGTTCCTTATCAAGAAAATACCGGTGCGCGGATTGCTCACTGAAGTGTGTGATCAAAACGAAACAAACGGATCTAATGTCAGCAATGGAATGTAAAGAATCCTCGTGCAATCTCTTCACTATACAAGGTGAGAGCTGACATTGGCTATTTAGATTTTTTTTTTTAGAAGACAGAATCGAGTTGATCCACACCCCGAGAGCAACTATACGTACATTTCCACTAATAACCAGTACTGGGCTTAACAACCATGGAAAGGTTTCCACTTGTCAAGGTAGCAATCCCTTATGTCATCAAATCAGTTATTAAATTAAACCATTCGACAGCAAAAAGAAAGTGTTACAAGATGTATTTCATAAAATACCATAGTGCTATAATATTTGAGTACATTTCAATTCATTTTCAATGTATATATCTTTTAAATATACAATGAAATGAGATTTGACTCTCACCTACGAGTTTATTTAAAAAGGTGTAAATTATTGAATTTGTTTCCACGAATTTTTTTCCCTTCATTGACGAAATTTCCCCAACTTACGAACAAAGCAAAATTGTTAACGTAATAGTTAATTTATAGTAGAAATATAGACCATGTAACCTGTGACATCACATGTTGACAAAAGAGCCACAGAGCCAGGACTTCCTGCAGGCACGATTTGTGCACAGCTCAACGGAAGAAGACATTCAATCTTTATATTTATCTTGCCGGAGATTGCACTGTCTGATTTTTATCAAGTTTTGATATGAAGAAAAGAGGGGAACATCTCAAAACTTGTACAGCTGTTATTTTTTTTTGTATAGCTCTTAATATTATGCGGAAATTTTGACACAGAATATAAAATTTGTCATAATGATCAGTGTAGTATTTGCCTGCCAGAAAATCCCTGGATACTCTTTTTGTAAACAAAGGTTGCCTGGACTATAGAGCAAGCAAAGGTGAAATGTTACAATTAAACCCGCCTTCAAGGGACATCGTGGGCAAGATAGAAGTTATGAAGTCATTTCACATTGTTGACGTTACTGAACCTACCCCTGAGAGAGGTAATGCACAGCCGTAGTAGCACGAGTTTCAGTGAGGTGACATTCTGATGAAGACACTCTGGTCGAAACGTTGAGAGTAACCCACCAGCTCTCAACAGATCCAACCTACACCTCTTATAGCTTAATTATACATTCACAAGAATGATCGATATCGCTCTCCACCACGCAAAGCTTAAAACCCCGCCGCTACATTCTGTTGTCAATTCCTGCAGTGCTACAGCTGCGAGATTCAACACTTCGCCAATCCCTACACCTATATTTGTTGAGTATATAAGCGGCACCCATTTTCACGTTAGATGTCCACAGAGCTGAGCCAATTGTCTTTCCCGCCATTGGATTTCCTTTGGCGGGAGGTCAGAGTGAGAAACCACTTTCCTTTTTCAGCGATACGTATCTCCAAGTGAGAGAGTGAGAGAGAGAGCCACACAGAGCGTATCACAGATACCCATTATTTATATAGAATTCCCACAGTGCGGTGTCATTTTTTTTTTTTTTTTTTTTTTTTTTTTTTTACTGCTTTGCCTCTTCTCTCAATAATAATAATACCCATGCTAAGATTCCTATAGAGCGAGCTATAAGTGAGTGACCGCCGTCTTTGCATCCCTCGTCTCTATCGACAATCGCCCAGGACATCGATAGCACCTCAATAGTCACAGATCATCACAATCTCACTGTTTGTCTTCTCCTCAGTCGAGCAAAGCCCATATTGCTCTTTTCCTCCACGTACTGCAGAACGATAACCCTTTCGCGGTATAGACTCACCGCAGATGATTACCGAGATATCAAACTCCATGCCGTAAGAGCCCCGCTACGAAACAGTAGAGCTTTCCAAGATCGCTATCGTCGCCATTTTCGCGCGCTTTTCTAATAACGCGGGAAAGTAAGATGCAGATCAATTATGACTCTCGTCTTTGATTGGGAATGTTCTAGTGGAGGGGACCAACTTGAAGTGTCCCCAGAGACCGAAGACATTCCCTTGTATAGCGCTGTACAGATAAGGTGGCTTCTATATGAGGTGCCCCAATGAAAATAGAGTTAGTCTTATCGGTGCAAGTGGCGGCTCCTCTTGCCTTGCAATAATACTCGACACGCAAGAAAAACAACAGTATAATGAGGTATATTGCACATCATTTTGATAGAACAGGGGAACTTCAAACGGAGCTACTGTGTGGCAAGCTGCTCGTATTATACCGCCATGCAGCGAGTTATAGCCACCTAAAAAAAAGGCAACATGGTAGTATAGTCAATGAGGAAACTTGTCAAGCACTTTAAAAAAACAACGTTTTTTTAAAACATATTCTGTGAAAGCCAATACGATATTCACTGTTTTTAAATCATACTTGGAATAATTTCAGCAGAATCGAAAGTGTTGTATGATTTTTTGTTCGCGTTAGACGTTGACTTAATACTATTCGGTTACCTTTTAAATATATAGGCATGCTCTGAAATGATTGCATCGGAAATATGAGCATTCTCATTTCATTTGTTCGGCTGCATTTGGTACAGCCCCGTGGAAAATCAAAATGGTACGCCATTTCAAAAGCCCAACCTCACCCCCCCCCCCCCCATCAATGGGGTCAGGCGGGCTTAACCCCATCGGTCCCAGGGGTCGCACTTTGTGCATGTGTTACTGTGCCAACAGTATAGCCGACATTAAAAGAAAAAGACAAGAATGACACATACGAGGTTGTGACGCTGACACCGGGGAGAGAAGAGAGAGCGTGAGTTTACACACTACGGCTTCAATTACGAAGGAGCAATGGTTTGAAAATACCTGACGACTAATCCAGCGCGTCGCACCTTTCTCAATCATACCTGCCTAATTTGAAGGGATTATATTTCGCCTCCACCTGATATTATTAGTGGCATTTTCTTACCCGGAGTAAAAGAAACACGTCCCGAGAAATCGAAGCTCCCACCCCCGTTTCAAAAGGATTCCCCGCACAAACGGAATAATCAAGTTTATATTTTGATTCCTCCCGCCAACACAAAAACGCAATCAAACACATGAGGAGAATTGATGAGACGCAAACACCGAACGAAATCAAAGGGTACCCCCAGTGAAAGGAGCCTGTTAATAAGATGCTACGTGCAATAACACCAATATTCTACTAATATTATGACTGTATGCCTCCGCAACAAAAGCGAATTGTACGTTGGCCTAAACCGCCATCACAGGAACTCGCACCGCGGTGTGTGGATATCCTAGTGCTGGCGACCTAAATAAGCTAAATTTACCGAGTGGAGTGCGGGGATATGACGGGGCCGTGCAGTTGAAGTCGCGCCTATTGTTGTATGCTGTTTTCCCTACAGGTAAACTGCGCACATAAAAAAAAAACCGCTATAATAAGCGGTGTTTTATTTATTTATATATTCAGGTATCCCACAACTTGAGAGTTGCCCACAGTGTATTTGATTTTTAAATATAATATACTGACTCGGTTTTCGTTAAACCCCAATACAGGGCGCGCATTGATCAACCACCTTTTCGAGACAATAATGTATCATTCACAGAGAGCTGAAAGAGGGAGTGGAAGAGAAGAAAAAAATATGACAAGCACTTCACCTTTATCACACTTACCATATATATGCGTTTGGGGAGAGTACAAAACCACTTCGCCATTTATCGCATTGTACCAAATACATGTATATACAAAAAAATTCCCAAATCAGCCACCAAAATATTTAAGGGAATCAGCGAAGCGGTAAGCCCATGGACAGGTGATCATTCTTCTTGTACCTGGGCCTAGGGTGACCAACAATAGGTGCAATGGACCATACACCAAACAAGCGGGTCAGCACAGGACATTGGCACCTCCGACAAGTCCACAGACCTAGATAAGGTTTTGTTCCGGGGAAGCCAGTCGAAAGTAATAACACACATATATGACTAGGCAGGGCTTAATAACCATGTAGGTGGTAACTGGAATTGTGACTTCGACAAATCTATTACAACCGTCATCGATTTAACCGTGTAACCCTACGATATAATATTATACACGTCTGGTTTTTTTTTGTATTCCTCTTAATTTTCAGGGATTGGATATCTTTTCATGATGGTTATACTGCTGTGGGACTATTGGTCATTCTTCTTTAAGCAGAGCTAACCGTTTTTTAATGTTTGCTGGAAACACACGTCCCAAATAAGTTTGAAGGATAGTTTGTTGTTTGGAAAAGAGGCCATAACGAGGCCGCATTGCAATGAAGGCCGTGCAATGGGGGGGGGGGGGGGTTGTTCATCGATCACGGAGACCATACAGGTCAGAGGACATCGCTATCGGAGTTGTGCTTTCTCTGAATCGAGATACAAATAAAAGGCGTCCAAGAGGAAGTGCCACACAATATTTAAAAACAGCGATTCACACATACAAATAGCCACGTCTCTCTTGTCAAGTTTCGTTACATCCAAATACTGTTGTCTCTCCCACCGATGTTTTTTTTTTTGAATAAATTTAACCGATATGCTTGTTTTTGTTTCGCCAAAAGAAAAAACCAAGTTGTTGAGAGTGGTTTGAAATCTCACAAACCGATTGGAACTGTGTTCGTCTGTCTCCCTACTTTAGTACTTACACTATGAACCACTTGAACAGTTAATCAACTGACATAAATCGAAAAAGGGTATCCCATTATTTTTCCCCGATTGTGATATCTGGGCCCACTTAAATTTCTTTTCGCATCAATGCTTCATTACAAACAGGGGCAACAATCTCAATCAACGTACTCCTCTCTTTTGTTTTAGTACCGACGTGTGAAGAAGAAGAAGAAGAAGAAGAAAAAGAAAAACCAGAAAGAAGGAGCGACTGCTAATGAACAGGAGTGACCTGAAAAGTACACCAGCTATTTATTTTTTTGTCAAGAGCAAAAGGCAGCGCGGTTTTTCAGCCATCAGCGTGCATCTCGCGGTTGGCATTGAGGGAGCACAGGAGCTCCCAGTCAGGCAGGCCAGCAATTGGCCGGCCATGCATGGCTGCCAGCACAGCATACAAGAAGATTAATTTAATTCAACACAGCACCGAGTCACACAAGTCAGAAGAGTACATGTGATTAGCTTACATATTGGAGAAAGCGCTTTTAAATAATTAACGTACTATGCTTTCCAATTTACGCCTCGGCCCTTATGTACATATATATATATGTATGTATATATATAAATATACACACACTCATACACACGGCGATCCCGTTGAAAGGGGGGTGGGGGTGGGTGTTATGGTACATATAATAGAAAGTGTGGACCCAATAATGGGGAAGAGCAATTATGAATTTATCTTAATATTCACCTGGGATAAAGAAGAGGGACTTTTTGGCGGTGTATTAAATCACAGAATCAGTCATCGGTAAATGCAATGACGAGGAATAACACCAAGGTGAGAGGGGGAAATAGGAAGCATGATTCACGTGATCTCAAATAAGAATTGGTCTGCGGTAATATTGAATATTCAGCCGAGTAATTGTATGCAATCATATCAAAAATATATTACTGAATGGAGCGGTTCGAGGTGAATTTATTTCTTTATTTATTTACTCATTTGTTATGTATTTATTTATGTATTTACTAAATTTATTTCTACATATAGATATTATGATATGAATTTATTAATTAATTTATTTGTTTATTTATTTATTTATTCATTCATTTATTGACTGATTTATTTACTTATTATTTATTCTTATTCATTTATTTATTTGTTTATTTATTTAGTTATTTATTTGTTTGTTTATCATTCACAATAATAACCTTCCACAGATACCTGTCATATATATAAAAATATATTTTAATTAGGTGAGTGAATTTATATTTAAATAATTGATTGAGAGCAATTTCAATAAAACTTTGGTTAGATTGTGTTTGAGTTGTGTGCATTATTAAGACTTAACGCTGGTGAGAGTATACAATGGATCGTCTTATATAGCCTCATCAACATGCCACCCACAATATTATCCCGAACATAAATAAATTGAATTATAATTATTTATGTATTTTTGTGTGTGCAAAAACCATACACATTGGATTCCTTATTTTGCCATGTGAGTTGACCTTTGACACCAAACGTCATATTACTTTAGTCACCGGCCGAATCTCAATTACTTTAATTCCCGGTTTTCTGCCAGTATTTATGTCGAAATTCCCCACTCAGTCTTTCCAAAACCATTTAACCCAAAGAATTCAAGCCGTGCTGTATTGGACTTGAGCCGTTGACAATATCCCCGTCCTTTGCGGGGGTATATATCGCTGGAAACTTAAATGATTTACGTTCTCGCAGTGCCCGATATAGAGAAGGAAAGAGAGAGAGAGAGAGAAAGAGAGGGGAGAGAGATGCAAAAAAATGTCTGCATCCATGTGGATGCTATCTGGTCAATGGACTACACAGCTCGCCGCTTTCCAATCAGTCGTGACAGTTCCCTGGTCGACAATTAGGAAAATCATCTTTGATAAAACGATGCGTCTATCTTGGCCGCATTACCCTTTATATCAAGCGGATCTCCAGCATGCACCCGAACACGACACTTTACTCCGTGGCTCGGGCTCCGGAGCTGCCCGTTCGCTTGGCCGTTCATTTCCCGGCGCACTTGCCTTTCATTTTCATTTGCAGTATAAACAACCTAATCCCTCTAAATGAACCCTGCACGTCTGGTCGTGAAACCAGAGACGGGGGCCAATTTAAGGACAGTTGCACAATCAAATCCTCTACTAGTTTGCAGGTTTGTGTGAAATTAGGCAAAGGCCTTCGATCTTTGAATCCTTCTCAACTCCAAAGAGTTTACAGAGGAAGAAGAAACAATTGTAAAGTGTCGGAGAGTTTTGACCTCCAATACCTCACATCTGCAATATACAAATCAATATCTATCCTGAAGAGTCTTTGCTTCAGCGAGACACTGATTAATACTAGAGATCTACACTGACAGGAGATATTCCCTAAATGATCATCCAAAAAGACAAAAAACCTCACAAACCCATCGCTTCAGAAACTTCTGTCATTAAAGGAGAGCTACGTCACTATATGGCAGAGAACATCCATTCACAAACACTTCCAGGAAATACAACATAAAGAGCGATGGCATATCATTGGATTCAGAAAGAGAACATTCCGTTACAACCCGATCGTTTTCAGGAAATTATCCCATAACAACGACGGTACCTCATTTGTCTTTGTGAGGGTACCTCCATGCTGAACCTCGTTTCCAAGAAACATTGGCTAATTATACAAACGACGGTACCTCAATTGGTTGTAGGAGGGTACTCTCCATGTTAAACCTCGTTTTCAAGAAACATTGGCTAATACAAACGACGGTACCTCATTTGGCTTTTGGAGGGTACCTCCATGCTAAACCTCTTGGATATCATTTGTTTTGGAGCAGCATACATTATTCCAATCTTCCACTTTCCATTCAAAAGAAGATATCAAACAGGGATGACACATCATTGGTTTTCGTGAAAGAAAAAGTCAAACCAATATTTTAGACCACGTCACCTTGTTTACAAAAAGAGCGACCTTGCACATTCCAGAGCATTTCCTGGCAGGCAAGATACTACACTGGTCATACGAGACATTTTGCATTTTGCATCATAATAACCACATACAATCAATACCTGTATCTATATAAATATATACATTGCATATACATTGCATATAATAATAACAATAGCAGCTGAAGAAGTTTTGAGATGTGCCCCTTTTCTTCATATCAAAATATGATGGATAGTAGTAGATTGGTGCAATTTCTGTAAAATGTAAGCTTTTATGTTCGAGTTGTGTACAAATCATGGCTACAAGACGTCCAGGCTCTGTTGCGTATTTTGTGAACATGTGGTGCCAGGTTGCATGGTGTGATGAAGAAACATACAACATAGTGCATGAATGATTAGCCCTTTTGCCCGCATGAACTTTTCCAGAATCCACCGATATATCCACACAAAAAAATTGAGCACTTACCTTTTCTGATAACTGATGAATGGTGGTCACCGTGGATATAACTTGATGCATCATCATGGGCGCCCTTTATAAAAGAAAAAAAAACAACCACAGAAATCCATTAATAAGTAATCAAATTATTATAACTGTATGTAAATTTATCTTCACTTTCACACGACCAAGGCAGAGCTGCCAACACTTGCGTCTTGCAATCAGGGAGATTTTGTTCAACAATCAGGGAGATATCTAAAATTACATTCAACATAATAGGGAAAAAAAGTTTCCATAATTGGGGAGATGTTTTCCAATTTGTTCATCGGGAACATGGAAAGATTGGCTTATTTTGAGGGAACTTTCTGCAGAATCAGTGAGAGTTGGGCAGCTCTGCCAAATTATTGTGTTCCATAGGCAACGTGTTTTTTTAAAGTTTGTTCCATGCTGATCCTGTTTATGATATATCAGTTGAACCAAAATTACGCTCCAATTTTGTCTTCTCAATTCATAAGGAAATCATTAAACAGTCAAGCAGTGGTTATCCATGTCGGGGGTCTTGTATTATTAAAGCCAACCCCAATATCAAGCGACTAGGGCCATCAGACTAAGTGTGAACTTTCAGCTTCGAAGTGGTCTTATGCAGTTGTAGGGAACGAGAAACAAAATGGCTGCGCCCATAGAAGACCTCAAAAGCAATGTTCAATAACACAACGTGTACCATTACTATCAACGCCTCTTTTACCCACATCTTTCTCGGTACAAAACTAATTTTCTCTTGAATTGCAGTTTCTCTTGTGATTACCCGTGCAAATCTACAATATACCCCCATCAAAATGGCCGCCCAACTTGAGGTCAAGTTTACAATAAAACGTGAAGGGAGAGAAGAAAGAAAAAAAAAGTGACGACAAATATCCTTCCCAGAAACCCTTGGGCTTAAAGATTTGGCTCAATCTTCCTTTCTCTATGATCGCAATCGAACTAAGAAACAGCGTGAAAAGAGCCTGGCGTTACTCGATACCCGACGACCGAGAGCTCGCCTTTCAAGCCGAGCTCAAGGAAAATGTGGCCTGCCCAGAGCACATTTCTGTCTTCGCGGCAATTTACAGACCAGGCGGTTCGTACTGAATGCAAGCAATCATGGAGTAGACACGAAGGTCAAAGGTCGTCACCTCCAACTCGGTGACGTGCGATTTCTCGTCCAGCGTACCGACTGTGTGTAGAGAGGTTAAGTTTGGGTTTCTAGATAAATTGTATTTTTTTTACAAGAGAGCCTGGGCATCTTGTCACTAGTATGCGCAAAGAAGCAAACTCCTCACCCAGCATTGTGATAATTGATTCGATGGTTGGCTGGAATGAGAACGAGGTTGTGAATGAGTACACGTCACCATTGAGTATTATAATATGGTAATCGGAAATTGTATAGTTGTCCCAAGACCCCTTTGGAATCCGTAACTCCCTAAATTATTCAAATTAAATTCGATAAAAAATGACAACCAAAACAACATCGATGATGATGCAATGATATAAAGACGGTATAACAACATGCATTAAGCTTAACTACAACAAGCCCCTAAATAACCCAAACAAACAAACAAACAAACATGACAATGCCTCACATTACTCAAGACATGCAGAACAGCTATTACAACCAAGCCTGTCGTTGAAGTCATCGCTCACGCATAACTTCAAACTATTACGTGATAATTATGGGTATATCAACTTGTCATCGTAACACTCGGCAATGGTGCATTTCGTACACCCACCACACCCGTCCCACGTGAAACTAGTGTACAGTAGCCTACATTTCTTTAAAAAAAAACGTCCACGTGACTCCGAGTGGCAATTGATGGAGAAATGGTCCGTAAAACTGTGCAAGTCACAGACAGATTTACTGCAGTGTTTTTAATCCGGCCGTGTTGTTTTGACGAGATCCAATGGGTTACCATCAATCACTATTGTAGGCTAGGTCGCGTGCTCACCTTGTCTCTTGTGGATTGGCCGACTGGAGTAACCCAATGCAAATATCTGAGTCATTGTTTTAACATGGTTACGTACACGCTCTTTGGTTAGTACGAGAATAATAGGTCTGCCAGCGAACTTATGTACAACCAAGTCATCTCTCCAGCCCCACCCCCCCCAAAAAAAAAAAACCAAACACACAAACACAACAACAACAGCAACCAAACAGCCCATCAATTATTTTTTCCAATGTTTCGCAGTGTTACTTTTTAACATTCAAACATTCACCCAACACACAACGACGTGTTTATATTAAACATAAATGAAACCCTTAATTCAGTCAGTACCAATGTCGTACCCAGATGGGATGGGACGGGGCGATAGCCCCACCCCCTCTCAGAACCATTAACCCTCTTGCCCCCCCTCTCCTGAGAAAAAGTACAACTCAATGGTTTGATACATGAAATAGCCCTAAAAAAAAATATATATATATAATATATATATATGTATAATGTCTAGTTACATCACTGCCCGATTGCTTCTGTATCCAATTACCTGAGTGAAGGATTCCGAAGGACCTGGGACGGTAGGCCCATTAATCATTGCTTGTCACAGGGTCAGGCTTTCCAATCGTATCTAAGTCCAAAAACATGTTGGTGTGGAGTGACATAGGAGAAGAGGACATGGGGGATTTGGGCCTCCCTCATGGTCAAACTGCCTCGTCAGATACCATGCTAATAATCATGGTAGAGATTAAATATAATTATTTGTTTAAATAGATAATCTTTCCCCCAAAGTTACAAATGCATGCATTTATAACATGTATTTGATGATCACGGCTTCAATCCTTGTATTGCATGTATTTCCTTGTGGCTTGGTGTAGATTGTGGACCATTTTACAGAAGCTAGACATCTTGGTATCCCTATTAAAGAAAACACTCATGATTGGTCGACAAAACCCGTAGTGTAACGCGGAAGCAAGTGCTCCAAGCCAATGGCGAGCTTCCTACCATCAATGCTGTCAATGACGTTGCCCTTTTTTCAGCACACGGTTTTAAAAACTAAGGTCAAAGATATTATTCTTGGGAGTGTTTTAAGGCTGTGTAATAATGACGGGCCCATGGGCTGCCAGACCTGGATGGGGCTGATTGGTGAAAGAAACCTTGTTCCAATGCTCTGCTGGCACTACCGTACCATACCACTCCAAATGTCAACAGCCGTGTCATTCTAAGGGTTCTTGTCATCACTGGATGGAGGGGGGGGGAGGGCAAGAGTACGGAAACAAGGCAACGAAACCGAAGATAAAAACACCGAGTGGAGGTGGGGGAAGGACGGATCCAAGGGGTATGGCCATCCTCCCGCAAAGCACGCACCCAGAAATCAAATATTTTAATTGTAATTGGCCCATTGGAATATTCAGGAGGAAAAATCGATGCGAAGTAGTTCCCCCTCAAGATGTCCAGGTCCTCGAAAACACTTGCGGACAATGGGGGGATACATTCCGGGGCACAAAGGGGCGATTCGACCGCCTCGGACTGAACCCCTGGTACTGGGGGGGCCCGGGCTTCGGTGCCTTTCACGGGCTTTGTTTTTCTGATTGCGGCAGGTCGATGAGGTATTTTGCTCAAGCTTTTTAAAGAGAGGGGGCCAGCATCGAAAATCCATTCCCCACTTTTGTCTGCCTTTCGTAAAATCATGTCGCAAACATGACGCGAGGAATTCGCAGGATTTACAGGATCGATGGTCCCCAACACCGTTTGACAATAATGCACTACGACGCCTAGCATCGTACAGTATTCGTTCATTCAACCCCAGAACGGCAGGGCTAAATCCCGGGTATTCCGTGGCGTTTATGAAAAGAAAATATTTCAGGCTGTATTCTAATTTGTCACTGACACAGATATTAGCGTCCCATTTGCTTTCCATTACGCCTGCTATTTAGACGTGGCAGGACTGTGCAATTAAAAAAACCGTCCACGACGGACAGGTGGAAAAACACGCGAATCCGTTCCAAAGCAGCGGTAAACAAACTGAGTTTTTTTTTTTTTTTTTTATAAAAAAAAAAGACATCGCATTGCTTACAACTTTCCAAGACGCGGTGGCCATTTATAGGCCGAGCGAACGAGCTGCAGGGTTGGGGCATACCCTACCAAACAATGGGAACTCCGCCGTCGCACCGCTGTAAACAAGCCAATAATTGCAGAAAGATAATCTTATGCCGTCCAAATCAATCTCATTGAGATGGAACGGGGGCATGCAGCAGACGTCGCATGGCCGCGGAAAACAAATAAGACCCGCTGTCAAAAGAAGAGGCCTCAACCGCTGTTTGATGCGTGGTTGTCTATTTGCAGGGTACCCCGCGGTGAGGGCATGGGTGGTGTGCTGGTGGCCGCAAAGATTGCAAAGTTTCCCCCAGACTTTGTTGAATGGGATCTTTTTGTGCATATCTCTCCTCTACGGATGTATCTATCCCCCCTCAAGGACTCTTGGTTATGCGGGAACCCTCAGTCAAAAAGTCCAAACTGACCCACCTCTTTGATTCCGAACAAAAGCTGTCCTGCCCATCAGCTTTTTTTCATACTGACGCTCAACGCGACTCTTACCGTACAGTACAAAGACCCAAATGTAAACCTACTGGAAACATACATTATATATAAAAAAAACATCCTCTAAAATGCACAACCACGAACCATTTCAGGACTAGTCCAATTCTGTGAAAAGTTAAAAACAAAAACTGCTACGAGGCAGTTTAGTTTGGGTCCGCTGCACTACGACTCTTCAACTAATTTAAAACACACCTTGCGATCGGTGTTGTTCAAGAAATGGATCGTCAAACCTTACATTAATAAACACGAAACAGTTTTTGAAGCAGAATGATACCCCGCTTGTCAACAGACATTGTGTTCTAACTACTGTAAACGAATAGGTACGTAATCAGACCTACGGGAGAATGACAAAATAGTCTTTAAAAAACAGAGTATGTTTGAGTTTGCTCCTGTTTCACATTGTGTACTTGTTTGAATTAACAATGTTGTTGTATAATAACAATAATCGTAATGTTTCCCCACTGACTTTGTATGGGAACTCTGAGAGACGCTTGCCCAATGCGAAGCCCGAAACAAGTTATTTTCATACCAAAATATGAAATAACTTAACAGAAGGGTTGTCAAAATGAAAGGAGATAAGTTGAAGGGAATAAAGGTCAATGGAAGAGAAGATTTGTGCTGAAGGAGGAGCAGGTGAAGACGGTGAATCACGAAGCACGGCTCGGGTTATCTTAGAGGCTTCCGAGAGGATTACCAAGAAATCCATTACGGAAGGCATTAACATGGCGGTGACACTTAGCAAGGCTTTGCCTTTCCCCCCTCCCTCCCTCCCTCCCTCCCTCTCTCTCTCCCCCGTTCCTTGCATCACAAGCTAAGCCACCCCAAAACAGATGTATGGGGGGCCTTGTTATATAATGTTGCTGCAATCTTGTGCCGTGGCTGTTGAACAAAAAACGAGAGCCAGACTGTTTTTTATATCCATTGTATGTAGTCCTTAGTAAGGTCTTCACGACCTAAAAATCCAAGATTTCAAATTACAAGATATTTGTGTATACACACACAGATATATAGATATATATATAGATGTATATATATACATATATTGTGTAGCACATAGAAATGTCACCTTCCTGGCTTCGTTATTTTGATGAGCAGTGGACAATGGGACAAACGTCCAGCAAATCCCCATGGGTGTCTGTTCTTTTGATTGATTGTCCTACCCTGAATAGGGGGACCATACCGGACCAATCCCCCCGGTCTTCAGGACTGATCGTCCCCCATTGTACACTGAGACAGCTCGCCGATTTCTCTCCTTTTTTTCCGGGGGTAAAATTCAGCTCGAGCCCGTAACTTAAACGACAACACTTTGTTAAACAGGGACAACTCAGCAGAGTGGACGGAAAGTGGCTTTGTGTAAAAAAAAAGGGAAAAAAAGGTTCTATTTTGTTGTGAATCACACATACAAGAGTTCCTTATTCTTTTCAAACTGCCTTAGCAAATGGCGTGCATAATTGGCTGCGGTAAATACGAGGGCACAATGGAAGTATGCAACATTTTCAATAGGTGTTTTCTGCTGGCATTGTCATATCCAGCCAGCCCCTTTTGATCGATTGTACATTAAATTTCATAACTTCTACGATTACGTGCAATGGGGCTTGTTCAAGGAAGTCGCCACCCTTCTAAGTTTTCACTTAGAACCCGGGCGAGTTTGGAGAGTTTTCATGCACGGTATCATCAGTAAGCAGAACAATTTATACAGTATACTCGAGTGTATTAATGTTTCTAGAACACTAATTATCAATGAGCCATCGACCACTTCAGCTACGTCACCCATCTTTCCTACTCAGCGAATACTATGTACGTTAACTATTATGAATGATTTTGAATGTACCAGCTGGTGCAAAATGTATTTACCCGACGTTGCGATATGTTGGTCTTTTATCGGCCGCTGGACAAACACTGCGATTGGCAGTTGGCTTATATTATTCGTATTTTATTTTTAAATATTCGCAATCGGGCCTAAGTGGTAATTTTCATATTGTTGCCACTGTTCACAGCGCCCAATCGACAAATTCAACTAATCATTTCAAACCGTCACCTCGAATCAAGTTTTAGTGAAAAAAACAAAACAAAAAACCAGGGGCTCTGACGGCAAAAAACACAAGAATATATGATTATTGTCTAACCTTGAAAGGGTCGGTAGCCTCCATGTACCAAGGAACTGTTCTGATGACGTCAATACCGCATGCGTGGTTTCTCTGGGCATTGGAAATAAACAAAAAAACGCGCCATCCACTTTACTTTTGGCTCAGAAATTGATAGTAGAAAAATATTGAATTGAGAGGGTTAAGAAACTCATGCTTGTTTTTTGAGGCTCAATTTAAAAATGCATTTTTATGGTTAAGGATCGGCTGATGAAAAAAGAGGGAGAAAATCGTTGTTCTAAACGCTAAAAAAAAAAGAAAAAAAATTGTATTTAGAAAGCCCCATTTGTTACAATGTAGTGCGATGGTTCAGTTTCAATGGCTAGTAAAGCGTGACAAGTGTAGTTTTCACGCTAGGGGAGCGTGACAACTGTGATTTCACGCTAGGGGAGCGTGACAAGTGTGATTTCACGCTGTGGGTAAGCATACAGAAAGAAGTTTTTAATTTAATCAATTTTGGGGGAAAGGAAAGACAAATTAATTTTGCACTCATTTCTTTGGCTGAAATAACTTATTTATTTGTTTATTTTTTTCATAGTACGATGGCTTGCTTCGTCTGTCTACTCCATCAGTGTGTGACAAGTGAGACTTCACGCACGGGAATGCATACCGACACCACACACTGTTCCAAGTTGATTAAAGACCGACCTAAATCTCGATTGCAGTCTGCGTTGTTGATTGACTTCTCACGAGATTTGATCGACACTGACAGCGATATACACGATTTCTTGGTGACAAATGATATCATCATCATCATCATTATGATCCTTCACTAGTCCTAACCTACAATCGGCACAATATTGCACCGAGGTGACGGGCTTGAACTGAGGCTATTTATACCCCCTCCACCCCCCCCAACCGACCGGATCCTCTTTATGACCCACCACATCACACTCACCTTTCATCGGCCGGGTTATACCATTTACTAAAACACCATGAACAATTTTTTCCGTTTTTCAAGTATCAGAATAAATCGAGTTTATTTTCCTTTGGAGGCTTCCGGGTCCCAATCGCAAAAATAAATAAAAAAATACAATATTTAGTGCTTACAATTATAAAATAATAAATCTGAACACGTGCGAGGCTTTCTGTTGTGGGGAAATCCCAGAGAAAGTCGTGTCCCCAATAGACCACCGTGGCTTCCAGTGTGCTTTTCAACTGTAGACAGATTGGTGTCATACTCGTCTTCCACTGCTGGCTCTATTGCTGATTTTATCTGAACTCCACGAAAAATAAAACGAACCCGCAAAAAAAACACAGAACAGATGCGTACACAATATACACTTGTATATAACAACAGTCTCTTCGCGAGAGGGAACAACGTACGTGTATTAATATTGCACAATCCACCTACGTGCTTTGATATGTCAAAAAACATGGCACTGCAGAACAAAAACTACAATTCTAAGTTGACACCTGTTTATTTTTTTTACAAGCACTTTTGCCGGTTTAGATGTATAAAACAAATAACACTCTTTGTTGGCGAAATAAGTAAAAATGTTCGCTCGAAACGCACTGCACAAACATACACAGACACGACTTCGAATTGTGTCATTTACTCTTTTGAACGTTAACTGAATTCTAAGAAATAACACACAACACAAGATAAAACAACATTGATGATGCCGCTGGATTCCGTTGTTATAAAAACGAGAGAGTATATCTATTGTTGCGACGAATAAACACACACCAAACAAACATTCCAAACAAGTTACATTGAGCAATACTACGTGACTTGAAAGATCTGTGTTTTGTGTGACGTTGATACTGACTTGACAGTTTTACTTTTCCATCAATTACCTGCATCAACCACTTTGCAGCAGTAACCCGCATTTCTTTAAAAAAAACGAACCGAACAAAATTAATACCAACAAAAAAATGGTCAAACATTTGCACCAATAATTGCTAACTGACATCACACCAAATACAATACACACTGTGTTCATTGACGGATCTATTTCTTATGCGCGTTTTTTTTCTACATAAACGACTGTGTGTGTTCACAACAGCCCCCCCCCCTTCAACATCCACACGCCGATAATTTGGATGTACAGTGGAATGTACCGGTGCTCCGTGGAGAAACGACGCATCAATCAAGGTGCTTGGTTTAAGGCAAACTCGCGATGATTTACGACGCGGCTTAAGGGCCACAATTCCGTTGTCCTGAAGGGAGCCAACAATTTTACACCGATGAAAGATGGGTTTGAATCTTATTCTATAGACAATATACTTTTTGTAAACATGGATCAAATGGCGGGGAGGGGGGGGGGATAGGAGATTCGGTACAGGGCCGTTGAGAGTGGAACAAGCTTGTAGGGTATTCCAATAAACAGGAAGATATGCTAATTTGGGAACGTAACATGAATGTGGACGAGATGAGAAGTCATGATGCCACATACTCTCAGAGAAGGTAGTGGGTAGCACTTAAAGGCAAAGTATACCTTTTGGTTTTTGGGACCGTTTGATGTTTTAATCCTATATAAATGTAGATATATACAATAAAACTAACCTGTGGAAATTTCATTTTTAAAGGTGGTCGAGTTTTTGAAATATCGCCAAATTCCGCAGCGAATATGTCCACGCACCGCATAAAGAATAATCCCTAATAGGAATACACAATCTGAGAAACGTTTCTGATAGAAACGTTTCTCTGACATCTTTTTTCCATATCCACATTAATTTTGAATTGAAATATTTTCTCAAAATGCTTTATACTATCGAAAGTTGCTGAACCAAGTAAGTTTTTATTGCCATTAATTTTTAGAGTCTTTAAGTGCTACCACTACCTTCCTTGTTTTATCTATCAGACTAACACGGCTATTTCTTAAAGTATTTTTTAGTTCACTCTCAGAGTACGCTTACGTCCTTCAGAGAACACCGACAGTCACGTGAGGAATGCGCATGTGCACTGACCTGCGACCTACATTAAGCGTATGCGTGAACGGCGGTTTGCAGATCACGAGATTCTGAAGGGAGCCTTGTGTTTGGTTGCTTGGTCTAATGTCCACTTTATAGCCAATCCAATCGTTATCCTGCATCGGTGGAACTTGTTTGCATAATTATGAGTTAAACGTGACAAGTCTAAAATGCGCATGATCAATGACCTCTCCTCGCTTGTTTGTTTGTTTGTTTGTTTGTTTGTGTGGTTTTGTTTCCTCGAAATGTAATGACCTCATTCTTTTGAGAGTGACCCGTTTTGTATTCATGTAAGCCTTCTTTTCATAAATGAGTCGCCCCCCCCCCCCCGTTTGACATTCGCGATCACCTGTCACCACGCGCAAGTGTGCACAGGCGCGTAGTAAGGGATAACGGTTAAAATATCTCACCTGAAAACAATTTTTCCGTGGACCCTTTTTTTTTTTGGGACGCCGCAGTAGATCCATCTCTGTCAGACCGCAGAGACAATGAGTAGTTCCCGTCCAACTCCCCCCACCTGTGGATGGTTTCTTTCTGAGTCACAATTTTCAATTTCCTTCTCAAAACTTCCTCTCAAAACCAGAAGGAGAAATTCCACAGGGGGAAAGTTGTACTTCCCAGCTATTTTGAACTTCAGTATGATTGAGACTCGTTTACAGGGACTAATTCGCGTTTGTCGGTTAAGGTTGATTGACGCTGTAAAGCGAGGTGCATGCTCAGTATAGCGACGTTTGTTTACAACGATTCAAGTTCTAAAATTCTTAAAATCCTTATCGTGGTGCTTTTCAGCCAATCCCAGACGAGAAAAAACAACAACAGTATGGTCCCTTTTCATGAAATGAGAATGAGAGCCATCTTCATCAGTGGTGAGTAGGGAACCTGACAGGGATAGCCACAGTGTTATGACTTTGGGAGCAATGACATTGATACGCAAGTAAGCAAACCATCGTTATAGTGTACACTAACAAAATGTTTTGGTGTGTGTTAAGACGGCACAATGATTGAATTGATTCGCTTGTAGCGTTTGTTAGTCTGTGTTTTAAATTAACCTCAGTATATTGTGATATCTTAGACATAGGTTTCGTTGACAGAGAATGACCTACGCCCTGGATGTCCAGGTAATGAATGCCTTCGTTTTTTTCTTGCGTCCCAGTGTTGTCCATGCCTCCACCCTGCAGTGATTACGAGCTCAGGGGCCCAGCATGGGACGAATATGCCCCGGGCAGATCGATCTGCGAGTCGTGGGGGAATCCACCAACCTAACATTTCAGTTTGAGAGATATAGGCCTTATCTGGCCAGACGACGACAGGGTAAAAACTCCACCAACTTTTCATCAACGTGGGTAGAGTTTCCCTCATTGGGGAACCGAGAGGCCAGGAGGCGGCCATCTTGTCTGCGCAGAGTTGACATATACGAGCATAGCAACGGTCATTGGACTCTCTATGGCGCCGTTTTGATTTATCCCCATAAAACGCTCACTTAGTTATGACGTTACACCATGCAATATCGGTGCAAATTCGCAGTGACATCGGGCTGCATTTACCCGGACTGCGCGTGATGCCAATACCAACCTGGCAATACTTCGAGAGTGGCCAGGGATGACAAGAACAAATCTTGCATGCGATTTTGTTTCTCCAGTAATCCACACAATTTGATTTATATACTCAGCCAGTTTCCCCGCTTGGTCATCTTGACGATTCGGATTCTTCTATTTCGTGGCAAATATATATATACATATGAGCAGGCTATATCAACTGTGGAACCTTGCATAATAAAGAAACAAAAATATCCGCACATTTTTTGATGTTTTCTTTGGCGCCAATTCCGCACGCAAGTACAACATGCTGAAATTATAAACGAGTTACAAAGCAGTGAAGACCCGCCGTAATTTGGTAATAAACACCCGGCTTCCTGAGACCATAGACGTGCTTCAATTTGACGTTCAATAATAAACACTTCTAATCTGATTTTACAAATTTTTCCCTCCCATTCTTGATTTTCGTTCTCTGCCCCAAATTTATTGGAATGCGATCTGGGAAAACATCTGCCTTTATATAGCGGGGTATCGGTAAAACCATCCCGGTGTGGTGCTTTGTGCCACACAGTGTCCCCATAGACGGCTACAAAAAAAAATCGAAGCTAAAATCATCTTTCCGGTTGGAAATCAAGCGGTCATGAATCCGGCTAAATTTGTCTAAAAGAAGAAGAAAGGATCGGACTACCGACAAAAATCGAAGGGCTTTTATGCTGCGATCTTGACAACAGTATGGATTTTGGAGCCGTAAACACTCATGACCAGAGAACCAAATATGACGCCCGGGAATTCTCCAAAAACAAACGGGGGACAATAATTAACCCGTCGCTGAGATTCGAGAGAATTGGGCATTGATTAAATCCAATTTGCAAATGCTTATTTAGGTTCTCATTTATTTCTCTTAGTTCTTTCTTTCTTTCTTCTTCTTCTTCTACCTTTCCAATCGAAAGTTTCCTTTAAAGACGGATTTATTTCCGAGCAAACATTGACGATTTTTTTTTACCAATGGAACTTTTGGAAATGCGAATTTTATGGACCGAAATAAATTTACTTATTAAAAAAAAAAAAAAAAACCCTGCACCTTTCGGATGAGGCATCATTACAACTCGAAGAGAAGGGATGATCTGGTGTAGATAAAGAGGGTTGTAGTAAATGCAGTGGCGGCTAGAAATCACCGAGAGAAAATGGATAAAATAGTGAAGGCGGAACGGCAGAGTGCGTTATATCAAGTAGGATTACGGGGCTTTGGAGCTGTGAGCCCATCCGGTGGATGGCGGGAACATTTTGGCGCAAAAAAGAAAAAGACAAAAAAAGTAGATATATCTATATATATAAATAAATAAAACAAACGCAGGACAGCCCACATTTGGCAGATGGGAAGGGAGTTCGATATCAGTGGCGCAAAGCTTTCACTGGACCGTAATCTTGAATAATGCTGGCTTTTAAAAAATGCACGCCAGCGTGAATGAGCATTTCGTACTCTCCACAATCGCGGCGTGTGTGTGTGTAAAATCCCCCGGAGATTCCGATGGAATCTGCAGTGAGAAAAACAAATTCCGGGGAACACTGACTTTGAAACAGATATAATGACTCATTAATCATAAAGTCAATGCATTATGGATTCTGGTTTGTTAATTAGAGTGCGGGGCTGATGGGGGGGGGGAGGAGGGGGAAAACTGGTGGACTTGGCTGGAGCGTCTCTGGTGACATTTAAATGCATGGACGGGGGATAGATTCAATCAATCACAAATGGGGGAGTAGGGAATTCACAGCAACAAAGATGCAAATGTCGGCATGGGGGGCATTTATAGTAATTGCAATCATGAGGAGGTTTGGGTACGAGAACAGAAGAAGATCGAGACCGTAGGAAACCTGATCTTATCCCGCACTACTACTACGGTGGAGAAAAGCAAATCAGGAACTGTAATTATTATCGAAACACAACCAATTTGTTAAAATTTGAAAGTTCACCGATTATGAAGTCCACACTAGTTCCAAATCCTCCATAGGGACCAATGTTCATCTGGCATGCCTGTCCAAGTCGTGGAATAGCATTTGAAAACCCCTTAAAATAAACAACCGTTTATTTCGGTTGCCACAATCGAAATCTAGACACTCATGAACGGGCACAATCCCTGACCCCAAAACCCCGTTTGTGTTTGTTTTTTTATAACACCAACGAGCTCACCCAACGTTATGAATTATTATTATTTTTTTTTCACAAGCTGGTTGGATGGTGAGTTCAAATAATGAGAAAGTATTGTGTGTTGAACATCAGGCAAACAGCGTGAGTGCACTGATTGAGTCCTGGTGATTTACTAGTGAAAGTTAATGCCACGAAGAAAAAAGAAAAAGCCGAACTTTGCCGTCGAGTTCAGTCATTAAACAACAATTTGAAGTATTGGCCCCTCTTTCAGAAGCTATCTTGTTCAAAAGGTTTTTTTTTAATGGTAATAAAATGTGTCATTCTCCCACAAAAGCATATGTGAATTTTCTGCAAATTCCTCCTGGCGTGTTAAACATTATTTGTCTTTCAGGTCTTAAAACCGCGAACATTCCATCGAGTACACGCACAACCTTCCAATTCTTTTTTTCTTTCTTCTTCCCTTCTTCTCTTTCTTGGCGAATTCACACAAAAAAGGACTTTCAATGCAGCCGAACGCGTTCCACCAGACTCCCGAGGCCTGCCAGGGTACTGACAGACGAAGATCCCTTCGAACCATCGGGGTTAACCCGGCAAATCTCCCCGTCCAACCTGCAGCACGACGCGCTGGTCAAAGACCTCTTTTATCCCCGGTAACGGGGAAGACTTTGCCGGTCACAAGCTGAGAGCGGGGCATCGGGTTGAGCGCGCGGGGGACCCCGTCAGGTCCCGTCAAGGGTCCTGTGTCCTCTTACCGCGTAGGTGGCGTAATGAGTTTCGCAGAACACCGGGAGTTCACTTCAGGTTAACAATTTTTTTTTCTGGCAAGAATGGTTCTTTATCCACGAAAGTTCCAGATTTACAGTATTAATCTAACTCGGTAATTCCCTTGTTGTCATTGTTCATTCTTTCTTGTCTATCCACGCACTTCGTTTGTCCAAACCCAGTGCCCCCTTTTTGATTTCCTAAGCTTCGGTATTTCTGCACTAAGTAGCCCTGCAATTATAAATTTGTCCGTGTTTACATTATTCAGATTACACATTGCTTAAAAAAAAAAAAAATATCTGATCGTTACTGTGAATAAGGCCTCTTTTAATTGTGAGAGTCTAGACTCATTGATGTCATTGTTTTAAATCTGACGTAGTCATCACATACAAACAAACACACACACATGAACCACAGTAAATCATCGTTGCCTATGGACTTCATACTACAGTATTTAACCTTCGTTATCTACGCTATAGGCTATGTCTTCTCGTTGTATGTTTTCTTGTCATTGGTGTTGACAAAAGCAACAAACGTCATAACTTCAGAAACAGTAGATTAATACAAGCGTTTGATTTGTACGTGCACATTTTTCTAGATTAGAAGACAGCACGCAAGAAGATCAAATTCTTGAACTGACAACAAAGTAATATAATAGCTTTAATAATAAGTTCAAATAACTGAATAATAACACTGATATTTTATACGTGTCTTTTTTTTATTTTTTATTTATTTTTTTACACTCGCAGACACAATCGAGGAAATGCGTTTTGCACTGCGAGAAGAAATAAACCCACGGAGAAATTCTCGACGAACAAGCCTTTTTGAAAATGTCAGAGGAAATCTCACGAGGAAGTCATGCTGCTTGGGCAAACTTGTAAGGGAACCCCTTTCGGTAGGATTTCGTTTCTCTATCACATACTTACTAATTACGGAGTCGTAGAAAACGGCTTGCATAAAAAAAAAAAAAAGGGAAAACATGTTACGGAACATTACTGAAGAGTAATGTGTCAATGTTGCACGGAGGCCGACTGCGTCCCACGCAACGAAATGTTAACCGTGTCAGAATGGAAATAAATGATGACAACATACAGCGTATGATGCATTCGACTGCAAGTGCAGCGTCACAGACGGATTTGTCCAACAACTTTGAATGATCACAAATTATTTTTTTCTAAAGATCAAAAAATTACAAAAAAAATACAAAAAGGAGATTACAAAAAAGGGACTTGAAAAAATTACAGCTAGGTCTCCATTTCATTGGTATGTAGCTTTTCTACGACCATGCCTCGACATAACAACGCGGGTAGTCACTGTTAACATGCACTGTTCTTCAAGTTTATGACCGAGTACGGTACTCTAACACGACTCTCCGAACCATGGGGTGTACAAAATTACACAGGTCTAAAAAAAAAAAAAAAACCCACACCGGTGTAAAAATAACACTTTTGTTGTAGACGTTATTATCCCCCACTCATTTTAGGCGAGTCTCCCGACTATTAAGACGACCACCGCATGGAGTGTATGATAACCCAGTGTGTGAGGTACAGTGTGGGTACGGGGTGCAAGACTCGTCGGCTTCTGATGATTAAAATATAGCATTGGATCACTCATACTGTGGGTCCACTCGATAAGCCATTTGTCTTTCCTATAGTCCCCCAAGGTTTATACTAGATCCACGACCTTAATCGGACAGGGGGCAACGAGGGGGCAACTGCTCCCGTTGCACTTTACATGACTTGGCCCCCCAATCAGAATAGGGAAGTGGACGTCCGTCGTCGCTCTGTGATTTATTGTGAAAATAGTCTAGACATATGTAGAATAAAAAAAATATATATATAAAAAAAAAAACGCCTGTCATTGCAGTCCATATTTTGATACGGCTTATGCCTTGTTTGATACCCAGACTTCCCCCTGACACGTTGCCATGGGTTAATGACCTGGGATGTGGTGGTCGCCTGTTTCTTCCCGTTAGTCAAAAAATGGTGAACGCACTCTGTTGCAATTAATCATCCTAATATACTGTCAAAACTTTCAAATCAAATCATCATGACAGCTCTTGTGACGAATATTGAAATGCTATCCGAATATCCAGTCTTCTCTTCTTCTTCTTTTTTGCATAGGCGGAAAATTGAAAAAACTGCCACGGAATTCTTGTAGAAATGTACACGAAATCACTTCACAACTTGTGTTCAATGATTTTTGTTCAGAGCATGAGCCAGTGGCTGTTTTTAACTCAAAACGTTGAACGTATGGAGGTTAAATCACGATATAATAAATAATCACAACGGTCTATTGGCAAAAACATAATCCATATTCCTTAGGAAAATACACGGTAGGCCTATGTTTTTTTTTCTTTGAGTGGGAGGCCGGTAAGCCTAAAAATGTTAAACCCCCGCGCATGAGTTGAAAATCACGGCATCAAAAATAACCACCACGATTGTCTTCCGCATCGAAATGTAGGCCTGATCCATCTGCCACTACTGGACGAGGCATTTCCTGTTTCTTCACCACCCATGGCTATACAGTCACAGATTCGACTTGACAAACTATTGCACCAAATGGTTGGGCTGAGAAAGCCGTTTCGGGACTAATTAGTGACCATTAAAGATTCTGGCTGTTGTCCCAACTGAACTCCCCAATTGTTTGGCCACTGCCGGCTCCAAACCCGATCCCCGAATGGTTTATACCGAAACGGATTTGTCCTTAAATAATATGGTTAAATAAATCATTTTGAACTGTACACTGAAACGTATTGGATACTTCTATATACATGTTTCGTTTTTCTTTACAACCAACCAAATAAACACTTACAAAAAACTAACCATCAGTTCGATTTTGCTCTAAGGGGGCTCTAAAACTAAAAGGTGAAAGTGGTCGACCAAAAGAGAGAAAAAAAGGCAAGTTCAAAACCGAACTAAGGAAGCCACCATCAAAAAGGGCAAGTGATGCAAAATGTGCCCGGAGGACAGCTCTGAATCCTGCCAGCATTACTTCCCCTGCATAGCGGACGTAAGAGAAATCAACGATGAGTGATCGCTTCCTCTTAATAGCCGCAAATTGGGCAAAGTTTAAAATGTATATATAAAGATATTTAAGAGAAACTTTCCGATGTGTTATCATATTTCAAGCTGAATTTTCACGCCCAACCACAGTTCCACGTGCGATAGGAATGACTAATGTTCAATTGATGTTGAAGACATTGCTGTCATTCGGTGATTCTTAGCTTTGAAATTGACAAAGTATGTCATCTTCACGAAAAAATGAAGCTTGGATACCATCTCACTTCTCCTGCACGGTGCAGCCGTCTGGCATCCCCCCCTCCTCCATTCAAAACAATGCACTCAAACCGAGGCTGGATGGGGGCAAACATAGTCTGGCCCCCTTTTTTTTTAAAAAAGGTTTGATGAGTAACTGTATGAGGGGGTTGTTATTGCACACAGGAAACAAGACAGATGTGATGGCAGCTAGATATAATGGCCTATTGATCGTCCACAATGAAACCCTTAGGATCAATCACTAACATAACAAGATGATAATATCTGAAGTTTCCTGACAGGCCCTCTACACCCGGTTTTTGTCATGATCGTAAACTGTGCCAGCCCAGAGAGATCAACCCGAGTGGCAATGATTGTTGAGGCACACCACCATTCTCGTGCATTAAAGGTGGGGGCCATAGATTGGTCTTTGTCGACGTAATGCTGATTTATAGGAAAAATTATTGAGGAAGATACAATAAAAAAGGTCACCCTGTGAAAGTTTCAGCTGAACACAGTGTCTACTTGCTGAGAAAACAGCAAACGACCGTCACGGTACTTTTCATCAACAACGTCGAATCCGTCCACGTTTAGCGAGGTGACAGCGGGTACCAACCGCATCTCTGGCCGCAGCACTCGCGAATGGACACCACGGAAGTATGAATTTTTTCAGTCGACCCTCGAATATTCATGCACAAATCGCTTCTCGGAAATGTATTAAGGTGAGAAATTATCCAAACCATAACATTTCGAAGGGAATCCGTTCTCGACATATAGTTTATACCATCAACAGCTGCAGTGCTTCTCGCCAAGTACGTTTTTATGGTCATTATTTTGTTGGAGTATTTACCAGTTTATGACCTAACCTTTAAACCGAGAAATCCAATCATACCAAAACATGTATGGAAGTATTATTGGTCTTGCACTTTTGAAGAAAACGCAAAATGTTATAATGCTTTTGGAATCAAAGTGTATAATGTGAAAAGCCCAGCTACGCTAAGACAGTTGATGTCAACTCGTCTTCACACGTCCGTAATTAAAAAATGCACCTGTTTTCCTGGTTCTAAATTAGACTAAACAGAAGACTTGTCAACAGATTGGGTTTCGTTAATGTTGGTATTTACTTTTTTAAGACGTTGAATACCATTTTCGAATACGGGAAGCAAAATACCTATTCGGGATTCGCAGTAATTATATCGACAGTAGCCGTGCACACCTCGTATTAAGCTTTGTATACAATTACAAATCGATCTTAATCGGTGTCCATTATGAAGCTGATTGGAACAACCCCCACAATTATGTGTAAACTAATTAGTGACAAAGTGAATTACTCATTAACCGGAGAGTGCCCTGATGAACAAATTGGAACTAAATCTCTGCTTGATCCCCCACACACCCCCACTACAAAAAAAAAAAAAAAAAAAATCAACAAAAACAGTTACTAAATCTCACTGCTCTAAAACACTGCGTGGTTTTAAGTGTGATATTCAAAACACGTCTCTTAATAGTTTCCTAATAACGACTACCAGGCTTCGCTCTTCTTTTTAAACGGTAAATCCCTTTACGGCTACTAGTCTCGTTTCACGTCGTTAACACCTGACCGCTTCAAAAACCGCAAGCCGTCTTATTGTTCACTTATGACAGGTTGATTAGCTAGTGCTACTTTGCCACGCTAACTAATTAGACTTGTCAACTGTGGACGGTACTTTTTTTTTTTAAACGTGTGTAAGTATTCAACACTGATTAGTTAGTGTGGACGTCCGGATGACACAACTGTCAGGAGGCACCTGGTTTGCGACTACTTTATTAATGAACGCACAGCTTATCAAATTGCAGCCGGTTTTTTTGTTATAAATGAGTTGAATTCGCAATAAATTTTAATTGGCATTAACGTCAAACTTTCGCAAAGTTGCATTTCAGAAACAAGTCGTTCTAAAAACTGACCGATCCATACATCGAAGATCTTAACCATGGCTCGATATTGTTATAGAATTTAAGTGTTTTTTGTTTGTTTTGTTTTTGGGGAAATTCTAAATTGTTTGCGTTACCCGCCACTATTATTCAAAATGGCCTCTTGCCACTGGTTACGGTCGGTAGTCTAGAGGTAAACACATTATTCAGATTATTCAGAATGCGGGGTCTTGGGTTCGAATCCCAGCCAGTTAACCTATGTGACTATATTCCCCAAAGACTCAGACAGCACCAAGTAAACGGTGCTTAAATGTCACACATCTGTAAGAGTTAAAAAAAAAGATAACAAGTATGCTGTAGGCTATAGTGCTCCCTAAAAAAATACAAGCGGTGGTTGCTGAACCTAACTTCTTGAGATTGTTACTTGAAAAGGGCGCACAGTGCTTGTTTATCTGTAGTAGTAGAAAGTATGAACGACAAGTTAAGGGACTTTGAACACAGGTTCTGTTTAAAAGCTTGCAAGTTCAGATTCGGCATGGTGAACGTTACTTAATTATAACTGAATACAAAGACCATGTTTACAGTCGCGGCTTCGACCTTTACATTTAACACCATCACCCGGGGTGACTATAGAAAAAAAGGAGGACCTTAAAAAGTTGAAAGTCTATAGCTTTGGCCTCGCGTTGTATAAAAAAAAAATGTTCCTTCAAAAAAAAAACCCGTTAATTTTTTACAAACACAACCCGGGGTTGTTCCCAAGAGCGGCCAATATTCGATAACACATAACAAAGATTGGTCCAGACGTGTGCTGATTATAATGATGCTGGTTTCACACCAGTCCATGCCGAGAACCCCGAGGGGTACCAACTAACAATGTCATTGGACGGGAGACAGTCTGCAAGATTATTTCGCTGGTACCTTGGCGATGTTATATATAACACACACACACACACACACACACACACACACACACACCCACACACACAACAAATTCCCAAACCAAACATTAGAACTGAAATTAGAACATAATTATAAACCCACACAAAACTTTCCCCGCATGCTGGATGATACATCACAGCACGATCTAAAGAGTCTAGGTTAGAATTAGTGGTGCCCCGTGAGCGATAAAGTTTGGAAAGGTGCACATGGATTTGCACAATTTTCTAATGTGGTTAGTATTATCACAGCATCCCGCTGTTGAAACCCATCGTGGACACGGCAGGCCTACAGAGCTAATTGCGGCGCTCGTTGCAAGGAAAAATAAGCCCCTAAACTTCTTTTTCCATTATATTCACTAGTCTACCACTGCACTACGAGATAAGAGTCTGTAGATATTGTACGGTATGATGCAGGGCATCAACTCTGCACTCAAAGTAATGTTGAAGGACGAGTTGAATTTGGCTGTGAGGAGATTTTACAACCCCTCCCCCCTCCCCGGAGTGAGTCAAGTCTCAACACAAACATTCTAGGTAATTATTTGTAACAAAACGAGTAGTCGCTTCTCCTTGGGAATTACATTAGTCCAGACTAACTTATGGCAAACACGCCTTCTCACACTCTGCTGCTGAACTTTGGAACAGTCTCCCAATTAATGTCCGTAATTCTACTTGTATTGTTACATTTAAGAAAAAACTTACAACTTATCTCTTTCCTAAATTGTAGATTTATGATTTGCACTAGCTTGTTTTAATTCATCCATTTCTTTGTTATGCGCTTTGATCATGTTTTGGAAAAGCGCAGTATAAATACCTTTTATTTTTTTTTATATTATTATTACATTGTGTTTTATCACTTCGCACCGTCTTACACAGTGATTTCATTTCTTTGAAGTCTGAACTGAGTTTGACATGAATGTTCAATTTAACTGAGGGGAAAAAAAATCACAGTTAAAAATATATATTTGTTGTATTTATTTATAGTGTGTAACTTCCTGTTTTTCAAATTCATATATTTTCTCAATGTTTTTGTCTACAGATTAATGTTTATTGCTCCGTTACATGGCCGCTGCCAGTACTTATGCAAATAGTGTAATTGCTTAAATGTTTAACTGATCGTTGTCAACCAACCATTGAAATGTGTTATACGAGAACCGTAAGGACTCCCTTTAACAATATCATCCTCCCCACGCAACTAAAATTCTGCTAAATTAACTGCGTCTAATCGAGCTATTTTTTTTCTGAAAGATGTCGTCAATTTTGGTGGACAAAAGAGCAGGCATCGGCCACGAGTAAAGGAGGAAAAAAAAGAGGGGGGAAAAAAAGGAGAGCTATGAAGCCGGAGCCGACTTACAGTCAAATGCCGGCCAGTTTGATTTTTAACTCCCCAATGGCCGGGTATTTTAATTGAGAGGTGCTTTCACATTGAGATGATGCTTGCCTAGTGTTTGCTCTCAAGTCAGCAAGGGCGATAAACCACAGCTAAATGAGGATGGTTTTTCAGGGACCGAGTGCCGTGGTATATACCAAGGCACGCTGAGCACACACCGGGCAAAAGTAGCCCCAGGGCCCCGAGCCCTCGGGCGGCACCTTTACAATGATTAAATCTACCGAAGGGCCCGTGAAAACCAACGGGACTGTGCTTCAGAGATTGCCACTTCACGTAGTGTTGAAATGTATCACAGGGGCCCACACACTGCAAGTTTAGCGAACATAAACACGCAGCACTTCCAAAGAGAACAATGTGGCGTTCGTGCGACTGTAACTTTTCAATGGTGCCGCTAAGGAAAATAGCAAACATAACAGGAATGGCTACTTCCATCATGTAGTAACTCGCCATCCAGCTTGGTACTGAACCAGTACTTTTTGGTCAGTTGCGAGGGGGGATAACATGATCTTCCACCGGCTCACTTTCATACCAGGATGGGTACCGGGTATAAGTTAAGAGCTTGGGCCTTGGCTTGATTACGTGTGCTTTTGTAAAGCGGCTAACATCCCCCACCACACCAAACCCTCCAATGTTATGCCCAATCTCTTCATCATTACTACTCAGTCCACTTGATTTGCATTCTCTTTCAATTTTCCCCATTGTTGGACTCTATTAAAAGAGGCTCTGCCAGTAAAGATTCCGCCCCGACACCGGAATCATTTGGATTGAGGAAGGCCGTGTCCTTCTGCCATTAATGGCACAGATCAGTGGGTAACACAAAGGCACTGTATCGCCCGGTTACTTAACCCGGGCTCCTCACTCCGTTTGGACACGAGAAAGCCCCCTAGAATTACATGTGCACTTTTTTTTTCTTCTTTTAGGAGGATAGAAATGCCGAGAGTTTCTGGTGGGATTTTTTTTTTGTTAAGACCCTAATCATCACCTTCACTGTAAACATCTTGGGCCGGTGGAGAAAGACACCGGGACAAGACACCGAATAAACCACTCCTGATTGCTATTTACATAGACTCGCCGTGGTGTAATTTGCCAAGCCAAGAATAAACACACCGTTCGGTCATGAATATAAACGGGGAACTATTTCGAAATCCGATTTCCAAAGTCTATCTGACCCTATACCCCTGCCATGATTGTGTACACTTTTTTTTTTACTCGGCATCATAGAAAAGGGGTTCCAAGGGATGGCACAACATCACCACGGCAGAAGACTGGAAAACGTTACTTATTTCTTTGACACCGAGAGGGTTTGTTGTTGATGAACACGGGCGCTCCGTTTGCGGGAGGATTTCAATGGGAGGGCCGTCACAAAAGTGGTAAATCGAAACAACCATACAGTCTCTTAGCGGTGTTTTCAATTCGGAGTGGTTTGCATAATCTGGACGGAGTGGTTTTTCTGAAGGGCTTTTCAGCCCCCTTGAATGGTGTTTCACAACTTGGTTAACTGGCTAATCAGCTCCCATTGGAGGGGAGGGCTGGGCCGGACCACTAACCCCTAATCGCCCCCCTTTCAACCCCGTGAGTAAGACTATGTTTCCCCCAATCCCCTTGTAATCCCATTGTTTTCCAATATGCCGCTTAAAGCAAATGGGACCAGTGAGTTGTATACGGAGTTCTTATCTGACTTAAAAGTTATAAGCAGTGCTTCAGAGAGCAGAGGGAAGATGGGGGGGGGGGGGGGGGGGTGACACTTGTAGCTTCCAAGTCCCACCGAGCAAAGTCCTCACTATACAGTGTCAGCTCGATGAACTCCTGTTTGTGGCACAGAGATTGAACAATCATGCATTTAACAATCATGCATTTAACACTGTCGTGCATTAAGGAGCATTTTGTTGCTCTTTCCTATTGCACAATCTTGATAACTGGGCTTACCGCAAAAGAAGAAAAGCTTATTTCGAGACAAAAAATGATGTCATAAAACGGATGAGACCAAACCTCTTAAGGGTGTAAGTACATCGCATGTAGGTTCGATCAACTAGTATATAGCGATAATTTTTTTAATATAAGAAACACAAACGGCTTTAACGGTGCAAACTGAATCAGAACCACCTGATAACCATGTAAGAGATGAAGGGATAAATACCACCCGATCGTACCACCCGAAACATGAATATCAATTCGTTATGTATCGAGACCAATGTCAAAACAACACATTCAAAATGTGCTTCAATTCCTGCAAGCAAGACGCCGAATAGTCAAATAAAGAACCGAAACACCTCAACAAAACAGACTACTCGAAACCGCGGTTGTTGCTTTCAAACAAACACACACACACACACAGACACACAAAACCAGTCTGCCTACCCACAGCTAATTTCCATAAAACAAAATAAACGTCTTAAATTGACAGGTACATAGTGCATTTCTACGTATTCCAAAGAGATAACAACTCACTACCCCTTGAGTAAATTTCCCCGCAGATTGAGCATCGTGTATGTAGGTTAAACTGCAAGTCACATATTTATACACGTTTTTGAATCCACGGTAAATCGGGGCTGTTGCACCGGCCCGGCGTTCACCGTGTTTACCCGGGCAAACACGGCAGCACCACAGCGCGTGTGCACGCACTGTGGACACAGCTACTGTATTACGCCGGGCTCCATGATTTATAGTGCAGTGGCCATGGATTCACTCGGCGGCTGAAGCTGATGGTGTAACGAAATGATCAAACACTATCAACCTATTTAAAAAGGAGAAATGACCAAACGGTGAACAGGTCCTGATCGGCGAATCCCATGTTGATTTTGTCACCGGGGAGAGAGGGAGAGAGGGAGAGAGAGAGGGAGAGAGAGAGAGAGAGAGAGAGAGGGGGGGGGGGGCTGATACGGAAAACAGTCGTGACGACAAGGGTCAATAGAATCATCAGCCATCTTGTTTTGCCTTCATTCAAGTCGGTGTAATATCAAACCGAGGCTTTTACATGCGACTAGTCTGGCCCCCTTGTGTAATCAACGGTTTATAACAACTGTAGTGACACTGGGAATGTGACTAAGATGGCTGGATGATAATGATATAAGTCTATATTAGGGTGGGAATATTCCATCAGCTATTCTGGTAGTATGGTGATAGTTGCCCTCAGACCCCCCCTTCCCTCCCCTCTCCAACCGCCACAACAACAAACGAAGATGGATGACACAGCCCCAGCAATATGCGTCTGCTGGCAATTCACCATACTTAACCGTGTTCCCATATCACGGAAATTGAAACTACAATGCTAATGCCTATGACAAATGACGAGAAAAGGGGGCCTACAATCCCATCAACCGCACAGCGAAACAATGAACGGCAAACGGCGTGGTAATTTTATTCGCCAGTTTTTTTGTTTGACTCACAAGAATTAATTAATGACGTCACCCACTTCGTGACCCCCAAACATTGACCCTGATTGCTTTGGAGGGTCGTTAATGAATCGAAATGAGCTGAGGCCTGATGGATGCGCCGGGGGTGCACATTGCATGTCCTTTAAGAGAACCTTATTAAAAATCATTGACCCTGTTTTGTTGTTGTTGTTGTTACGTTGATTTTGCGCTATTTTGAGATTGCGCTAGAACAATGGGAGATACAAGCATGAAAACCGATGGACCACAAATCTCATTTCAAAATGTCCAAATTTGTGTGTGTGAAAGTCCCATCCAATTGATCAGCGCACGTTTTATGCTATTGAGCTTCCAAACAACATTTCAATCGATTCTTAAACAGTACCACTTCCACCAAATTACACTTTTGTTTTTTCTTCAGTATGAATCGTTTTAAGCCAGAAAAAAAAATCACGCACGCACGAACAAAATAAGGAGAAAAACTGATGGATTTGAAAAGTGACTCTTAATAAATTTCCTTCTCCACGAACTCATCTCTGAAAATTGTTCAAGTTATAACAGACTAATGTTGTCGTTACTGAGGAGTGGTTAAGGGAACTTTTTGAATGAAACTTGAAATACACAGCAGCATTGACTAAAAAAATACAAATATGTTGAGTATTTGGTGTGGTCTTTACCATCTACAATGGTTTGATCAGGGACAATGTCAGACAATAGCATTAAGCTGAACATGACAAAAAAATAATAATAATAAAATGCTTAGAAAATATTCTTGCTAAGCAAAACTAAATTAACTGGGCACCCGTCGCAAAAATGTTGACTTCGCAGAGTTTTGGGCTGTTCACTTGATTCTGATATAACCAAGATGTGTATGTGATCAGTCCATTTTTGTGCTAGTAACAGCTTTGTAATACAGGGCCCCAGTCGCATCGATGAAGGTGTGATCAAACACACAACCGTTGGCCTGTTTTGTGTAGGACGACATTGTGAAGTGTTAACTTGACAATCGAAAGTAAAAAAGTCGACATATTGCATAGCTTATCTATTATTAGTATTAATGGAGTGGTACTTTTTTGTTTTGAAGGGTGAATTTTACGGTTTCGATTGTCTAGTACTGCAGCCCCCTGCGTCGTGGCTCTTATGGGTCTGCGTGTTATTTCCCTTCAACGACTACCCGGGAATCCGCTTGAACACACGGCATGAATTTAGGGCAAGTTCCGTTTGGGCTGACGGAAGTCCGAGCTCACCGTTACAAAAACACTCGCTGGAGAAAAATAGAGTTGAGAACTTTGAAATTGAACTATAACAAGCCCAGAACTACCAAACCCAGATTTTCTTTTTGTATAGCCCAGCCCGGTGTAAAGAAACCGAGTGGTTATTGTGACCTTTGACACGTGCCCTTTGACCCAACTACCAAATGGTTCCCATATTTGTAGGGTTCATTGCAAGCGAAACCTTTTCAGACAGTGTTGTGTATAAGAGAGAAAATGTGGCACTATTTTTGATTGACAAATCAAGAACTCTGATTCGCTTGATTACATTTGTGCAGTGATTTATTCGTTCATTTATCAAAACCCCCATCTCGATCGCGACATTTTGCCTCCTGGTTCGTTTCCCACATTTAGGACAAATTTTGCCCTCAAGTACACATTAATTTATGATAAAGGTGTCCGGGAACAATTTGATGTTTAAACCTCTCTCTCCATTTAGAGTCCCGGTTAAGATGGGCACATAACATGGACACACCAAGAAAGTTGCTCGTAGGATTTTTTTTGTTTTTCAATTTTTTAACTTTCCAATTTTATTCAGAATCGCAGTTAAACATTAATTTAATTCTGATATCTTGAAAGATGCCTAGAATGATTTTGGGTGCTTTGTGATTTCATAACAGAAATTATAAAGGCTATAATTTCGAATGACCAACAAATTCTGTCCAGCCAAAATCACAAACTTGTAAAACAGATTTCTGCATTGATTAAACAAAATGAAATTCTATTTTTAGTTTCTTCTCTACCTTCAATCTCCGTCGGTAATTCATTTGTGAAATTACAAACTGGTCCGACTCTCACAAAAAGCAGAGATTTATCGGTTAGGCGATGTCGAGGAATGTTAAAAATAAAAACAGTTCACGTCGATTGTTGGCGTCTACTATACGATCAACTTGATGTCTCCTGGCTAAATTCCAATTGTGTTTTCAAAATTGATTAAACATCCCCCAATAAGCATACTGAATATACAATTGGCATCGTAATAACAACAATAATAATAACATGACAAAAATACATAATGCCATTATCATTACTTGTATTTTTTATTTACTTATAACTATAATAATACCGATCAGTATACTGAACGCAGTGGTAGGCTCATTGTGGTATGGACGGAACAAAGATGGCGCCGGTTGACTCTCCGCTCTACAACTAGACGTCTCTCGTGCCGTCCGGAGTTCGTGCAAATGATTCCAAACGGTGAAAGGTCGTGATTGAATAAATGAGAAGAAAGAGAGAGAGAGAGAGGAAGAGAGAGAGAGAGAGAGAGAGCGAGGGGAGAGCGAGAAAAAAAGAAACACACGAGGAAGATCTCCCTTCGACGATTAATGGCGCGCCTAATAAAAACTGACGCTGCGTTTTTCAGCTAGCCGCGGCCAAGATAATACAGGTCGTAAATTATCATCGCACCCTTAGCGGCAATTGGGACGATTCCGAGATACACTTATGCGATTCAACGAGCAATTGAAAACGAATCTATGATCTGTAAATTCCCACTTTTTTTTTTTTTTTTTTTTTTTTTTACGATTTGTTATTATTCGAAAAGCTGTTTACGAATCCCATGGTGTTTTTTTTTTTTTTTTTTTTACGACTGAACGTGTGGTAGATGATTTGTAATACCAACAAAAAAAATGCATAGAATTACATCGAGTTAGGGAAAAAAAACTAATTAAAAATTCTGAATAAATGAATGTAGTTTTATAACCAATTATTAATGCACAATGGACAAAAACCACATCGTTCGCGTGAGAAGTCAAACCTTAAGAAAAAGAAGCTTGCATCAATAGTCAAACAAGTTACTCATATTGATAAATTATAGATTGATTTTACAATTTAAATACGGTAAAGATCCTCAAATGTGTTGTATTTTATATTCACAGAGATGACATCTGTTTAGTTGAAATGAAACAGATGATTTCAGTATTTGACATTCATTTCAAAAGGTACGAATGGGATGTATTAAGTCGTAGTTACAAACGATTATTTGCCGTCTTAAAAAAAACCCGACAACAACAACAGTGAATAAGACAACGAAATATGTCTTGAGTTTATCAAGCCCTGTCCAAGAAACGCAGACGTCTCGGAGTGCCTTCTCGTGCCTTGTCAGTAGTAGTAGTAGAACTGTCACTGCACCGGCGAGATGACAGAGATCTACACCCGGTTGTCTTGGGAGACAGGCTCGGTAACGGTGCCCCATCCACCAGCCTCGGAGCAAGTAGCTCCCGTTTGCCAGACCGGAACTACCCTCAGTCACTCTCGAGCAAGCGTGAAACGCGTTCACAAGAGGGGCCTCGTCTGGAGAGTGTGTGTGTGTTGCCGAGGTGGCCGAGTGGGGTAACGGAGGTTGTCTCGTAGCTAAAAGGGACGACGATAGACCGTAAGATGTATCCCATTACAGTCCGCTGATAACGTCTTGAACAAAGGAACAAGGGGATTGCCGCTCGGAAATCTAGCTTGTTTCAGAAGTTCGACTTCAAACCCGGGATTCATTTTTTTTTCTTCTCTTCTCTCTCACCCCTTCTTCTCTCCTCTCGTCGGGGACTAATCTTAGGAGCGGTTTGACTAAATACACGAACTTAATAGTACTTGTGATCAATGTATCTTCAGATCGTCCTTGGTCCGGTCTCAAATAATATTTATTTACAATTTGCATCCGATACTTAAACCACACTTTTCATGTTGTCTCTCGGTTTTATTCCATCTATACCGTTATGGGTTGAGTGATTGCGGGCTGTGTATCACACTTTCATTTAATTAACCAGCAAACGGGTTCAGCCTCAGTTACTACCCGTGCAACAAAACGCCATCCCACGTCTCTACTCAATGGGATTAAGTCTGCTCGTGAGATGAGAAGAGAGAGAGAGAGAGAGAGAGAGAGAGAGAGAGAGAGAGAGAGAGAGAGAGAGAGAGAGAGAGAAGCAAAGGAAACATTCCAGATGTGTTTCGCAATAAACAATTCTTAACCTTAAACTGAGTAATTTAATTTATAGGATTACATTTCTACCTTTTCAGGGTTTGTGGTAAATCCAGTTTCCTCTGGGTCGTGGATTTTTTTTTTTGTTGTGCCCGAGACGTTCTGCTGTTTGTTGTTTTAATCGCCTTATAGGTAGACGAACTGTTTTCAATTACTCAAATTAATGTATGTGTTGCCAACCACCGGTCTTGGGCTCAATCGGGGACACACGAGCTGCAAAATTCTTCCAGATGCACCTTGTGGGTGGTGCGTGCATACTTCTCTTTGCCTTATAAAAATGATCGCAGATGGAAACTTCATCACTGTAATTTTTTCTCCGGTAGTATTTCTTGACGAGATTCAAAGAAACTGTCAAACTTTGCCTCTTTGAGAAAGGGTCAAAATAACAAGGAAGGGGGGTGAAAAGTCTTGGCATTCAGTTTCTTAGTACGTTTTGAGGACACTTGTTTATTTTTGTTGTAAGACTTAACTTGGCTTGATGGGTGGAATGGTATGCTTTGTATGGTCCAGACACACTTATGGTATCACTGAGATATTGTCATTTTGACATTATGCATCCTGTGGTTGAGACCCCTACTTGGGTTCTGCATAATCGAGTCCAATCGGAGAAACACAAAAATGATATGGTGTCAGTGACAACAAGAGTGCTGGTTTTTTGGTGAGGGTCGCTTTGGGCAGAGGGTGCAGAGGATGGTCACAGTCACACATCACATTGTAAAAGGGTCTGCAATGGGCCACGACGTCTGCTCACTGAGCTGAAGATTTTTGCTTAATCAGCTGTGGGTTTATGTCTACACATTGCAGTGATTATTCATTAATGTAAACCATGTCTCGGGGCCGATTTCAATTATGCAGACAGGTGGAATTTGAGGATAGATCCATACAATGCAAGGTTAGATATTAGGATTCAAACATGTTGAAAAAAAAATCACTGGTGTTTTTAAATCCGCAGTTTTTTAGCGACATTTTCCCCCTTCAAAAAAAATCAATCATTTTTATTTTCTTGTAATACTGACGTCATGAGACAAAACTTCATATTCAGAAGATCGGGGTGAACGGGAAAGCTCTCATAAGAGTTTGCCGTCCGGAAGGTGTTCCAATTACGCTTGGACAACTATGCCTCAGACCAGTTAAGCAAACCGGAGTATGAAACTGTCTCTCGGCTCTTAACTGAACAATTTATGCATTGGAACACATTCTGTTAATGGCATAAGTGCACCATTGGTCATTTGCTTGCACAAACAGTGTAAACTATAGTCCCTATGCGTGATAAGTTAGCATCACTCGACACTCTGTCCGGCAGTTTCTCTGTACGCACAATTTGGCCGTAAACGAGCAGGATTTGTGTCCCCCCCCCCCCCAATATGCAAGAGCGATGGTGATTTAAGGGTAACCTTCAAAGAGCTGGACAGATTAACGACATCGATGACAGAGTCTAAACCATTACGCCGTTTATTGAACAACGACCATTTTCCCTAAGATGATGTGTGGTCGACGAATAAAAAAAAAAAAAGACCCCCCCCCAAAAAAAAGAAAAGAAAAGAAAAGAAAAACACTGACGCGTCTGGGAAAGAGTCAGTCTTAACACTGGATGAACACCTTAAGTGTTCAGATTGTGTTAGCTCCTACCTAACACGGTGTTAATTTGAATGACGGTAACCACACTACAGCAGTTTATATTTCCCCCATGTGACTGAAATATCATCCTAGAAATTGAATGATTAACTTAAACTTCAAACTTAAAGTAAACACCTTCGGTGTTCACATCTCGGGTGTTAACCAAGTGTTAGTCAACACCGGCAGTAAACTATTTTGCAATAAGAAAATTATTTTGCCTCTCATGGACAAATAATGCACAATTTCAGTGTTTAGATTGGGTAAACTGGGTGTTTAACTTCACTGTCCCATGCAAACCGTTTACACAAACACAAGAACGTCGACCTACATGATAACTACAGTTTATCACATGAATTTGGTTATTGTTTTCCATCGGACGTTATTGTAACATTTTGTCTAGTAAAACGTCAGTAACATCAATCAACTTGGAATTTCGCCTACTAAGCTCCCGAGGCGAAATTGATAGAATTGTCAGGCAAACCCTATACCCGTACAACACCATCATCCCATCGAGTTTATTTGCATGCAAATAGTGATCATTTCTCAAATTTTGTGTTCGTTCAGTACAAGTGGCCTAAACCTGTCGATACATTCTGCATAAACAGATATTTCAGTTCATGGACTTCTTTGTCAGCGAACTATTTGAGGTCATTTGGAGCGTCCAGGCAGTGTCAGAAACTGTTCGTCTTTGTACAAAACTACACCACTCAAAAAAAGGAGGTTTATTCGACTATTTTTTACATGTGGTCTGCTACATTGAGAGGTCGTTGTCACCCTCATTGAACAGTACACATCGAATACTGAGGTTTTTCCAATCTGGGGACATTGTGGCTGTCTGAAAGTGTAGTTCAAGAATAAAATCTGGTCAGAGATTTGTTGCATCGTTCTTGCGATAAAACACTACGTGCATTTCTCGTTCTGTCTTATTAAACACGCTTTGTACGTTTTTCATAATCATGACAGTATGACCGGTGGTTTCAATTAATAGACAGTCTATTTCAGTATCTGTACTTTTGGTTTAGGTTTGTCTCCTCTCTCCTTCACCATCAAAGAGCGATCTAAAATTACAATAACCATGTTTCGTCGGTTTGGGGAAAAGGGGTTTGGGTGAGCCCAAATATTGTTGGCGGTTTTATGTGTATTTTGTTTATGAATCACGTCATCTTACGTGGGTTAGAATCAATCTACAGCAAAAAAAAACGGTGTTGTTGTAGAACTCTCGATTCCGGTGGTTTAGACTGAGACTATGAAAAAGAGGGCTTAGTTTTGAAACCAAAATGGTAGCAAAAGAACATGTTCATTTACGTTGGTACTCATAATTTGTCTTAATTATCATTGAGTTTTGACGTCATGGAAGCTGTTGGAGTTGGGAGGGAGGGGGGGGTGGTGGTTGTTAATCGTTGCAATCGCGTCATCGGATGTAATTTGTTTGACGTGTCGTATGATGATGGGTTGATCAAGGTGGCCGGAACAAACGAGGGTTTTGCTCATATCGTAATGGGGTATGATCGACTTAAAAAAATGGCTTCCAAATGAACTGTTTCTCACAAGGAAAACAAAGAGGAAATTATACGTAATGGGACAAGATGTAAGCTGTGCTGTGCGTGCCCTCACCAGTCCTCTCAACATTGATTACGGAGGGCCAGTTGTCCGGTAAGAGTTGCACCGATTATCATCATGTTTCGTACACAAGTGAAACTACTGATGTATCAAGGAATTGTTGCAGAGTCAACAACCGCGGTGATGGGAGAGGGACTGAAGGAATGCTGATTCAAAATTGACGTCAAGAGAGAGTTAGGGAGGAATGATCCAAATCTGTAGGAGATTTTGATCACTGATCAAAGTCTCGACGGTTGACCCAACATGTCCCGCGTTCCGATATTCATTAGGATGCAACAGCACAGTCGGACTTGGTATGGTTTTTATTTGATTTGGAGTTTTTTTCCCCTCTTTCTGGTTTGTTTTCATGGCATAGTATTTAACCCCCCCCCCCAAGCTCCCGCGGATTGTAGAAATGGTACATCACGACTCGGCTTGCGCGTCGTGATCAACTGCCTGTTCAACCGTGCAATGGAACTGTACGCTTGGCGTGTAGCACAGTACGCCGGCAACACAAACTGCCCCGCATTCTGAACACGACGGACACATCATCGTGGCATGGGTGCGCGGTCGCACAGCAGGCAGGAAATTCGTAACACGATTTAGCCAAACCTCTAGAAAGAGGCTGGGGGGAAAAAAGAGAAAAGAGAGACAGAGAGAGAGAGAGAATAAAAAAAAAGCTGTACCCGATGTGGTTTTACAAAGCGTCTTTTCTCTCCCTCTCTGCGTGTTCCATTTTCCTTGATTTGACTTCGCAATGCATAAATGATTAGGGACGCGCCGTGGACACGGCACCTCACGTCATGTAGAAATGACAGTATTGTGGGTTACGATATACAGGTCTAGTTCTGGTTTACTCTGATGAACAAAATACACTCACACATACGCACAAAACAACAACAACAACAACAACATCAACAAAAACAACGACAACAACAACAACAACAACGACGACACAACAACAACAACTACAACAACAACAACAACAACAACAACGACAAAAAACGAAACCGTGGCTTCAGTGCAGTAAGTCCAGAACAGAATGTGTCACCCTTCACAACAGATGCATGAAGTTTGAAATTCTTTAAATATCAACAAACAACAGTTCTGTCGACAGTTCGAAGTTCTCCATCAATGTCAACAAACAACAACTTTGTTGTGTTGTTGTTGTTGTTGTTAATTTTGATGCCAGTTAACTTATGAACCTATAAAGTAAGAGGCAGACATTTTCGCATCCTGGTTTGACCATGGTTTGACAAATCGGGTAAACAACATGGAAGAAGTAAACTGCCGTGTATCCACAGAGCGTCCTTTGGGTTAGAATCGGACTTCACCAGTGACTGATGTCCTTTACCTTTCAAAATACATCTACTAGGGCGAATCCTACATGTCAGTTACACTTTAATGAGTTTTAAGCATTACACAGTAAATCCCACCTTATAACAAGCTTAAACTTGTCGTGCCCATGTAGTCTATTGGCCACGAATTAACGGAACCGGTCACCAGGGATTACATTTTGGAGAATCGACTTAAACTTTGACCCCCGACTAACCAAGACAATGCCGGGAATATTAATCCGCCAGGTGTAGTGGTTAATCCCGACATGTGACCTGCTTTGAGTTTGGGTTGATTCCCGTAGTAATGGCTTTCACAGGCTTGAATTCTGTCATGTAAATATTCTAGTGGTCCATGGTCCATATAATATCTAGGTATGGATGTATAGCAGCCTCAGTGCACTCAGTAATATGCCTCAGCAAGAACACATGTCCAGATTTCTAGTATAGCAGAACCTTCACAATTCTGAAATTAATATTTGTGCTCTATAAACAATTCCCCTGGTTAAAAGCACGACAGCGACAAGACTTCCTCACGATAATTTCTCTAGAATCTATCAAATAATTAAATATTAACAATAATGAGAAAGCCCCCCCCCCCACCTAAACAAATAACAAATAAAATATAACAGAGGTGTCGTGCACACTATACCAGTCTCGATTTTGTACTGATTTTATTATTCAATTATATTTGCTCTACATTTTCTAGCATAGGGGATTGAGAGAACAAGAAGGCGCAATTTTGGCAGCTTGTTTGATTAGTGTTTACCCATTCATATTCACAGCGAGTGGTCGTCGGTGATTTGGTTTGCACTATCACCCCCTAATCATTAATCATATGAGATTCAGCACTGTCATAATTTGTTACGGGAAGAGCAGCCAGCGTCTGGGGTATTGCAGGCCATTTATGGAAAGTCTTACGAGGGGAGCAATTGATAAAATATGCTATGAATGAAGAAGTGTTTTGATGCTTACCGTTGTGTCGTCCACTCCGTGTAATCCAGTCGGGTGGTGTAACATGGCAAGATCGGTCTGCTCTGGGCCTAGTCCGTGGGGCCCTCCGTGGACCAAGACATCGGGCCGACGCACCCCGGAATAATCACGGCTTGGCGGGAGCTGCATGCCGGGGTGGTGTAGGTTCAAGTGGTCCGTTTCATCCCGGCCTGATCGCAGCATGTGTTGCGACCGTTGCTGGGGATGCATGTATTGGTGCTGGGCTTGAGGGTGGATTGGATTCAGGTGTGCATAAGGGTCCGTGTTCACGTGAGGATGGTGAAAATCCAGCTGGGACTGAGGCTGGGGAATGTTGTACGGCGGTGGGAAGTACGGCGGCTGGAAGTCCGTGGCGGTCGGCGTGTGCGAGAGACGCGTTGCCGGGGAAAACGACGAGGTTGCCCCGACCGAGGCGGCACTGAAGCCTGGTCGGTGGCTGGATAACAGGTCGGACCGTTCCTGTGTAAAATAGAAATGGGGAGAGATAAAGAAAGAAAAAAAATAATAATGAGAAGGGTTATACTTAGCTTGGTGGTTATTCCATCTTGTATTGGTCCGGAGAGACCGGGGTCATGACGGGATATTTCATGCAAACAACCAGGCATTGTGTTTTTAGGGTACGGGGATTTCGGGTACTATACACGGCTCGGTGAGCCTACGGCTAGAAGTAGTACACAGTGACATGACCGTCACGGGCCAGGGCAACTCTTCACACCCGTATAAATCTAACTTCTCTCCGTGTTCATTTGTCGATGTTTTTGCCGTGGTTGTGAATTTGACCCAAACACACACGCCACACTGAAATATCACAGCACCACGACATGACAAGATCATTAAAATATGATAACGATAATATCCCGTAAATAGCTTGATGTTGAACCAATCCACACAAGATATCCACGTGAAAACTGTCGCATAAGATAGCAAAACGTTCATCCACTTCAACATATTATAGCATCGGTATTTGAGTAGTAGAGTAGTGTGGATCATTACTATAACAAAAACTCCAGTAAATCAGTTATCTGTGTATAGTCACGGTACATGATAATGATGCAGACTTCTTGGTGGTAAAACTGATGCTGGGTAAAGACACATAGCCAGTAGCTAGATGTGATGCAAGTCTAGCCACCATATCCCACTAGTGAAGTGGATGTTGGGAAAAAAAGAAGGAAAAAAAGCTTTACACTCCGGTCTTCATTTGAATGGGGGTCGGAAGATGAGCGACCCGTCCAGAGGCATTCCCAATGGGGGTGAAAAAAGGCTACGGCATGCAGCCTTCCCCCCTTTACACACGTCTCGCCGTACGTGCTTGACAAGCCTACAGCAGACAGCCAGTGTAATAGATAACGGTCGAACTTGTCATTTCTCTCACCTGTGCCATTTTAGAATGCGCGACGGCGACTTCTGTCGCTTTGAAGTGTAGAGTCCGGCGTTCTCTGCTGCGAACCACGGCAGCAGTTAACAGTCTCTCAGACACTAGGTCAACACACTCCACACCGGCTTGGTCATTAATTCGAGGCGATAGAGCTGAAATTAAAAGGAATTCCCAAGAAGAAAAACCGGGGCGTCCCGCACCCGGGTTTTTCCCCGTGTGCGCTTCGTGAGGAACACCGTAGCAGGGGAAGCTCTTTTCCCCCCTCGTATACCGGCAGTCAGAGAGCAGACAGGGGTGAGGTGTAAGTAAGAAGATCAGCCTCAAGGCAGCAGGTCAACCAAAGATGAAGAAGAAGAAAAAAATAAAGAAGGCACCTCGGGAAACACTCGAGACTTGAGTCTCAGGTCCTTTTGTGTTGTGAACGCGTAACAATGTGGGCTCAACCGTGCACAGGCTGACACTATGGTGTGTTCTGTATGCAACTTGTATTATGCCACTCCGTAACTGCAGGCGGCACGGACCGAGCGAGGTCCCTCCGTTCACTCACACTAAAGTCCAGCCCACACTATGCCGGTGGCACTCCCAGACAAACCGTCCATGAATGACGCTGCAGACACATTTTAATTAAGTGAGTGTCGTACGCAGTACATCATTTCCAAATCAGCCAGTGACGGCGATTGGTTCGTGGTTTTTTTTTTTTTTTTTTGCTTGCTTGTCGAGGCTGTGTATGCAGCCATGTGTAGAAAATTATGTGTGTGTGTGTGTGGCTGTCATATGACTGCGCGTGCATTGACGAATCAATGGACCGCCTGGCAGTTGCTCATGCATATGCGCATAAAAGGGGAGGAGCTAATGTGTAGGTTGTCTCCTTTCTAAAAAAAAGAAAAAAAGAAAAAGGGCCACCTTTACTCGGGATACCCATGGTCTCCATACTACGGAAACCTAGGCTTTAGACCACGGTCAAAATCATTGCAAGAATTGTTGTGTATAAGGTTGTATTGACGTCTGATCATAGGCCTACGTGTCACAGATGCCTGTTTGTGTTTTAATTAAAAACATGATATGTAGATATATTCAAGTACTCTTAATTTTCACCTTCATACGTGAACATTATTCAGAATTTGTATATCATCAAATCTTTCAATAGTTACCTCTTTGAAAAAAGGGTTCTTTTGACAGCTAAGTTTCTTGGTCCAGGAAACAAACATTTGATACAGCTTACTTACTACACGGGAATCGAAGGTTATAATATGCCCCAAAACATTTACAGAACACTTTTGTCAGTTAGTGCCATGGTAGTGCATTATCGTTTTCACTGACATTCGAAATGATGTGATTTCAGAAAGGCGTACATGGTAAACGCCTTTACTTGGGAATGTTGTACCATTTGGTTAATGATTCAAATCATTGAGAATAACTGCTCAAGATGTAACAGAGCTCTCATGAGCCGTGAGCAACACGGTCGCCATTTTCTTGTCGTGTTTCGAGTGTTCCATGAGCAGCGGTGAATACTGAGTCTCGTAGAAGGGGGGACCGAACTGTGTTGGCTTCCTGCCTCGATTTGGTTACACAAAATTGAAACAGGAGTTTGAGTCGCTCAAAAGAGAGCAAGATGGCGTACAGTGTGTACAGCAGACGGAACAGTGACGATTCGACCAACGGTAAAAGACACTTACCATGGCAGTATGCACAATAGTTACTGTATGCGTATCATGCAGGCATTTGAAACGGCTACCCCCACAGCAGTTCATCATTGTCTGACCCACAAGGCTTCAAGTTCATGTACCTTAAAGAGTGATGGCGCAAAACCAAAATAATACTACAAAAAAGGCAAAACACACCGCTGGGGGCGCTAACCTTGTGACAAATCGGTTAGTAGAGCCTGACGTCGGGTCTTCAATCGCCGTGATTGGTTTGTCAAGTCGGTAAAAACAACGGTTGCCATGACTATATTCACACACACAGCATTTCAGAATCGTCGAAATTGAGAATCAACGATGTCCGGTGCTTGCTCAACATTGAGGTATTCCGTTGCTTCGGTTGGAACAATTTTTTTATGCGATTCAATGATATCAACTTTCAAAACTTTACTGAGGAAAAAAAGCACTGTGGCATGTTAATCTAACAATAAAAAGGGCACGATTCGGATCCTTGCTCTATGTTCGGATTCATTCCGAAGCAGGACGTGATATTTGATAGCGTAATTAATCAACATATGATTGAGTGTTTAATTAGGTAATCAGCTGGATTCCTTCATGTTTACAGCCACGCGGTAGAAACACCGTATCGTCATCTGATAACATGGTGGAATAACAAACCTCGCTTCTGCTTCTAATTACGGCGTGGCAAGTGGGGACCTATTTACTTCGCCGTATAGAGCCGTGCCGACTGAGGCTTGAATTAACTGTTAGATAACACCGTGATTAACTCGACCTAGGCAGCAGACACGGAGTTAATGAAGGGTGAAGGAGGGGCAATATTCCCCCCCGCCATCGGACCTCACGGATCGACTGGTATGCCAGAACTTCCAAGGAGCGAGCAGTCCCGTTTATGCGCAGAGTCGCTATCATCAGTACCGGGAGCTCACATGCCTTCCGTGGTATTATTACCCGATTCACTGTGCTTTGGGAATGTGCGTTTAATTCCAGGAAAACAATCCAGGACAATGGGGGAAATGTGTACGGTACGTCAGCTCAGGAAACATTTGCCGATCATCCCCCCCCCCCCTCCATCCCCACATCACAAATACCAAGAAAACTATACAGTTATTCCACCGTTATGGTTGACCATCTATTCCATCAGTGTAGATACTTCAGTTGACTGCATAGAGTGTACATTTATGTCTTAGCTACAGCATTTTCTGGTCAAAAATAGTTTGTTTTTTAAAGTTAAGATTGGACAATTCTTGGGTTTGACATGAGTTTTTTTTAAAACTTAATGTTACGGTTTAACAATATCATTTTGATGAATGTTGCATGACTTAAGATTGTTTTGTTTAAGTGGTGTGGTCCTCAACACTTCCAAAAAGGATGAGGGGAAAAAAAAACCCACCAAACTCAAATCTGTGGTAGATTCATACCGTGCTAGCACTCTTATCTTCACTTCATAATAAATCAAGGCGTTTAACTGTTTGCAATTAGTTCTTATTTGCTTCGATGTAATCAAATAGTTTTAAAAATAAATCACCGGCTCAGTCCGCATTCAGTATAATTGGATCGGTAAGGGAAGATCCTCGCCAGAAGACCCGGTTTTGATTTATTGAGAGCACACGCTGAACCGTTTTCGGACTCGCAAACCCACCCTCCCTCCAAACACCTTGCTTGACAGTGACAGCCCGTAAATAACGATCTTGTGGATGAAACACCGTGGTGGATGACAACCGCTAGGTTACGTTCCCCAAGCCGCCACCTTCCGGTGGGGAAGGAAACCCACCTACAAATGGGTGCTAAATATGTCAACGAGTCGGCAGAAAGTGAGTAGGGCTATGAGACGAGAAGGCCGGAGAGAATACGCCAGTTGTCTGTCGACCGGGACCCTTGCTGTTCGAGATAGAGAATCCATGTTGAGGATATTATAGGCTTTAAAAGAAAACGAAAGACCACAGCCTGATAACGACGGGGGTGTTGCTTCCTGGGACGTGAACCAACAGGGTCCACTTCTCTGCCACAGGATCGTAACGGGGTGTGAACCCATTGAAGGTGGACTAAACATTCAAACACATGTCAACTCAAAGGACTTATTGATAATGTTTACCAAGCTGAAGTCTTTAGAGTGTGCGTTGAGTTGTAGGAACGTTGACAGACTTGTCCCGGCCGAGACGTAAAAAAAAAAAGCCCACGTTAAAACCCACCTGCTTTTTAAAGATCACACATTCTGTGGAGTGAACAATTCTCTTTTGGGTTTATTTTAGTTTCAACTTTTACTTTGTATACCAGAGTAGACTTGTAAGTAACGATCTACGGACGTATGAATTAAAACATAAAGAAAACAACCAAATGATAACAAAATAGTGTAATCATCGTTGAGTGGAAACGTAGTCACTCTTTTTGTAACAGCTAAATCTCCCTGCCTTTGTTTTTACAAAATCACATGGGTTTATTTGCAAACTTCATTGAAACTTTGAGTTTCAAAAAGCAATTGTTTGTTCTCTGCCAGCATTATGGTCAGAGATAAAGGCCTATACATCGATTAAATTACAGACACGGAAAAAAAGATCTTGGAATAACGGTACAAGAAGTTTGTTCTAAACTATTATCTGAAGTCGTGCAGGTGACATGACAACGAGCAACCAGGAATGTGTCGCTATGTTGTGGAATGGGCCAAACAGAAAGCCCTCGTTGTTGGTTAATTCGATAAACTGACTGCGAGTGTTTGTCACCGGCCAGCAGCCATCAACAGTGTTTGATTATTTGTACAACCAATAATCAAGTCCAGCACTGTTTATCTGCTTATTCCACCAGACGTCTCTCTCGCTTTCTCTCTCCCCTCATGCAAGCCTTTTACCCCCCAACAGGGGACTAGCGTTCGTGGACCCCCCATTCCAATCCTCTTCAAATCTTGATAAAGAAAGAAAAAAACACACGCTACCATAAACATCACTCCATGAGCTCTACCTCCATTAGGGAACACAGAGGATCCCGTAAACTTTATTAACTAGTTCTCCTTTTTTTCCCGGACGTTTTTTTTGAAAAGGCTGCTTGTAAACTTAAGAGGGTCCCTCCGTCGGGAACAAAGCCGGACAAATGAGAAACATTTCCCAGGCAAAGGGGCGAACAAGTGGGGTTTATTGATCGGGGCTTGTAACGCTTTGTTGCCGGGGTTGTTCGGCTGATGATGGGGTAGGGGGGATCAGCCGCGGTTGTACCTGGGTGTACGTACGAGCTCAGTGGGCGGTCCAAGACATACCGAGCTGGCCACAACTGAGAAACAAAAATAAAGAGATCCCACGTCTCCTCTTAACAAGACTGATGATCCATTCATTGGGAGCAAGAGCCGGCTGAAAGAGACCGGGATTAGGAAGTTGAAGGGGTTACTATTTGCAGAAGTGGGGGCAATTTAAGGGTCATAATGATTATAATTAAGAATACAAGCTAATGTCTTGTTCAGGTCTTAGCACTCTACTTTGAATGTCAAGTGGAAAAGCAGGTCGTTTGGATTGCTTATTGATAATGTGTTAAAAATTTTACCCCCGGTGGCAGCGGGTGGAGGGCAACCGTTAGTTCAGCACTTTACCACCCGCTGCTTGGGACGGGGACAGAGAAGCCCCTTTACCATGGAGGTGCCTCCGTGCTCTGACGACGGGGCGAGATTTCCGTTGGATCATGGAGCTATCCTCCATGTCCGGACCAATGTCACGATTCACAGAGAATACGCAGTATACGATTTCGTTTGACCAGATCTTTCAAAACATCTGCCGCTTCTGTTACTTTTAAAACTTATTTCACGAGCTCAGAGCAAAACAATCATATGCTATTAAACGAACAAGTGTAAAATATTGCGTTGGTTTAGATGTTGACTAGTCCCGTTATGGCAAGTGCTATTGTAAACTCATGTTGAAGGTGACTGCTCTATGTTTTTATGACAACCCTATGTTCCAATGACCCCCCCCTTGGTTTACGCGCTATGGCTATAGAATTAGGGTTAGGGTTGTGATTAGTAAAATACACTAGGGGTGTCAGAACATAGGGTGTTTAAAAAAAGGTGTGCAACCATTTTTTCGTAAAGTAGCCGTGGATAAATTGGACCGTCGAGTGTCGAACCCACTGTCACAACAGATAGTCATTTTGCCCGCCACGACAGCTTGGCGAAAACGTAGCATGGCACTCGCCGGTAAAGAAATACACCAGAAAGTATTGCATCGAACGCTCCCATTGATCAAAAAAAGGGGGCAGCAATAGTTGGAATGTTTCGATATTGATTTCCCGATGAACAATAGAATCACGTCAGCTAAAAAAGTATGTTCACAGTAGGACGTATGAACGACTTAACAAATAAAACCTGCACTAAACCCAAAAAAGTCAACCGTCATTCTCCGAAGACGAGCAGAGCATACTGTTCGAAACGTCGAGACCACAACGGCTCTTCACAGAGCCAACACTCCTCCCAAAAGAATTGTATACACATGGCTGTTTACTAACTAAAGTTTTTCTAAAAATCAGTCTCAACTTTTGAGTATTTTGGAGTTGAACTTGTGGTCCGTGGTCGTGCAAGGTTAGCTATAGGGACCTTTTCTCCATGGTTTAGACTATGGTCATTAGTTTATGCATAGAGCAAGATGGTTTATGGTTGGACCATTGGATCTAAATACAAGAGCAGACTCCCTTCTCTATGGCGAGGCTTCATGTCAATTACCATTACACTTAAGAACGTTTGCATGTGCCGTATAACAAGAATTAAACAAAAAGAAAGAAGAAGAAAAAAAAACCATTGAGTTAACGTTAATGACTTGTTGGATTCATAATCTACGAACTGAAGTCATGCGTTAGTAATTCCACCAGTTGGTGACGGCCTTGGAGAACTGCTTTTTTCCCCCACTTATACTTTCTGCAAAGTTCCCCGTAATGCCTTGGGGACCACACACGAGTAATATACAACTAAAGTAAAGTCTCTGACCATCAGTTCCAAATTGACAGATATTTTGGGTATAGCCCATTGGAGGGCGGCCACAGAACGCGGGTCGGGGACCTGGTGGCACACAGAGGTGTGCTAAACGGAAACATAGCTCGACACATTCTGTTTGCTGAGCTTTACAAAATGCACGAAGAGATACGGTTGTATAATTATATATTTCGTATTCAACTGCAGGGTGTTTCACCAGGTAAACTGTCCAGGTATTAGGCACTGGTATGAACTTCGTAATCAGTAAGATTTCAGATTGAAACTAACTAATCCACCCTCTGCGACAGTTAGCAATCCCGGACACGAAGCATACCTTCAGCAAATGCTGGGGGATTCTCTATAGTTAAATACTGTTTGTCCATGATCGCCCACAAGTAGAAATGAACAATTTCGAGACGCGATCTATACAACTAAACAAGAAGCCTGTGAAGGGCACATGTACGTGATGCGTGCGATGGATGACGTCACGATGACGCTGGCGCAATTTTAGGTCAGCGAGGAAGTCGTATACGCACAGCGAAGCAGCAACAATGAGGTTCAGTTTGTTACGCTGTAAAGGCATTTACAGCCTTCTGTACAAAGGTAATGATTTCAAAAAACTACTAAAAGACTTCAATACCTGATTGAACGTTTCAAAACTGGGTTAGTTTTGAAACCTTATTGGGTTTCAAAACTACGTACGTGTTTGTTTCGGGTGGGATGAAACGCCCGTCGTTCCAAGTTGAACAAAATCAAAAGCACAGAATCAAAAGTTAGTTGAAATTAATTAAATTATACTCTCATAAGATTATTAAAAAGGTAGGCCCAATTTTGTTTTTAAGAGATAATTACGAGGTAAACAAAAAAATCACAAAGGTTCTTCTGGGGTGGGGTGGGGCTTAGATACATTCGTTTCTTTTTCAATAAACACGATTTTAAATGGTATACTTTTTTTGAGGGTATTCTTGCCTTTTGTATCAAGGGGAGGAAAAATAACAGAGGAAAATTAACTTTCTATGAATGCTAAAGTGACTCGAGCACAGTTTGTCCAAGATGGCAGTCTTCGTCAAACCATAAAGCAAAACTTGCTAAAGATCTTTTAGATACGACGTAGTCCGTGTATTTTGTTCTCGCAGTAATAACTAGAATGTTAATCGGGGATGACATGACCTCATTCCAGCTCCCCTAGAAGCCGTTGACCTCAAAGGAAGCAGTAAGACGTCAAATAGTGCATTGTAGGTCTGAAATATGAGTGATTATAGAAAATAAAATAAAAAACACTGCAGAGAGAAAAAAAACGAAGTAAAATAAATTGAACCGAGCGGGACAAATCAAAGTTTTAGGGGGAAAAAAAGGACCTGTTTCGTTGCCCCGATTCAGAAAGCTTTCACCGTGGAAACCGTGGACCCAACGTGCTTAATTCGATAATACAAACCCAGTCTTCATGTACCGACAGTCTTGCATACGTCTGGTTTCGGGTGATACAACACGCCGACAGACACCGTGATGTGTGTCACATCACACCATCCGACTTGATTTCTACACCGGCGCTGGCTATTACATTTCCACCGGGGCTTTTTTGATTTTGTCGTACACAAAACAAATTGGTAACCATTTTGAAAAAAAAATTGTAATCCTGCAAACGAAAATCGTTTCTTAGTAGAAGCTTTCAAGTCACATTTCGCAAAACAACTCAAAATGCCATGCAAGGTTAGGTCTAACTGTATTCATCACAGTTTTAGTTTTGAATTGCTATGGGGAACCTACCTATAATTACAAAATAGATTCATATGTTTTCATTTAATTTTGAACAGAAAAAGTACCGTAAACAAAATAAGAGATGGAAATAAAATCGATAAAGTTCAACTAAATTAAAAATAAACAGACCTACAAAAAACCCTGCTGAGCCTCCATAAGGCCCTGCTCATTGTTATTGACGCTTGACTTATATTTGTGTTGTTTTTCTTTATTTTGTTTGTTCATATTTCTTATTTGTTTACAAAAAAAAATTGGACACAATTATTATGACCCGACATCAATTTGGTTCAGTTTGATCTTCATTTCAAGGATTGTATTGTTTGTCAACGACATGAACCGAGACAGAGACTTGTGATACGTGCATAGATATAATATGATTTGTGTTCTCTTTTTTTTCACCAAACTTAAACCCGTTTCTAACAACACACGTTTTTTAAAAATCTGAATCTCATTTTATCATGAGAGGAGTCAAACAGTCGAAATGAAAAAACAATAAAAGGGAAACAGTCTACCTCCATGGTTTGACCGTGACTGACTTTCCCCTTGCCCCAGTTATGTGTTCAAAATAACATACCCCACGACTAAAAAACATTATTCGGGGACCACTGCAGTCCGGAAAGGGAATGTCAGTCCAATGACTAGGACGACACCTCCTGTTGCGAAGTGACACATCGCGCCCTGATCGGCCAGATCGTGTTTGTGTTCACTAATTCCTCAAATTGCTAAATAGCAGAAATGAAAACGACCGATAGAATGCGCGTATCTCGGTCAGTAACCGGCAGTAACACCCGCCTCGTCGCAGGAGGGCGTACGACGAACTCCACGCGAGTTCAAAGGTTGGCAGACCCGTGCTGTCAAATCTGCCAGATATTTATTATTATGTCGCATCCCCACCCCCTTGCTTAGCCCCCCCTCCCACCACCGCTTTGTTATTGTTTGTAAATAAGTCAAAGGCATCATCGCCTGTTCTTTGTAAGCAATGGTGTTTGACCATTAAGGAGAAGCTCTATTGAATGGTTCAGAATCGTTCTTGACGTAAATTAACCAAATCATTATTATAGAAAATCGACAATGAGGAACTTTCATCTCAGCAGGTATTTTTTGAGCACGGCAATGTTTGTTAAAATGTTTATTAAGGTAAGACAAAAGAGGGCGCTGTTTTATGTACATGTACCTGTTTACAACATCCCAATGGAAACAAAACCGTAAAAAACAACAAAATAATAAAATGAATTAAAAATGAGTATAATAATGATAAAAACGTCTGACAACTAAGCAACATCATCATGTGTTCATCCTTAAAAAAAAAAAAAGAAGAAAAAGAAGAAGAAAGAAGAAGAAGAAGAAGAAGAAGAAGAAGACACCATTTTTTTGAAGGAAATTACCTACGATAATAGTATAAGCACAAGGCTTAACTTCCTAATCACTTGACTGAAGCAGGAAAGGGGACAACTATGAAACAAAACCCCATGAAATCTGATATCGAATAGCCGACAATATTATCACTGACCGAATGGTACAATCGTGTGGAATTAAGCTGTACAGCATCGCTGACCCAGCAGGTTGTGTCAAAAACTCACCGAGGAGTGTACGAAGATGATGCGGAGCGTTCATTCACCTTGACGGGGGAAGCAAGCGATAGTTCACGGTCAACCGATGAGAGACGACGCGGTGGATTGATGACTAGGTCATTACCCCCTTGAACACTCTCAACTTCGGGATCGAGGAGATTTTTTTACAAGATTTAGTCCGTGGATATACTCCAATCATTTTTTTCTCTTCTCTTTTCTCTGTAGCAATTGGAGGAAGCTTGTGACTGTTTGCACATGGGATGAGATCCGATTATCACAGCGTACTTGTCTTGGACTTAATAATGCAATGTATCTGTAATGTTAATACGGTGCATATTTGTTTTAATCAATTATAGCTCAAACTGTAGAATTACAGCACAATCATTAGTAGTTCAAAGGGTGCTTCTGAAGTCAAGCTGTAAGCATACGTATCGACAAATAAACAAATAAGTTACGCCTCCAACAAAACTCACAATTCACACGAACTCCAAATGCAAGCTATAAAACAGCTTCCCGTCAAAAACAACTAAACCTACAGGGCAAAGGCTGTTTAAAGACTGCAGCAAAGAATGATCAAAACAGTAAAGAACAAAAAAAAAAACAAAAAAACAATCACAGCAAAACAAAATTCTAGAAATCAATCTACATTCTTAGCCATTCTGAGGAAGTCAGTTAGAACATTACCGAGATGAATGCGGAGTGCAACAGCTACCCACCCCTCACTGTTTGCCGAGTGCAACATACAATTTTCATCTACTTCAATCAACACGATGAATTAATTTTCCAAAGAAAACAAGGGTCTTATACCATGGGGGAGGTATAGAAGGGGTGGGGTGGGGGGGGTGCAGTGTGCGTGTACGTTCAGTGAACAGATGCCCGACTATCAAGTCCCACCAATGCCGACCGCCCTTCAAACGGAACTACAAGTTCGACCCCCACCATTTGGCTACAATCAATTAGAATCATACCGGGCACCGGGCACCGAAAGGGGCAGGTGAACGTAGTAGAGGAAACACCACTCCGAGAGAGGTTTGTCCCTCTCCGTAGCGTAGTAGTCCCAAGCACTATACTTGCGAGAGAGTGAGAGAGAGAGAGAGTGGGTCAACGGTAATACCCCCAGTTATGATACCGTCTGAATTGTGTTACGGACCGGGCGGGTAATACTACTCCTCCCGCTCCACGGCCGGCCTGCTACCGTAACTCGCTACCTTTTTTTTTTCTTTCCAGGGGGGTCCGGGGAGACAGGGGGAAAGCACACGTGTGTGCTTTCAAACAAGTTGTTACTTAACGCAACCCATCTCTATACGGGCTGGATACGGTGAGAGAATTTCACCAAATTCTGAAGGAAAGTACTTAATCCAGTGTTGCCGGGACAAAGGGGTGGTAAAAACAACCATTTTTGACATAGTTATTAAAGAGATATTTGTTCTAAAAAAAAAAATGCGCAAACAGTTTATTATCATCTGATCCAAAACGATAGCATCCATCACAGAACAAAAACTTCACGTTAACAAAACAACAGTAGCCATCCAACTTTCGGAGCTCTTATAAACCAGATACTTTGAAGTTGTCTATATGCGGTGAGATAAAAGCTTGATCTGAACTTTAAAGATTTTTTCGTTGCAGATACTTCCAAGAAATGAAAGGAAGCGATTCGCGTTTCCACTTGACATAATTATGTTAACATTCATTTAGAATATTAAGTAATAAACCACAAGGGTAACTGACTGGGTACCGTAAAGATGCAGGTTGTACAGCTCTAAGCAACGAACTGATACTGCATCTAGGCTACAGCCCATGCATCACAACTATTCTTTTTGAACTAAAAGAAGTTCTTATTTTCCCCTAAATTAAAGTTATTTTATTTTTACATCGATTTATAGCTCACAGAAAAAAAAGAGAGAATAAAAAGCACACATGAGGCTGGAACGAAATGGGCATCAACCGAAACCGGTAGGTGAATTTCCAAGATCATTTTCCTTCTGCTGAATGTGGTTAACCAGCCCTGTCACACCGCATTAGAACCAATTAATCCACTCACCGCTAAATATGCACCGGCGATACTATTACAGTCACCGAATGACCAAACCTATTTATGAACCACCCTCGTCCAGGGTTCACATTCCGTCCTGGTCACTGCCCCTGGTTTTCTTCAACCGACGAACATTTCAAAGTCCCCCCCCCCTCTTTTGATAATGTTGTTGACCATCACCTCGCGCCGAGAAGGCCCTACTAGAAGAAAGTATGGTAGTGGGTTGAGCAACCCGTAGCGCGTGGCGGTGTAAAGTTCCAAGCGAACGGCCTCGGGGTCGGGCCGAAGTCCTGCTGTCTGACGTGAGGGGTGAGGGCTAAGTTAGCACGGGGGAAACAGGTGCCCGGTCTGCGCTAATGGTGCGCCAATCGAGGCGAAAGGCACGTATGAACTACTTTCTGTCATTCAATGAGCACATTCTCTGCCGTTCAATGTCAACCCGGAGATTGTTGTTTAATTACCACGATGCATCTGGGCCGGGGCAGTCAAAACAGAAATCCCCCACCTCGACAATAATATCCAAATACAAACGCATCAATCATAAAACTTAGCAAATGCATTCCACCCGAAGCAGGGCATGATTTCAATGACCGCAAAATGGAGGTGTCGGTCATTTTGTTTTTCCCTTGCTTTTTTTTTCTTCTTCTCCCTACTCTGTCTTCACCTTGGCCGGACTAATGACATGACTAATATTACAGAAAATGATATCCGAGCGACGCCGGTATTTATTATGAAAGCACAACAAACAGAGCAGCCACCCAGTTCGATAAAGTCACACACAAGGTCCCTCCATTTACTCTCAAGATGGCGCCCCCCTGCTGGCGGCTCTCTCAACCCCCAAAGAAAATCGTCAATAGAGTCCGGGAACGATAGCATTGAAACTTTGCACCATGGCTCTTGAAATTATCCAAAGAGATTGAACAAAAAAGGGGGGATTAGTTTCAATCTGAACTGACTATTAATTCATACCAGTAGGCCTACTCCTATCCTGTACATTTTAAAGACCCACACAAATCACATTAATTGCTTATTTTGATTGTCGAAACATTATAAACAAGCACAAAATGTATGACAAAACTTCTTTAAAAAATCTCTCTTTCTCTCTCTCTCTCTCTTTTAAATGCGTTTATTAAAAAGCGCAACATTCAAATTTGATGGCATTTTTTCAGAGGTTTGTTTCAGGGTGTGTTTACTAAAAACCAATAAAGATGGGAATTAAGTGACTCTTCCCCCACACACAACTTCCCCTTTAACCTGGCTAAACATTCGTAAAGCTCAACAAGATAAACACACCCGAAGCGCAAAAGAAGATTGAAATAAATGAATAAAATTATAAACCATAACATTTCTTCGAGCACGCTTCATTAAGTATCGCTCAGCACTAATAACATCACCACTTGTATACAAACGCTAGTCACTGTTTTACTGATAAAAATAAAAGAAACAGCCCCTGCCCACATTTGTAAAAACTGTAATTATGTTGCCTGTATAACGCTACCCTCAATTTGGTTGTCTGTCACAATAATGTGAATGAGTACATTTTGTTGTCGATTGTTATGTTAATACTGGTTTATTTTTTTTTTCGTCCCGGACTTCTGAAAAAAATACTCCTTAAATATGATTGCTTTGCTCTTTATGGTATGGTTTTCTTGAGACACTTTCCCTGTCAAGATTACGTTTCACCAAGACCCAAAACGCAACAAATCTCAAATTAGTAGTTGAGATGGTAGACATAAAAAATATTAAAAAAAAATATTTGTTTTTTAAAATCTAAAAAAAATCACACACACACATAATAAATATACATATATTATTGTTTACTTGGTATGGCAATACACTGACTGACAAACCAACCCAGAGTAAGTATATAGTGTCTACAAATTCCAGAGAAAACAAATTACGTTCCCCGAAACAATTGTCCCTCTTGTTATGGTACTGAATTGATGAAATCAAATTATGACGATTTTATTTTGTTGGTTAAGTTATGTGTGTTAGAGAATCTGTACAACAGAACAACTTTTTTTTTCTTTTCAAAAACTGGAGTTGGGATACCGGGCTCAATCAACATCAAGTTAGTGGGAAATTCCAAATAATGAACGTGATCATGAAGGAAACTCAAAACCACAGTGGTGTCGACATATTTTCTGATGGAGAATTATTTCTGCAGAACGTAACCCGAACATCGTGCGGTTTGCTCATTAAGTTTGCCGAGGAAAGTGCAAGGGGGGAGGTTACGCTGAAGCCCGGTGCACGGTTGACCTGACCGAGGAGCGATCGCCGCGGCCTTTGGCCAGTCCCCGACCGTGCACACCTGCGTTCCAGCCCATCGGAGCTGCCACCAATCTGCGGTGAGCTCATGCAAGAGACCGCAATGGCGGTCATGCTTTTTTTATTTATATATATATATGTATAGATATTTTATTCTATTTTTTTTTTATTACTTGGGGTGATTTATTTAGTACCCTGTGGAAGAGCACAGGTAGAATAACGCAGTTTAATTTGGTTTGATTGATGTTCTGCAATAGAGTGTGAACAATGATATTAAATCATTTAGTTTGTGTAAATGCACTTGCGGTATGAAGTTAAGGTTCCAATACACGCTTTGAGTGAGGTGTGTTTGAATGATTGGTACATGCTAGGGTAACCACTACACTTTATTTCATAATATGCAATCCTTTCGTTATACAAACAAAACAAAAATTTAAAATATATACAAAATTAATTCATTAAAACAACCCCGGTCTTTTGGAAACTGCATAATCCGAAAATGCATTTTTTTTTTTTACTGTTTTGAACACTACCTCAGAACTAAATTAAGCAGGAACATCATTGCCGTATAGCAAACCGCGGGCTGCGATTTCACATGTTGTGACTTAACCCAAAGTTTCATCCGTCGCATTTATTATATTTATACCATGACACCGATGTTTGATCGGTACTGTCTACTCGGTGCTTTCCCAAGTCCTACGGAGAACGAAAGTGCACAGGGAAAACTCGGATGGAGTTCGAACCCACGACCCCGTATTCGAGAGCATTGTATTCTCTCTATAACAACAAGTGGTCACGCTGGTTTTTCCCACCATTAATATTGTTGCTTTATCACTTTTCTTGTATCACCGAGGAAACTTGGTTTGCGCATTACTATCAGTGGAGTCTGAACAACTGAAACAATGGCCGGATCAATGTTTTTGCGCAGGTGGCTGTAGTAATTTTCCATCAGCTTTTCCCACACCTGTTCCGTTGATAACCGAAACAAAAACAATATCTTGACTTTTCAAACTCCAGTAATCGAAATTCATCCAGAGTGATCGCAGAGAGGGGAATATGTAGTTATTCACGTGTTTTTTGTGCCAAGTTGATTTGACATGAAACCAAAGTTTGAGCGAAGCCCGGCTGACTGTAAAGTCTTAAGCACACAGTTACACCTTGGGAGGCCATGTCATCTGTCAAGTCCGAAATGTCGTGGACAAAAAAAAAATAATATTTTAAAATCAAAAACCCCAAACAGCTATTCAAACTTTATACAAGAAACGACGAGCAGGGATTCGCATTTTCTAATCAATGGACCCTTTTTTTTTTAGTGGATATCGCCCGAAGACGATATATCACATGGGAAATTATTTTAATGACTACAAATTAAATCACCCCAGCATAAAATACAAATTTTAAGGGAAAGTTGAGATCCCTGTCATTTTGTTTTCACTTTGGCACGGTTGCGTGAAAGAAAAGTGGCCAATCAGCATCGTAGGTGATGTACAGTGGCTTTGAGGTAACATCTATAAACACGGAACCTTAGTGACTTGACGCGGGTCGTATACTGTTAGTTTTGTAAACGTGAACATGGAAAAGGTAACCCTTTATATCAAACAAGTTAATTATCCTGGTATGTTTGGCGCCTAAATGTGGCCCCGTACCTTAATGTAACCGGGGACCTCAATTATTTTAGCCAAAACACCAATTATGACCGTATACCTAACCAAGAGATGACGCATTGTTTAGAACCCTTTCATTGACCGCCATCTTTGATGACGCGTAAAAGTCGTGCACAGCGCGTACACGCGTACACGTTTCCATTTGTTGTCATCAAACATGGCGGCCAATGCAAGGGGTCTAATGCTCCCTATTGTTCTCCATTGTGATATCAAGCGAGAAAGCATTGTTCTCCATTGAGATATCAAGCGATAACTCATTGTTCTCCATTGAGATATCAAGCGAGAAAGCAGTGTTCTCCATTGAGATATCAAGCGATAACTCATTGTTCTCCATTGTGATATCAAGCAAGAATGCATTGTTCTCCATTGAAATGTCAAGCGAGAAAGCATTGTTCTCCACTGAGATATCAAGCGAGAATGCATTGTTCTCCATTGAGATATAAGCAAGAAAGCATTGTTCTCCATTGAGATATCAAGCGAGGACGTATTGTTCTCCATTGTGGTATCAAGAGAGAACGCCTTGGTCTCCATTGTAATATCAAGCAATGTCGTATTGCTCCTTTTATTTAAGTCCTCCATTCGAATGTATAGAAAATATAGCACACTATAAAAAAATGTACCCTGCAAGCACTGGTTTTGGTTTTGTCTTCAAACAAGAACAAAAACCGCCTTTTATCCCTTCAAACATATAATATGTGTAGAGCACCATTTTTAATTGAACTACACATTATAACGGATCTCTCATAAAGAAGACAGAACAATTGAATTTAATTAATGTCATCTAGAGTGAGACAGAGCAGGCCTTCGGGCCGTTACGCATTTCAGAAAGCCGTCAAGACGAGATATTAAACACATCACTGAAAAAAAATATATATAAAAAACAAAATAAAATAAAAAAAACATGCACAATTCCCCATCAAATGTATATGAAAAGAAGAGTATTAGGAAATGAATATCTGCATGTTTAACAACCCTAGGTGTGATACTTCCACGCTCACGGTGAAGAGATGGGGGGGGGGGGGCGAGGCAGCGAGTGTCTATGAATAGGTTTACAATACCAATTCAATAAAATTAAATAATGAAATCATCAGATTCAGCATGCCCGGTGTTGTTTTCGTTCTGACTCACACGATGATCGCAAAAAGAAGAAGAAGATGAAAAAAAAAAAAAAAAAAAAGGACAAGCAGCCGAACAATACAAAACGCGTGACACCTCCCATCTGAACAGATTCATCATTTTTTATTCCCCCAGTATGAATCGAGGCAGCTGATCATAACATCACTAATTCGGTTTCCACTCTCCTTTTTTTTCTTGTCGTTTTTTTTTTGGTCTTGAAACTTGGGAGATAAATAGTGTTTTTATTCCATTTCTTTTGCAAGGAGGGGGGAAGTACGACGAGCCCTCGGGGAATGGTCATCCTGCCGAAGGTCCCGGGGGTGATTGCAGTTGATTAGCCCCATGTGTTTGGAGACTTGTGGCGGTGGACCCCGCTCGGACTAGACATTACATGTCCGGGTACAATATGAAGTAATTATTATAATTGTCATAGAAAGAAAGAGAGAGAGAGAAAGAGAGAGAGAGAGGGATGAGTAAATGGGAGGGTGTGTATCTAGGTTCCACCGCATCACGGCTGTCACGAGAGCGGTACAATGAAAATGTATTCGGTGTGTCGGTTTTTTTTTTTTTTTTTTTTTTTTTTTTTTTTTTTAGGAAAAAAAACCCCTCTACGAGACAGGTGTGGGGTGATTAATTTGGATGTCAGGTGGGTTTTGACTGATTAATTAAACGAACCAAGGTCTAATGAAATAAGATACACAATGTAGAAGACGTGAATTAATCAGTACTATAATCATTGTTTGATTAGCATTGGTGACTATGATTCAATCATTATGACACTGGGATGGGACCCCGTGGACCCCTACAAATACATCGAGGGAGGGAGGGAGGGGGGAATTACTCGGATCTACAAAAAAAAAAACCTGCAACAATTGTTGGAAGTGACAGAAGGTAGCAGGGTTGGGTGGAGAGACACCCGCTATGACAATTTACTTTATTCCTCTAATTTAATGGTCACCCAGCAGTTGCCACCGTTTGATTGTGGTGAGGTTAATACGCTTTCCGCTCTGCGGTGATGGACCGTTCACCCGTACTGGAATCATCTTGGGTTTGCTTTCATTCAACACGAGCCAAACCGAGGGCGGGAGGTAAAATGAGCCAAACCGAGGGCGGGAGGTAAAATGAGCCTGGTGCCATTTTCGTACAGTAAGACATTATTCGTATGTGGCTGCTATTTGCACATAAGGATCTCGACATGTAAAACAAAAAAGGGCCAACGCTATGAGAACGGTTTGAACAGGAGCACCGTTTCGAGAGGACTCTATCATGACCGCCTTCCCTCCTCCTATCTACCATTCATATAAACGTATTAAAACATAGGCCGTTTTCGAAACCAAGGCTTGGGCTGTATGGGCTTGGGCTCCTTTAGTTATTTAGAAAACGTGTGCAGCGGTGCTTATAATAACGGGGTTTCAAAAAGGCGGGATGAGCCCGAGCCATGATTTTGAAAAGTGCGGCATAGTCTGATCCCGCTTTCGGCACGAATTAAACCAGTATTCATTAACACTGTCGCATACAGGGAACTTGAACAATGGTAGATGTTTGATGAAACCATGGCAACAATCCAAAGAAAAATAACAAAGTTGTGTCATGTGATAAGAAGCTTCTTGCCATGTGCACCGAAAGCTATGGAATGATCTCCCCTAGGATCAACTCCGCACACTTGACTCCTTTACAGATCTTGAAAAGCCAGCTTTAAGACTCATCTCTTTGAAGCTGCTTACGTTTACTCCGTTGCACTTGTCATCTCCACATGAAACTCTCTGACCTCTTTGTCTCAATTTTTCCTTCACTTTGCTAAGCGCCTCGGAATAGGAACTTTTAAATGGTGGCGCTCTACAAAATGCCTGATGATTGATTGATTGATTGAATGATTGATTGATGATTGATTGATTGTATAAGATGACCTTCAAATCCAACTTTAAAAAGGGCCTTTCTGCTCTACAGAATTACAAAAATCCTACGGACTCGTTGAATGTCTCCGTTTAAAAAGCAATTACAAAAAAATGTTTTTACGGATCCCGTTTTAGGCAAAGTCAACTCGGCCACTGACTCGGTCTAGCTCAGCCAAAAATTTCTCACTGGCAAGCAACTTTGTTTATCACAAAAACTGCTATAATTTGTGCAGAACATGAACATTTTCTTTTGAGGGGTTGACGTACAAAATAACATCCAACAAGTTATGGCGTATCCGAAAAAAATGAATATAACTAAAGGCCTTCGTAGTCGAAAGAAGCAGAGATGTGCGCCCTCTTCGGCCAGAAAATTTACCTGCTGACCATTATTGTCTACTTTTTTTCAATTGTAGGGTACCAGCAAGTGTAGTTGGTAACTTCTAAGTGTGTATCCTTGATAACATCGGGAGGACCTCGTGTAAAAAAACACACACCCAGACGATTAAAACGTACCATAGAAACACCCTCTTTAGAGACCTGAGTGGGGCACTTCGTTTGACCCCCTCTCGACCCATCGGAGGGTGTAACTCAACCCTGTTAATCACGCGATGAATTTATTTCGTTTTCTCTCCGAGTTGTTGTTGCTGTTGGAAGGGGAGACGCGGCACGAAATGACCGTGTCTGATCACCTTGAATCACGCTGAGAATCTGGGTAAACTAACGCCACGATCCTAAAACGACTCAGTGTACGGTGTCCACAAGGTCCCCCTTCTAATCCGTAGAGATTTGGGATTTTTTCTTTCCTTGTTTCTCTTTTTTTTTTTGAAGTGGCTTGACTATCATTGTTATACCTTCCATTGCCAGGCAGTCGTTTCACCCCCACTGTAACCAAGGTGAGACGCCCCATGAGTTTGGAACTAGAAAAAACACTCACCAGTTTGTCCAGTTTGTAAACATTCTAGTGGATTCAATTCCAGTTTGGCCTATAAACTGTTTTTAACCAGTACAATTCTTAGCTGTTTGCAAATTAGTTGTAAACTTAAGTTAAGAGGGACTTTCTACAAAAAAAGAAAGAAAAAACAACCCTGACACAGGCTCTCTATTTCATACAAAATATGGCGGACTCGTATACTAGAGTTTCGCAAGAACAAAACATAAAAAATAAATAACCGAATAACTAACTAACAAAATATACAAATAAACACTTACTTACTTACTCAAAGAGACGTACAGTCTGTAATTCATCATAATTTTTGATTAACGTATGCATCGCCAGGTCATAACTAACCTTCTTATTTCATTGTTTTTTTGTTTTAATTATGTCCGATTGTCCCATTTAGAGGGACAAAATTTCCAAGATGCCTCATCAAAGAACAGACAATTTTTCAAGGTGCAGTTTTTAAAAATCACCACCGGCTTGACGGTCAGAGTGAAAAGCTCTTGTATTATAGTAACATAACGGGGAACCATGTGACCTGTGACATCACATGTTTACAAAAGAGCCACAGAGCCTGACATCGCTTGGAGAGAGTCACAGAGCCTGGACTTATGCACGACTTGTACACAGTTCACATGAGGAAACATACCATCACATCAAACATTGTGCGATCATCACACCGTGCGAATTCTATCAACACTCGGACATGACGAAACGGGGCAAATTTCATAATGTGTTCACTCATTACAATTAATTTTTCCTCTCACAATTTATTTGTGTGGGTTCTTACGATACAAACAAATGGGAAGTTTTCCTATTAAAAGTGCAGCGTCTTGCCTGCCGGTAAATGCCCTGTAATCTACAAGGTAACTCGTTCTGTAAACACAGTGTCATTGTCGACTCAGTGAATAACGTCCGATGCCACTTCGAAGTAAAATACTTAAATACAACGCAACGTTTTGGGTTTTGTTGTTGTTGTGGTGTCTTTTTCTTTCTCCCCCCCCCCATGGATGGGTGAGAAAAGAAGAGCTTTTTAGAAGAGCTTCTCTCCTGGACGGTAAACCGGCAAGACGTCAATCAAGAACGTGTTATAGCATCAATATGGAGCTAAGACGCTGGAGATGGTCAACAACAGGATGCCCAGCTTTTAAGATCGGTCTTAATCTTGAAAGAAACGGGGGGAACGGGACGCCCGCAGGCGTGGGGAAAACTAAAAGCGAAGAGGCCCCGGGTCGCTTGAAAAAAAAAAAAAAAAAAAAAAAGAAGAAGAAGAAGAAGAAAAAAACGGTATAAGGAGCAGCAAGATGATTGGTTGTGATGCTATCTATGTAGGTTGAGCCTTGGACATGTTGAAGGAAAAGGAAATAAAAACGACAAGAGGAGTAAGACCATCCACCCCAAATCAGATATTGCAAGTGGGACATCGGCCCAGTGCATTAACACCAACTGGAGATACTGTCAAAGAGGGTATAGTTGGGTCGGTTTATAGAAGTCGATGATGATGATGATGATGATGACGATGATGATGGTATTGATGGTGTTATCACGAGAAGGGTTCGATGGGACTGATGGGCGAAACCCTATCCCGTCCGTAATTCTCGCCAAGACCTGCTCTTGAGGGAAGTATGCCTATACTTTGTGAGTTCGAGTCTGTTGGACAGTATAGTAAGTTAAGTATGCAACTGACCAAAGGGGTCAACACAACTTGTTGATGGAAACTCAGAATAGAAAAAAAAGTGTGTTTTCCTTCTTCATTCTTCCTTAAAATTCCTTCATTGTTTCTCGTTCATTCATTTCCATTTGATGCACAGTGGAAGTTTGGTAAAGGCTTTCGTTTCCCCCCCCCCTCCCTCCCCAAATCCTCCATTCATTTCAATCCATTCTACAAGTAATCAAGTGAGCACACTCTTAATGTACATTTCTGTTTAATTTGTCTTCTTTATCCTTAAGTTGATTATTTCATTTTCTATTTTTTTGGAAACGAAATCAGTATGCTTTTTGGCCTCGAATCTTGTCTACTTGTGTTGTTTATACCTTACAGCACCACCACCATTTTTCAGGCCGGGAGAGGAAGGCAACAAATCCCATTTCACTTCCGTTTCTTTATTTTGTTCTTGTATTCTTCAAAGATGCAAGCAACATTAAATCTTTCCCATTCTCGACGGTAAACACAATATCAGGGAATCGTTAGCAATGACGCAGTAGCCTTAGTTTAACGGCCCAAGACATCTCCCTCGCCTCTTTCCTCTCTCTGTCTCTCTCTCTCTCTCTCTCTCTCTCTCCCCATCTCTCTCCCTCTCTCGCTCTCTTTTCCCTCACCTTGCATCTTCCTTCAGCAATCGACAAATGGATGAAACAAGACTCTAGAAAGAGAAGCGCTGGGCCCTATACCAGAGCCTGGGCCCGTAACTTCATCCCGGGGATCCCCTTACAGTCTGTGACATATTGCCTCTTCCCTGAACCTCGTCCACTCGATAGCTCGATCCAGCAGACATTGATGAAAGCACCACGCAATAACTAAGATTACCTTTCACACAAACACACACACGCACACAGGGTCCCCCGAAAAAAAGAAGGGACAAAAAAGAAAAACAGAAAAAAGTGACCCAGCTTGACCTTCTGTCCAGGTTATGGCAGGTACTTAAGGTCAAAGGTTATTGATTCGATCATCGAACCCGATACCGTCAACCCTGTCAGTGCTTGTAAAAAAGACAGCACGCTGGGTAAACTTAACACGCTAGCTCCAATCAGCTGCAAAACTTCTGACTTCCCGTGACAATCTTCGATATTTCGTTTTAAAAAGGCTCATCCGAAAATGATCAAAATGCTTATTCATTCTTTTTTTGATGATAAGATACGCGTCGAAGTAGTCGTTTTTTAAACTTCATTTTGCCTTAAAAATAAATTGAACATGGAAGTGGAGAAAATAAAATACATACATTAATGTATGGATGGTGAAGACAGACGAATCATTAATGTTTATTAATGATCAATGATATGTTTGTAATTACAGTAGGGGGCCTTACTGTAGTCCTATAAGTAACCCTTTTTTTAAAGGTGGTTGTATGAGCTCAGAAGTTATTCTAAAATGATTACCAAAACAATATTGATAATAAAAATAACAATACATAAAAAAACCTCAATGCAAGCATGGTTGAAGGTACAAATACAGTTTCATAGTTCACACATTGAAACTGTCAATTTACTTTCAGTATTAATACCAGGTTTCCTGTAGGCTATCTCTATACTTATCTATTTTTATCAATTTTTTGCTAAGACAACAAAACTGTTCTCTAAAAAATACAAAGTTTGCATTTATAATTTCAGATACAAATTGATGTAACCTTCAACGCTTTGCGCCAAACTGTCATTTTGTTTGCAAGATCGTGGTTCTGAGAAGAACTTTTTTTTTCTTTCTTCTATAACTTTTTCGACTAGCGTGTTCTAGTCTTCTGAGGTTCAATAAAACTTGACGAGTTGTTTTCCTTCATTCAAATGAAACCTCACCATGAACCCTGACTGCTCAGGTTTTTCCGCTCTCTTGAACATTATTCATTTTTGTGCTGCTCATTTTAGCATTGAAAAAAAAAACCTCAAAAGGTATGATGGACGGCGTTTGTCAATTTGATTCTTTTTGATTGGGCGTGTTTTGATGCTCCGATATACAAAACGCCTGTAAGTGTTGGAGTAGAGGCAAAGACGGAGAAAACCAAGGAACGAATGAGGAGCGCTTACTTTCGCGTATTTATGCATTACAGGGAAGGTACACGATTGGTAATCACTCTAAAAATGAATGGCAAGAAAAACTGACTTGGTCAGAAGTACATCAACTTTCGATAGTATAAAGCATTTTGAGAAATATTTCAATTCAAAATAATGAGGATATTCCTTTTAGGGATTAGGCCCTATTCTTTATACGTGGACATATTATTCGCTGCGGATTATGGCGATATTTCAAAAACGCGACCACCTTTGAAATGAAATTTTCACATGTTAGTTTTATTGAATATATCTACGTTTTTATAGGGTTACAACAATCAAACGATCCCAAAAACCAAAGGTATACTTTGCCTTTAATACGTACAATTTCTGCGACGAAGCCATACGGAAGCTCTGGAAATCATTGGTTTCCTTTCCAAAACGTATCATTAGCCTGATATTGTGTTTTCAATCATTTTGTGACGAACATGAATCGGTGCGTATGCTTGCAACATTTTGTTTTCAATTAATTTTATTCACTTTATTTTTCAGATCAAAAGTTGGAGTGGTTGAATAAAACAAATTATTAACGGTAAATTACGTTGAGAATATATTGCAAAGGAGAAAAGTGACCGAGAACAACATGGCTGCAACTATGTGGAGGTGGTTTGCAACCAAGCGATGCATGTCGTGTGCAAGCCTCTCTTGTTTTTGCATTGTACGTGGTTTAAGCGCTCGTTTATCCGTACCCAATTTAAGTTTTGAAGCACAGAGAACACAATATTCATATACACAATAGAAAATGGTTTACAGTTCTGTAGATTCAAGGGATGAGACGTAATCAAACGCGAAAATACAGTTAACACAAAACACAAAAACAGAGCCATCACAAACAAATTCAGCAAGTTGAAGTCATAGTGAGACGCACTTATGATTAGGAAGTAAAGATGCAACAGACAGAGAGCACGATCATAATGACAGTTGAGACACTGCTTTTAAATTCCTGGCAGATTTAAGCAGACACATACTTCAGAAAATGTTACAGGAAACTACTTGCACTTGTTAATAATGGTATGCCTTATAGCTTGGTTTTAAAGGAATGTATTGCTCTTGCTTCCGATAGAGAAGCAGGAAGTGAGTTCCATAATTTAGGACCAGTGTTATAAAACAGTTTTCTGAGCCAGAGATGTTCGTTAGAGGGGGGTATTGAGGCCCAAACGTGAACAAGGACAAATTGTGACAACGAAACGACAGTATCTTTAGTACCAGTTACAGAGTCGCAGAGACGATTTTGTTTTAAACTGAACTAACACTTGAGTCGAATGAGTATGCATCGTAAACTTGGGTGTGATCCCTGGTTATACGGCAGTTCCGGGTTTATTGGCTGCAGACTGGCATCCCGAACAGAGATCTTTTGACAAAATAGGGAGACCGACAGCATTCGGGCTAGATAGGCTCAGTCGGTAGAGTGCCGTCATGTTACTTCAGAGATCGCATGCAGGTTCAAATATAGCTCTCGTCTAATTTTCTTTGTTCAACAAAAAATACAATTCTTTTTATTAAGAATTCAAGCCAGTACGAGTCCTTCAGATAAATATATCAGTCTGAAATACTCCCAAAGTCCAGAAAATAGCATTAAAAGTCACCTCCAATTGCCGCTGCTTATATCGGTTGTAGCAAGGGAAAATATATTCGGAGGCGTGCATTTATTTTGAACGTCGTTGGTCCTGCTTTAATTTGGTTATTATTTTTTCCCCATTAAGACAAACATAGGCCTAATAACAAGAGTACTGTGGAAATATTAATGCATCATTCTACATAGCGCTTGGTGTATTCACCTGGTAGTCATTTGGATAACTACGTTTTTACTGCATGACGGGTGACAGGTTTAATGTTAACATGATTAATTTATACCTTTTTTTTCGTCGATTAATTATGATAGTTACGCCAGATATTTTTTAACCAAGCATCCACCAGACTTGATAAAAAAGAAGAAGAAAAAAAAAAAATAGAGTGAGAAATAAAAAAGTTTGTTTCAATGGTTATCAATTGCAATCCGTTCCGGATTCCCAATGCATCGGGTTGATCATCACGGCAAGATCAATCATGTAAGCGTGCCGTGGACTAAATACTCCCCGTGCGCGGCACGTCATCCGGCTCGCCTCGCCTCGTCCGTTTGTCTGCTCAGCTCAGATCCCCAGCTAGAGAGAGCCGCGTCTCGGAATATTATGCATTATTATGAGCCGTGTACAGAACCCGGCAGTCAATGAGCCTTCGGAGGAGTGTCTGTGGTTTAAAACCGTCAGCGTTAGTGTACCGGGACGAGGCGGGAGCCACGTCCTTGCCCAGACTATAATCCTAATTTGGATTTATTACATGGTTGTATTCATCCCACAACGTGTCCCATAATCTCACCATAGCTCAAATATTGAACCGGAATCCGAGGTTGTGGTTTTTTTAGCCAGAGATTCTGACCGGGGCCTATTTTCATAGAACTGTTTTAAGCACAAAAAGAAGCTAAGCACAACAACATTTGTGCTAACCAGCATAAAGGTAACCAGCCAAACTACCATGTCACATGTACCATCTTTCACCTTGTATCCTGCTAATTTTTTTGCTGAGAAGAAACTCGTTAAGCAATAATTATTTTCTGCTTTAGCAGCTCATTAAAAAATGGACCTAGGACTGAGGTTCATCTGACCTTACTCCCGGGTCAGTTTGACCTATGGATGGTTGTGGCAGCTACTCGGCACATGATTCGAGGTTTACGGCAGACCTGGGGATTTCCAGTTTTAACTCATGTTTTATGCAAGAGAGTCAGGGTAGTCGAATTGTTTTTTGGGGGGTGAAGGATTGGGACATATCTAATTGTACAAGGAAAGTGTTTGAAAGTGTTATTTTTTTTTATCAGTTTTAGAAAATGAACTCGCCATTTCTTATTTGTAGAATTACATGTACAATTATTTGAGTGTAAGGTGAAATAGCGAAGTGTTTTAATTTCACAGATCTAGGAGAATCACATGAGAATTTATATTTTTTTGTCCCCCCCCCATCTTTAAAAAACCCCGTGTTTTTTATAAATTGATGTACCCCTCCACTGTCCTTGCTAAGAGAGAATGCTGACTTTTATTGACTTAAATTCTTGATCAAAATAAGCGCAGCATTTCAAATGTCACATATTTGTTCAGAATTGTTTGTCTCCTATAGCTCACCAATATAAACCAACTGTGATGTTAAAAATGTATGTGCCTGGTCGTCTACTAATCAGCAAAAAAAGGGGAAATAAATAAAGACGTTTCCCTGTCAACTTGTAAACATGTAATTGAGAAGTCAACACAAAAGCAACCCCCCAACAAAAACAAAACAAAACAAAAAAACAACAACACTGATTGAAAACTACGATGTGTACCACCATGCCGTCATCATGAGCAGCTCGAACTTAATAATTCGGTCAAACAACCTCAGTGGTCATTAACCCAGTGGTTTCGGCTACTACAAAACACGAAGATCAACACTTCATATTCAAAAATGCTCACTCGCGATATCAACCTAAATACAGAAGCGGAAAAATTAATCTCATTTTTTTTTTCACTCCCCCCCCCCCTCCACAAAAAAAAAAAAAAAAAAAAAATGAAAAAAATGAAAAAGAAAGACAGAAATAATCTGCCATGCATAATGAGTGGATGGAAGTTCACACGCGGTCACAGCCCAACTCTTGATAATCGGCTTAGTGAAATCTAGGGCGAAACAGCGGAGAAACCGCCGTAAGCTGTCCTTACCACCACCATCAGTCCCCGTGAACGGACTGACCTAAAAATGGGGCCCAGTAAAGAGGGAGAGAGAGTGAGAGAGAGAGAGGGAGAGGGGGGGGGGGAGAGGGAAAAAAATCCATTGGACAAAGCCATGGTCTTTCTGTCGGGCTCAATGACCAATAATCGTCTTTTCTCCGCAACCTTTTCTTCATGTAAATCACAATTCGGGACTCAATGTTCTTCGTTTCTTTTGGCTCTTCAAGGCATCCATTCTCTGGTTGTAAATTAACAATAGCTATAAGGTCATTACCGGCTCTTTGTTATTATTATTTTTTTCCTAACCTCCTTTCCCCCCTTTAAATGGCATTGCTGGGTACCGATGTTAAATAGGCCAGTAAAAAAGACCCAATACTCTTGCATTACAAACTTTGACTGAGATGTCACGGCGTGTCTTACAAATACTAAGAAGTGTTGAGAGAGAGGGGGAGGTAAAAACGAAAGAAGGTGAATGTTAATTGTTCTAAACCACGGAGAGAAATTTGAAAACAAAATAAAATAATGAAATCATGAAAACTCAAAATTTGTCCACATGTCTTTTTGTCACCCTTTCTGATGTGTATTTGATTTGAAGGGTGCATAACACCTAAATCAAGAAACGTAGTTTTTACTTTGATATTCATACCATTTTGTGTGCTCTTGTTTAGAGAATTTGAAAATTGGTGTAATCTTAAATTTACTCGAACGACTTGGAAAGGGGGGGGGGGGGTGGGTAGAGTTTTGACATTAACAAAAACCCATGATTATAAAACAAGGGGATATAACTGTACTGTATTTCAAAGTATTACGCACATTTTCATAAAGCAGACTTGTATGTTTTTAGGGAGAGACTGAAATGTTGATAATGCAGATGCAATTTCCTTCAAAATTGATCGCCCTTCAAAAGAGGAACAAAACGAACGGAAACCCCGATTCCACCACCGCAGATCTGCCGTAGATATCGTCTCAAAAGTGTGTGATTATGTTCAACATCTAAAATCTCCTCCGGAACAGTCCATAAAAAAACAAACAAACCAACAAACAAACCAACAAACAAACCAACAAACAAACCAACAAACAAAAAAACAAAAACAAACCCCCTCACTACAAAAACAAACATCTAGACTTATTTTTGCCTCGTCGATTTAACAAGTGATTAAAAACTCAATACCAATACGGCCACTTAATATGTTGAAGAGCGCCCTCATTGATGAAATATTACACCGATAAATTACATCTTATAATTTCGAGGCAGGCGCAGGAAGGATCTCCGTTTTGTCTTGGTTGGCCGGGGAGCTCCAGTTCATGTAACTGAGGAGCCACTCTCCTTTGTAGAGATGCCATAGAAGGCCCCCCACACCCTACGCACCCTCAAATTATCGTTGTGAAATTATGAATTATGTATTTGGGTATAAGATTACATCTTTTAAGGGCCGGCACATCATTGGTTTTTTTTTTTTTTTTAACGGAACAAATCAATTCATTCCGATCCGCTAGTTTCCATCTAACAACATAAAGGGATCGTGCAACATTGGGTCGATAAGAGAATTATTCATTCCAATCATCTACTTTTAAAACCACGTCACAATGAGACGATTTTTTTTATATATTTTGTTTTATCATGTGCCGATCTTCCAGTTTTGATGAAGCAAATCAATTACGCAGAAAGGGGGTGATTGGAGTCATGTTCCGATCTTCGAGTTTTTAGGAAACGTATCGCTAAGGGATGGTGCATATAATATGTCTCCACATGAGAATGCGTTTATTCCAATTCTGTAGTATTTTAAAGGAACATTACAGAATTGGTAATTGTAAAATATACTTTTGATCACAGATTTACATAAAACTTACACGGTCTAATGATGATGATAGTAGAAAACATCCCTTGAAATATTTCTGTCTGAAATGCCATATTTGATGAGAAATGAATAAACTAATTTTCCGATTGGAGTTTATCGCTCAGTGAGCGTTTTATTCGTTTGTTGAACCTATATGATTTCATGCAAATGTATAATCGGTTTTTCACTATTTTCTCGTGACCCAGATGGCCGATCGATCTCAAACTTCTACAGGTTTGTCAGTTTATGCATATGGTGGATTACATAAAGTGCTTACACTGCCAGCAACTGTTTTGTTAGCAAAAAACAATTCTGTAATGTTCCTTTAAGTAAGATTTATTACTTATTTATTTTCATCCAGAGGGGAAAGAAGAAATCAAGTTTTATAAATAGTACCTCAAAATATTAACGAATCATTCATAACGAAGAAAACACAATTGCTTATTATGATTTATCACTGCCTTTTGTCTGCGTTTTTTCACCCCCCCCCCTTGCGGGCAACATCTGTTTTTGCACAATTTTGTTCAGTCACTTTATTGAAATTAAACATTTATAAGTGAGTGGTATCAGTCAAGCTTATAATGACGTATAAACAAAACAGAAATTAACTTGGATTTGATTTGTGTTGTGCCATACAACAGTAAACAAAAATAATCAAATCGGACACAATGTCATTCCTGATAAAAAAAAACAATTATATGACAATATTATTGTTGAAAAAATATGATTTCATAAATTTTCCTTGTATTCTGTATTCCGTAACCACGACGGTTGTTTTTCGCATTTCAAAACAAGAGCATTTTCTTCAGTTGGGACGCTTGTGAATAAATTCATGTATGTTTGAACCGAGAGTAGCTAAGAACAACGTCACTGGACTGTTAATACAAGTGCAAATTTAACTGTTGTTGGCACAGGAGCTCTAATTCTCTGCAAAGTGAAACCAAAATTGTTTGCTTTGATATTATAAACAGGCGAGTGTATGAAGTTCGCTATAAAACCCACCAAGAGTAAGACTGAACATGCCCCTTTCCATGGCTAAGCAACTCATCAGAGATTGACCTTTCCATAAAAAAAATCTCTTATAATGGAAAGTAAGAATTTTATTCAGAATGCATCCTAGGTGTGGACTCCAAGTGTAAATATAAATAGCGAGGAACGCTCCATAGGTGAGAAGAGAGCTCACGGATATTAACACTCTTCTTCAGCGTGATTGACCGCCGGCTATACCGTCTCCTCGCCACTTGCTCCCCGGGACTTCACCAGCGCACGGCCGCTTCATCAACCCCGCGCTGGCTGAGAAGTGCTTAATAGTCGCGCTGTGCTGTGGACACAAACACTAGCACTTGTAATTCTGAGCGTTCTGTACACAAACAATATGACTGATGGGGGGCAAGCACCCAGGGCCAAGTTAGCAGTTTGCTCCGGGGTAAATTTTGTCTTCCAAACATGATGCTTTCACGTCCTACGATAGTGTTAAACGGAATTCTCGAGTTCTATGGCGGTATTTAAAAGTCGAGGTATGATATATGCATGTGGTTACACGGTGTGTTGTTCTGACGGTGCCGGGTCCAGCGCGACAAGTTGTGATATGATGCTGTTAAATTATCACATTCTAGGCGTAAGATACGAGGTACCATCCCAACCTGTTATGTGGCACACCTGACTATCTTATCCCTATTTATGCTTGACACGAGTGACCAGCATATATGTTGGTAGTTTATGTCTTGAAAATGGGTACTGCAAAAATACTCTTTACGGTTAAACAAATAAAAAAAGGGACTCATATTTTACAAAATTGAAATTGCCATCAGTTTGGTACACGGATTGATTGAATAGGAATGCACTGGTGCGAAAGACATTAAAGATTTCTTTGGTCTGACTCTAAGTTTAAGACAGGAAGAAATTGTCACTTTTGCAGCAACTACACATAATGAACATTATCATTCAACTCTAAGCCATGACAAACAGATCCAATCTTTTCTGAAAATCAGGATTTGTTTTTCCAACACCGACTTTTTCACAAGGAAAATTACTGTCTACCATCTTCACATTCACCCGAATTCACACGATGTTTAAGTTTTAAACTGATATTTGTTGATTGCAAAATATGCTTTTTAAATTAAACATGTACAACGTTGTGTAAAGTAACTATTGTTACTTTCAGAACACATAACAATGATTTCAATTATACGAACTGAAATGAAAGAAAACCCTTTCATGCAAGACGAGAACTGTAAAATGACTTCGCTGAACGCCGGAAGAAAACGGAAGGAGCAAGGAGAAGACATAAACCAACAGAAAAATGCACCGGCGACTTTTTCATTTATGTATCCCGTAAGTATAGAAAGGCAAAATGCCTCAAATGCGAGCATAAAACCTAAATTAACAACATGAAACTGTGATAAGGAACGATGACTTACCATTTTGTTGTTCTTTCCAAATGAAAAACAGAGAAGTTAAAACGCGACGAACAGGCACGGGTATAGGACCGTCTATATCGTCAGCAACACCAAGTATGCCAAATAGAAGCCAGCATGACCAGCTCGACTTAAAACCGGGTCGTATATTTTTGAAGGCGCAGTTTTTTTTACGAGATGTACATCCAATGGTTACTCGCACAAATATGGCCGATCCGTCGGTTACTGATCTTTCTTACTATCATCCGCCGTACAACAAAACACCACCTTGACTTGTGGTCTCTCCGAGGGAGAAGAGAAAAGACCCAACTCTCGTCCAGCCCTCCCCTCATTACCCGAATGTAAACCCAGTTTGAATTGCGGTTCTCATTGTTTAGGCCGAGGTCAAATGAGGAAACGGGGCCCCCTTTTTTTCTTTGTGTTTAAGCCTCCCCGTCAGCATGATTATCTTATAAGTTATTACCCAAAATACCCAAAAAGCTGTAGGCGTTAATTTAGAAGACTCAAAGAACCCGGTAGGGTTTTTTTTCTCTCTCTCTCCTTATTTTAAGAGAGACCGATTTTTTTAATATCGCGTTTTGATACCTCCTGTTTGTCATTATTGTGTAGTTACTTTTAATGAAAATGACGAGTGCGGCTAAGGTTACAGTTGCCCATCATGGTACAAAACGATACAACTTGTATAACTCCAACAGTGGATGTTCAAGTTGTTCCTTCCACGTTGATAAGACCTATTCTTCCATCACCACCAAAGTCCTATTCTTGTTTTAGCTCCTATTAGCCAACGCATCTTTCATTTCACAAAATAATACGTCGAGTAATAGGTTAGAAAGTGCGTTTCAAAACTCAAACAGCGCGTAATCTGTTTTCATTACAAACTCTAGCGCGGCATCCCAAGACTTTAACCTGAAATTTGTCGGTTTTTAAATAATACGAAGACGACTAAATGAACCTGGAATTGTTTGGACAAAAATTCCCTTTTTTAGCTTGAAACAAATTGGAGTTCTGTACAATAGTAAAGTGTTCACATCTTGCCGTTATAAGTCGTGATGGAGCAATAAATTCGCACCTGGACTCAAACTGGAATTTGTTTTATTTCTTGCGTAGTCAAGTGCCAGAGATGTTGGTAATTACATTGTGACCCCTTGTCAATAACAAAATACATAATCAAAGTGCAAGCTCTATTATGCCTTTTTATTAATCATATTTTACTGTTTACTCGTGAGCTCGTTCTGGGAAAGTATCTTTCAACCTGATCAATTTGTATTTGTTTCCAGTAGGACTGTGTTCAAGTTGTTCGACCCCGCTTAAAACCATTCTCACTCTGACCTGGCAAGAATGACCGGGTTTGACTGAGAACGAAAAAACAACATGGCCTCGGAACCCTCCCTTGACAACTTTTGGCGTGCGAGAATGAAAATAGCATGAACTGATCTTTTCTATGGGATTGGATGTGAGTGCATTATAGCACGTTTTCTTCATGTATGTTCGCCGTTGGCTGAAATGGCGCTGTACCCTCTGCCATAAAATTGGCGCACCAAATTATAAATGAAATGTTAAAATAATAACATGTGTAATAATAATAATCATAATCATATTAAAAATGCTGCGAAGAGGCTTTTGCATAAAAATTAAAAAAACAAACTTTTTGTCCGATATATCTTTCGAAACGCAGGCGAACGATCAAAACTGACAATCTTACTTTCGAAAATGGTCACAAAGAACCCTAAAATACACTGAAAAGGGGTACATTTTTTGAGTCAACAATTTAGATCTTACATATTAGCTTGAAATGCTCTCTTATATGTTTCATTACGCATTAATCCTTGAGATATCATAATTGACTTTACGAGAGACGCTGCTATTGAAATTGAAGTAGTTGAGGAGTTTGATAAAAAAAAAACCACAATATATTTATAGGTTCGATCATTTTTTGGATAGTAGGGTGTAGTTTGAGTGCCCATTGCGACGTCCCACCATTCCTTCGGTCGAGATTCGTGCCAAATTTAAGTTACGTATTCTCCCGCCTCAGAAAGTACTCCGGTTTCATACAAAATAAATCAGCAAATTTTCGCACGTCAACCCGCGCTCTCTCTCTCTCTCTCCCTCCCAGACCCCAAGTGTACTGCACGCCTATTACACAGGTCCCAGTGCACTTTTTTTCTCCCCAGTAAATTGAATTCATTGTACACCATTGACTGATACCAGTTCATCAATTAAGTAAGTTAACAAGCATCACCTCCAATGCCACGCTGTGAACAAGACGCAAACGTTCAAAGACTAGACAAGGGAAGAAAAGAAAGAAAGAAAGAAAAAAATATATATAATGCCGTTATCACGCCAATAAGTGACACACGCTCATTCACGTACACACAGGCGAAGATAATCACAAATCCCACTGACATTGACGGAGTGTAGACATTGTTATCCATCACACGTGAATAAATTCTCCCCCCTCTTTTTCAATTCTTCAACTAAGGTGATAAGATTATGGTGTGTGTGTGCTTTTTTTTTTTTTTTTTTTTTTTTTTTTGGTAGAAAATCTCTACCACCAAGTGTCTACCCGGACAGGCGGTGTTCCTACAAAGGGGTTTCTTCCGGAACACTGCACCGACCAACAATTAGCTACAAGTAATTCCATTTAACGGCCACTTCGCTTGCTCGGTACAATTCCACCGGGGCGAGGGTGGTGAAGAAGCAACGCAGCAAGAAATGTTATTAGAAGATCATGTATGTGAAATTGATTGTTTGTTACCCGTTTCTGGATTACTGTACGTCACCGGGCTCGCGCGGGGTTGTAATCACAGGGGGAAGACGTGCATTGTTTTCATTGCAAAGGCTTAATAACCGGTAATTATCATCGGGGACAACAGAAAAATGGGGGGTTTGGTCGGATGAGTAAAGCGGATCATTTCGAAACGATGTGAAGAAGATGAATTGCAGCCGGACTGTATTTTGTCAATTGTGGCCGCGGCCGGGGAAAAAAAAAGTGAATGCACTATGCATGAGGCGTAGGTTACGGACAAAGCTGGTGCCGCTTGTCTGATTCCCGCCCCGATGTTTGGTAGGTGCATTAATATCAAATTAGTTAAGTGCCCTGCACTTAGTGTGTCATTAAATTTAGTTTGATTGTGGTGATAATGATAAAGATGAGACGGCCGAGTCGTGGGGGATGTCGCGTAAAGCGCACGCACGGAGAACAAAAAAAAAAAAATGGAGCATCGCCTCGTACGCAGTTTCCTTTACAACGAGAACATTTTTTCTGTGAACCTCACCGAGCCATTTAACAAGAATTGTTTCTGAAGTGTTCAGGAATCATTTTGTCAGGTGTCTCCTACAGAGATTTCCTACACCTTTGGGTATAGATGTGCAGCTGTTTTTACAGGTTTCTATTGTTTTGGTTGGGAGCTCGCCGGTTGAGCATGTACCCGTACGCGAGGAAGGAGAGCGTGGGACCTTGCCCGGGCTTCCTTGCCACGCGCACCTTGCAAGAGAAGCTTCCAGACACCACGGAGCGCCGCCATAACACCGGATAGTGGTATCAGTGGTAGAGACATAAGTCCGCGTTTGTAAAATGATTTTACTTATACCAAACACCGACACTCGGGGTACGTTAATCAATAATCTCTATTTTGTAATTTAAGGGTGGTATAACAAGCGAGAGGCGCAAATCACATTACTGAGCTCGTTGGGTTTTGTAAAGGCAGTCTCCGGGAAAGACTAGCACACGGGGAAGCCGAACCGAGGGGGGCTGGCGCGGCATAAACCGCTGACTCGCACGCTACAGCCCTGGTGAAACACCAAGCCCCAATCAATCAAGTTAAGTGTTCTCCATCGGCCGGCCTGACTACCCCGTCTCAGATGTCAAACTATATTGCAATTTTCACACATACATATGAATGAGGGAAACATTGGCCCTTTTTTCCTCCGTCGAGGTATCGAGTGTCTCAAAGGAAGACCGGTGATCGCCGAGCTTTGTCGGCAGGGTTTGGCCAATCAATGCGAGTATCCCGACCGGCGTGTGAAGCCAGAAGAACCCACCACAATACCCGGTGATAGCAAGGTGATAGGAAGGTTGAGAGGCACTCTGGAGTAACATGATATGGCCATCTAACTTCTTCGGGGCAAAGAAATTACAGGGAACATAATGCGTGGAGAAGAATAGTAGAGTAGAAGTGCCAGGGTATGGAACGGCTAGAGAACTGGGGTTTACAGGGAACGTGCCCAAAGGGAAACGCTAGAAAAACAGAACCATAACGCCCCAGGGAGCCGATGAAGCGCATTGAAGTTGACTCTATATATGTCTCATGTTGTCCATGCTTTGTGAAAGAGAGACGGAAATGGGAGTTCCCGGATGTAGGGTGGTAAAAAAGTGACACAATATTAAGAAACTTTACACTAAAGTTAAACCGAATGTGAATACCCCCCCCCCTCAAAAAAAAAAAAAAAAAAAAAAAAAGAGAGAAAAAATGTGTCGCCAACAACCAAAATTAGAGAAGTACATACACTAAAACCGATATTGGCAGATAACAAACCACAACCCAGCAGAGAGACAAATGTTATTAGTAGGGTATTTGGTGGTGACTTTATTTTCTTTCTTAGGTAAAATTTAATATTAACCCAGTTTAATATTTGCTTTGACTTTTGTTTCGTCATCGATGTTTGTTTGCAATTTTTACAGTCGACATTCAATGCAGAAATTATCAAATTAAAGAATTGATATATATGTGTATTTATTTAACGCTGAAACATTATACGGATATGCTTTTGTTGAAAACATTTCACCGCGACAAAGCAAAACAAACAATTTCCAAATTCGCCCGGCTCGCCATCCAAACCCCAACATGCCCAAAGTTATATTTGCGAACTCCGTTTTTATCATTTTATTTATTTTGTCTCTTTTTTTGTCTTTCTTCTTCTTCCTCTTGGTATCCCACTTTTCTGCATAGTCATTTTAGTATCTGCAAAACAACCCGATCCGTCGGCCCCGCTCCTTGATTCCCGTGTCACGTTACCTCTCAAGATGCAAGGAAGGCATGGAGGCTGAATGGAGTGTGTGGACTGGCTACTTCACCGCTTCCTCCTAGCGTACGTGACCAGCCGACAACCGACGGGGTTAGCCTCCCCCCGTCCGTCAGAAGGAAAGAAAAAAAGAAGGGAAGTTTGGATGTAGAGAGGGTGGAGAGGGAGAGGGAGAGAGAGAAATAGAGAGAGAGATGGGGAGAGGGGGGAGAGAGAGAGACGGGGGGACGAGTGCGGGCGACGACAGGTGAATATACATCCCCCTTATCAGCAAGGGGGGCCAGGGTGGGTTAGCAGGTGTTACGAGCGACGGGGGGACAGATGAGGGGGGGGGGGATAGAGTGAGTCACGGGCGTTTTGAATGAATATCACTGTATTAGTTACATTTGGCAGTGGAGGAACGTTGTATTTCAAACAAAAAATAAATAAATGGAAATGAAATGAAATTATAAACGCCGGTCGTTCATGTCGGTGGGTAGATGACATGGTCGGAATGTTAGCACCAGAACATGATTGGTCACGTGTCAGACTCGTCTAAAGGGTGAGGGCGTGTGTCCGGCTGATTCGAAAGTTGATTTAGTCGGATGACGGAAATACTGACCCCCTCTCTACATTGGGGAGGGGTGGGGGTCGATGTGACACCGAAGGCCGTTCAGAAGTGTACCGAATTCCATTTTAGCGGTCAAAGGAACAACACCCGATGTTGACCGATAAGGGTTGAGTATCAATTATATTAAAATTGTGATCTTGAATTGAGCACACGGTTCATTTATTTTTAAGTCCAAAACGTACACACTGGATCTGCACTGTTCACTACAGGGGTCAAACACGATGATTTATGTACTGCCGGTATGCACATTAAACACATGCGCAAAACGATCGCCCCAAAACCTGTACAGGTTGGCCATATTGCATGCAGCCTGACTAGGCACTATTATGATTTTGTAATGGACTTATTGTTCTCTTTAAACAAACAAAATATTATCACATTTCCAATGACGGTTATTTTGGAATGTTTGTAAGGGGGGGGGGGGGTTGCGGTGGGGGCAGCCGGCAGGTGCGTATGACCTCCCGTCACGATCATCCCAGGACCGGGAGGGGACAGTGGCAGCGAGCGAGAGAAAGGGAGGGGATTTCGGTTGCACCTGGGGATGGATCATGGACAAAGTTAAGCGCAGGTTTGAGCCTTTGGGATCTCTCGATGATTTAATGTTCCATCAGTTTCAAGTCCTCGGTGATTAAAGTCCATTTTGATGAGCTGGTGGATTCGGTATGCACCTGTCTAGTGAGACATCATGGTGAAGCTGCACCGTGCCTTATGGAAGGTTCTAAGGGGGGAACTGCCGTTGAGCGCATCCATCATTGTCACCAGTCAAAGCCTCCCCACCAAAAGGGGCGAGGCAAATGACGAAATCAACAGAGGAAAACTGTGCAAAGGTCCGGACAATTACAGACCACACCCTGAAATATCAGCCCTATCGAGTCCCCTCCCAAGAAGGAGGGGGGGCGGTCAGAAGAACCCAAGTGGCTTCGGTAACATGTTGATCCATATAGATTCACTTACACATTGATATGAGGTAATTGATTATGACACTATTTAGTCACAAAACAAATATACAAGAAGACACACACAAAAAGAAATGGCCGGCGATAGTGTGACTGTGATAACAGAAACGGGAGGCAGCGAGCTCGAGTGTTTAATCACTTTAAATTAGAAGAAATGTTGAGGTCCCTGAAGTTTGCTGCACTAGCCTTTAAAAAAAAAAAAAAAAAAATGACAGGTAAAATGGGGGTAAACATTCGGCACTAATTTTCACGCCAATGTCGTCACTACCCGTTGATGGATACGTTTTACCCGAGGCGCGTGAAAATAAAACAAAGTGATCCTCGCGCGCTCTCTCGCACACACATTATCAAAAATAATTTTGCGGAGTGACTAGCTTTATTGTGATTGGACGGGTCACGTGTCCCCATTCGACCAATGGAGGCCCTCAGTGGAACGGGCAAGACATTTTACAGATGGCCCCCTTTAATCCACACAAAGAGCCATCTACCCAGCCTGATTTGATTAAACAAATCTTTTCGACTTCTTGCCTTCAAATTAAAGTGAAATGCTTGAAATATTACACTTCCATTCTCGTAGTCATATACGTGCGAGGCATAATCACTTGCACAGTAAATTTACTTAAGTTGGTTATTGTTCAATCTATATACATAGCCTACAGCAACCAGAGAGGCAAGCAGAAAGTGAGCTAGACTACACACACACACACGCTGAGTATCAAGCCATAGCACGAAGCCGGGCCTCAACTCCCGGACAAAGCCCCCTATGATCCCACAATGCAGTGCGACAAAAATGGGTTAATGAGGCTGGCTGACATCGAACTTATGAGTCTCGTTGCCATCGCTGGTCTCAAGAAAAGGGTGAGAAAAAAACCATAACACACACAAACACACACGGAAAAAAATGGAGGAAAGGAGAGAGAGAGAGAGAGAAAAAAAAAGCACCACACACACACACACATATATAGACAGGGAAAGGAAAACCACGACAGGCTGCCGGAACAACAACAGCTAGCCCCCCGGCTGAACTCATGAGAAATGGCAAGAACTGTAATGGCGAAGAAGCAAACTCGACAAGTAAGGTAACCAAGAAGAAAAAGAAGAAGAAGAAGAGGAGAGCGGGAGAGTGAGGGAGGAAGAAAAAAAAAAAAAAAAAAAAAAAAAAAAAAAGACCCGCGCCATTTTTGTTTTGCCACGGTGCTCGTAAACGAATCACGGAGTGAGATGGGGAAGAACTACCGTGGGCATTTACGCAGACGGCCAGATGTGGCAGTGGCTGGCCGGGTCTGGGGTATGAGGGGCGAAGAGAGAGAGGGGAGAGAGAGAGGAGGAGAGAGAGAGAGAGAGAGAGGAGAGAGAGAGAGAGAGAGAGAGAGAGAGAGAGAGAGAGAGAGAGAGAGAGAGAGAGAGAGAGAGAGAGAGAGAGAGAGAGAGAGAGAGAGAGAGAGAGAGAGAGAGAAGGAGAGGAAGAGACGCCGCAGCGAGGAGGATGAAATTCGTGGGACTCGGTCCTAAATAGAATATTATACGGAATACGGTAAAAGGTCATCCACTGGCTGTGGATAAACGAGAGCCGAATATGATAAGGGCAGCTTTATAGTATACATGATGACATTCAGTGAACTATAGTGCAACATCTCATTGAATCATGATTACATCGAGAGAAGGACGGTGTGTTTAAGAAACGGATGGAAACAGGAACATAATGAGGAAAATATCCCGAACGCGAAGCAAAATGTACATTTCGCTTGGAGAACAACATACTATAATGGACTATTGCATGTCAAATACTGTGTCTTAATATAATAAACTCCATACGCCTCGTTAAAACAGAGTGAATCACAAAGTATTGTATTTGTTGTTAAGTCCGTCCAAAATAGGTAAATTAATATCGGTCAACAACTGTGAAGAAATTAAACTATTTCGTCATTCAAAACACTTGAACTATTTTCTCTCGAAATCAATAAAAACAGTTCCCACTTTTGTTGACAACACTTATAGGCCCATTATTACACTCTGAAATAATATGGTTATTACATGCAAATAAATAGCCCACCCCCTTCCAGTTGCGAAACACAAGTAAAAATGTATTGCAATTAGACGCAGGGACGCTGTGTTTACGGACGTAGTAAAAGTGAGCTGAACAGTTGGCGAAAATATCAAAACATTTACATGTTCTATTGATATAGTTGCGTTTGTTCTGCTCCCGTAGCGGCCGATTCCTCCTAAATACATTTCCACAACTGTAATGCGTCTGCATTGTATGATAAATCAATTCTGCCATGGTGAGTTTCGGTAAACACGAAGGTGGGGAATGTCTGCATTGGTATGGGCAGGCAAGCCTGAAAATGATTCGATTAGAATAAAACACGTGGACAACACTACAGCTGTGCCAACAGCACCTTGAGTCTCTAACCTCGTTTTTTTTTTTTTTTTTTTTTTTTTTTTTTGGATGGCGGGAAAGCGAGGCCGTGTCCGATTTGAAGACTTCGGCTTGCGGCTACGGCTAGAGCACACAGCAACTGGCCCATTCTCAGTCACTGCTGCAGCAACTGGAAGCCAACAGCCGTAGCCGGAGTCGCTCAATTCGGATACGGCATGACCTCTTTTTGGGGGGTCCCTCTCCACATGGAAGCCGCCATTTTGATTGTGGCGTCGCAGTGAGCACACACGTCATGCAGTACTCGCCGAACGAATCGACATGCACGTTTTGTGGGTTACTTATTGGGCATTCATTTGGTTACCAGTGAAATTGAATGCTTCGTTCGTTTTGTTAAGTAATGTTCAAATAGACGCTGAAGTGAAATGTTGTACGGCAGACTGCAGGTTTTTTTAGCACCCAATCCATCTTTTTGAAGAATCATTTAAACAAAATCGTCAGGCTGTCAATAACTATCAGTGCGTAAGTTTTAGACATTGTGTTTACATAAAAAACAACGCATTGGAATAACACTGGTAGTAGAAAATGCTTCTGCTCGCAAAGAGAATATTAGTATAACGTACAGAATTAATGAAAAACACAAGTGCTGTACTTATTGTTTTGGGGGGGATCACTCGAGTTTTAATTAATGAATTCAACTATTTATATTTTCTAGTTACCCGTTATTACACCCTTAATTTGTTTGTAGGGGGGGGGGGGGTGTACTACACAAGTTTGCCATTACATTAACAACTTAGTCCCAAACTGTAAATCATGTGAGTTTGTTTAATCGATCGACTGAATTCAGTCGGGTTTTCCCATTACCCAGAAGACTAAAGTTAATTTCCACGACACATCAGGTAAAACTTGCAACATTGCAACAGTGACGAATTATATCATATCCAACGGCTACTCTCTCATTCCATAATGGTGTGTGTGTTTGTTGTGTGTGTGTGTGTGTGTTTGGGGGTAGGGGCAGTCCACAAATAAAACTGTCTCGGAGATCCCAATTGTCTACTGTGCGTGGAAATTGTCACAGCACTCTATGTTTACAGTGACCTTAGAGTCAAACATTTCCAGTTTCACACTTCGATTAAATGCAGATTTTACGGGCGGATGGAGTTAAGTAATTTTCAAACAAGCGAAGTGGCATCTATTTTCCTGGGGGCAACTTTACACGGGTTTAGGGTACAAACTGTGCCATCTTTTCCCCCGGGCTGCCATGGCATTATCCCCACCGGTGCTTCCCTAACGGTTGGATGGGTATGTATACCGTTCGGGGCGAAATGCTGCGGGGGAGATGCGCCTCCGAGCGAGCCAACACTGCTGAACAAGTCTCGAAAATCGGTTAGTGCATCGATGTACCTTTACGGTAAAACGACCAATTTATTCAAGCCTAACTCCTCACCACATCCCCCCACGCGAGATTTGCCCGGTGAAAAAAACTGCCCACCCCCCCCGTAATAGACTAACTTGTACTTCTCCTTTCTACACACACTATTGTCCTGATTGACTGTTGTCATGGAAACGGAGCGGAAAAATTCAACACAAGGGGTTTTGCCGCCGTTTTCTTTTTTTTTTTTTTACGGTGGCACATTCCGGCGATTAATTCCTCATCGCACAAGGCAGAAATAAATTCAGTGACAAAAATTCAGTCAGTCAGTCAGAAGGAACAAAATGATAACGCAACATAAGCAGCATCTAGACGCGAGCACAAAAATATACGAAAGTCACGACAGCGTGAAGTCAGTATGACAAACATTTTACACCTATGGCGATAATTCTGTTTTTGTTACCCGTTGGGGCGGTCAGAGCGGAGGCTACCATGCAAGTCAGGGGGGCAAATGGAATGACAAAGACGACTTCAAAGAAATACAACATGCTAGCCTCCTCAGATACACACACGCGCGCAGAGAAAAAATTAGCTTCGCATGTGAGTGCACTTTTGTCGCTAAAAACTTATAGATTTCTTGCCTTAGTCAGAATTTTACCTGATTCAGCTTCAGGAACTTCGGTACTCTCATCTCTGACTTGCTTTTAAACAAGAAGAAGACCAAAAACACTCTCTCTCTCTCTTTCATTAAAAGCAACAACTAGGAACGCCATGTTTATCCTCCTCGGTTCTTGTTAAAACTGATTTGCAACAACGCGAGCTGCCGTTTGCGTATTATTAAACTCGAACGTTAGAGGGCGTGTATGGACTCTGTTTGTTTATACCCTTTGTGACGTCAGTTCACGATTTGATTCGTTAAAAAAACAAAACATCAACAGCATATATAAACAAACTAACAAGAACATGCTTGGCACTTGAACGGCTGTCAACAAAGTGACACATGTGGGACGATTAAGAAAACGTGAATAAAAGAATCAGCAATAAATCACTTGGCAATCAATCATCCATCTTTTTTTATCAGTCACAAAAAAAGAGGAGGAAAAAAGAAGAAAAGAAAAAAAGACGCTTCCCGCTTTGTGAAAATGATTGCGATACAATGTTATCATCTACCCGCCCCTTTCAAAATTAACTCAAGTATCATTTCATTGTGAGGGAATCTCATGTGGTGCTCTGTGCGAAGACGGACTTTGTGCGGACGAGGCCTCCACGGAGACGCGATGCAATTTCACCGCGTTAGTCTACATCACAGTTGACATTTTAAACTGCGGAGCGTTAGTTGTTTGATTCGATATTGAATGTCATGTACGCTGGACATTTGTTATGATGCGAGATGACGACGAGATTCCCTGGATGTGATTGCCATGGTGATAATATGACCCCCGTCTCCCACGCGTTCTCTTTTTGTGTTGGCATCGGCAGCCGGGACAGCAGGAGGAGAGAGACGGCCTAGCTTTCGCGCCAAGCAGCGCTTTTTGCTCATTACTCCCCCACCAATGAAGTAGCAAAATTAGTTGCGTAGATTAATTTCGTCGCATGTAGCTGGCCCAGGTTGGATAATTCCAAGCATCTTGATATAGATGATTTCCCTGTGTCCGTAGGCGAGGCGGTGTAGCGTTGCCTTTTATTACATAATAGAAAAACATTAAGGCATGCAATAGGAAAATGAAGGTTATAGGATTGAAAGATGACGTTTCACGCGACTGAAACTATATACCAATGCTATTATCTCAGCATGCTACGTGTTCGCTAAATCAGACCGATCACGAGGAGAGCGAATATGGCTCAATAACCGTGCAAAGCCTTCCGGTTGTGGCCGAGGGCCTCCTGAGTGGCGCCCTTGTCCTCGCACCTTTATCAAGTCATTCCAACGGCTCCCGTTGCGAGGGGTAACGCCGCGCCGAGCGCGCGCTTGTAAGTCGAGATTTGAGTATCGCATGCGGTTTTGCCACGCTAGATGATATTACAAGATGGCGTCCAAGTCAATCCACTTGGCTCTGCGCACGTGAATGCCACGGTACCATACTCACGTACGGCCTGGAGATTTCCGCTTTTGAATGTGCTAGGGTCGTTTACTGCGGAGACAGATTTCTCAGTGCGAAGGACAACAACTATCTTCGCCCGTAGCCGGAAGCCAGAGCTTCTGGCAGGAAAGTCGGGCAATCTTGCCCAAGGGTATATCACTTTAATGCATCTCATCACACGTGTTAAGCTCTACAACTCTTTACCGGTGCACCCCCCCCCCTCTCTCTCAAGCTAAAGACGCTGCGGCACGTTTGGCGTTTGAGCTCACGATGAGGAACTCTTGGCGACGCGCGGGTCATCATTCTGGCAGACTTAACAATAGTCTCCCCTCCCCCCCTTGTGTGTAGACCCTCTTCTAAACGATGCCCCCAATGCACCGTATACGCAGATCACCCCCCCCCCCGCCGTTCCCGAAATGAAAACAAGCTGGAATTAATTCATACTACATCATGGGGTATGACAACGCCTGGAAATCAGGCCACGTTCTAGCTTGAAGCACATCTGAGACAGGCGTATCCGCTGTTTAGGGCTATAGCTGTGATTCAAAACGACAGATAAAGGGGATGTCTGCGTTATAGGGGAAACACAGAACCCCGAGCAGTCGCTGACAGATCTCATTTTTAGGTGAATCAGTCATATCGATGGACTTTCATTTTAGGTACGTGTAGCCAAACCGCAGCTAATTTGTGTTAGCCTATATATTTTCACGACGGCGGTTTAATATGATGGGCATACACTTAAGCGATGTTCAATTGGTTTACAGGCTCAGAGATCGGTCACCAATGCAATACAAAAAATACACCGTACTATTTGCCCAATTGAGATTTGCAGCCCGTGTTCAATTTATCCAACAAAATAACAATAAATAAAAAATAATAAATAAATAAATAATTAAAATGAAATTAGATAAAACTCTACTAAGAAAACAACTTACAAGTTGATAATGTTTATAGTTATTGGATTGCTTTTCCTACAATTATTATCATGACAAAGGCCAAGTAGAAAAGTCCCTTTGATGTATATTTTGATGTATTGTATACAGCATAATATGTATAATTAGTAGGGGAGATGGCCTTAGCTTTCGATCCAAACCGGACCTTCGTCAGAGGCATAAACAAGCACCAACGAAAACATATCCATTATACATGTGTATATATAAAATTATAAAGTAAACAAACAAACAAACAATTATGCTTGCACTATAATGGTAAACACAAACACAACCCCTCTGTCGATAAAAAGCAAATATTATGTTCTCTCCATTTGAGTAAAAGATGGCTACCGTCAAATTCCTTTAAAGGGAGGGTATACCTTTGGTTACTGCTCAAAAAACTAATGACAATAAAAACTTACTTGGTAAGAGCACTGCAGCTGTTAACAATGTACACCATTTTGGGGAAAAAACATTCCCTTCTAAGGAATGTGGTTTCAGAGAAAGGGATTCAAAACAATTTCAATCTGAGAAAACGTTTTATGCTTGAAACTTTCTCAGATTGTGTGGACATAACCACTCCAGATTTTCGGCGATATCTCAAAAACTCTACCACATTTTGAAATGAAATTTTCACAGGTTAGTTTTATTGTATGCATCTACATTAAGATCGAACCGTTTTAAAAACCAATGGTATACTTTGCCTCTAAACACCCCAACACATAAATTGTCTCTTAAGGTTTCAGGTTGCCAGTTTTTTTTTCTTCTTCTTCTTTTTTTCTTCTTTTTGTTTTCTTTTTTAATAATCACGCGGTCATTTCTATTGTACCAATCATCAAAACGAGTTCCTGCTCGTGGACCAACATTCCAAATTTGTTCTTCTAGGAAAACGTTCCCAAATAAGACTCTGAAAAGTTACTTTGCTCACAGACTTCAGGCTACGAATCATCTGGATTTTCACTCTAAACGGCGACTAAAAGAGGCTTGATTTGTTGTTGAATTTGTCGAGAAAAGTTGGCACCGATTTCGATGGACTATGTATAGACCTGACATTTTCATCAAGTTCATCCCCCGTGGATTTTGAGCCAAAGGATCGTCCCAACGAATATCTGAATGAACATTTTAGTATAATTTCCAGGGGAATTTAGGATTCAGACGTTGTTAAAAAGTTTAATTAGTTTTTTTATTAATGTTTTGGTAACTTTTTGTTCTCATGGCTGCTCATTTACTTGAAAGCTTTGGAGAGATACTAAATTACCGCACTTAACTGCGAGCACTTAAGCAAGTCTACGTTTTCTACTACAGATGCATGGGTTCTGCACATAAGTAGCAGGAACTAGCCGGAGGGCCGGCGCCTTGAGGTTATAAGAGTTAGAGTCCATCGGCTTCAGGATACCATTCCCGAGCGTAGTCTACTCGGATAGTAATTATTTATTTGATTTTGTCCTGTACGGACTGAGCCTTGATTGTAAATAAAGTACTATAGAAACAAGAGTAATATACCATGTCGTCACTGACGTCAATGCTGGGTCACTTAAGATAACTGTTAGAATTCTGCAACTGTGACTAACATGCATATTGGTCCATCGAACATTTTCAAAAGTTGTAATTGCTGCTGTGGATGGCTTGGAATACTGTGGGTCAATTTAACATGCAAATCACTACAAGAGCAGGGATAGTTTGTTTTAAATGATAATGAGGACGATCGCTCGGCCTTATGCTTTTTTTTTTACGAGTCGGCGATTTCCTACCGTGACACTTCACCATCTTCGCGCTGTGTAGTCGTATATGCAAATGTACATCTCGCTGTGCGTAAATAAACTCAACTCTGCATAAAATACGCGATGAGATATTCAAATTGGGCAATCATCCATCCCTTGCCATTTTTAATGCCCTTTTGTGTGTTTATCGGATTGACGGTACCAGCATTCCAGCGAGCCTCGTCCCGTTGCACACCAGGAAAAGTCGCTCCCCCCCCCCCCCACACACACCATCATCTTCCCCGTCGCATCTCCGCCGGGTCCCACGTTGAATCAGTTTAGTGGCAATTACAAACTGTCGCCGTTTAGGCGAAAAAGTCCGCGGGCGGATTTCTCGCGGCTCTCTCTGTGCGACCCAAAGGCGGCGCTAGAGGCGATCTCTAATGAAGCTTGGAGCGCCAACCGGCGGCGATGCATCCCCGGCTACGCACATTGCCCGTTGACTCTCTCAAGCGAATAACTTCATCAGAGAAGACATGAGCATCAGTGAGACACGACTCCGTTGAGGCCTTATGGCTGTGTGTGCGGCCAGGGAGTTTTGAGGGGGGGGGGCGCATTTACGCTGAAGGAACACTTTCAGAATGTGTTATCATTTAAATGAACGGTAATCCAATTTGGAAACCACGCTGGCTGGAGTGTTACACCATTAAAAAGAGCTTAAACATTTATCTAATTCGATAACGCAATCAAAATACAAATTGCACACGGCCGTAATACCTTGCATAACCTTCCTATAAGGTAAATCCCATTGCTAAGTAACAGAAACATCTTATCAATAAAAACAACTTTGAAATAAGAATACCGCTGGTTTTGAGGTTTGTTTGTTTACACAGAACAGGAAAATACACTGGCCCCGGAACAATTTGATTTAAAATGTTTTACTTTACTTTTACGGGTTGTCGTGTTGTTTCAAAGTGCCCTTTCTATGAGTTGAACACATTGTTTCTTAAAAGGCTTACATAATATCAATGCCGGAATATGTCATACAAGACGAATCAAATCTCAAAGAGATTGGGACATTTAAAGGCAACTAAATGTTGTTGTTGTTGTTGTTGTTGTTGTTGTTTTGTTTTGTTTTTAAGTTGTTAAGACAAGTTATAGCGGTGACACAAGCTTTAATTCCGTTTGACTTTTCGAAACACAATCATGAAAAACTCCCTTGTTAAACTCACAAAGCCTCTCCCTTTAAAAAATTATGGCGCAGTATAATCTGTTTTAAGAATTATAAAACCATCACATTATTGCTCGGATACTGTTCGTAATCGGGCGATCCGGTACCTAAGACACCCTGTTTAGCAATCCCAACTGATAAACACATAGCAGTCACAGTCAGCTGCTTCGAAGTGAATAAAAAGCCAAGACTTATACCATCACTTGACTTTCGACCACTTGAACTCCGACCAAACCAAAAGTGCCTCTTCTTTAAAAAAGTATGTTTTCATATAGTAAACCAAATCTTATCTGGCCATTATCTCCGTAGGAAAAGCCGACAGAATCCTTCTGGTCACTCCAAGAAAACTCAAGCCCCCCAGAATGATATGCATTTTGATAATGACGTGTACATTGAATCTGTGATATGTCTAAAAGATAGGGCAAGTGACCACCGCTGGATGGACGTTGACTTTCTTTTTTTTCCTTTCAATTATTGACCCGCTGTTAGGGAGAGCCAAGAAATGTTAGTCAACACACAGCAGATGCACTTCTATCATCAGACGACTCGGTGTGTCGCCACTTTATATCGGCCGTAGAGCCGTGGCATGTGTTCGGTGCGAGCTGCTTAAAGATGGGGGGCAAGATGCAGAAGTCATCTTGAGGATGCAGGTCTGATGGCGCCTGTAACCCATACCTCAGAATCGGGGGGGGGGGGGGGTGACCAGGGTAGTTTGGCCTGCTAAGTCGATATGTCCTCTCGGGGTCAAAGGCTGGGAACTCCGAATCGGTCTTGTGGTCTTCGGAAGTGAGTTTGGTCATCTTGAGAAGACTGTCGATATGTTTAACATTTACAGTTGTGATAAGATGTCTCAATTATACCATGAATGAAATATCTTAGTATTAAACGCTACTTCGGTCACACGGGGGTGGGGGGGGGGCGCAGTCACAGAAGGGCAAAAATATTCACCGGACTAGTTTTACAGATTGTCACATCGAAAATGAGTCGAGTACATTGAATCAACCCACAATGTAAGAAATACCGATTCGCAGGCCGATGAAGGCATCAGTCGAACGTTGTCTAAGTTTAAAGACAGTTCACTAACATACTTTACCCCATAAACGGAACAAGCGAACAATTGAGCATAAACTCCAACACCCTGGCTGCTCTGTACATTATTCAAGAGAGATCTGGAGGGAGTTTAATCAACATAAATAATGCACAACATTCTCATCCAATTTGACCAAATGAATACTAACGTGTTTATCTATTTTTCTTAAAAGCTGCACCGTCAAAACGTACAGTCAATGTCACTTCATTCATGGACGTTTACTGGATGAGTAATGACCAAGAATGGATGCCGTTTCCTCCACAACACGAGAACTGTTCACAGGGAACTTTGTTTCCCCAGGCCCTAACTGTCTTACGATATTTCCCCCCTTAAATGTCACAAGAATGACGAGAGTATACAGCCACTCATACCTGGAGAGCTAAACTATACAACATTGTAGAATGTCAGTTTGAGGGCAATACCCGGGCATCCCCCTCTCCCACCACCAAAAAAAAAAAATAGACATTCTACATCAACTGAGAAACCGAGTAAACACAAGTCTCAATGCTAAGGTAACCACTCTCTCCTTCTCTCTCTCTCTCACACACACGAGACAAACACAGCTTCTATTGATTTGGTTTACGTCTCTTTGAATCAATATGATGCACGGCATTATTTGATGATAAAAATACTATTGTTGGTTAGCTTACGCTCTTTGAATCAAGATCAGGTAAATAAAATGGGTATTTGGGTGGGATCTCTGTTTCTGATGAAGATACACTGACGACTTCAAATAGAAAGTTCGTATATCATTTATATTGTTTATTGTTATAAATATTTAATTTTGCTGCCGATGTGCTCTTTATTAGTCAAACATTTTCTGGATATTTCAGCATAGCTTAATCCATAATTTGTGTATTGTGATTAACAAAAACAGATGCTTTTTACACTGAAACTTACTATTAAACCTCTTCAACCGCAAGTGCAAACATTATGTTCATTGAGGGAAAGAACACCAAGTGCACAGGAGGTCAGTTTCTTGTGAAACAAACTTTCTGTTTTCATAATTATGTCATAAATGCTCCTTTTCTTTTTTTAAGTCCGCGGTTTGTCATTGAGTAGTCTTGTCTTTAAGATCGTATCTTTACCCCGTTGTTCTCTAACCGTGTCCGGTACCCACTTATTTCGTCAGTCAGCGTGAGAACCTATGGCGTTTTAACTCCTAAATGAAGGTTAGATCTGAAAGTGACCTTTTGGCTTAATGAGAACATCGAGGGCGCTGCATACGCCGAGTCCGAATTCGCGGCTGTGGCTGTGGCTGTAGCTAAGGACGTTGCTAAGGACACAACGCATGTCAATGTGACGAACGAGCCGCAGCCGATAACTCGGACATGGCCGGAGTTTAGATGCTTAGCAGGAACTAACGTTGGCGGAACGACTGGCAGGCTTAGATATTAGCAAAACTCCATGTGTGCGGGAATTTCGGCCCCCAGGGCCAGACCTGACGACCCCATCAAAATGACCCAACTTTGCCCCTGATGGAATCTGCACGGGTTTGACCATGGGATGAAGGAATTCAAACCCGGTCCTTGGTCTGGCACAAAAATGAACTTCCAGTCCCAGAGAACGAAGTGCGGGGATTTTTTTTTTTTTTTTTTTTTTTTTTTTTATAAGGATGCGGTCGTGACAACCGAGAGTTCCTTTACTAGACAGTTAATCCGTTATTCACCCGGCCAGAGAACCCATGGTTTGCACTGCCCCCCCCCCGTCCACTGTGTTCTCCACTCACTGTTTCCAGGCCACTTTGTTTCTCATAATTCCCACTTTCAAAATGAAAAATATTAATTGGCACTCACCAAAGTAACACAATTTAAAACTGCTGTCACCGTGACTCTATTCGATAGATGGAGTGTTTCTACTTTAATACAAAATACTAGAATAAATAAAAATAATAATAATTAAAATTATAATTTGAAAACAAGTTGTTAAATGTTGACTGATCTAAGAGCTTTTAATTTCAAACTGGTAAACACTTGCGATCAATGTGACGGGTTGTGATAACAGATTGGTAAACAAATACATTCAAAAAAAAAGGGAGGAAAAGATGAACTTTTCCCGTATGTTTTCAAACTTGTTTGCTCCCGTAATTCCAACAACTGACTTTTAGTGTGGAGGATCAGACATTCTGGAGTTGTCGACACCGGGATATAGGTATGCCCGTATACGAAGGGTCCAGGGCCTGGCAGAGGGGAAACACATTAAAGGAGCACGGGGTCAGGAAGCCCCGAGCACGGGGTCTCTTACCCCGACATCTAACGGAGCAAACATCGGGGTAGGGTTGTACATCTCATCGGTCATTGAACCCCACACTTCCACCACCACCACCACCACACACAACCAAAATTCCATTGGCGGATTCGATTTCAACTGCCCTCTTCGACTTCAGTTTTTTTTTTTTTTTCTCCTTCTTTTTCTTCTTCTTCACTGCTTGTTGTCTTAACGTTAGACCACACTAAATCAAACCGATTTGGGGATACGGGAGCGAAGGTAGGATAGTGTGTGTCGTTTTGAAGTGTCAAATGGAGTGGTGTGGGTAATGCGACTTAATGCCGGTAAATCGGTAAGAAAAACATAACCCTTGGTTGCGCGGGATGATCTCTTGATTAATGGCATGTAGAGTCGCAGGTGAGAGCTATTAAGACGCCAGGCCCTGTCTTAATCCTTAGGCCAAACTTAATCAAATCATGTCCAAGTTCATTGTTTCTTAAATAACTACTGCGGGACAGCTTCGGTTATTCGGCCATTAGTATAATGCTTTGTATTATAAACCTATTTACCACCAACTTAATCTTGGCGAGTTCAAGTTCTTGTTTTGCGCAAAGTATGGAAAAAATAGGCTAGTAGAGAGATATGTGGCAACGTCGGTTATTCGGTTATCCGTATGATGCTTCAAATTATACTCTCTCAACCTATTGTGATCTATGTATACTTATTCGTTTCATGTATTGTGAAATAACTACGCACCATTATCGATACACGGGTTATTCGGTTATTCGCTTCTCAGTTAGATACTTCTCTAAACTTAGTTATTATAGAAAAGAACTGAAAGAAAGAAAGAAAACAGAGAAAGAAAGAAGAAGAAAAAACAAACAAACAACAACAACAACAACAGACAACAAAGACGACGACAACAAACAACAACAGCAACACAACAACAATTAACAACTTCAACACACAAAAAACAAACAAAACAAACAAACAAACAATCGAATGTCTATAGCAAGAATGATTATTCATGGGTAAATCAAACGTGATACGTTTCCTTTTTCTTTCCCTCTAAATAGTTTTTTCCCCCTTATTTTATGTTTTATTTTATTTTTAAAAATATTACATTGGTGAAGTGCAGCGGGAAGCACACACCGGAGCAAAACGAAGCGCCAGGTCAGATGTTGCTAAAAAAAAAGACACTGTCTGTGTGATTCATTATAGACAAGTAAATACTCTCTGGTTATTTTAAACTGAAATAAAGTAGCCATCGGTCGAAAAAAAGGGGGAAAAAGAGAAATACTTTACATCCGGGGTTCAGTCACGCCGAAACAAAATAGTGTTGGAATCTTGTTAAGAATTCCCACGCACGGGAAATGTGAACAGGCATCAAGTAATAATCACAGACGCCCCAACACAACACTCTCTCAATCTTTCGTTTGAAATTGTTAGCCCCCTTTTATAACACGGTCTTGGAAACTACACGGTAGCATTTTAAATGTGATCTGACATGTTTCTTTAAAACAATATTTTTCGGGAATTGAATAACAGTTTCTTGTTAAAGGCAGTGGACACTATTGGTAACTACTCAAAATAATTATTAGCATAAAACCTTACTTGGTAACGAGTAATGGGGAGAGGTTGACAGTATACAACATTGTGAGAAACGGCTCCCTCTGAAGTGACATAGTTTTCGAGAAAGAAGTAATTTTCCACGAATTTGATTTCGAGACCTCAGAATAGAATTTGATGTCTCGAAATCAACCATCTGAAAGCACACAACTTCGTGTGACAAGGGTGTTTTTTTCTTTCATAGTTATCTCGCAACTTTGACGACCAATTGAGCTCAAGTTTTTACAGGTTTGTTATTTTTATCCATATGTTGAGATAAACCAAGTGAGAAGACTGGTCTTTGACAATTACCAAAGGTGTCCAGTGTCTTTAAGAGTTGAATGGACTATATATACGATCAGTTTAGCATAATGGAGCTTGAAAATTACATGATTAAAACGAGTTCAATCGGTGATGCATACCACCCTTTCAAGATATCTATTGATGTTCGGTTTTGACTGGAGGTAAGCCCAGTGTATATAGATACACATATAAATCACAGACTAGAGTTTTTACAAGGTTTTCTCCACTTACAAGTATTTTTTACAGATATTGACTTAATAAATAAATGTACTGTACAGGAAGTATTACACGCTTAGGAAAATATAATGAAAATGTGTGCAAATAATGAGGCCGTGGCCTTCACCTAAAGTTATAAACACTTCTACTTGTTGTTTTGTTTTGATAAATTATGCAAAGGACGGCCCGGTCCCAAGGAGTTCACCCAGGTCATTGACTACAATTCAAAGTGCTAATCCTTCTTCGACCCTAGAAATAATATTAGAATATCAGCGATGAAATGTTTGCCCTGGAGAACTAAAAAAAAAAAAAAAAAAAAAAAAAAAAGGCAGAGGAAGAAGAAGCTGTCGATGAAAAAAAAAAAGGTTTGCAAAGGGAATCTCGGTGCAGAGAGCGCGCTGTGATTTGCTTAGAGCTGCCCGGCGCAATGTTTCTCCACTCCCGGTCCGTGTGCCGGAGACCCAAAATCCTCACAGTTTCAGCTGTTTTGGAACCTGGCATGCCGTCTGTTCTCAGGGCTGGCAAGATGTAGGAATTTTTTTCTTCTTTTAAAGTCTGATTTCAAAAGGAACATGAAGTTGATATCTTGCCCAAAGCGATCCCAGTGCTTTTATTTTTTGTTGTTTTTGATGTATCATTGACTCGTATAGGTTGAGTTTCTTGATTTAGAAAATGTTTTCCCCCACAATTTGGCTACAGTTTGGTGAGTTGGAGAGACGTGCAAAACGCGACAACGTTGAAATGGGACTAATCACATATGATTCGTAAATTAAAAAAAAAGCATAGAAAAAAGGAAAACAAGAAAGGTGTATCTGACAGTATATGACAAGCTGCATGGCCTTGTAACTTTTATCCGTTTAATACTGAAGAGTAAAATGCCACAGTCCAATTTGACGTACGCAAAACAATTGGTTTAAAATTGATTGGTTAAAATGTAATAACCTGTGACCTGTGACTAATTGTGATTATACTCAGACTCCAATAAAAACAAACAAGACACAAGTTTTTGAATTTGCAAAAGAACGCTAAGTAGATCCCCTGTGCGGGTAAGCCTGGAACATGCTGTGTACACTGTACAATGTAATGTTACGCTGAGTATAAGGCCTTTTATCCTTATGGTGATAAAAGGAATTGTTATTTCAAGTTATCATGTATTCCGTATTATTAACCAAGCTTCAAGTCGTTTTAAAAAAGGGGACCCAAAACAACAAAGACAACAACTGGAAGTGTATAAACAACTAAAGAAAATACAACGAATATGATATGTTTCCAAATTTGTACATACAGAAACAGTGAATTCGTAGGGGTTCAAAAGAACGTAATTTACCAACAGTATAACCCTTTTTTTGTTTTTTAATAAAGATAAAAAGCAGATAATTAGATAATAATGAACAAAATAAACATCGAGGTGTAAACAACCAAACACGTCACCGGAAAAAACCCGCATAATTATGTTACCCATTTGCATGAATCAATCGAACATGGTGCAATGCGAGGGGGTCAAGTCAGTACCGCACTTCCCCGTCAATTATTCCGAATTTTTTTGAAGGTAATTAAAAATGGACCCAACCGGTCAGTTACTTAATGTTTTATAACCCACACTGGCTGGAAAATCGACAGCAGCTCGTGCTCGAGACTCCTTGAACGCTGAGCTCCCCCGTCATGTTTTTTTGCTTCATTTTCTGGCAAGTTCTTTTATATAAAGGCATTACGTGGTTTAACTCAATAAGTTCTGGGGGTTTTGTGGGATTGACTTCAATAAAGTATTCCGGAACCAACATTTAATGTATATGCCACTTTGTTTCATAATGTATTCAAAGAACTCTGCATCTATACTCATTTTTTTTATTTATCTTTTTGTTTTAAAAAATAAATAAAAATTATGTGGATATATGATGGCATTCACTTCGAATATGTTTGAAATAATCTATCAAGTATTCGGCGTAAAAAAAAAACCTAAAAGAACGAAAAAAAAGGGTAAATCCATTCAATTGTGTGTCCATTTTAGGATGAACCTGGCGTGAAAGAGTGAATGGTAGCGTCTTAGCAAACCCGATAACAGCATCGATTCCCTTTGTGAAGAATTTGACACGAGAGGGCACGTCGACTCTTTCAATATTTGGTTTCAATCGAATAATTGGGTATCGGAAAGAATGCAGGTATCGACCCCATCATTGACGCAGCTCTAAAGCTGTCTCGCTGTGATGAATTTCACGTGAGAGGGCACGGCAGTGTCTGGTTAAACCGACTTCTATTAATAACCGAAACGAGTCGGGTAGTGAATTCTGAGCAAAGGAGTCATGGATATTGGTCCTCTAAGGACACATCAGCCTCATGGAGAAGATATGGACGTTATGAATAGACAGCTTGTGATACCAAACCTCGGAGGAGCCCACGAGAAAAAAAGGAAAACGGAGAGAGACAGCGAGAGAGAGAGGGTGAGAGGGAGAAATAAAAAAATGGACTTGAATAGATGGTGAAAATTGTGCTTATTTGCAAAAACATGCAGCGCGTCAGAAATCAGTCTGAGCGGCCGTGGATTCTCTCGGCTTGCTCCAGGAGTCAACGACGGTGAGATTCGGTCCTGGGTTTGCCGTAATCAAGTCATTCTACTCCACGGCAAGATCTCTTCCCTTGACTCAATTACTGACGGGGAAGGTAGAAGTGAAAGCTACGCATAAATCATGTTACCTTGGCTCTAGCTATATAGCATGATCTCGCCTGCTTTTTTTTTTACCCATCTCTCTCTCCACCCTCTCTCTCTCCTCTCTCTCTCTCTCTCTCTCTCCCTCTCTCTCTCTCTCTCTCTCTCTCTCTCTCTCTCTCTCTCTCTCTCTCTCTCTCTCTCTCTCTCTCTCTCTCTTCTCTCCCCTCTCTTGCTGCTAGAAAACGTCCCGGTGATACGGCAAGGCTCAACACCCTCAAGCATGAATAGGAATGTTCTTATGAGCGCACGAAATGCAGGGGGGGGGGGTTTCTTACAGCCAAAGCCAGGCACCACACGGCCTGCGAGTTGGTATAGGTTAATTTGATATGGGAACTATACGAAACAACAACGCCACCAAACTATGCACTCGTTCTCGCGCCCTGGCTGAATTATTTCCCTATTGAAAGTGCCAGTGCAATTTCAATTATTCCCGACCCTTAATCAGCGAATTGAGATTGCGAATTATCGATGTACAATTAGCGCGGGTAACCGGCAGATGCAATTTCAGCGATTGATACGGTTGCTTAATTATATTAGAGTTTATTAAGAACAGCGTTATTATTATCATTTACACGAGGTGCAGCATGCTCACTCCTAGAGGGGGGAAAGTAATTTCCACAGCATTTCAAGTTATCAAAGTTTTAATAAACACGTTTTTAGCGTGTCATTGCAAGTCAGAGTTTTTTTCTTCAAATATCACGTTGAATGCATGGAAAAGCGGCCAATCTCAACGGAGACACAATGTCGATATACGGCACACCACGGTGCGCTAATTTCCGAACAAAAAGCTTCAAAAAGATGTCAGAGAAACGTCAAATTCGTTACCGGCCGAGCGTATGATTTAGCAAAAGGGAGGCAAAACACGGCCCGATCGACGGGCCGTTTGCCCTGCGGGCCCGTGCTGCTCGGTCTTGCTCGAGGTGCTAACTTGCGGGACAGATTCTCACGCGGTCACACCTCCACACAGAGGAGCACACTTCCTAAGCCCGCACAATAAAATGAGGAGCCGTTTGTGGTGTGACACGGAGTGACTCCGGTGGTCTGGTTTACGGATGTACCCCCTACGTGATATCCAATAATATGGACTAGGGTGATTGGGAGCTCGACTCTCATCCATCAAAAACATGACATAACGCGGCAAAGCTTTGCCCAGCACTGCCGGGATGCTTAAACGCCGTATAGCGAAAACCATGGCTTCCAACCGTTACCAGTAACCACACCACACCCCATCCTTTAAAAAAAAAAAAACACGAAACAAAGACTAGCCCCACGTACGCATCCGATTCATTCCTACACAACACTCACATCCATTTATTATTAAATCACTGCTGTTTAAAACTACACTCAGTTCCGAAATGCCAATTGTTCTTGACTCACGGGTTACATTTCGATTTTCGCCCTCTACAAAGGCTAAGCCCTTTCTGCGTTGCTTTCACGGTGTGTCATTATTCAACAGCAAGAGATTGATGAGACGATTTGTCTTCATTTTAACACCCCCCCCCTCAACCCCAATTAATATTTACAATTTTCCATACGTTATTGATACACGAAAAATACTACAGATATTCAATCAATGCCGTTTTCCTAAATCACCTTCAGATTCTCTCATGTTTCACGGATGACCGACCTCCAATTTTTCAATCATTCCCCCTCCCCCCTTCTCTTAAACAATTTGTTTCACATTTCTTTTCCTTTCGGTGTAACGGCCATAAATCTTCCAGTCTGTCAACGATGCAGGAGTTCATCCACGAAGTATCTGACCGTATAAGGATGCCATACAGTGGAGGTTTTTTTTCACGACTAAACGTCCGGGAGACCAATTTCACAGCGTGTTTGGATGGGGTTAACAAACCTCACCCCTCCCCCTCCCTCTTCAACCAAGAAGAAACAGAAACGAAGAAGACAACAAAATCTGAGTCTTGCGTTTTGTTTCAATGTTGCAAAAAAATATATATATAATAATGAAAAAATAATAATAATAGAATACGCTTACAGTTGCGTGTGTTTTGAAGAACCACGTGCTATATTCATATATGCACATAGCGTGACTCATCGCGCACAGGTATACGATCTCGCCAGGAGCATTTCTGTACAATTTGCCATAGATATGAAAAAATCGCCTTCACTCCTGTATACACCACACATTATTCATAATGACATGAATTAACCTGTTTATCAATGGCGACTTCTTTATCTCTGGCAATTACGGTAATGTCAGTGAATTCATTGCCGAGTCATTACGATTGTAAACTTTAGATTATGACTCTTTGGAGAATACGCGACGGAAAACCCCTTAAAAAATGTCAACTAGGATTGAAGTTGGAAATCGAGCCTAATCCATGTATTTGTTATATATTTTTTTTATATAGTAAATCAAACTATATAAAATAAAATAAAAATGAAATGGATAAAAACTATCTGATACATTTGTACGTATTTTTTATTTACAACGCTTGCATCCGACTCCGTTTTGGCCGTTTTCGAAACCACAGCTTGGGCTTTTGGGCTCCGGCACGGGCTTCGTCCACCTTTTCAAAGCAATGAAAGCCCTCAATTTCTATATAGGGCCTAACTGACAGGGTTCTCAGTCCAAGCCCAACCTTCAAGTCGCGGTTTCGAAAACGGCCATAAAACTATCATAGTGTTAAAGTAGATATATTTTAAAGGAACATTACAGAATTGGTTTTTGCTAACAAAACAGTTGCTGGCAGTGTAAGCACTTTATGTAATCCACCATATACATAAACCGACAAACATGTAGAAGTTTGAGATCGATCGGCCATCTGGGTCACGAGAAAATAGTGAAAAACCGATTACACATTTGCATGAAATCATATAGATTCAACAGATGAATAAAACGCTCACTGAGCGATAAACTCCAATCGGAAAATTAGTTTATTAATTTCTCATCAAATATGGCATTTCAGACAGAAATATTTCAAGGGATGTTTTCTACTATCATCATCATTAGACCGTGTAAGTTTTATGTAAATCTGTGATCAAAAGGTATATTTTACAAGTTTGTTTCTTACCAATTCTGTAATGTTCCTTTAACGGACACAATGGAGAAAGAAGAAAAAAAGGAGAAAGACACAAAAAATCCTCGGTTTTAACCTAAATGCTGTCAGCTTATCAAGTTCACACCAGAACCGATCCTCCAGAGAAATATTCCCTCTCAAGAATGCTCTGTCAACATAGAGGTCATATGAAGCCCCCCCACTAAATCGCTACTGCTTATTTCGATTGCTGCAATTGCAATAAGCTTCACATGAATGTGCACACAATTCCTGGCAAAGACTTTTTTTCGACATAATTTGTGTTTACATATAATTATTTTCAACTGTCGGTTGTATGGTGAAGTCAGAGAAAGCTATAAAGAGCATGGGGATTAATTTACTCTTTTAATCACAGACACAACAGTGTATTTTGTTGAAAAGAAAGGGGTTATTGCTGGATTTGGCACGGTAACAGAATTTGCTCGCAATTCTACACGTGTAAGGATCCTAACTAGGCCCCCAAAAGGCATACATGTCCAGTACGTCATCAAGAAACATAATGCGAGGATACAATGATTTACGAATGAAATAAAACGAACACCCCTAAAAAAAAAAGATAAAAAAAAAAAAAAAATGAAATCACTGTCCTGCAGTCATTTTGATGCTTTTGTGTTTCGCTAATGATATTAATGATATCAACAACTTTTTAAAAACAGTACGTCATGATAATTCCGACTGAGGAAATTTGATGACAATTTTAATAAATATGTGTATACAAACACAACAAAAAACAACAACAACAACAACAACAACTGTTGTTCTCTCTTTAACAACATTCATCAAGACTGCTATACGTTAGTGAACATTACAGCGCTGAGTTGTTTGCCCAAACCACCATCGCGTGCCCTTCTTTTAAATCATTTGCAGCGCAGCTTGTTCATGATTTGGGTTCCTTTGCACAGATTCAACAGACGGTTTATAATTTTTTTTTTAAAGCTGTGGAGTTCCTGTGGAGTTTGCCCAAACCACCATCGCGTGCCCCTCTTTTAAATCATGTGTCCAATTACATAAAAAACAACATTTAATTAAACACTAAACAAACACACAATACAATAATCGTATGACTGTAATACTGATGAAGATTTGCAGCGCAGCTTGTCCGTGATTTGGGTTCCTTTGCACAGATTCAACAGACGGTTTATAAAATTAAAAAAAAAATAGCCGTGGAGTTCCTAAACTAGATCTTACGAAATAACAACGAAAACATACAGAGGCATAAGGTAAGGGGGTTTCGACGGATAACGCTGCAGCAGGTCGTTGGACCCAATGCTATAGTACGGTGTACCTTAGTACAATTAGTCTCAGCCGTTGTTCGACCCCCCCCCCGTCCCACAATGGCTTAATATTTTCCCCTCCAATTCATAAAAAAGTCATTGACCACGGCCATACAGGCCCTTTATCCCTTCATTAAACACAACCCAGCAATAGTTAGTAATATAAATGTGAAAGGCATAGCAAAGATTAAGAATGACCATATTTGGCACTGTCGCTTTGTTGACAATGCAAGGTACGTGCGGGTTCCAATGAGACACGGCATTATACCACAGGGCACTATAGCTCTGATTCTGTTGGTGATAGCAGAGGTTTTTTTTCTCTCTTTTCCTCCCCCCCCCCTTCTATAACACAAAACTGTATTTCAAATTAGTCATATTGGATGGAACTGACCGCAAAAACCATACACCCAGCCAGCACTGTTATTTCTTCTACGCTTATAAAAATATGATACAGAACAAAACATGTAGGCCCATTGAAGTCCATTGAACAAGGGCCATGTTTGACCAATCATACCCTTGCAACCTTAAAGCGCAAAGGATAAAGGTTTTGAAAGAACTAATACAACCGTCGCTGGTCTTTACACATGATTCACCTGTGGTTTTCAGATTATTCTATTACGGTTCCCCCCGTTGCTTATCATAAAGTTCTTGCTCCAATTCGCTACAGCGAATCTTGTAACAGTTTGCACGCAAAGCGCTCGCAAAGTGTGTATAACACTATTTTTGAATGAGCAAAAGCCATACTCGTCCAAACTCGGGTTGAAAGGAAGGCATTGTCTGCACCGGGGCTTCGGCGGTAGGTTGGTGCAGAAACACCCTTCTCGAATGTCGCTCGGAGCCCGCTAGCACCGCACCGGGAACGATGGTGGTTAGCGGAGCCCTCAATTGTACAACCCAGACAACGAAAGGGGCTTTAACATAATGAAGTTTCTCTCTCTCTCTCTTTTTTTTTTTTTTTTTTTTAGTCAAATGTTTTGGGTCAAAGGTTGTCTGAGATAAACAGGGCTTGGAAGCCGCCATTATGGTTCGGCCATGTCGTGGAAATATCTGATAATTTATCAAATTCCACTCAATTCAGAACTCAAAGTGAGGTTAATCTGCCAGTTCTTTATTTAATGACAGACATGAAACACCCGCACTCGTAGAGCATATGCAATTTCCAAGGGTGTACACTTCGATTCAGTCTGTTTATCTTATAATATGCTGACATTTTGAACCGAATTATCATCAAATTTAGCTTAATCAAGCATAAGTGCCTAAGCACAACATGAGCTGAAGTGTGAATTATTATCATCATTTTATTTGACTGTATATATAATATTTAGCTGTTTATTTCTTGATTAGTTCAGATAGATCTCTCGGTTTATATTACGCGTCATAGAATCAAACACATTTCTGAATACATCCAGGACCCCCCAAGACCACGAATGTCCCGGCACGGAAATGTCTGCCTAAAGTTTCGGTTGATTGTGAACAATTTGCAGTATAAATGCAACGGGCCATTTTGAGTTAATGGTGGACGCAATGCTATGACACTAATTAGGGTTTGGGTAAATGTTTCTGTGTTACACCTAAACCAAACATTGCAATCTCATATTAGCGTTCACCATTATCTATCAACTAAAAAAAGGTAGTGGTAAATATCCCAGATTGAAAATAGTTCCAGAAGCATGTCTTTATAGTCTTGCCTGTTTAGTGGCTGAGCCTAGCATCAGAAATATTTTGTTTTGCAGTGTTAGTTATGTCAATTATGGATAGTCATAACTATTTTCAAATGGTTATAACGCAGTGAGGCTGACAACCCAACAGTTCAATTAACTGTCGGCGTTGGATACTGTTATTGTGTTTTACGCACATAGACTTGATTTAGTTCAATTAAGTAAAATACAAAATACAATGTGTATCACCGTACAAACAGTTGCCGAAACACATTTCCACTTAACGATTGACGTCCTTAACAAGAAAAACGGTGCAGATAAACCACTGTGTAGAATTTTCAAATTTTGCACTGGACCCACGACGTTCAACTGCAGAGAACTTAGCTTGTCCATTCAGCGAACTTATTGCATTTGAACTTGGCTGGGCTTTGAAGTGACCCTGCGAAAGTGTACACAAAGGTTACCCAAGGTTATATGAGGCCCAACGCCTCCCTCCCCGATGGCCGGCAGAATTTCATACATCATCGCCAACTTGGTGTTTGGTTGGACTTCTGCGATTACTTTTCCATACCTTTCGTGTATTAATTTTTTGTTTGCAGTGGACAATACTTGTTTTATTCTCATTTCCAATGGAGGAATGAATACTAATCGGAGTAGTATGACCGCGACTGCTACTGTTCGGAGCTCTTCAAAGCCGGCCGTTCTTTTCACCTTATTAACGGTACAGAGCGATTGAGTGTGGAAGGAAAACAAGCGGCGGTCAGCCAAGAATGGCTTCTGCATATGCTCACTTTGACACTTCATATTCTTAAACTACCGGGCACTAATTTGCATTGACCGCTGTACATTGTCCTCGGTTGTAATAACAACTGAGCTCATCAACACCAGGTGACTGAGGGTGGTGGGGCTTTTGTCAGCAATTAACCCAAGGATCCTGACTTAGAAACAAGGGGGACCACTGTGGTGAAGTGAACTTCACTCGGGCAACTGTGAACTGTTGGTTTTTTTTCTTGTTGTCCAGAGACACGCTTCATTTCACTCACAACAATCAGTGCGGGTGTGGGGTCCCTGCCTTGGCTGATGGAGTGTCCATCAAAAATGGCAACATTTCAATTAATGAAGAATTGGATGTGTGTGTGAAGTCAACCCGCGAGACGACGACCGATCGAAAGAGAGAGAGAGAGAGAGAGAGAGGGCTGCGCGCGTGTAGCACTGGGCGCATTGGGGTGAGAGATTGCCTACTGGTGACAGCTGCACACGGGCGATATTCAAACTGAAGGATTTGTACGTCACGGGTTAATTTTGTGGAAAAGAATGTGGATTCGTTTCGATGATACCATTTTCTGAATGCACATGGTCGAGACCGAATACATCTGTGATCTCTAAGTAAACATGAAGGCAAATGTATTCGAGAATTCTCCTGATTTTGGTTGCAAATCTTACCCGAATGTAATAGTGCTGAACGAGAAGTGGAGGTGATGAAGTATTTCTCGCATTGAAATCGATTTTCCACATGTTAAGATTCTTCAGTTGATTTTTTTTAACCGGAAAAGTAACGAGTTCAACAAATATAGACACAAGACAACCCCAATAATTCAACAACAAAATTCCTAAGGAAGGCTTAAAGTAGTTTCGCAGGAGAATACAAAAAGTCAAAACATGTGCGACGAAGGAAAGAAGCCGTAATTATCAATACAAAAAAAAAAACAGAAAACGAGGGAATAAAACCCGAATCAAACACAGTCGAGTCAAGATTAGAACAGTTTTCAGTATCTAAAGGCATGGTATACTTTTGGTAATTGTCAAAGACCAGTATCCTCTCGTGGTGTATCCCAAAACACGCATACAATAACAAACCTGTGAAAATTGCTGTGGCTCAATTGGTCATCGAAGAAGTTGCAAGAAAATAATGAAAGAAACAATCACCCTTGTTGCATAGAATTGTGAGCTTTCAGATGCATGAGAAAGGCTTCATGCCTGAAGCCTTTCCAAGATTCAAATTTGTAGGTAAAAAAATCCTCTTTTTCTAAAATTACATTTCTTCAAAGAGGCTCGTTTCTAACAATATTTTATAATATCAACAGCTCTACAGTGCTCGTAACCAAGTAAAGTTTTATGGTCATTCAATTTTTGGAGTATTTACCAAAAGCAAACCTTGCCTATAAGCATCGACTGTAGGCCTACCGAGAGTTGATTTCTATATTTTTTTTTTTTGCGAAAGCTACCAAGAAGTTATTTAATGAGTGAAAGGTTAAATAAGCTGCGAGTAAGACAATAAACCTGAGCTAGACCTAGTCTTGGAATTCAGGCGTTTTTTGGGGGAGGGGGAGTGGGGTCGTTCAATCGTTGGTTGTAATAACTCAGGACCACCCTGCATGGCCCCTCTAACATATGGTACGACCTCATTCCAGAGAATCCCGTAGCGTTACAGCCAGCCCCCCATTCCTTATAAACGTGGTTATTTGTTAGCTAATTTGCTTCCGATGCTCTGCCTATTTAAGTGCTGGTGATGTGGGTGCTGTTGATCAACGATGGTATTTCACCGGTGGACGGGTTTGTCGTGGGCCGTCGATCGGACCATCCGTCACTCCAACACCACGCCGCTGTTGCGGCGGTTCGCACAGCGCGGTCACCCTCTCGCTCTCTCCCCCTCTCTCCGCAGGTATAGCTGCCGTGACATTTCCTAAATGACATCGTTCAATTCATCAACACATTTTAGTTGCCGGCGTGTGTTTGCTGAAGATCTTTTGATTAATGTCTCCCCCACCGACCGTCCCTTTTCCATAGTGTTATTCGAAAGATGCGGCGATGCTTTTTTAAGATAACGGACAAGCGAAGGCCGAGCTCTATTGTACCGATCCTAACATCGGAAAATAAAATCTTACACACTGAAGCGGTAATCGCAACACGAAATTAGGGTTTTGCTGAAAACAACAATATACGCTCCAACCTTTTGAGTAAATTACTCGCTTTTTAGTATCGGGCTATCATCAGACAATAATGAGACCATTCAGTAATTTAAATGTGCTGTTTGTTCCTGCTGTTATGTGTTGGTATTAAAAAAAAGAAAAAACTCTTTTAAAACAAGTTTGACTGACAAATTTCCAATGCAATTGATTCGGCAAGCTAGTTTGGTTTTACGCCTATAACGGAGAAAAACCCGGTGTAATGCAAAACATTTACAAACACACAGATGTCATCGTAAGGCCTACCCCAAATAGGACTTCTGACCCTAAACAGCTGATTAATTACCTCGTATGTACGAACGAAAAACCTAAATAAAGCAGGAGAAAGGGGAGATTCTTTTGCCTAAAACAACAACTCCACAGAATAGTTTGTTTTAAATCGAAAAAAAGAAGAAGCCTTATGTTTGTGTTACATTAGCTTAATTGTATTGATAATCTAAAACTACAAATAAAGGCTGCTTTTTCAAAGTGGACAGTAATATTTTAATAATACCATTTGCAGTTGTATATTACTCCTCAGTGTTGGCCGCCACTACAACGAAACAAGAGTGAAATAAAAGCAAATAAATAAAGTAAATAAATAAAGTAAAATAACTAACTAAATAAATAAGTAAACACAAACTGTGTACACAACATTAATCATTACGAGGTAATCTTTTTGAAGTTCACGCATGAGTTTAAACCCGATCATAGTAGATTGCTTCAGACCTCCCTAAAATAAGTTGACATGGCTATACATTTCAAGCACAACACAACCCACAAACGTGTGCAAAAATTGGTTTCCCCAACAAACATAATTTCTTTACAGCCTTTACAGTAAAGTAATTTCCAAACAATTTAAGAGCACAATTGGCGTGACACGCTAGTTCTTTTTAAAAAATGCATGCATGAGTAGATAACACAGTGATTGATTGCAATCCAATTAATAGACCATATCGTGAATGACAGCACGGTGTCCTCCAGAACAGTGTTCACTTTCAACTTTCAACAACAAGAAGAAAGAGAGAGAGAGAAAAAAAAAAAGAGGGGAAAAAATCTCAGCTAAATTTGTTGTGTATCATATCCAAATAATCAGACATAACTTTGGGAACACAAGCCCAAACAAATATGTATACACAGCAACGTACGCAGCAGGTGGGGAAATGCGCATTAATTGATAAAAAGTGAGATTCAATACGACAGAACAAGCGTTGGGTGAAACGGGAGCGACAAGACACGGGAACGCGGCGCCCAAACCTCAAACCACTCGCCCGGTACGTGCTGAAATTTGAGCTTGACCGGGACACGGTAGTGCCACGTGCATCCGACCGACCGGGCCCGCGTAACTCTTCCGCCCCGCACCGGCGTGCTGGCAGGTCGCCCTCTGTCCAAGCACTTACACACACACAAAAATGATCATAATAATAACAAATAGGGGAAGAGGGGGGAAAAAAATAAAATCCTCGCATGGCCGTGGAAACTGCGCGGTTGGGGCAATTCGCTCGCAATTTGAATGATAATTATTTCGAGATTTTCCTCTCTTTTTTTTAATGTTGAAGTCTCCAAATTTACCGAGACAGATGTTAAGGCATGGCTTGGGAAATGGTTTCGGAATTATTGTTTAAATCTAAAGTAATTACTCATTGATCGAGACAGCTGACAGTCTCTCGTAAACCAAGTTTGTTCGAAATGTTATGTATTTGAATGTTGTCTTATTGAAGTCTTGCTTTTAATGTGGAGAACATGTAATTACATGAATCATTTCACAATTAGATCGAGAGGTCCGTACGAAACAAACCGGTATAAGTTGCAACCATTTTGACTGTGCCATAACACCCTTACAGAAAAAAACCTAAAATCTGTTTCAATCTACGAGAGAGTTTACTGGCAGTCACACAAATTTCCCTTGAATCGACTTTGGACTTCTATGAAACTTCGGTTTCTTGTTCAAGTAAAACTGGGCATCGCTGTAATGATCTGAGCTTAGAAGACCAACCTTCTATCGCTGTAACCAACTCTCGTGTTTCGTTTTTGTTTTTGTATGCACATTTGACGGAGTCGACCTTCGCCTTCATGTCTAATTGTCATTGGAACACACTGTACATAAATAAACACCGTTCAGATCTTTTAGTTCGATTCACAACAAGCTAGGCCACTGATTTACCCCACAAATGACAAGGGCTAACCCATTTCTGATCCTCTCGGTGCTATGTGCCCAATTTCGAAGTACTGGTTTTCAAAAAATAGAAATAATCATCGAAAGAATGGATGGGTGCTGGAAACATATTTAAACAATGAAAAATTACTAACGTTTTATGTGCAATGTATTTCCTGCGATGTTACCAGCCTACCTTGTCAGATTTAGTAATGATTTAAGTTTGAATCCAATGTGCAGTACGGACAGGAACACACCATTCCGTTTAGTAACACACGTTTTATACATGTTCTTTATTTTTCATCTTCAGTAAATGCTTGTAAAAAATATCAGTAATTACTACAGGTTTAAGAAAATTGAATCTACATGAGCCATTTTGAGAAAAGGCAGCCTCAACACTATGACTCTATATTAGATTTGGGTAAATTTGTACACACCCACACTAAACACTTTACTCATATAGTGTCCGCCATATATCAAAAAGGCTAATCGAGTGAGGTCTGCGGAAAGTTCTCTCCTATAAAAAATAACAGAACAGGTGTATTTTTTGTACATTTGAAAAGTTTCACAACTAAATTTGATCATTTCAAACATTTGATTCAGAAGACCCCGGAAGACTACCTAAATAGTGCACAAGTTTATGTTTTGTGGAATTGGGGGCCACCGGCAGTAACTGTTTTCAGTGATTGTTTTAATTTTTGTTTAGTCATAGATTGTTCAACAACCTGAACATAACTGAAAAAGTGTCGAGATTTTACAATGGCAGAAATGTCAAGACAAGGACTACGGCTTTCAGTTGCTATTTGGAGGGGAGGGGGGGGGGGGGTTGGTTACCCGTTCCATGATTACAAACGACATCAAGACAGAATTATTTATAAACCAAAGGACAGCATTTAGGTTCAGGGCAGAGCGACCCAACAGAGCGACTCAACCTTGTGTTTGAATCTTGGGCAGTTATCTCGTGGTCGGGCCAGACAAACCACTTACAGCGTTTCAAACGTGTGCAAAAAGATGTGACAGTTCAACGTTGTACCTTCTAAACCATTAACACTTAATTAATAATCAAAATATCGCTATTTTTATGAGGTGTTTATCGAAGGAGACAGTTTAGAGTTTCAGTCTGAAGAATCAACGGCGTATTATGATTGTAAAAGTCACCATCATTGACGCATTCACCCGGAACAAAGAGTTTTAATTTTAATTCGTAAGCATCTATGTCACCTGATATAATGAGGACATGTCATTGGTCAGGTACGATTTTTTGTTCTCTCTTTTTTTGTTTAACATACACTTGTATAAGACTGGAGTACGCCATCTTGTAGAATGATTACAGAGAAAGGTTGCCTTACAACAATGTTTAATGTTCTTTATTGAAATAGTGTTAAGGAAACGTGGATAATTCTAACCACAAAATGGAAACTGCAGTGTGCCGAAAATAACACCCTTTTCAAACCGGCGTTAAATGCAGGGTATACTTCTGGTACTTGTCACAGATCAGTATCCCCACTTGGTGTATCCCAACTTATGCATAAAATAACACAACCTGTGAACATTTGAGCTCAATTGGTCATCGAAGTTGCAAGAAAATAATGAACGAAACAAACACCCTTGTTGCCTAGAATTGTGAGCTTTCAGACGCCTGAGAAAGGCTTCATGCCTGAAGCCATTCTCAGATTCAAATTCTTTTGTGAAAAATTACCTCTTTCTCTAAAACTACATTACTTCAAAGGTGGTCGCTTCTAACAATGTTTTAAAATATCAACAGTTCTCCAGTGCTCTTTACAAAGTAAAGTTTTATGGTCATTAACTTAAGGAGCAATTTACCCCAAAGTACACCCTGCCTTTAAATGTTACTTCCTCTTAAAAAAAAAAAGTAATGGAATGTTTTGTGTGACTCTAAGGAGATAGTATTAACATTATAATGAACGAAGAAACAATGTGTGACCCAGATACCGACCAAGAAGGGTGACGATATTGTTTTCTTCTATGTTCATGTTTTTTTCAGACGAACAGGTTTGCTATTGTCATAATTAATCAGAGTTTCACGTTTGTCACTTTGCGTTTAACTGTACTTACTTTGTAAAAAAATTACTTATTTATTCGTTATTTGTTGACTTATTTATTTGTGCATTCATCCATATACTTGTTTATTCATTATTTATGTGTTTGTTTGTTGGGCGATCCCTTGAAAGCATTTTCCCAACCTCCCCTATACCTCTTAGCACGACCTCCTGCATTTTGTACAACTCACATGGCTTGACTGATCAAGCTGACTGATCAAGCTGAACGGACCACTTACAGAACCAATGAGACAAATAAACGATATTGTGGGTGAATGACGTAATCATTTTAACTATATGAGTTCATAGAAATACTACACCATCTAAACAAGATGGGTTTGATGACGCTTGATTGCTGGGTGGTGGAGACGAAAGGCACTTCGTGCTATAAGGTTCACGTGAAAAACAATTGCTCGCATTATTATTATTATTTTGTTTCCCCTTCAAGTAACAGTCAGACGCAACGAATACTAAAGATTACATGGTGACAGAATCCAAACCAGTCTAAGCATGAACTCTGCCTTGACCTCTATCCAAGCATCTTCAGAGATATATTTCCGATTCTGGTCAATGTTTCCATCTTCTTCTTCTTCTTCTTTTTCTTTTGCCTCTTCGCATAACAGCCGAGAAGTAAGCCCCTAATAAGATGTATTCACAATAATGAGATCATCGCTGTGGAGTTTGGGGATATTATGGGTGAAGACAGGGAGAGAGTACATGGGGGGAAACATGAGGTTAACACGGCGTTAGATGTACAGACGAAGAGTGGTGGTTTACGCCACTTGGAAAATCCATTTCTCATGCTGGGGTTCATGGGATTTCTCCTTCCTTGGATAAATCTTGGCTGATGCGATCTCACTCCTAAGTGCAGCTCTGCAAGAGATGCTTTTACATTCTCTTACTTGGATATCATTTCCTTCAGAAATTTGCTGGATGTCCTCCACGGTCATTTAAAAAAGAAAAAAAATTCTAATTGGATGAGGAATAAGTCCCTGCCATTGAATTACAGTCAGCGCTATAGCATGATGTGATGTTTTACTTCCGAAATCACAGCAATGCTAGATATTTATTTGTCTATTTGTGTATTTATATTTCATACGGTTGCTGGAGTGAACTTCACCCGAATTCGACAAAGCTACGGGCTTTGAGTTGTCTATAACATGAAACGTGTATATGTGTATTCATTTCGTGATAAAATCAAAACATTTGTCAACGACGGCCCAATGACGAGCGCGTTGATGGAAATCTGCCCAGGCTGATGTGGTCAGATGGTGATAGACGGAGGGGTACGAGGGAGAGAGAAACAAAGCCTGTTTATCAGTCAGTGAGGTAGAGACGATTGTAGAAACGATCCCAAACTGTGTATGTGTTTTTTGCGAGCAGGGTAAACACCAATACTGAACAACTGCTGCAAGGCGAGCTTTGTACATCCACTTAGCCGAACAAGTACCGTGCCCATTCCGGGTACAAATGGGGGGCTTTTATCCAGAAGGGGGGTGACTTAGGAGAGGAACAACAGAAACCTTAAAACATCCGAAACACCCAAGAACCACCCAACTGGGCTATTGTGGGGGTTTAAGAGAAGGGTAATTAACTGACCCACTTTTGTGAGTGCACCGTTTGCGAACGAGTGGGTGTCAATCCAACCCATTTGGGATATTGACATGAGTTTCGGGTATAAGGAGTAAAACTCGACCGTGGAATCACAACAGTAAACGGACATCATTTCACATTTCAAAGAGAACATTTTCTGGTGTTCAAAAATGCATTCAAAACTTCCATTAGTGGTGTATTTTTGTGATGGATTTTTTTTTTCAGGAGTAAGTTGGATGTGATCGAGGAGGGTTCAGGTCAGCCATGATGAGCTGTACATTCAATGATGTATCGGACGATTAAGCTATCCTGAAGTCATTCCTTCTCTTCCAACCAAATCTCCAGACCCAAACCACCATCAACACCTTCACAAATAGCATTAATATTGCCCTATTTTACTGGTGATCCATCCACAATGAAAACACGCCACACTCACAATAATTTGAGATTTGAGCAACAAATAAGATACAAATGAAATTTCAACCTACCTGCCAGCTGTTGGAATCCAAAGCTAGAAACGACATGTCGGTCATGAGATGTGGCTCTTTAAAGATGCGAAGAAGAGAAGACGATAACTCGGTAAAAAGGAGACACAAATCTCGTCAGAGGTGAAGAAAGCCGATCTTCTTCTTTTTTAAGAGAAACCAAATCGGCGACGGTGTAACCAGACTTGGTGAAATTGACGCGTCCGTTGCACAAATGTTAGTCAAGCAGGACGACGCGTCCACACGGCCAGTGCGAAGAGCGCCGGTACTCGTCAGCTACCGCCTACTTGGCGAAACAACTACAAGCCAGAAACGCACACATGGGAAGAGAAGAAGAAGAAGAAAGAAAAGAAGAAAAAAAAACTCATGAGGGAAGTTGTCTCCTAGTTGTTGTTTAATTAAGTCATATCCAGCACGATCATTTGAGTCAGTTGATATTATTCGGTTTGCCAAAAAACCAAAACAGGTTAAAAGTTAAATGCCAAATGGCTATGTATACACAGTCGGTGGACACGCTGAACATATACAAAAACATGAGCTTAGCCGTAACAACTGGGAGGGAAAAAAATCCCTCATTAGTCAGTTCGAAGAATAGAACATTTTTTTTTGAAGGTCAATTGCAATTGAAAGCGATCAATGTTTTGGGTTAACGATTGGGGCCAATGTCACACCTATGCATGATTGGTTGATCTCAATACAACGGTACAAGCACACTGACCGACTATACACTGAAACCGGTCCACAAGGCCAACCACATTGCAAGAGCAGGGGACAAAAAAACAATCAAGAAAAGAAAACACAAATCCGTAAACAAAACACAGAAATACCATGATAAATAAACTACTCGGCAGCGTGTCTTAATTAGGAGACTCGGTCGAGGCAAACCTACCTGGTAAAAAAAATGGTGATGGTTTCGACGGTACCGCTGGTGTATCGTGAGGGCTATACCCGCTAGTCAATGCCGGAGTCGCTTTCTGCCGGTCAAGCCACTCAGTCGCTGTGTGTATGGGGAGTGACGACTCTGGTGCGTTAGGCAATCCAGCCGCACACGCGCGATGTACAAGGCAGTTAAAACACGCCCGGCTTGAGACGAACTGAGGCGGTCTGCAGAACTAGGGAAAACACGGACATAGGAGAGAGACACACACAGACACTGCGTATGTTATTAGGTTGAAGTAATCCCTATTCACTGAATGGTGTAGTAGCCTGCGCGCTCAACTAGCGCATATTAGTTTGTCTACTAAAAGATTCAGTACTCACACACACTGATGGATAAGGGAGGAAAAACACTAGGTGTCCATACCACGACACCCCTGGTCTGATGACTTAGCCACACGGTGTATGGACTCACAGGGGCTAGATCTAATGATAACCCAATAGCTTCTTTGACAATTCGATAGTTGGTCGTTTGGATGTCAGCCTCACAGTGTGTCAACCCCTTAAGGGCCTTGAATTGAACGCACCCCCCGCAGGTTAGACTAGTTTGCCCGAACGTCCATACAGGCAGGCACGTCCGAGGTAGATAGCTCGGTTAGTATAAACCATACTTCATAACTCACACGAGAATACCAAGTTCTTCGTTAGTTTTTTTTACCTGTCTCAATCACACACACTCACGCACACCCAGCCTCACTGCGTCGTCCCGTTTTATCCTCGGAATGGATTTTCCTTCAGTATCAGGGTCAAGTGACTACTAAAATCTAGGCACACTAGTAGTGTATATGGGATGTCTCCTCTGGGACGTAGGTATGACATGAGATACGGGGGGAAACACACATACAGTCTAGTTCCGTGCTCCTCCGATTGAGACGGGCTCGTCTAGGGTGTGGTGGTTTGGGGATAGATAGATGAGTGGGCCTGGATGTAACTGAGAGTACAAGCGAAGGGATTGGTGTTGCTTGCTCGCTCACTCAAGAGCTCGGTGAGGAGAACGTCATGCCACGTCTTAAGTGTCTCCTTCTATAATATCACAGACGAAGCAAACTTATTGACATCGGTGCTAATCAAAGCCTCTATAGGTGGGCAGCTTTGCCTCAACATTGAAAGACACGCTGCCTTATTGTCTTTTTTTTATATAATAAAAACGATTCTTAACTCGTCAATCTTTCCAGTGATCTTATCAGCAAAGTATACAGGCGTCCAGTTGATTTGGCTTAAACAAATAACGATTTCTGTTCCCCGATTGAAAATGTAGTTGGCAAGGTTTCAATATAACACAAGCATAATGTGGTTACCTTTTTTCACCTGATATTACGTTCTCTATACGTGCATCGGATACTTAATTTTCTTTAGTGGGATTTGAGGCTTTGCGAGGCTGGTGACAGATGCTTACGCTGGGACAGGACGGCTAGAGCACACCAGTCGAAACGATGACAACAAAACCAACTGGCTACTGTCAGAGCCACTACGTCTTCCTATATATATGCGTATCGCAGGAATTTAGTAAATTGTAATTATTTCGAAAATACAAAAAAAAACGTGCATTTCATTTGTTTTTATTGCTATCCTTTTGATAAACAGATGCGAAACAAACGTCAAAAAGCTGCATCCTTCTCGGCTGGGATTTTGTTGTGATTGTTTAAAACAATGAACAATTAAAGAAGCCTCTATAGGCATTTGCATGGTTGGTAACGATGGATAAACACAATGAGGTTTTTTTGTTTATTTGTTTGTTGTTTTCCCTCTCTCTTTTGTTAAGGTTTAAAGCCTATAACTTGTATCAACTTGAAACCAAAGCTAACTATTATCCTGGGAATTATTAGTAGTTGAGTTACTAACACATTGTGTGACAAAATTGTCACCTCACCCAACGTTCGTTTTTTGTTTTGTATTTTCAAAAAATTATAATATCACGTATATATGAAAAATTATCAACATTCTTGACACAAAAGTTAACTTGTTTACTAAAATAACCGCAAGTAAACCGTTCTTGTGTTTACTACTTGACTGATTATCAGTGGTTAAGTTTTGGTGAACGTATAACGAACTTTGTATATAATAAACGATTCGTACAATTATCGGGTAAACTGTTCTAGTTATTAATTGATTAATCACTGTTTACACTACTCAGGTTATTTAAACCAGCCTTTAGAGACATCTATTTGATAGAACCGTACATGAGTTCAGTTTCTTGTACTCGAGTCCATTTGTGTTTATGTTAACGAACTAGCAGGTATTAATCCAGCAAACCACATAAACGATTAATGTGTATATATTAATGTGTATATACCCCAATCGGTCAAGTTTAATAAACCAGCCACGATTAAACAACCAGTTCTAGTTGCAGAGCCGTATTTGAGATTCACTTATCTTCTACCGGATCAGTTGGTTACGTACATAGCAATAGTACAATTTGTCTTTAGCACAACATAGTCTACAAACCACAGAAATTAAACTGTATATCTATGTTAACATATCGGTCAATTTAATTAAACCACTCAGCTTAAAGGCACAGTACACGTTTGGTTATGACTCTGAAAATTAATGGCAATACAAACTTACTTGGTAAGAAGTACAGCAGCTTTGGGTAGTAAAATGAGTTTTGAAAAACTTTTAACTTTAAGTACTGCGGTAATGGAAAATATATACCCTTTTTATTCCCACAAATTTGAATGTGAGAAGCGTGTCAGAAACGCTTCTCAGACTGTATGGGGAATATTCTTCCTGCGTTGATATATTCGCTCCGGTTTTCGGTGATATCTCAAAAACGCGACCACCTTTTGAAGTGAAATTTTCACAGGTTAGTTTTATTGTGTGTACCTACATTTATATAGGATTAACACAATCAGTAGGCTCCAATTACCAAACGTGTACTGTGCCTTTAAAGCACGACGTTCTAGTTTTAGCCGTATTTGACAAAACTGTTCTTCTACTCAGGTCAAAGGGTAACGTTCTTGTATAACTAGTAAAATATTAATATGCAAACCGAACTAGATAATTTAACTCATCAAATTTGGTTTAGACAAAAAATTACCTGTTTTTTTAGTTGTATTTATCAAACTGATCAATTTTTAGCAATCCGTTTTAGTTATGATGACTGTATTAAACAATTATCATTATCATGTATGAACTCGCAAAATATCAGGGTCTCGCAAGCCGCACTAGATAAATTATACAATTAAACTCGGTTTATGCGTCGGTCAGTTTAATCAAACTAGTCGACTTGACTAACACGTTCTGGTTATTGCCGTTCTTGAAATTCGGTATCTTCTACTCGGGTTTGGCGGTTCTGTTCATTTATGAACCAGCCAAGTACCACGGTCTCGCAAACCGCACTAGATAAATTAGATAAATGAACTCAGTTTAGACATCGGTCAGTTTAATTAAATTAGTCAACTTGACTAACACGTTATAGTTACTGCCGTGCTTGAAATTCGGTATCTTCTACTCGGGTTAAGTGGTTCGGTTCATGTATAGTATAGCAAAATATAACGGTCTCGCAAACCGCACTAGATGAATCAGATAATTGAACTCCGTTTCGACATCGGTCAGTTTAATTTAACTAGTCAACGTAAATAACACGTTCTAGTTATTGCTGTATTTAAACATCAGTATCTTCAACTCGGATTACGTGGTCCTGTTCACGTGTAAGTTGGCAAAATATCACGGTCTCGCAAAGCGCACTATAGATAAATTAAACAGGCCAATTAAACCCGGTTTAGACATCGGCCAGCTTAATCAAACTAGTCAACGTTAATAACACGTTCTGGTTATTTCCCGTATTTGAAATTCAGCAGCTTCAGCTCGGATCTATAGGTGGTTCTGTTCCTGTATTAACTAGCCAAATATTAATCTGCGAACCGCACCAGATGAATCATTAAATAAGTCATGTGTGCGCCCAGGTTTATAAATAGTCGTTGTGGGTGCATCACGAGGAAACGTTCCTTCCAGGGGTTGAGTTGACAGCTCGTACCGATGGACCGAGAGGTATAGTAGGGGTGATGATGGCTTGTTATATAGAGAGGTACAAGTAGAAACCGAGAAGACGGTGAAAGCAAGGAGCGAGTTGCGGCGGGGGGGGGGGGGTCCTAGCCTTTCTATCAAGGTGGTCATAAACATGTATATAAGGGACAGAATGAGTGACAGGCGAGACGTGGACTTGATAATGATTCATTGTTCGTGAGATTTACCCCCCCCCCTTCTCTCTATCCTGTCTGGGTGTAATAAAATAAAACAATTATTGGAATCAATTTTTTTCGAAGTGCTGGATGCACATTGTTGTGTTTATGAACGTAAGCTGTGTATTATATTAGTTTAAAGGAACATTACAGAATTGGTTTTTGCTAACAAAACAGTTGCTGGCAGTGTAAGCACTTTATGTAATCCACCATATACATAAACTGACAAACCTGTAGAAGTTTGAGATCGATCGGCCATCTGGGTCACGAGAAAATAGTGAAAAACCGATTACACATTTTGCATGAAATCATATAGATTCAACAAAAGAAATAAAACGCTCACTGAGCGATAAAGTCCAATCGGAAAATTAGTTTATTCATTTCTCATCAAATATGGCATTTCAGACAGAAATATTTCAAGGGATGTTTTCTACTATATCATCATCATTAGACCGTGTAAGTTTTATGTAAATCTGTGGTCAAAAGTATATTTTACAATTTTTTTTTCTTACCAATTCTGTAATGTTCCTTTAGCAGTCGAATTGTCGACATTGGAATTTTTGGGAGTAGATTTTAGATTTTGAGTGCACTCAGTTTATGCTTACATTGCGCCATTTTAGAATCGAAGTATCAAACTTAGAACTACAAAAAGTATGACAATATATAATTAACGGTTGAATCACACACAGAGGCTGATTTTATCTGGGTCCGCCAGCCACCCTTGTCCCTCCAGAAAATGTATCAAGAATCGAGCCTGGGATAGTTTGGGCGTCGTTTGTTTCGGGTGTCGCTGTTTTTTTTTTTTAATTACTGTGAACATTTCTCCCATAGCATGAATTGATTGAGTTTTTAATTTGAAATATGTTTGTATTATTTGAATTTGATCTTTTGCTACTTGGGCCTATAAATAAAAAAATACTCGTCAGAAAATGTGACCACGGCACATTTCATGAAATTTGAAATAGTTTGGAATGAATAAAGGTTGTTCATATTCTGCACCGCACCTTGTTTCAAATAGTTGACAGAAATTGCATTTCTTTGAGTAGACTCAAGTCTTTTAATCGCCTTTTCTTTTCTTTTTTATCGTAAACAATAATAATAATTATGATAAACTGAAGTTGCCGTCAAGTTATCCGATATATTAACAGCGTGCATATAAAAGCGGACTCGGTTTCCAATCGGCAAAAAGTTTGTAGCCTTCCGAGACTAAACCTTATTTTGTTGTAGTCTAAACATTATTAATATTTGTATCTTTTTAAATATTTATTTAGAAAAAAAAGAGAGAAAAAAGACGGCAATCGATCTGATTATGTCATCGCGCCCCCGCCATGATGGTTGTGTTCCCTGTATACGCAACAGCATATTAATACTGATTCTCCAAAATACAAAATGGACCAGACTAAGCCTTTAGCCTTGATTTGGTCACATCGATTTAAATAAAAAAAAAATAAAAAAAATGCCGTACCTGTGATAAAGCTACATTTTGATGTATGGACATTTTTTTACGTTTCTACCCTTTTTTGTAATAATATTTTTAATTATTTATAACAAATCAAAGTTGATGTAGTTAACATTACGATCCATTAACAAAAAAGACAGGAACAATACTTCGGTTTATTTCTGTAAAATTAAGAAAATAACTTAAAACTTTCTGGTAAAGTGGTTATTGATACATCATGGCTTCCATTAAGGCTTGGTTGTATTGATTTACATGTTTTATGCCTCGCCTCTGATGTAGCGAAACGATCTGAAGATTTTTGCACATTGGGAGCTCGAGCTGTTGTTGTAATTTTGGGCGCGGTTTACGGAGTCTTCGACCCTCTGGTCAGCAACAGCTAACCGTTGATGGACAGATTACTCGGCCGTGGGATACCGCCCTAACTTCCGTCGAGAACGTCTGGGGAGGAAAACGAAAATTGTCTGCGGACCTCGGTCACGAACTGGTCAGTCTGAACCGTCCAGGGATGGATACATTATGGATAAGGTGTACAAGACAAACAGTGATTATAAACATTACTTCTTCCCACCTTCTGGCGTCAATTTTCCTTGTGAATACAGATATGCTTTAAACAGCCAAACTGCTAATTCACGCGCCATCTGATTTCTTCTCAAATTTTGTTCTCAGGGGAAATTTTTGGAAAAAGATTAGAAAAAAAAACGAAAAAAAAAAAAACTTTAATTAAGTTTTCAATTTAATGATAGATTAAGATTCATATCAGGATCAGGTTTGTAATTTGAAAACCAAAACCTATATTTTTTAAAGGTATTTATATACAGGATTGGTAAGGCTGACAAAAATGTCGCAGACAGTGTTTATGTTTTGTGTGATCAACCATACACAAGAAAATAACAAACTTGTGAAAATTTGGGCTGAATCCGTTGAGTGAGTAAGGAGAAAAAATATTGCAATTCCATGCACATGTTAAAATTGTCCTTAATTTTGTTTGTAACAACTGAAATCAGCTGCTGCGATTTTGTTAAAGGTTTTCAGTAAAACTCTATGTAAAACTCTAGATCTTAAAGGAACATTACAGAATTGGTTTTTGCAAACAAAACATTGCTGGCAGTGTAATCACTTTATGTAATCCACCATATACATAAACTGACAAACCTGTAGAAGTTTGAGATCGATCGGCCATCTGGGTCACGAGATAATAGTGAAAAACCGATTACACATTTGCATGAAATCATATAGATTCAACAAATGAGTAAAACGCTCACTGAGCGATGAACTCCAATCGGAAAGTTGGTATATTCATTTCTCATCAAATATGGCATTTCAGACAGAAATATTTCAAGGGATGTTTTCTACTATCATCATCATTAGACCGTGTAAGATTTATGTAAATCTGTGATCAAAAAGTATATTTTACAAGTTTTTTTTCTTACCAACTCTGTTATGTTCCTTTAACTTTCAGACTGAAATTTAACAATTATGCTTCTTATCCTTACCTATCCTGTATAACACCTTTTTTAAAATTCAAGCAATACTATATGCCAGTGTTCATTTCAATCCTGAGTAACAACCGCCGATTTATTGTTGACAGTAAATTTGATTTTTTTGTTTTCTCTCATAAAATGTTAAGCAATAAGTATTTATACTATATTCGATTAAACAGATTTAGCGTTTGATGGAACATGACCAAGATTTAAACTTTGGTACAAGTGGATTGGTTCGGAGCAAGAAATGACGAGATGTCGTCACAATTTATTTGATTATTTTTTTTTAATCGAACAATCGTACTTCTGAAGATCACAATTAGTTAACTTAGAGTTGTTGATTACTCAGTTTTTTTATAAATAAAACAAAATAGGAATCATAGTTATTTCTTTAGCTCCATATTCCATTACTAATATATTACTTTACCCGAATAAGGAGAAGTCCCTGTTTGTTCATTGTTTTGCATAAACTTTCAAAGGAACATTTCAGAATAAATATTGGTAAGAAAAAAAACTTGTAAAATATATCTTTTTTATCACAGATTTACATAAAACTTACACGGTCTATTGATGATGATAGTATAAAACATCCCTTAAAATATTTCTGTCTGAAATGCCATATTTGATGAGAAATGAATAAACTAATTTTCCGATTAGAGTTTATTGCTCAGTGAGCGTTTTATTCATTTTTAATCTATATGTTTTCATGCAAATGTGTGATCGGTTTTCACTATTTTCTCGTGACCCAGATGGCCTGATCGATCTCAAACTTCTACAGGTTTGTCAGTTTATGTATATGGTGGATTACATAAAGTGCTTACACTGCCAGCAACTGTTTTGTTAGCAAAAACCAATTCTGTAATGTTCCTTTAAAGGTCTCTCATCATATTTTTCCAGTCAATTTAACTTTGAAGACTACAAATCTGTTTTATTCTTGACAATTTTCTCTTTTTTTCTTAATAGATCAATTTAAAGTAAGAATCCAATCTTGTGATGTTATTCAAACGTATGTACATAAATAGAATGCCAAACACCAGGAGGTTAATCTGAAGAAAAACAAGTTTGTTTGTTTAGAAGTTATTTAATGTTTATAAACATTAATTATAAACTGTTTGTGTATTCCAATCTTTTACGCTACTTTTCTGTGTCAATGATTTCTTAAAATTTGTATTTTTTTTTTTACCTTGTACATGGAATGAAATTAAATGAATAAAACAGGTATACGTGTAATTATTATGTTTTGGGAATATGGAGGTTCGCGAAAGAAGGGAGGGATGAAATCGAAGTATGTTTTCTAAATTAAAGGAGTTTAAACTTTAAGCTTTATGGTTTGAAAGCAAATATCACAAAATACTTGGCAGGAACGGATAACATATTCCCTTGATGTGAACTCAGCCACAGTCAATTTATAAACTGAAGAATAATAATCTCAACATAATATTTTGTATTTATTTTTTTAAATCAGATGGTGATAAGAACCAACATTACTTTGCTTCTTCTTTTTGAGCTGCCAGCAAAAAAAAAAGGTTAGTAAAGTCACAATTTAAAAGCAACGTTCGTTGAACCTAAGCCTGTTACAGACACATAATGCTTTCTGAATACGGTCAATAGAATCCTACATGACCTTTGACACTAGTCTGAGCGAATACTTTTGATTAATTGAGCTGAAAAAATCCACGGATGCGATTTCTATTCATTGCGCGCATTCTTCTTTGTAAATGAGCGTACAAAATGACTTTTTTCAATGTAAGTGTATTCGAGCTCGAAGGTACAATTTGAAAATATTTGAAAATCACCCCCAAAGACAACATTGCTATTTTCATTCCATTTGTTGCATCACTCACAAGTGTCCGGTGTGTGTGTTTTTTTTTCCCCGACATATTAAAGGACTTCAATTAGCCAGAAATTTGCTTCATACTTATAGTAGACAGGTGTTTGCAGACAAACTTAAAGCGTTTGTAACCGTTCTCATCAGCTTGGGTGAGCTGAGCGGGCAATGCCCCGTTCCAGACAACACAACTACCCCTGGGGGACTCTGGACGCGGGTGGGTCGCGAAGGTTTCCCTCTTCGCTGCTCCGGGCTACCCGTCGGAAATATAGATTTCTGCAGCCAATGAAGCATACAGGAGTGACGAGCGTTGTTTGGGACTGGTTTCTGGGGCCCGTGGGCTCGGGTCCCACTGCGATCCACCACCCCGTGTTCCGCGGCGCAAGGCCCCTTCACAGCCTTACGCAATGTGTAGTCGTATTTGTCAGTTCCTCGGAAACTGCGCCTTGAGTGATCCGTTCGGAGAGGTTTCCCTTATGCATCAAGAGAGATTTCGATGAAATTGAAGTCCTGTTGCATGAAATCTTATAAGGAATTGTTTTGTTGTTGTTGAAATGTCACAATTTATATTAGGATTTTCAGCAGATTCGGAAATATAAATAAAGCATTGCGTTGCTGCTGGAGAGAGCTATGCAGGAGAAACCGAGGTGTTGACGAACGTGCTAAATAGGAACTTCGTATGATTGGTGCCTCCAGTCACTGTGCAGTATGCAAGGGAGGTGGGCAATTTCCCCCAAATATTATTTATATAGAAGAAGCTAAGGGAGCGGTTTGCTTAACTCCTGACTCCTAAACAAATAAATACAATAAACATAAATAAATAAATACATATGAAAAACACCCTCACATAAATTGTTGTCTTGTTTCTTTTTAATATCTCAAAACAAAACAACATCGTGTATTTTTTTTTATTTTTATTGTATAAAAAAACATGGTGGCTCGCTCGGAGTTGGATCAAAATAAATAAATAAAGAGAGAGAAAGAGAGATATAGAGAAAGAAAGAGAGAGAGAGAGAGAGAGAGAGAGAGAGAGAGAGAGAGAGAGAGAGAGCGAGAGGGTGGGGGTGTGTGAAAGTTTCAAATGTCTGCGCATTTCGTAGTATACATGTAATGCTACTGTATATGTTATGATATTTTATGTAATGCACAATGCACAATTAATTTAAACAACTTGCAACCACTGCAACTACAATGTTCGTTGTTCAGTTTTTGACACCACGCTGATTCTGTAGACGGCTGTAAGCGACAGCGATAAGGTTGTGTTTAAGACTGGTAAAAGACTGACAAAAACGAGTCGGTTAAAAATAACCCTGAATCGAGTCACATAGTTTTCGAAACACCTGCTATCGGTTATTTAGAATCAATTTTTATGAAGACTGCGTATATATGTTTGTTATTGTTATTGTTGTTGTTGTTGTTGTTGTTGTTTCCATTCCGCAACCATCTCTGTCACGCTCCCTGTGTTATTGAGTCTCATTACAGCAGAAAGGGGACTTACTATTTCTGTTCTTCAAGTCTCGTTTTCTAAATTTTAAGAAAAACAAAACAGTCGTTTTCACCATGAAAAGGCTCTTCCACTAAGTATCCGAAAATAAACTGTAGAATTCTAAAGCCAGAATAAAAAAATGTTGAAATTATTTTGATATAATTCCTACTATTATTTTCGCCAGGCAGGCGAGTCTAGGCATTCCAGCAATATCAATATGTTTGATGACTGTTTCTTTTGATGAATGCACTCATTAAAAAATGATAGAGCTTTAATAATTTGGCAAAACTATCAACATTTTAGTAAGGTTAGTTTGTGCAAAGTACCATCTAAAATATCACTTGCAGACGGTTCTGGTATTTATTAGTGGATAAAAGGTAGTTCCCTCCCCTCAAAAAAAAAAAAAAAAAAAAATAATAATAAATAATAAATAAATAAATAAATAAATCCTCCTTAAATGTGTTTATTTATTTACTCATTTTTGTATTCGGTTTAAAAACACAACACTGAGCGACATGAATCAGTTACATGTATATTTTATTATTAAACGGAAAAAAACTAATAATGTCCATGTTTAACAGACAACAGGATTTGTCCTAAAGACATAAAATAAACAAAAATAGAACCTTAGCAACATTGCACAAAGTAGGGGTAGGTGAAAGGGTGAGAGAGGGAGGGGAAGAGGTTACGAGAACGGAGGTACTTCGGAGGGTATAAGAGGAGACTGGGGAAGGAAGAGGGGGTGAGGAAGGGGGTGAAAAGAAGTGGGTATAAGGAATGGGTTAAACTGTTACAATGATAGTTACAGCAGATTGTTAAAGCGCCATAATCATTATTACCACGTGCTACAACAATTTGGAATAGCATTTTTTTTTGTAAGGTATTGGGGGCAAACTACCATCTGAAATATTACTGAAGAATATGTCTGGTATAGACATTTCCCGCTTGCTGTTTATACTTATTTTAAAACTAATCTCCACGTCGGAAATGGAGCTCTGGACAGTGATACTTTTATGTATTTATATCGTCATTGTTTTTGGAAAATTGATGAAATGTTCGTCCCATAGTTTTCAGGAAGCACACACTGCGCAAAACCTGTAAACAATTCACATCATTCGGGTTGGCCCTTTGTTTTACTTTAAAAAAGGTTAGAAAAAACCCTGACAAAACAGTCCAATATGGTGAGGGAGAACTTCCCGGAACATAATATAGCAGACGTTGAGACAGACATTTCCGTCGAAATAATTTTAGTAAATGTCAACTCTCATTAAAAAAAGAAATAAATAAATAAATGAAAATAAGGTGACCCTCTCCTGCCACTTACCCAGGTTGTATCGTACATGGGGTGTGATCCCTTGCTTTACGGCAGTTGCAGGTTGTATGCACCCCGGACAAAGATTGATCAAATACGGAAACCGCCAACATTTAGGGCTGTATATCTCAGTTTGTAGAGCGCTGGCACGTTAACCCGGAGGTCGCAGGTTCAAATCCCACTTTAGTCAATGCTCAACCTAGTAATTACGTGTTTTTTTTTAGAGTTCCCTCATCAGAAAAATACATTTTTTTAAAGGTTGTTTCATGATCATATATTTATAAAATTCTTTCTGCATCATCGTCATGGCATCTGCGGGTGGACAGTGAACAAAAGATATTTTCATGCTGAACGAACCTATGATAGTCCTCAATGAAACAATGCAAAAGTTACAATCTAATATCGATGGTGTGCACATGGTACACACTTCCAGCTTGCTCAATTAGTTACTGTCCCCCCCCCCTTCCCACCCTGCGGTTAGTATACCTGTTTCCCCTTAGCGTAAGGGTTGAGAGAGTGAACATTTGGTCAACCGATCAATTAAATGGACAGGTGTTGTAGGTGGGACGGGGGACTGGGGTTACAAGGTGAGGGTAAGGTAGTCATTTGGGATTGACACTTTGTCGAATCTTGACGCAGTCTTCGGCTTGGATGATTTGAGGTGCCGGTCAGATTTGAAAAAAAAAAAAAAAAAATGCATAACACTGGCAAGACAGGTAACGCTGACATTAGGCATACACGATCAGGCTCAGCAAAAAGCAAAAATGGTTTCACAAAACAAGACGTGTAACAACATTATGTTTCAGTTGCTTTGGGCAACAGAGCCCGAAAAAAGTATATTTTAAACACGGAGTAACCGTCCTCTTTGTGTCCCTGCAGTTGAAACTACCCGGATGTATTATGTGCTATGTGCATTCCCTGTAGATACCGAGAACATTAACACACTCCCACCTTCACCCACACAAGAACATTCATGTCCCTACTTTCAAATTCAAAGTTAATTTAAAGCAACAGTACATCATCCATAATAGCTATCGAAAACAAATAAATAAATAAATGAAAATAGGAAATGAGAAACAACTGTTATTCTGGCAGTGTACTAATATACACTGATATGTAAAACTGGTAAAATCAAAATTAAAATAAATGGATAAATAAAAATACATAAATAAAAATATTAGTAATAAATACGAACAAGAAGTTACATTTTTAGGAACACGTTGTCACTATCGACAAATGCTCCTTGGCTAGATTCGAAGTTGAACCCCACTCCTAAAAAAAAAAAAAAAAAAAAAAACTTAAATACAAAAATGCAAAAAAAAAAAAAATAAACACACACAAACACACACAATATAAATTAATAAATTAAAAAACAAATGAATAAAGCAGTACAAAACTCTTTCTCTCTTACAATTTCTGTAAGAAAATGAAGTACCGGGAGAAGACGGGGGGGGGGGGGTTATATATATTTTTGTTCTCTCTTCTAGAACCTCAAGAAAGTGTGCACCTTTAAATGTTCGTTTGTTTAGTTGTTTGTTTGGTGGTTTGTTTGTTTGTACATAAGTAAGCGTTATGAAATAGTTCTTCATAACCACTTTACAAGAAAAGTCGAACGAATATATTCTGAAAACTTGTCTTGTGTTAATCGTTCATAGCAAGTGATGAGCTTGGCTGACACGTTCAAAAGTCGCATCTCTCCAGCAGCGACGCATGTACAGCCATTTCACAATAAATGGCTATACATTTCACAAGAGGGTTTGCCTTTAAAACGGTTAATTAATGTGACATTTGGTGACATAAGTTGATCAGAAAGCCTCCCCGAGCTGTCCGATTTCCGTACAGCGTAGGCTGGCTTTGTTCAAATGGGGGAGGAGAACGCGACCGTAGTTTTGCAAAGGCGAGGATGTTGATTAGCCATTTAGATTAAATCGTGATTTCTAAGGACTATTTTATACTCTTTCAGACTCCAAAAAGTGTTTGTACATTTTGAAAACCAGACAAATTTAAAATGAAGTAAAGAGTAACAATTGGGCGACTGCTTTTCAACTTTAACATTATTTGTACTCGTGCATTTCGTGTAAGTTTACGCGCGTGTCGCTCCGTTTTACTCCTATATTTACATGGATGCGCACTCTATGTACAGCAACTTATCAAGCTTTGGCTATACACCCTACATCATCAAAGCTCCGCCCTCCTTTAGGTCGATTGCCCCGACCCCCCCCCCCACCCCCGACCCCACACCCCAAAGGTGTGGGATGGAGCCATTGTCCGGGTTGGAAATCAAACCAGGACCTGTGCTACATCTGTCCACAGCTCATCTCAACCTATCAGACTTGTCCAGTCGTCTTCAACAACCGTATCGCCGGTGAAATTATAAAGTGTCTGGCCATGTGAAAATAAGGACCCTCTTAATGTTAACGGTGAAGGAGGGGGGGGGGATCGAAAGGTTACGGGGAGGTCACGCAGGGTTGGAGAAAGGGGTAAACGGTGAAGCTCTGGGATTGCGGTTTCGCATGCACGACAATGACCCTGGAGATAAACCTGGAAGAAGGAGAAGAAAAAAAAATCCCCAAACGGGTAACAATCGTCTCGCATTCTCGCGATCCTCCGACTGACCTAGGCCGAGATTGCTAAATGCTTACTTGAGGGAAATCATCGATTTTGGTGTGTCCACCTGTCCCTAATGCGAGGTTCTGTCCACTGGATATATAGGTATAATATAAAATAGGGGAAAAAAGAGAGGGAGGCCTAGTTAATAATAAACCATGCAGTGAAGGTATTAGGTGTAACCCCAGGGGTGTTTTCTATGAGAGTATTAAGCCAAGTAGTGCAGGCTCAACTTCGGCAATAATTACCCGGTCTGTTTACCAGTATTTTCAAAGTCAAATGATTGTAAGTTTTATTCAATTACAAGGCGAGGTTTGGCGAGGAAGCATGTCAGGAAAACAAGTCTATTGGTAATGGGTACGGAGGGGGTAGAGTTGTGCGCTAAGGAAAATGATAATACGAGAAAGACAAAACCCATCTAAATCATCGAATTACCTTTTACTCTATTTAAAAATCAATTACTTTTTAGTGTTTTTGGGGGGGAGAACGGAAAAATTCTGCACTGCTGCTTTCCAAGGTTGTATCGTAAAGTTGGGTGTGATCCCTGGCTATACGGCAGTTACGAGTTGAATGGCTTCTGACTGGCACACCCCCCGAACGGGATATTGACAGAAATAGGGGAGACCGCCAACTAGCGGGGTTACCTTTCGGAACTCTGCTCCGTAGAGTGCCGGTACGTTAATCCGGAGGTTCCGGATCCCGGTCCCGGTTCCGGAGGTCGCATCCCGTTCTAGTCAACGTTTTCTTTGTTCAACACAAGGTTGAATTAAATGACTGGATATGTTGTTAATTTTATGAAGAAAAACAAAACAAAGGAGTTCAAAAGTTTTCCTTTCAAAAAGAGGACAACTGGTAGCGATGAATGTTAATCCATTTTAGAAATTGAGTACGTTTGTTACGTTTTTGAGTACGTTTTTTTTGCTTCACCAGTAGTTAGTTCTCCGTTATAAATATAACTTGATTTTGGTTTCTTCAAATTTAGTCTTTGCTGGAAAAATTAGGTGGACTGACCACTTACTCATTGCGATAAAAAAAAAAGTTGAGGCATAATAAACAAATTACAGACGTAAATTTTAGTTAAAACTTGTAATAAATCAATGAGTAATAAATAAACAAAATTAAATAAATCATATAAGAACTGGACAATAAATAGAAACAAACACAAATACATAAACAATAATAATTGTCCCCTTTTGTGTTTAGCAGATGTGCAGGTTATACTTATAGTCCTTTATATAATTATTGGAGTTGTAGAATTTGTTTTCAACTTCTGCAATGATTTTCAATTGTTAAATTTTTTTTGTATCACGTGATTATGTCACGTTAATTTGTGTATAACTATGCTCTTATCTGTTTTATTTTTAATTGTTGTGTTTCTCATAGATTTCTATAAAATAGATATATTTGTGGACCTTATACATGGTAATGTGGAATTGATGTATAATCTTTTGTGTTTTTGTTGTTGTTGAATAAATGAAGCTTTATAGCTTCAAAGCAAGAAAAAAAAATAATAATAATAATAATTATCATACTAATAATACAAACAACATATCTAGATTAGAAAGTAATTTGTAAAAGGATTCTATGTCAATTATGTTTATTCTTTTATGGAGGTTACCCTTTTGACACAAGATGAAGGTGGGGGTTGTGAATGCAGACAAACAACTGCTTATTAACAACTACAAATGTGCCATTTTCAACGATGCCAATTTCTAAAGCTGCCGCACATATAGCGAACATTCAACCGGCCACCACGACCATGTGTTATTCCTAACCATCGATGACAAAACGGCATCGAAGCAAATAAGGTTTTCAACAAAGCCTACGTCATGCCTAGCCCGTGACATCCGGCACTCAATTGGGCGAATCAACCTCCACAGCAGCCAATAAAGAGTGCACGCCATCCATTTAAATAACCATCACATTCCATAAACTCAGACTCCCTAACTGAGCTATTAAAAAACTCCAGGTGGATAAGGGGGGTGAGTGTGGGGGGGGGGGGTTGTTCACGACATGACAGAAGCATTAAAAAAAACTGAGGAGGTAAAAAAAAAAAAAAAAGTTGACAGCAAGATCATAACTGACCCGAATCAGCGAAAAGGAAGCATACGTCTACTCGAAACTTGCCCGTGAGTAAAACTGGAAATTGGGAAGCACTGGAGCATAGCGGTGTGGACAGAAGAGACGGGAGCCGATTTACTGGGACGCCTTACTCACCCCCTGTCGCATTCAGCCCGAACATTTACAAGCAACGCCTGCGCCTAGCATTTTCCACAAGATTTATGAACGTGTCAACCCTAGGAATATTGTATCAAAAGCTCGTAGGGGCCTGTCGTATAGGTCACGCATCGGCAGTATGCACTACTTAACGCGTGACATTGTAACCGACGCAGTATCAACACGTTTCTGTCAATGTATCAATCCGCCATAGAGGTTCTCAACCCCCCAAAAGTATCAAGTTTTTAATATATGGATTGAATTTTCTGCATTCATTACACCGAAGTAAGCGGTTTTCATTTAAAGGAAACGCTTGGACAATATTGAATAAAGTGTCTTTATTTTGTTGAATCTAATAAATTTAGTCTTACATTTTGGTTTCAATGTGTCTCGAGGTGCGGACAAAAACCGGGTGCGGTATACTACCAGAGATGATGAAGATTCTCGATTAGTGAATGACTGAATTTACCATCATTTTGAGTTTGTTTTTTGATATCCAATTTGCATAATCTACACCAGTATATTAAAGAGGAAGGTGTAAGGTGTGCAGAGAGTTGTTGAAGCACAAGAACATACATTTTGCCCGCCAGAATAAGGTTAGCAGCCAAAATACCGTCAACAATGCGACTGGCTTCCTGCTCAAGTTTCTGCTTGGCAGAAAAGTGTTGGGCAAAATAGTCTGCTTGGGCAGCTGCATGAAGTTGGGTTCTAGGCTGAGCTGAACGATTTTGCCGTTTATGCCATTATCTGAGTTACCGAATTCGTGTTTACTAAATTTTGTATACGAGGATTCGACTGCCGGCATGTTATACGCTAAATAAACCAGAACGTGAGGGGGTAACACTAGCCTACCTGAAGGACCTCAATAACAAACTGTGCTCGTAGATCCGAAAAAAATAACAAAGATTTGTTCTTGATTATGCAAAAATATCAAACAACTTTATCCGAAATAGGTTATACAATATTCAGAATCCAGTGTTGTATGTCAAAAAGCCTATTTGGCAAAATTCAACGCGAAAACTAGACCACAAGAAAAAAAAAAAAAAAACCCGCATTTCCCGTTCCGCCTTTAAAAAAAACGCGGTAGGCAAGAAATTTGGTAAAATTAGGCAAACCATCCAAGCGTAGCGTGTTGGCGGGAGATAGAATACTCTTGCGGGTTGGGACTGTCGTCACGCATCGTCTGTTTTCTTGGCTGATTCTGCGACGGGTCATCTATCATCGAGAGACCCTGGCGAATCGTCGTAGCAAAATATGAAAATAGAAAGTGAAAAAAAAAAAAAAAAAAAAATGTGGTGTAGTGATCTTGACGGGCTGAATTTTTATCCATTACGGAGCCGTGCACCGTGTGTGGCAGCAGCTCGCAGCGAGCCGAGGTGTTGGCAACTGAATGTATCCGTTTGTGTGTTTCACACCGTCGATGAGAGCGGAGTTACTAGACGTCTTGTTCGCTACCTATCATTTTGTTTAGTTTTTTTTTTTTTTTTTTTTTTTTGCTGGCAAGATAGATCGGGGTCACAGTGGACTTTTACCAAGGCATGACAAGTAAAAACACTGGTTAATTAAGTTCTGAATTAAATATTGCTCTACAAAGGTATATAGCTTATCACCAAATCCTCAAACGGTTTCCATGTATTATGTTGATTTGCTTATTATTATTATTTGTGTTAACTGGATGGCCCAATCAGTGTCGATAACTTGTCTGCTGTGGGTTCGAGTATTAACACAATGCAACGACCATGTGCATTTACTGTAGAATACAAATATATATATAATTTTAACAATTTCATCATGAACTAAAAAGTGGGGATAAAACCCATATCAAAAGCCAGTTTGTTCAATGTCAAAACGAAATAAATAGTTAAAAACAGTCGAAAAAGAGGAACCATAAAATAAAGAAGGACAAAAAAAACACGCTTACAGCTACTAGTGGGATGAACAAGACTTGTTGTTTAAAAATACATTTAAAGGAACATTACAGAATTGGTAAGAAAAAAACTTGTAAAATGTACTTTTTGATCACAGATTTACATAAAACTTACACGGTCTAATGATGCTGATAGTAGAAAACATCCCTTGAAATATTTATGTCTGAAATGCCATATTTGATGAGAAATAAATAAACTAATTATCCGATCGGAGTTTATCGCTCAGTGAGCGTTTTATTAAGTTGTTGAATCTATATGATTTCATGCAAATGTGTAATCGGTTTTTTCACTATTTTCTCGTGACCCAGATGGCTGATCGATCTTAAACTTCTACAGGTTTGTCAGTTTATGTATATGGTGGATTACACAAAGTGCTTACACTGCCAGCAACTGTTTTGTTAGCAAAAAACAATTATGTAATGTTCCTTTAATACCAGAAGAGCAGTTTCGGTGACATTAGTTATGTTGGAACTTTACTCGGTGCAATGATGTGCAATTCCTAGCAGCCAAAGGGCGGCATACATCACAAATATCGTACCTTATCTTGACTCAAAGAGGGTAGGCATACAGGTTGTGATAATGTTACCACATTAGCACCAATACTGTATATGTAAATTAATGTCTAGTAAGAGGTCAGATGGTAATCTGGAATTTAATAAACAAAATAAAATTAGTTGTTGTTGATCAAACCACCAATTGAAAACAAATGCGTTTCAAGATGATGGTATTCCTACTAACAACATTATGTCATCATATTTCTACATACAAAGTTGGAGAATTAGTGCTGATGTGAGCATGTGAACATGTGAGCTTTCAAATCGAAAGCTATCAATATTATTTTCGAGAATTACAAATCATGCAATTTGTCTTTAAGATGTGACGATTTTAATATTTCTATATTTTTTACAACCAAATGCTAAACTATCACATGTGTATCAACAAAGTATCGTTCTGTAAACGCTCCCCCCCCCAAAAAAAAACAACAAAAAAACGATCATGCAGACAAACTCAGCAACAAGTGCAAAGGTTTCAAATATTCACATTGCTGTATGTATTTTTCATTGTAGTCATAGTTTCTAAATGTTAATATTCGATTTACAGTTTCGAAAAATCAACATCAAAATATAGGAAACATTTGGTCCACATATTCGATGAAAAATCTTCAAATGACGTGATCGATACTAGCAATGTATGTAAATTAACAGCAAACATAACATCAATTGTTATATAGCTATGACAGTAATTCTATATCTTGAAATTTTTTATTCAAAATATGTTAATGTTTTACAGTTATAATATCAGTCAAAACTGTCCCAAATCTGCACATTGAATTTTCTATTCACATATTTTATGATACTATGCACAGAAGTGTCTGGGGATAATAAAATATATTTTTAAAAAAAATAAAAAAAATCACAAACTCAAAGCCCCACATTTGTTACTACAGTGCTGTGGTTGTTAGAAATGTATTTTAGTTCAATTACATTTGATTGTCGACTTGAAAATCATTTTGTGATTTGTAATATTTCCAGTGTTGAAGTTAGTACTTACATAGACATTTCATTCTGAAATTATGCAAAGTTGCTGGGTAAAAAAAAAAACGTAAAAGAAAATGCTATCGATATTCAATGTTACCGCAAGAACGATTATTATAATGTTACATGAAATTGTCACTGATTGTTTCAATATAAATAAGTAGTGTTACATACAATTGTTACTGGATGTTTCAATGTTAACAAGATAATGCATGAAATTGTCACTGGTTGTTGCATTTTCAATAATGTTATATAAAAAAAAGCTACTGGTTGTTTTGATAATTAATATACAGTAATAATGATTCATGAAATTGTCACTGATTGTTTCAATATTGATAGTGTTACATGAAATTATCACTGCTTGTTTCAATATTAATAATATTAAATGAATTTGTTATTGGTTGTTTCTAGGTAAAACAATGTTATATGAAACTGTCACTGATTGATTCAGTTTTAATATATATTTAATAATGTTTCATGAAATTTTAACTGTTTTTTTTTTTCAATAATATTTTTACATGAAATTGTCACCGGTTGTTTCAATTCTAAAAATATTGCATGAAATTATCGATGGTTGTTTCAATTCTAATAATATCAACTGAAATTTTCACTGGTTGCTTCAATATAAATAATATTACATAACGTTTTCACTGATCGTTTCAATTATGACAACTGCTATTTGAAGCTGTCAATGGTTGTTTAGTGCCAACTAAACAATAGCAACTTTTCATTAGTCACTGGTCTTACTAGCCAGACGAAATTCAATTGTGTTACAGCAACTTATGTTTCAGACATTACTTTACTGGTCTGCAAATAGTGTTGGTGAGCTAGTAAACAGGAACTGTAATTTCAAAAGGCATGTCTTCATTAAAATTTCACGAGTAATCAAAAACTCCATCAAGAAAATGAATAAAAAAAAAAAAAATTGACGTAACACGTCACATACAGATCCACTGTGACGTAAGACAACATTCGTCTGGTCTCCAAGACTACCAACGAAAGATCATCTTGGACTATTATAGTTTAAAAGGTACCAGTATTCTGAAGAAATACCAGTCTTGTTTTGGGGCAATCACGGCTTTGGCTTACGCTCCGGCTGCGGCTCCGGCTCCGCCACCAAATTTGAAAACGTGCACTTCTTGCGCCTTGCTTCAAATTAATAGTCAGACATAGCCAGAGCCCTGGTTTCTGTTGCTCCCGTGGCGGAAAAGCAAAATGGCAGCTTTCTTTTGTGGGGTGTTCTTCAAAATTGAAAGCACCATATTGGCACACCAGTGTTTTCATTTGGGGAAAAAAAATCATACTGAAACTTGATTTGGATTTGATTGTCTCTAACACTCCACACTTCTGTTTAAGAATAAGACACAGGTTCAGCAGTTATATAGAGCAAATCGACTGGTTTTGGTTTGAAAGTTCGCTGGCCATAAACGCAATCCATCCAGTACATCTCCGCCAGAAAATATGATCGACTGAAACACTGCCAAAGAAAATAGCAATTGGATACCTTCACAATTACCGTTGCTTGTTAATTTGTATTTTTAATAGAAATGAATCTACTTGTATAATTAACGTGCAATAAATCCGCAACTATAAAAACATGAACAGTTTTTCGTTCTTCTTACTTTTTTTAAACAAAATTTTAACGATTAGTTCGGAAGGTGTGTTTGTTGAAGACAAGAAGATGGGAACAAAGTTACTGTTGACCAAGAAACAACCAGACGAAGAAACACCCCAACAAACAAACAAACAGACGGTCAGTGATTCAGATTCTCTTATGTTGTAACAATAACCCTACTAAGTCACACCATGTGTGGCATCCTTCTCGCCACGCACTCTCATCGACCTTCTACTCTTTTAAAATTTTCGTTATAAACCTTCGAATCCAAGAAGAGCACGGGGCATTTTTTATTGTGTCCGATGATGATAAATTTATTCCTAACAGCCAAAAGCATTTTGTATGGTATAATAGAATCAAATTAGTATTTTATCTACATTAAAAATAATTTATGACCAGTAGATTAGTCACTGCGCGATAATGACTCTAAACTAAGTCCGATTTCTATAACACACCCCACACATGCCAAATCCCTCCATTAATACATACAAGCCGCCAACAGAACCCGCTGGATTCTTTTCATTTTAAGGGAAAGAGAGAAGAGAGAGAAGAAAAAAAAAAGCGAGAACCAGTCCAGACTTCAAAAGCTACCGCGAAATTTGCTCCTCGTTATTAGAAGAATAACGGCGAGTCCTCGGAGAGGGCTCGGGATATCTGCCGATGTCCGGACGAGCAACCCGGCCCATCCATCACGGCTGCCTTAACGAAGGCAACAGCGCACGGCCGGGATGTGTTAACCAAACGCCCACGAGAAAAAGAGAGAGAGAGAGAGAGGGAGAGAGAGTAGAGAGATTCCGGCTAGTATAGATCGGTAGGTGGGACCGAGTTGACAGCCTCTGTATGAAGCATATAACGATGGCAATTTGGAAGCAGAGTTATCACTTGTCATGCGTTTTTCACCCTCTTTTCCTCCCGAAGAAAATTCGAGATTAAAACGTAAGCTGTGAAGTACCAGTGTTGTGATTTTATTTAACAGGTCCTCCTGGTGGACGGAACTGCGGAATAATGTATGACTTATTTGGTGGTTTTGACCAAGAAAAGGAGGAGGGGGGGGGGGGTATAAAATATTGGTATATACTAAGAGGGAGTGGAGTATTGTAATGAATCCTGTCCAACTAGTATGGTTATAAATTATAGTTGTAAAGCAATGATAATCTGCACATGCGCAGTGAGTGGAGAGTGACTCGACTTGTGTTAACTAAAGTACACAAATAATATCGATATAATATTTTTGTTGTTGTTGTTGTTGTAGTTGTTGTTGTTGTTGTTGTTGTTGTTGTTGTTGTTGCTGTTGCTGTTGCTGTTTCTGTTGTTGTTGTTGTTGTTGTTTGTTGTTGTTGTTGTTGATGATGTTGTTGCTGTCGTTGTTGCTGTTGATGTTGTAGTCATTGTTGTTGTTGTGTTGCATATCGTCAACTGGTCAAACGGTCGACAACACATTTTTGTTGCTGTTGTTGTTGTCGTCGTCGTTGTTGTTGTCGACGCCATCGATATTTGTGTTGTCATCGTCGTTGTCATCGTTGGTGTTGTTGTTGTTATTGTTATTGTTGTGTTCAAGTGTACATCGGGACATATTTTCAAGAGCGAAAATCACATAAATCTCACCGTGCAATAATTTTGTTTGTGTTGTTTTTGTTTTTGTTTTAATGATAACTGTTTAATACGATTTTAATTTCATGTTTGTGTTCCTTCAACTCATTGAAGCCTGTGATTAACATTTTGAAGTGTGCGATTTTGTTCAGTACTAGCTTGTCAATCACCGTTGACCACAAGCATAGGCAAAAACACAAATGTAAGATTTTAATTTGTATGACAGGAAAGGGCATTCATTTTGATGGAGCTGTGTTTTATTTCCGTTCTGACGCAAGTGGTGCTGGTATGCCTTGAGGAAACAAAACTGACACAAGAGAATCTCAAACAAGATCGTAAAGATTTGTGTTTATCTGTAAATTTGCTGCGTCCATTTTGTAACGTTATATTTCATTGAAAATGATAGTCAACGAACATGTTCAACACTGTCTAGTGACAGAAGAATGCCCAAAGACTGTCGAACTGAAGGTAGTTTATTGAAAGAAAACCCACACTGCCGTTGTTTTTCTAAGTTTTTCCCACAGTGGTAAAAAAAAATATAAACATTACGAGAAACAAGAACCTTTTTTTCACAGAGTTTAATCGAAGGAAATTCTACCCGCGCAAAAAATAAATAAATACGGTCTCAACTGAAGCGTCGCGTAAATGTGACGTGTCCACTTTGCATGGTGTAACAAACGTGTAACGGGCCCGGGTACAGCTGTTAGCGTAACGGACATTCTACGCACAGTTTTGCGCACTAATCAGTGTGAATTTAAGGTCATGTCCAACAGCTCGCCAATTCAAAGCGGTCAGTACACACGAAGCAGGCCAGAGTTTATCTCATGTATCGAGGGCAGATCACGCGGTTTTCTCTGCATTTTCCCCCACGAGAACAAGAAGCCCCAAAACCTCAGGACTGGGGAAGTTTGCAGGCCAAGTTTTTTTTCCCTAGGTCAGCTGACTTTATCACAGTAACGATTGTACCCCCCTTTGGCCTGGCTTTTTACAACCATCACGGGGGGTTTATGTACAGCATAAGTATACACTGCTATAAATCCCCGATCCTCAAGCAATATTTATTGAAGGTTCTGCGTGGATCCTGATTAGAAACAGAAAAAGGGAGAGAGAGGGAAAAAAATCTAAAAAAATAAGAGAGAATATAGGGAAAACTGAATATGTAGAGTGATGTGTGACAGGGAACGTGTTATAGGATGCGAGCCGGTGACATTTCCCCGATCTTTTCCGTCAGAAGGATCACGCCGACACACCGCGGGGTTGGCCATGCCTGGCCCCCGTCATCATATCGTCGGCCTCTTGTCGATGATATGAGACGGGGGGAAAAAAACGCCACGAGTTCCTGCGAGCAAACCCATCCTCGTTGCTACCTCCCCTCTCCACACGCTCTCTCTCCCCCCTCTCTCCCTCTCTCTTTCTCTCTCTTACTCTCGACCTTACAGCGATAATTTGCCGTCTATCTTCACCAAACAAATCCCCCAGCATTTGTTTATTTCAGATGGCTCTGAGAATTTGCAATCATGTCTCCTGAAGCCGAATGTGTCTGTCATTATTCGCGTTGACCGTGGCCTCGTGAAGCTCTCGCGCAGACCGGTGCGTCTTCTTGTGCCAGTAATTTAAAGGGGATGCGTGGCTGTCTTGGAACGGAGAGACAGACCACCACTTTCTTGGTATCCATTGCCGATATTTACAAAGAAGGAAAAACTCAAATAGGAACGAACAAACAAAAACAGTTTTCAATAAACATTTTGAACTCGATTTTTGCACCCTTCTTCTGTCTTGCAATTTATGGGAGGGGTTGAACATTAAGATGAGTTCCTCGGGGTGGTTTGATAGTCGTCATAACAACCAAGAAAAACATCACGATTACAAATATATATTTATATATATATATATATATATATATTACTATTGTTATCATTTTATAATTTACTAATAGTAAACTGCTCATTAAAGGTATTCCACAGAATTGGTGGAGATAACAAGGTATAGTCACAGACAGTGTTCATGTTTTGCGTGATCAGCCATTATACATGAAAGAAACAAACCTGTGAAAGTTTGGGCTTAATCAGTTGTGTGAGTGGGGAGAAAATAGTGACAAACCATGCACAATTTCCAGCATGTAAACACACTGTCCTTGATTTTGAGTGTAGCAACCGAAATCAGCTGTTGCGTTACTGTATGTTTTCTGATACGGTTTTCTCAAGTATTTCTCTATTACGGAGGGAAATATTTCACAGAAACAAAATTGATCAAGTAGCCAGTCAGAAATCATGCTGAAATTGAATAAGGACGTTTTTTGTCCTTACCAATCCTGTACGGAATAAATCGATCTGAACTTAAACCAGTTATGAACTCTTTAAATCATGTTTGCATTATTTTCGATACTTTTATGGAAAAGAATAAACCACGACAGAAACTCAAGAGAAAAAGACGGGGAAAAAAGAGGGGAAAAAAAGTAGGTCTGTGTTGATTGGCTGGCAAATTTCTATTTGGAATAACTGAGATAACATTGTTGTTTTGCACGTTGTTTTCCACTTAAAACTTACCAGAACCCCCCCCCCCCCACACACACACACACACACACACACAAATTTAATTAATCCGCGGAGAAAAGGCATTTCAAACCATTTCGATTTAGAAATAAAAGGTATAGTTATTATTTCAAAAACATAAACGGTTTATCTCTCACCGTTTTTTGCGGTTATTTATTTATCTTTTCTTTTCCGACTAAAGTTTCATTATTTTCTTTTAACAGACATTTTTTTTCCTGCTACACATTGTCCGGACGCAAAAGGCAATCTCGTCGAATTCAACCGGGCGGAAAAGGTGCTTATTCGAACACCATGGCTGGAAAACCCCAAAACCGTAACCGAATTTCCACTTGTACACTGAATATTTCATGGGTAGATTGAGTACAATAATGAAGTTCTTTTATTTCTAAGATATTATCAGAGTGCCGGAATAATCAAATCCTACTCACTATTGTATCGTTTACAGTATTGCTAAGGGGTCCGATATACTTAACCACCGGAAAATGATCATGGGTTTTCAAGGGTGATTCCATTATTTATGGATTTTTTTATTATTATTATTATTTTTTTTATGGAAGGGGGCAGCCATCTTGTTTTTTTTTCTCCCTGGCTCAAGCATACAAGTCTCTGCGAGAAGACTGAGGCTACAAGAATTAGTCAGGGTCCTGATGAGTCTGACGACAAGCCTGTGTACACATTATTGAGTGAAAAGGGAACCTGACCAAGATGATGATGGCATGATAAATGCTTTATGTGAAATAGTCCACCAAAAATCATGAACACTGTTTACAACAAAAACAAAAATCGAATGTAAGCCTAGTGCTTCTGGTTTGTCAGACGAGTCTGACGTGAAGCATTATTCTCCCCAGGCCAAATAAGCTCAAACTGTGCAAATAATGTTTGTGATTTGACGTCATATTTTCATCACCACCAAATTTTTGATTAAGTAATTCCCGGTGTTGATTTTACTGTAGATTTTTTATTTTCATTCTAATTGCATTTTTCTGAAAAGCACATCGGCGTTACAGGGCGTGCCAGTTTTGTTGTCAGTGATTTATCCAGTGGTGTTTGTCTGTGTTTGTTTGTTTATTCGAATCTTTATTCGAACTCTTTGTTAATTCGAAACTCTTTATTCGAACTCTTTGTTTATTCGAAACTCTGAGAATGAGTTGATTTTACTATATCATTTATTTTTCATTCTATTTACATTGTTCTTACACAGCCAGACATTATTGTCACAAGGCTGTGCCAGTTTGTTGTCAGTGGTTTATCTATGTGGTGGTTGTATATATTTGTTTGTTTGATTAATTGAATCAGAAGATGATTTGAAAGAAACACAATCATCTCTTTACGAAGAATCAACGCATATTTTTTTTTTTTCAAAACAAACTCTCTGTATATAATATTTCCTTTAACACCTTACATTAGGCCATCCAGTATGGTGACCTTTGAGACGCTTTTATATTGTAGATCGCACGGAGCGAAAAAAAAAAAGATAAAAAAAAAAAAACCTCAGTGGTTTACGATCAGACGAGAAAATGATCCGAAACCAATCTCCAGCGATCTCTTGGCTCGGAGTATAACTTCATTTCCCGGCAGACATTCCCGCAGAATCAGCGTCGCAACCAATCTCTCCCCAATGAAAGGAGAGACCACTCTGGCCTTTAGATCATAAACAACATCGGAAGTAACTGCTCCCTTTCGAAAAGTCCTGCCTCGTGAAATTGAAATGCGAGGGGGATAAGGGAGAAGAGAGAAAAAAAAACTCCTCCTCAAACTGAAAAAAGGGACCCATTGAAAAATATCCGCAATCCGGACGCCGGATCGCGTGGGACATTTTATTTTTTTATTTTAGGGGAAGGCATTTAGCCTAATTTCCCCACCTTGAAGGTGGGACTACTCCACAGTTGTATAGTGCTACGAGGAAGGTCCGGTTGTAGAGGAGCAATGCCGGGTTAGGCTCCGTACTCTACACCGTGGTACCCCGCGGATTGTTAATACACGGCGAGGGACGGGTTATTGTGTAGACGCAGGAGGCAGACGTAATGTAGAATGACAAGAAGATAGCAGATGACAATACCAGCCTATTTGCACCGAGTCTTATCAGCTGAAGCCAGGTGCCCGGTCATTGGTGGGGCTGGTGGGGAGGCTAACCCGAATGAGAGGGGGGTACACACACAAAAAAAAAAGAAGAAGAGAAAATCCACATCGACCGATAGTTACCACTGTAACACAAACCTCCGTGAGGTCCGATATTTTGGGTTTTCCTGACGCAGTCTACCATTCATTCGTATTTGTGTTGCATCGTAAGTCACATTGAAATCGCCGCATGAAAGAGTGAAATAGTTTTGTTGTTCTTTCAATTTGTTTTCCGTTTTCAATTTGCTACACTTGAAATATCAATGTTCAACAGTTTTGTTTTTTCCCTCATTGGAATTTGAGGTCTCGGGGCGATGTTTTTCTTCCAGTCCGAGTATTCTAAGCATTCTACCAAATCTTAATAGGTTGAAATGATTTCGGTGTAGTCATCTATAAATATGTCAAAAGAAAATATGCCTATGTTTTCCTCTGGGAAAATAAACAACCACAGAACCCACAAAACTAGAATTGACGAGTCGGCGTAGACCAAACCCTGTACTCATTTTTTCACAGTCCATCTACTTGACGATGGTCCGGAGAAAAAGAGAGAGAGAGAGAGAGAAATTCCTGGCACCTTTTTCTCTCTTTTTTCCCCTTTCTTTTTTTTTGGTGCCAATAATGCTTGTTAGACTCACCTGGCCAATGAAAACAGCCTGTATTATGACGATGGCAGGGTTTGATGGGTGACTACTATATAGACTCAGCGTACTCACGGCGCCTTGTCAACTCAGATTAAAATCGCCAGTTCGTGAAATGTGAACGGCCTCCGAGCCTAGATTTTTTTCATGCCTTTTCCTATCGCCTAGATTTTTTTTTCCCTTTCCTTTCTTTTCTTTCTTCTTCTTCTTCTAGTCCCTCCTGCCGGGCGAGGTGACTGACATCGCCGATTTGCCATTGTGCCGTGGCCTAGTTCTCAAACCCAACCCGTGAGTCGTTTTTTTTTTTTTTTTTTTTTTTTTATGTGGCGAAATTATGACCGAGATTGTTATTAAAAATCATAATTTGAATTGGGACAGGTTTGAATTTGTACGTCGCTGCGGCGGGTAGTTCACGGGTAATATTAATAGGTGACTATGGGTGTGATGTCAGAAAATGTCTAGGTTAATTTGACTGATTTTTTTCCCAAAAACAGAAGCAGAAAAAAAGAGGAGCATTTTTCAATCTGTCAAACTCTTGACAGATTTGTGTTTCTATAATTATTTAAACCGTTCCACTAGTTGTTTTAGAATGACAGATCTTCGTCAGTTTAACCAGTATTTTGTATAGACCTTAAAACTGCAAACTCAAACTGAACACAAATGTATAAATTCATGTTTTCATTGTTCACACCTGCAGAGTCAAAGACTTTTCATTCAATACCTTTCTGGTACAGATATTATGATATACCCCCCACACACATTCTGTTGAAAATAACATTCGCCTATAATACACTTGACTGCCTAAAAATTAGTTGAAAATAGTTCTTGGAGATAACGAGCTTGGTGTAAAGGTTGACACCCAGGGTTGTTTGTGTGTTAGTATACAATAATCGTCTTATGCCCAGTATGCAAAGTCAGTAATAAATGTTGATTCAATTCATACCCACAAAAAGGGGGACCAGTCTATTTACCCTTACAGCCTCGGTTTGGTTGCACGCATTTCTTTGATTGGAGAAATGAAAATAGCAAGATGATAAGCCGCTGTATGATAAACAAATGCATCTTTTTAAGCACAGTGGCGGATTCCGAAAACAATGGGAAGGTGTAATACAAGAAACAATGTACTGAGTCACTCTGAATCATCACAGTGTGAATTGCGAAGTCATAACAAGATTATTAATATCGTCAACAACATCATGGAATGAAACCATCAGCGATGAAGAAAGAAGAACAACAAAAACCCAAACATTATCTTGAAATATTTCGCCGTACAAAAGCAAACAGCCTTTGTCAGTCCAAAAATCTTCATTGTTTCGTAGTATAAAGTAATGTAACACAAATATACACCTTGGTTTCGAGTTTGTGTTTTTTGTTTTTTGGTCGTTGTTATTACAGCTGTTGTTGTTGTTGTTGTTATTGTTGTCGTATTGCTGTTGCAACCACAGCTGTTGTTGGTACTTTTTTGCTGCTTGCCAATGTTGTTAGAAGCATTGACATTTTTCTGTTGGTATTTTTGTTTTGTATTATTCAGGGTCCGACCGACTGCAGTTGTGCACTTACTTGGTTTCGAAAACAAGCGTCGCTCGGACAATACATTGAAATCCAACTTCAAAGAAATTTGTGCTGAAGATTTGGTGAGAATTAATTATAAACGAAATGTGCCACACCACAATTTATATTCAATTTTTTTTCTTGGCCATCCTGTTTCAGCGGGATAACCCCTTCAGTCATAAAACCGCTTGTCTTAACAGTGTATTGTGCCTAGACGTGTGTTGACTGTGTTGTACATAATGCCGAACCGATTTAGTGTATCTAGTTTAGTAACTCACAAAATATACTTCAGCTTTCAAGCCAAAACATTGTTGTTGGTCAAGCTTAGTGGAAGACCATATACAGTCGATTTATGTTTGAAAATTTCCCGAATTTACACATTGAGAAATAGGGGAGGTGCCATCTGCTGGGTTGGGTGGTGGTACTATATATATATTCGAACGCTTTGTGCCACAAAAAACAAATATATAGTGGTCCAGCTTTATTTTATACAAAAAACACCCTTCACTTGCTTTAAAAGAGATTGCTCCTCTTTGGAAATAACATATTCATATATTTATTGATTTATTTTTTGATTTACTTATTTGTTTATTGTTTATTTACTGATTGATTGATTGAGTGATTGATTGATTGATTGGTCGATTGATTGATCGATCGATTGAATGATTGATTGATTGATTGGATGATTGATTCATTGATTGATTATTTGATTGATTGATTTAAGAATGTATTTATTTGTTTGTTTATTTTTCATATTAATTTTGTTTTTACTTATTTATTTTGTTTGTCTACTTTGTTTATTTTTCCCCCTCTCACTCGTTGAGCCCAACAACGGTAACTCCAACAATCATAGAACAATTCCATATTAATACAAGTCCACAATTATACTGCTTTTAAGAAGCAATTACAAGGAGAAGCGGGAGTCGATAACCAACAAAATAAAGAAAATACAGATATGTACGATTTAGCTTGACATCATGATATAATTAGGAAAACACAAGAAAATTAAACTAAGTTTCACAAATTTAACCAATCAAAACAACATGAAAAAGTTCCAAAATGAAAAAAACTTCACACAGAGTCTGGCCTGTTTTGTTTTTACTTATTGATTTATGTATTTGTTTGTTTGTTCATGTATTTATTCATTTACTTGTTTATTCATGATTTATATTGATTAATTAATTTGTTCGTGTATTTATTTGGTTTGTGTATTTATTTACTTGTTTATTTTATTTATTTATTTATTCATTTATTTATGTATTTATTTATTTATTTTATTTTTTATTTTATTTATTTTATTTTTTTTTTTTTTGGGGGGGGGAGTTCATTATTTTAAGGTATTTAGTTTATTTATGATATATATATATATATATATAAATACAAAAAACCAATTGCGTAAAATAAACTTTCACGCCACCATGCTGTATCATTCTTTTCAACCGTGGTCAACTTGACCTATATTACCAGGGAAAAAAAACTACAAAAAAACCCTATTTATTTATGTTATTACATTTTTTTCGGGGGGGGGGGTGTTCCATATATTCATCCATTATGCACTAAAATCATGAAATACAACCCCCCCCCCAAAAAAAAAGTTTCGTACTGTGTTGAAAATATGTCCGGGTTATCAGGTCATATTACTTGTTGGGAATGATTGTTGTCCAAAATTGTGTCATCTCTGAGAACGAATAGACAATAATCAATCAAAAATCTGAGTCGGGAAATAGTTCGTTGTTCTTTGTTCGCCAAATAAACCATCAAAAGTAAAACAAGCGCAAACCTTTTATTGGATAACCATTCAACAAGACTAAGTAGGGCCCATGATACCTCTAAAGCTTTGTTCCCCGTATGCAATGACAATAACAAATAGTGATGTTTATTATATCAAAAGGGGATCTGACTAATTGTTTTTCGCTCTTCTGGTCTCTGTTTGGTCGACGCTGATCTTAACGAGGGATAACTAGTGACGAAACTCATAAAGTTGTATCGACTGTAAACATTATTGATAGGACATCTTGTCTTTAAAAAAAATAAACCAGTTACTGATTGAGATTTGTACAAGTTCCCGTTGCGTGAACTACAGCAGAGAAGAGAAATAACTTGTTTGTTTTTTTGTTTGTTGTTTCTTTGTTTTCTCGGTTTAACAGAAAGAGCAGACTGTCAAAAAAGGCAATATTTTTTTTATTTTTTTGCAACCACCGGGAAACGGGGAGTCCAAAAGACCGGGAGCTCCCACTGGGCAACGGGGGGACGTGGCCCAATGTTTGCCGCCATTTCGCACCCTGTAATCGAGATGGCGATGCTGAATAGCGGATTGCTGTACATGGATCGTATGCAAACACTGCTGTACACACAAAACTCGCTACATCTTGATGGCGCAGGGCTTCGGTGTAAGCAGAAACTGTGTAGCTATAAACACTTATTGTATTATTCATAGAAGTGCATTTTTATTGCTTGCCGAAAGAACTGAGGTTAGGTGGGAGTTTCGGAGCGAGGGCATTGCACGATGCCTACGGAACTTTTTTGGGGGGTTCTTTTTTTTTTTTCTTGAGCTAAGAAACATATTTCACAAACTAATTAAAAAAAGAACAAGTAAAACCCTTTTATTGTTTTACTTCCTAATGACAGCTGTGTTAATTAATAATGCAGGATTGGTTACTAAGTGTTGAGTTAGTCTGGAATAAAACATCAGTCGAACATACACACACACACCCATAAATACAGTAGAGATGAACTTCTCACAAGCTGAAATGTCCAAAGGAAAGTTGACTTATTGATACATGCTGTCGCAATAAGAGGTTAATTTAAAGTCAAATCATTAGGTTCAACAGCTCATACTTAATGACCCCCAAATAGAAGCACATTTTTAGTATTCCACAGAATTGGTACACGAATAAGAAACAATGTCACACTTGGCAAATTTAACCAATAGGGTTTCGTTTAAACACAGATAAAAAAAAGTCAGCTGCGTCAATATGGTGTTGGCCCTAGCAACATTTTTTTTTTTTTTTTTTTTTGGCTCAAAACTACGAAAACATAAGAATAATAATTAAGACGTTTTGAGTGAAAGAGAGAGAATTTTGTGATTGTGTCCGACACGTGAACTCTTCACTCCGACTGAGATATTTTTGGAGGTAATTTCTATCGAAAAATCCATAGATGTGCTGAGCTGAAACCCTTCCAGTCAAACAACCGCAAACAATGCCTATTTGTTCATACTCTTTGATGGCGACTTACCTTTTAGCGGAGACCGTCGGTTGATGCGGGAAGCTCGCAGTCAGTATGAGTGCGCAAGTCCCAGATGTGCGTTGGGGGAATACTCTTACAGATTGAGGGCGTGCTTCATATTTTATAATCAGATTTGGGGAATCCAAGTCACTGGTCCATCCAGCCGGCCGCAACGATGATGGTATCGAATTGCCGCACTTGAAAACTTTACTTGGTGGTTAGGGACGCGAGAGATAAATTTATGGAGAGAAGTTTTTTTTTTTTTTTTTTTTTTTTACATTTTCAAAGAATGTATTTAATGTGCTGTAAGATAAGATAGATATGTGTAGAGAGCACTTAGTATGTAGGAGGCAAACCGTTTTAACTGATGCGTCTCGTGACTAATACTGGACATGTGTTTAACACCAAGAGTACAACCTGTCAGAATTCATTACTGTTTCTCTGGATTTACGGGGAGATATTGTAGGAATCTTGAACCATCGGAGCTGTTTAAGAAACCCACTTAATTCATATCTTGTATTCTGCACACTGTATCCATAACGGTTATACAGCCTGGGTTTCATTGGGCACGCCTGCGCTCCTCGCTCGGAGCGTGTTGCCAAGAGAGTCCGTGGAGGCACATATTTATGGCGGGTTTGTTTTTTTCCCGCGCTTTTTGGGAGGTTGCACTCAGCGATCATTTCCAATGCGTACAAATCTGTCACGTGGATGAGAAGTCGGTAATGTCACCAAAAGAGATCGAGAAAAAAAATATCTGAATTACTCCAGATTTCGAAAGAGCAATTTATGTATTTAAGACGTTTTGTGAAGAACTGATAAATTGAAACGAGATTCGAAATGAAGATGGAGGAAAATGGATGGCCCTTCTAAAGGGACAGTATCAATGGTTGATGTACTAGCGTATAGTTATAAAGACGTGAATCAATATTGGTGGATCCACTAGTTTAAGCCACGGAGGGGAAGTATCGTTAGTGGATACACTTGCATATGGTCATAAAGACGGAGATCAACATAGCTGGATCCACTAAAGGTTTTGGTCAGTGTATGGTAAAAGTGCCATTAGTTGATATACTAGCGTATAGTCACGAGGACGGGAGTCAATATTGGTGGATCCACTAGTTTAAGTCACGGAGGGGAAGTATCGTTAGTGGATATACTAGCAAATTGTCATAAAGACGCAGATCAACAAATGTTTTAGTCAATAGTTGGTCAAAGTGTCATTAGTGGACATACTAGCGTATAGTCATGAGGACGGGAATCAGTATTGGTGGATCCACTAGATTTAGTCCACGCAGTCATGTAGACGACACACCAATGGCGGTGGATCCACAAGCTTTGGTCACTGAGACAGGACAAGTATTTTCGATGGAACACGATAAGACAGACACAGTTTTTTAGTTGGATCCATTAACTTTATCCACTATAAAGGCAATACTATTGGTGGATCAATAAGTTTTGTTCATTAAGATATTTTGCAGTTTTTTTTGTAGAGATATCAGCTTTGTTCTTTTACACAGGGAGTAAGGTCAGTGGAACCACTAATTTTAGCAAATGAGAAAATAGCAGTGTCTGCCCCTCTAGAAGATGGTGTAGTATTATTGATAGATTAAGTACCTTTGTCACTATATCGTCTGCACATCCACTATAGGTTTGGTCTTTGAGATTCACACCTTTGTTTTTGGTGGATCCGCTAACTTTATTCACTGAGACGGGCAAAACTGTTGGTGGATCCGCTAACTTTGTTCACTGATGGGACTCATAACAAAATACCTGGAGATGGATTAAAGGTGAAAGTTTGGGCAGCCTTTTGATACAAATGCAGTTTGAAATGTACACATCAAAGGGAGCTTGAATATATCTCGCCAGTGGAAACAATTAAGATGGGCGTGGTTGTACACCAACGATACATCCTGAAGACAGGTGTTTATTTCCTCTCAGTAAAGATATAGAAACATATGAATTTCAAGGGTTTTACAGAGGATACAAAAAACTTCCCCCAGTTTAGGGCTTCAACATGTTGCTAGATGACTACATGGAAGTCCACGTACAGACATAATTTGCTGGAAGATAACGACAGACTGAAGAGGGGAAGACAAGATTAATGTCGGCCGACTTTTTTGTAAGATTATTTGGCCTTTTGCAAAATAATGAACAGTGACACATTTCCAAGCAGAGCTTAAGAAACGTGCGGGCGCTTACGAAAAACAAAGGACCAACTTCCAGTAGCCTTATGGTCAATTCGTTAAAAAAACAAAGGAAAAACCATTGAAAAATAGATTCACACTATCATTGTTACATGGACTTTATACAGTCTTTGTAAGTGCAACAAAGCGCCTAATCAACGATGTGTCTTACAGTGTGGTGTTGTTGTTGTGGCTGTTAATGTTTTTGTTGTTATTGTTGTTGCTGCTGCTGTTAATGATATTGGACATAGTGTTACTGCTGCTGCTGCTGCAGTTACTGTTATTGTTGTTGTTGTTGTTGTTGTTGTTGTTGTTGTTGTTGTTGTTGTTTCTGCTGCTGAAACTTTTATGGCGATGATGACGTTTTTTCTTCTTTCCTTTGTTTCTTTTGTTGGTTGTCACTATTGGTTGTCATATGTGTTAATCACAAAATAGGAACTGGGAACGATTTTACTCTTTCAGAAACCAATGATGTATCATCCCTTTATGATATGTTTCTTGAAATACAGAGGATTGAGATGAATGAACTCATCCAAAATCAATGATCTATCAAACCATTGAAATAAAAGCAGCCCAACATTCATCAAAGGTAGCCGTCATTGCCAAAGTGTCGTTCAGGATAAACACATCATCGTTTGTTAATCTCCAGAAGTGATTTTGAGAAGGTCTACAATTTGAAGGCCTACGTCATTGGTTTTAGAAAATGCCATCCAGCCAACCTGGGAAAATATCGCACAAAATAAGTTGTGTCGATTGTTGCTATCGAAATAAGCAACTGTGGATGTGGGGTCATTTAAACACCATTTTGTTAACAGTATTGGCAGTTATTCAGAGAGAAATAATTCTCTCGGAGATTGGTTCTGGTATGAACTTTATAATCAGTGAGCTTTCAGATTGAAACTAATCACTGTATTCATAAAGCAAAATGTGTTCTATAAGTAACAGTCATGTACTTTGTTCTTTAAATTAGGACTGGAGACAGGTACCCAAAGCACTGGCAGAAAGAGGGGGGGGGTGTTGGGGGACGGTTTTGAACGCTTCCTTCGTACTCGGCAATCTCCTGAACAGCTCCACATACCTCTGCTCCAGAAAGCTGCAGTCTCCGCACCGTCAATTGTTCAACCTCCTTAGATACCATGGGGCAAGGCAGGAGGCAAGCAACTTGACTTACATCATCAAGTTACGTCTTATTGCCATGGCCATACCAACGTCTTCATCTCACCAGCTCGTGTTTGCCTTGCTTACAATTATATCACACTTTGGGGGTTGCTTGCTTCGCGCTCCGTCTCTCCAGTCAACGCGAGAGGCTTGTCTTCGTTTTTTTTTTCTCGATGGGAGAGAATTGCTGGGAGGAACCGGGGATAGTTGGGAAGGCAGGTATATATCGGGTACATCGTAGTATAAAACACAGAATCGGGATCAATAATTTGATTTGGTGTGGCGCCGCAAATGTTACGTGCAAAGCTATTTTTTTTTTTTTTTAATTCTCCTTAGTAATTCACATGTAGTGTATCACAGTGACCTCGATATAAACACCATTGCGAGCCCTGTCATGTTCCCTATACACAGTGCACTGAGTACACCATCGAAGCGCCAAAGGGGGCCAGACTTTTCCCCCCTCTAACTTTTAGCCGTAATTTGGCAACCGGAGTTTGTGGACAATGAAATATAATGTTTGTCTTAATGCTACGACAAAGGTCCACGGGCCTAAATTTCTCAATGAAAGCGGCAATGTATCACTCTAAAGCACGGCTCCGTATTAGTTCAAACACATGCTAAACGCGCCAGAACATGGACACACTAGTAAGCCAAAAACAAGTTCCCGCGTGTTTTCGTCCCCGTGAACAGGACTGCAGAAACAGAGGGACCTAACTCCGGGGATTTGCCTCAAATCCTAGGCATTGAGAGGGAGACTGGCCGTGTAGCATCTGAGGTTGTTCACGGTGAAAAAGGATATGATATAAATACTAAAATGAAGACGTGTTTGTATAAATATTTATGAAAATGTAAATCTCTTTCGGGGGGATAGAGAGAAGAGATTGGCCGAGGAAAGGGGGCAAAATTGACAGGCAACTTTAGCAAGGTATATCAGTACATAACCGAGTATGTACACGATGTGAAACTGAACATAGCATGGATCACTCGTGAGGAAAAAAAAAATGCGAACAAACACTGTAGTTCGGGTCCTCCAGTGTTGAATTGACACCCAATCGTGACACCTCCAGGTGTGTCGGTGTTTTTTAGTCGTGGACAAGTGTGGCAATGTAACCCCAGACGCTGTTTTTGTTACGTCGCGGCTGTGCATATACAGTTATCGCTACAATACCTAATAAACTATGAGACGGAGAAATCACGCCGGTTGATGCGGGAGTTAAGAAAGATCTACTTTTGATTGAAGACAAGTACCAAGGTTCAACACTCAGCACTACGGAAACCGGTCATTCAGCGTTACTGCACCTACTCTCTGGAACAATCTCCCCCATCACAATCGTTCTATCACCTCCTTTAAATCATACAAAAGTGCCCTGAAAACCCACCTTTTTTCTATACAGCATTAATTACCTTGGTTGTGTGTTAATCATTCAGTCAATTCTACATAGTTTATCAGGTTATTTATTTGAGCTTTTGTAAAGCGCCTAGAGAAAACTTTATATTAGGCGCTATATAAATCGAATATATTATTTAAACAAAATTAGCTGATCAATGCCGTGACACCTTTTTTCACGTCCAAAAACGCAGGCATCTGTTCACAATTGCAGTTTTTTTCACGAGTATATTGTCGATTTTTTTTTTAACAATGAGAGGGTTCGAATTAAATGTGCTCTGAACTAAACTTATGTAAGAACATCTCAGCGGAGTTAAACGGTACGGCCAGACAGCACTGTTGCTTCTCATACAAATTTTTCAGAAAAAAAAACTTTCGAAGACAATTGTGATGAAACTTACATCCCATTTTGGGTGTGTTGTCCCATTTAGATATCTTTCATATGAGATAGTCCATCCTGTGGAAACCATTATTATTTTTCATTCGGACCTATATATCTCCACAAGATCGTACAAGTACCCTCTCGGAGAAACATTGCCGTGAACAAATACAGTTCAATATGTCAAAACAGTATAGCATCAGCCCTGAATTCACCGTGACTCGTTTCGGTTGCCGCCCGAGTCAAAAATAAGCTAGTATAGTTTGACTCCACACAAAATACACCAAGAAACAACAATTCCAAGTCAGCATGGACCCGGTGACCAGGTCCTGTGGGGGTCTGACCCATTTCTGGGTCAGTATGACCAGGAATCTGTATCAAAATGATCAAGAAATGGGTCAAACTGACGCCGAGTCTGAGTTAAATATCCCATGGTCCAGTTTCCGTGCCAGGCTGACCCCAAAAATAGGTCACCCCGCCCCCCCCCCCCCCCCGAAATCTTTGTCATTTCTGACCCAGCAGTTTTTCTGCTTTCAGTTTCAAGTTGTTTTTACTAAATCACTTTAATTCAATGAATGTTCACATAGGTTGGTGATGGTAAAATGTTCACGGGTTGGTTGATGTTTTTTTTTTTCTTCACATTTCGAAAGTGAAAATGTACTGAGCAGTGTCAATTGTTTTAGGTATAAATTGTAGAGAGGCGTTGTTTATGTTTGAGCTTACAGTGCGAACACATCTTGGACCATGCAACAAGCCTTTTTTGTAACATTGTCAAGCACTGTAGCCTGTACTTAACACTGTATGTAGTGGGGCTTCATCAACCACTAAAAGTTAAGAGCTAAAATAGGCTGGGCTATTTACACTGACATCGGCTGTTGGGTCCCCAACCAACCTCCGCGCGAAGAGCGGTCATTGTACGGCTTCCTTGCCCATTCTCTCCCCCCGTCGAAAGCAGCGGCGGGTTCCAACAACGGACCCCGACTCTCTGTAGCTTATACCTCCCCCGTCATTGTCGGACACAACAGCTTGCCAACGAGACCAAAAAAAATAGAGCCACAAAACAAACACTTTGTATCACTGTATTCACCTCGACCATCACGGGGGAAGTGCCTCCCTTGTTGGGTGATTTGGGGAGGGTACGACAGTCGGACGCCTCCCATTCTCGGTTCCTTTTGAAACGGAATAATGGGGGGATCGCTTTGTGAGACAATGAAGTAGTTATTTTTCACAACGACCGTATAGAGATTACCTCTGACACATTCATCGCCAGTGTGTTTGCGGAAGACGGTGCATTCCTTGAGTGTCAACACAAATAGGATTCGGCTGATGTTCAAGACAGAGGGGAACAACATTTTGGGAATAATAACTAAACACACCTCTGCTATCTGGGCTACTAAAATCAGCCTCAGCACAGAAACAGATGGCTCAAAAGAAATGGGTATACTCAGTCAAAACAACCATCATTACTCAAGGCTTGTTCCTCGCTAATTATTTGCTGAGCAATTAAGTTTGTTAAGCACCCCTTTTTAAACTTTAATTTCGTCGACACATTTTCCTTAAAAATATATCGACTGTAACTTTCTGCTTACCGTTGTGTCCATTACTTCAGCGGATAGACAGGAAGGGTGCGATATATAAATTCGTGTACACTCTCTGCCGATTTCCTTGTTGGCTTGCTGCTAGCAAACGGATGCAAAATGTGTCCTCTATCATGACGCAGTAACACACACAAACTTGCTGAGCAAATCTAACACTACTGCTTAGCGGAGGTTTGTTACAACCAACATGTACATAGTACACCGTGTGCTGTACATTTCTTGTATTGGGTTCGTCTGATGTTACTGTTGGTTTTGCTTGTAATTTGTTACGCAAGATTGTATGCTTTGTGGAAATGGACCACTATGCAGTTCGGTGTAAGGATGGTAGGCTGAAAACGTAGCCGTAGCCAGACTTCTGGAATGCATCATTTGTTATGTTGTTTCAACCAAAGCAATCGGTTGACTGAACATAGTGTTTAAAACGCAATTATGGACTAATCCTTTTTGGTGTGAGAGGTTTTTAGGAAGGAGAAATAACAGTAAGGTTATTAGTGACATGTTATGAGACTGTCTAATTGAACATCTTAATGGATTCGTTAAACAAATAGTGGACCCGGAAACATTGAATTGATGTTGGGGACTGGGATTATGTTAAACAAAGATGGGATTCTATGGGGATGTTATAAATTAATTATAGAAGTTTGGAAGAAAGACACTGGACTGGAGACAGCAGAGCTATGGACAGCAATGCAGGACAGAACCCTATGGAGAGCCATTACACTACTAACTAACTATTTTTTATGGGTTTTGAGGCATTGCATGGTGAGGTATCAATATATATTCGGTTTGCGCTAACACCATGTGTATAAATATCTACTGTGCTGTGTAGGGCGTTGTTGTACAAAATAAGCCCGCCAGTGTCCCATTTTTGGAAATCCAACCAAGAAATTAGTGAAGAGTGCATTGGAGAAGAAAAAAACACACCCGAAGTTGACTAAAAAAAAAACAAAAAGTCTCAAACATTGGACAGGAATTGAAAAAAAAAAAAACACGCTCTACTAACTACTATAAATGAATGGACGGAGGGTAAGAATGTATGATGTGGACACGATGAGGGGACAGCAAGCTGAAGAAAGTCATGGGTGGAGAGTATTAACGAATGGATGGGACGGACATCCTCATGAGAGGCAGCCGTATACAGTGGCTGACGGACTGTGATCACAACCAAGGCAGCGCTGTTTCTCACTATGTAGGGTGGAGAGACGAGTGCTGTTTGATACATGGAGTCAACTGTTATTCTTGTCTTGTGAACGAGTGTGATTTTTTGTTTTTGCTTCTGATTACATAGTTGTTAGTTTTGATAACAATTGTAGGGCGTTGTTGTACAAAATAAGACCGTCAGTATCCCATTATGGATCTCCAACCAAGGAATTTATGAAGAGTGCATTGGAGAAAAAAAAGAAAAACAGAAGTTGACTAAAAACAACAAAAAAGTCTCAAACATTGGACACGAATTGAAAAAAACGAAAAACAAAAACGCTCTACGTACTGAGTTCAAACGACTATACGAGAGAACACCTCGGCCCCAAATCACAACACAATGTGGCCAAGCACAGAGAAATCGTGCCCAGCAGAAATGGGTTACCAGCGGTAACGCCACGAAAAGTACATCTGCCGTAACTGGTTCCCGGTCAACATTTGCTTTAAACGAATAAGCTGATTAAAGGAACATTACAGAATTGGTTTTTGCTAACAAAACAGTTGCTGGCAGTGTAAGCACTTTATGTAATCCACCATATACATAACCTGACAAACCTGTAGAAGTTTGAGATCGATCGCCATCTGGGTCACAAGAAAATATTGAAAAACTAATTACACATTTGCATGAAATCATAAGATTCAAAAAATGAATAAAACGCTCACTGAGCGAAAAACTTCAAACGGAAAATGAGTTTATTCATTTCTCATCAAATATGGCATTTCAGACAGAAACATTTCAAGGGATGTTTTCTACTATCATCATCATTAGACCGTGTAAGTTTTATGTAAATCTGTGATCAAAAAGTATATTTTACAAGTTTTTTTTCTTACCAATTCTGCAATGTTCCTTTAAGCAAAGCTTTCTCAGCTTACTACGTGAAAATGGGCAATGGTCCCTATACTTTATAACATTTCTACAGTCTGAAATAACAATCTCACTGAGTTATTATATACATATATATATATTATATATATATATATAAGTTCATCTGTCGTTGGTGACATAAATTGTCACTCTGACAAATGTACCAGCCTTGAGGGTTGAACTAGAGAGGTGGTCCGCAGCTTTGAACGCTCGACGTGTTCATCAAATCTTCGACCTAATTAATCCACGAACATTTGCATCTCTTTACATTCAGCCCATCTCGCTGTGTCTACATTAATATGTATTGCATTGACCCCCCCCCCCACCCTCAGTCCCCTAAACAAAATTGCAGAGGGCTCTTCAGCCCATTTAACATGTTTCAGTTGTTCAAAATGGCCATATAGCAGAAAGGAATCGCAAATCGACCAACGCATTTTGCGGTCACACGTGTACCAACAGTTTGAAAAGAAAAAAAAATAGTTCTTTGGCAGTTGAAATGTGACATTAGCGTAACCCCGTGTATAACACGATTATTTTGTGGGTTGATTTTTTTTTTTTTTTTTTTTTTTTTTTTTTTTAGGGGGGGACCACACCGTATTCAATTTGAATAACCGCACCGACAATGGTCTACTTTCCTGTGGAGGAATAAGAACTTGCATTTTGATTTTTAAAACCGACGCGGGGGCCCCTACCCCCTTCCCCCGTTCAAGGGAAACTTTACTTTTCCCACCAAATATTAGACTCTAGGCGTCGTATAGATGGTGCATAGCAGTGGTTAACTGTTGGGTAGTTCCGTATTTGCTGAAGTGTGTTATTGGTTTTTAATGTAATTTCAATTATTCCAGTTTTGCTATTTTCTATTTTCTTTGTCACATGATTAAGACTACAGTTAAATATTTTCTCTTTAATTGCATTTTAATATGAAAATCATGTACTTCACACCGACATGAATACAAGATATTCTTGAAGAAGAAGAACCCATTATATAAAATATTAAGGAATTATTAGTGCTTTTCCTAATCACCATGAAGTCAGGATATTAATTAAATAATGTTAATTAACGAGGAACAAAACATCGTCATTTAAATCAGAAAAATGTTCACAAATTTTAAAGGGTGTGCATAACATTTGTAAGTTAGATTGAAGATATAAAATGTCCACATCAGATGGTCATAGTGGGAAACTTGAAATTATTTGTTTCATATTTTTGCCCGAAATGCTATAGTTTTAAGAAAGGAGTAGGCCTAAAAACAATTAAGTTTGATCTCACGAGTCCATTACGGAAACAGTGATTTTTTTTTTTGATTTTTTTTTCAAAAACATTCATGTTTTTTTTCTTCTAAAACTGATGTTTGATTTTTTGAAAACAGTGATTCTTTTTTCAAAAAAAATGATGGTTTTTTTTCGAAAACAGTTATTTTATTTCCTGAATCGTATGACTGATAGAGCTTGAACATTCACAGGTTTGTTAAATGTATGTTTGGTCAGACAAAGTGCGGACACTTGGTCCTTGACAAGAATGGTGTCCACGTGCTTCAACGGTCCTAGCAAAAATGTCCTTGTCTGAAAAACTCACACAGTTGACAAAAATAGCTTAAATATGAAGACATGCAAAACATTCATGGTTATTTTAGTTGCTGTACCAATCGAAACAAACCTAGTACGAACGTGCCAAAAAATCCCTGACAAACCATGATGTTTTTTTGATTTTTGTTTTTTTAACAGCAGTGTTTTTTTTTCAAAAACAGTGATGTTTTGTTTTTCAAAAACATTCCTTTTTTTCTGAAACTGGTGTCTGTTTTTTTGAAAACAGTGATTTTTTTTTCACAAAAAGTCATGTTTTTTAAACAGTTGTTGTTTACGCATAACGTGACCTCCGACTACGATGAGTTGGTTGGATGGTGTGTCCATGGAAAACCACGAGAGGGTGTTCACTAATATTCTCTATCAAAGCTTGCCTCCAGATAAAACAATTAAAAAAAACTTTGAAAATGTAGACTAACCGGGACTAAGAACAGCAGTTACATCAATCAATATTCGTGACTGCCCACCAACAACAAAACCTTGGCAACCCCACCAGACAAACATTTGTAACATTAAATAATATTTCTTCGTTTTGATTCAAGTATGGATGATGCATCCGTCCTCCCATCACTACGATTCAAATACATCCGTCCCCCCCCCCCCAAACGATTTGTAAATAAGTAAATAAGTGTAAATGGAAATAGAAAATAACTAGCTGTTGCTGACTGCTTAACAACCATAATGACCTGTGGTATAAAGACAATGTAATTATACGATCTCGCGTTTATAACCTAAAACTGAGTCGTTCTCAAAGGCTAAAGAACTGAATAATTTAAATCAACACAAATATACTTTAGAAAACAAATGATTAACTTAGACTAGAGAAGATGAAGTGGAACATTTTCAGCTTCATTGGCACTTAAAAACTAAGCATAATTTGGGCAATGGTCGTTATCCGACCGTTCAGAGTAGATGACAGCTATCTGACTAAACGGGTGTGGTCTTTCCGTGAACCGTCTTTTAATTCCCTTTAAATCAAAAAGGTATTGCCCTGATTTCTATTTAGCTTCGCGCTGAAATATCTTATTTCGCTTTTGACATGTGAATACATCAGCAGCGTGAATTAAAGGCAGCAACAACAAAAAAGGAGCCGTTGTTTGTAACTTAATCCACTGGCCACATTGCCATTTTATTCGACCGGTCCGCTCACCCTCGCTTGTTGGTTTATAACACACGAATGACCCAGTTCTACTCAGTTCACTACCACGGTTCAACCAGAACCATGGGATCGATGTTTTGACCTCATTAGCGTTGGGATTTAATAATATCACTGTTGGTTGTCTCTCTTTCAGATAGAGAGAGAGGGGGAGGGGAGAGGGGGGTGCGTTTGGATTATGAGGGTGAGGGACTTGGTGCGTGGTCAGCGCCGAGGTAAAGGTGTTAGCTCGTAATACGGAAGACACGGACGGGGACAAAATGGCGGCGAAAAGAGCATTATAATGGGGGTGGTGAGGTTGCAAGACAAGGTCGGACTGCACGTCAGAGTGTGCGAGGAAGGAGGTCATTCTAAATGGAGGACATCTGAGAAGGAGGACGAGAACCCAGACGGGAATGGAGATGGACACGGAAGGATGAATATCAAAAGATGAAAGTGAACATTTGAGAATCATGAATTGCTTGAAGGTTGACGATTAAGATTGATTAAAGACGAACTCTTGTCAGGTTGGAGCATGGGAGGTTTGGGGGATTGAACATGGTAGTTTGGAGGACAATATTATTAGGAGGGTGTGGTGATGGGAAACGCAAGAGGATAGCAGATGAAAAATGAAGAAAAAACGAAGATGAATAAAGATGACAAGTTTGCGGAAAAGAGGAAGATGGGGAAGAAAGATAGAAAGTAGACGGATATGGAAGATGGGGCAAGCTGGTGGTAAATTTTTAAAGACGAGCAGGTACAAAATGGAGATTAAGGAAGACATAAATAATATGAAGATGAATGAGACGGTTGAAAGGTTTAACTAATGGGAAATAAAGGACAACTAGGTTGAATGGTGTGGCAGGTGGGCAATGGAGATAAAGGAAAACATATATAAAGCTGAGGGGGAAAGATGGAAAATTGGATAGCTGTTGTAAATGGTATGAGATGCACATGTTAAAAGATGAAGATGACCGAAGAAAAATGAAGACGATGGAGCCAAGCTGGACAGGTGATTGATGGAATGTGAAGGAAGCCGGGGAAGATAGGCAGGTGGATGTTAAAGACGAAGACATGGAGATGAAAAAAAAGAACTATGGAAAGTTAACGAATGGAAGATGAGGGAAGATGGAGTTTTTGGAAAACTGAGGAGGAAATATCAAAAGATGAGAGATGGAAGCTATAGGATTGTGAGGTTGAATCAGAGAAGATGAAGATGGAAGAATCGAGGCAGAGTGTTGAGAATAAGCGATAATGTACAGAATATTAATTTGAGGAGTTTGAAGATAAGGGTAGAGATTACAAAGAGATTGGTGAAAGGGAAGATGATAAAAAGAGTAGACAAAACACAAAGGTAAAAATTAGGGGGAACTTACATTGCCAAAAAGTTCTGAAGATGAGGGGAAGGAATATCAAATGAAGCATGAGAGATGAGGACACCAGGAAAGAAAAAGAAATAATGCATTTGAAAATGGAGGGTGACACTACACGGCAGAGATTACAAAGAGATTGGTGAAAGGGAAGATGACAAAAAAAGTAGACAAAACACCAAGGTAAAAATTAGGGGGAACTTACATTGCCAAAAAGTTCTGAAGATGAGGGGAAGGAATATCAAATGTAGATGATGTTATTTTATATTTATTTATATTTCATATTTATATAGGGTAGATGAAGTGAGGATGTGAAATGAGAATGAGCTAAGGAAAAATTAAAGAGGATAAAAGGAGGGAGGAGGACGAAACAGGAGGCAGTTTTAAATTTCAAATGCGAATAGTCTGAAAAAAGGGAAGACTTAAGGGGTGGATGTGGAAAGGGAACGATGAAATAATGTGGTTAGGTATCAATATTGGGGAAAAAAACTAAAGGAGTGAAGACAGCAAGATGGGGTATGGAAGTGCGTGAAAAAAAAGTCAAGACCGGGAGAGGGAAGAATGGTAAAGAGTCAGGAAGAAGATGCAAGGGAGGGAGGGAGATCGCTGGATGAACAGGGAAGGATGTGATGGGACTAGAGCTGGACAATAAAGTAAAAACGAAGGACGAGGCGGGTGGAATTATGGAAGACAATGTGTTTAGTGGTTGGGGGAAACGTACCAAAGATTTAATTAAAAAATTATCTGAGTTCGAATGATAAGAGAGGGCTTGGATGAAGGTGGCATTACTAAGTTAGGAAATATGGAAGATCATTGTAAGAAAAGACAGTTGATGTGTGTAGATATGATGGGGAAAACTTGCAGAAGATGAAATTAAAAAAAAAAAAGCATAAGCTTCACAGGCTTTAGGGAAGACGGCAAATGTTTCGAGTAATATTGGTTGGCGAGACGAGAATCAGAAGCCAACGGAAAGTATTTCCATTCACAGTATCAATGTATCCATCAGTCAACTAATTTTAAATAATGCTTGAATATTTCTAACAATTATTGCTGTACGTAACTACATTAACTTTTACAATCTTTGGACCCTTTTTGTTATCGTACCATTGTCTTTTTTAAGATCATACAAATTATATTATACGGTAAAAAGTTTTAAAATCGAAAGGGCGGGGGAGTGGAAGAAGTCATCTAAGAGGACACCGACCTCATCATCTTAAACTATTAACTCCCTTCTAAGGTCATTTATGGTTGTGTTTTAAGAGTGCAAGGTCGCCATGCCGTAATTCAATCCAGGTGTGTGATTATAACCTTTGATAAACACAGCAATTTGATGGCAATCCCATGCAATCAAGGATCTCTAATGAAAACACTTGATCGTCGTTAATAATATCCTCGCAAACTTCTAGGGGTTGCCGGGATCAAGGCGTCGCTCCAAAACTCAAGATCTCCTGGCCCCAAAGTTTACAAGTGTCCTAATTCCGCCTAATACCTTGCAATATTTGTTTCAGGCTGTTTAAATTATCGGTATTTTTGAGCAAAAAAGTGGCGTGTAGATAAGCTTTTTGGGGGGCACTTGGGTATGCAATTATTCTTTCGCCCCCAGATCAATGCTTTCAACTGCCTTGATTTTCGCATCTCGAATAAATGGAGTTTTCCTGTTCAAAGGGGGGATGCGGCTAAGCGCTGAGCCGCTTTGTCTCTGGTTGAAGTGGTGATTAGGCAACAACACGCTCTTTCCGCGGGACTTCAACAACCAGTTATAACCGCTCGCGTAATTATTACAAATTAGCCGCTAGTATTTGCACACTTTTGAAGACAATTTGTCTGACATTATGAATTAAAATCAACTATTTATGCGTTGATAAGGGGGGCACAGTCCGTGCGTCTGTGGCTCTAGGTAGAGTGTCTAGCTAGTGTTTGCCCTGGCCGGGCTGGGTTTGCTCGGGGTCCGACAGTGCGTCATATTTTGACGGGGCCGATGGGGGAGGGGGGGGGACACACACACACACACACACACACATAAACGGTGCAGCTTCAACTTGACCTGCGTTCAAGAGAACGGGATATCCTTCAGGAAAAATGCCCGGGATTTCGTCTTCCTCTGTTGGAGATTCTTGGTCTAGATTGATGGGGGGCGATGTGGAAGAGTCCTGGTGAATTGCCTTCAGAGGGAATAAAGGGCTGGACGGGGTGCTCGGTGGGGGTTAGATGGGGGCATTGAGATGGCCTAGATATGACCATACAGTGCAGTTGTGTAGAGAGAGAGGCACGACGTCATAGATTTAGGTCATTTGAAGCCTAAACTGGAAAGTCAACTGAGTGAGAAATAAACAAGTGGACTCCGTTATTCGCAGGAGCTGATGAGGGGAAGGGGTGGAGAGAGCTGAAGTCACTGTGAGTGTGAACACCGAGCTGGTCAATCATCTCGAAGGTTAACATGTCTCTTCATAAATTATCATCAAAATGTCATCGTGATTGTCGTGGCTATTGTCCATGCCATTGTCGTCGTCTCATCTCCCTCTTCGATGGCACAAACAGTTTCTTTGGTGTGAAACCTCACAAACGAGGACGATAATATAACAAATAATTACCCGTAATTGTTTCAATGAAACGTTTCAATGAAGCACAATGGTTTATGCATATAATTAAAAAAATACACCAAAATGCTAAGAATACACCGTTGCAACAAAGGTCGTACATTCATCATTGCACAAGACAATAATGCACAAGCTGTTTGACAGAGTTACACAAGTTTTTTTTTAAAGCTAAATAAGAAATTAAACAAAGGAGGTCACAAAAAAATGCTCTTACCTTTCTTGAAAGATAGACGAACATATGAGCTGTTAATTAAGTGAATGTATGCCTGCTTTTTTGGAATCTTTACAATAGACGACCAAGTCCTCGGAATTAGAGAGACAACAACAACAAACAAGTTGTCGCAAAAAGATGTGTAACAAAACAAAACAGCATTTGCGGAACAGACATCAAAGTGACGGACGGTCACACGTCGGAACGTAGATACCGTCAAAGATATTTTAAAAAGAAAAAGAAAAAAAAAGAGATCAAACAAAACGATACGTTAAAAAAAAAAAAAAAAAAAAAAAAAAAAAGCAAAGAGAAAGAACTTGTAGAGGCATGGAAAAGCTTGGGCGAGAGGAACACCGACTAATCCGAAAACGCACAGGTTCACGTTCGGTCATTGCATGTGGGATTTTTAGGTTGGACGGTCGGTCATGTTTTAGGATTGGGAGCAGCGCCGGAGGTACCAAGCGGCGCAACAAGAATTGAGCCACACGGCTTAAACCCTTCCCCCAACGCTGTCAAAATATCCCCTAGTCCTCCGACTACCACTTTTTTTCGTGGGCTCTAAAAAAAAGATACTAACGGGGACAAAGATCTAGAAGAATAGGAACACCGATTCCCTCCAAGCAATTTGGTAGAATGAACAAGTCGAAGGACTATCTGGTTCTCTAAAAACCATTGAAGAAACCTTCCTGCACGAGTCACTAATCATGTTGTTTTGCGCCACCCGTTTTTTTTTAATACCTTACTCGCTTCAACGGCTAAAGGGCTCTCTAATTTAATTGCCGGTAACTTTATAAGACCCTGGTCGAATCTTAAGAATTTTTAATTCTACAAACTTGTTTAGATTCGCCCCTCAGAAGTCCTGGGCCTGTTTACATTTCATAATTGGACGACGCCTCGTTACGTCAATTCAAAGCGATGGAAAACTGACCCCCTATTTTTTCTCACTCCACCCCCCCCCTCTCTCTCTCTCTCATTCTCCCTCTCTCCTTCTCTGTCTCTTCATTTTTTTCCCCTTCTCCCCAAACAATGTTTCTCTTCACTAAAGTCAACACTGCGCTCACAATGAGCGGTCACAGCATCTGAATGTTACAAGAAGTGGTTTCGATAATCCAATAGCACGGGCATAACTGAATGCGCCATATTGCGCGCCCAGTGAAACCGCAACACAGCAGATTGTAACAAAGTGAAAATAATTGTAACAACAACACACACACAAAAAGTAATGGAAAATCAGACATAATGAAGAAAAAAAAGAGGGGTAAAATAACACGGAGGGCAACTGAATTAATAGAAAGTCAACAAATTTATGCTACGCCCCTGGTCTAAATGTGACCCCCCTCTCTCTTTTGTAAGGGGCGAGGGGGGGGGGGGTTGGCACTGCTTTTCAGTACGGGGGTGGGGTGGCAGGAGCCATGTTCCCGTTATTGTTGAGAGCATTACATGTGTTGGATGGAAAATTATCATTTGTGTCCTGTATATTATATATATTTGAATTTCTTTGAATAATTTTGTTGGATTGGACTTCCGTATAATTGTTTTTAGGAAGTACATTTTGCGATAATGTGGAAATCGAACAATCGAGAAAAACGAATAGTTTCCAACCGAAAGCTCAATTGTATACAGTTCATACAGCTGGGAGTTCTCCGGGAAAAAAAAATACAAATCCGTCTGTAAAACTAACTGTTATCGTCAACGAATATAACAATTGAAGAATCCTTAGATAATCAATGTTTATTTCGATCGCCACAATCGTAAAAAAAAAAACATCCAACCAAACAAAAAACAACAAAACAAACAAACAAAACGAAAACAAACAAACAAACAACAGGAACATTGTGAACGTTCGCAAAATCCAGAACATCTTTGTCAATGAAGTTAAGCAAACCACAGACGCTTTGTTCTTACCGTTTGGGATTTTTTACCCGCTTCATAAATCATCAAAAAAATAATAATTCACGATACACCGAGAAATCCAAGTTAAAAACCAGTTAACATCGACTGCTCACCAGCAAAAAAATGCATTCCTCAAATTGAGAATATTGCAAAGTTTTTGAAAGCATTTGAGGGTAAATTTCTAATTTGAATGTCAATGTCCTAAATAAATCACTTGTGTCCAGAAAAAAAATGAAAAAAAAAACTTACTGGATTTATCATTCTACAACTCACTTCATGTATTATTGAACCATGATTTAGCAGTGATTATTGATATCTTGTCAGATTATATATTTTTTATCAGCTAATTTAAATTGGAATCCCATTCAGAATTTGAATGAGACAATTTTATTCTCTTGACAAAAACATAAAGAATAAAAAAGAGATAAGTTTTAATCTTTTCACATAAATGTGGCCAGCGATTAATTGTTTACAGGTTGATTGCAAAGTGTGGTTAATCCCCTCTTCCCCAAAACTAAGATTTTACTTCTTATTTTGAATTAATTTACACAACTTCAGGCGTTACAGAACACTGATAACATCGAATACCGACAGTCTTATGTAAATTCTTATGTTTTGTCCGAAGGAATACTCTTAATTTATTCATGGCTCAATACTCGACAGATTGACAAAGCCACACCGTCATCGGTTTGAGTGAGAAAAAAGGTGCATTTTATGTGTCTCTTCAAGAACACGAGTCACACAGTAAGACTTTGTGGACAATCCCACCACATGAAGATAACCCCAACGTAGTGTCAACAAGCGCGACTTGAGAGCGGTGCGTCACGTCTCCAGTCCACGATCCGCCCATCCGCACAATGGTTAAAGGTATTGTACACTTTTGGTAACAGCTCAAAATCAGTGTCCACATTTTGTGTGATTCAACATATATGCATGCACAAACAAACCTGTGAAAGTTTGAGCTCAATTGGTCATGGAGGTCACGAGAAAATAGTGACAAGAGACCTTATGTGTTTTCTGTTTTTTCAAACATCGAGTTTTGATCACGCTTGTTTTACTCATTTCTCAGAAACGATGGCATTTTTGGCAGAAATATTTTAAGGAACCCTTTCTACCATTACTTACTTTAAATCATGTAAGTTAAGTGTAAATCTGGGAACATTTGTGTTTTTCGATTTTACCAATAGTGTAGGCCTACATGACCTTTAAGGGGAAGAAGAAAACGAAACTTACGAAGGTGGAGGACTACTAGACAGGTAAAAGACCTTGGGATTGGCACTGCTATAGGACGGCTATAGGTTGTTGAGCTGGGCGGGCGGCGTACCGTAGTCACCAGAGTTACCCGCAACGATCCCAAGATGTTAGTCAAGGCATGCAGCGTCCGCATTGGTGCCGTTAACATTGCCTAAACGTACCTTACTAATAATAACTGCAGCGGCAGCTGAATAAAATTACTACCAACAGAAACAGCTTTGCAAAGATTCAATTCAATTTATTCAACTTCAAATTTATTTTCATACTTATACGATGCAAATGGATGGACCTCAAAGGTGACAAATCTCACGTAGGCAGTGAGACTAAGCACAACAAGAACATGCTGCTGTTTTGGTAAGCAGAAACCATTAGAAAACAGCCAAACAAACAAACAAACAAACAAACAAACAAACAAACAAACAAACACCCAATCAAACAAACAAACACTCCAACAAACAAACGAGCAAACAAAATATCATCGATAATGTACACTATTGTTCCACAGGGTGTAAGCACACAGCAACATTAGTTCCTCACTGCAGTCAGAAATGACATTCGAAACTGGTATAATGTTAGGGGACAATTTCAGTTCCGGGTTTGTGGAATAAAAATCCACCACATATACGAAAGAAATGGTCGGCTTGCAGGCAGTTCCAATAATTAAATGTGAAATATTGTAATGTTCGGTCCAAAACTGGAGCTCACAAAAAATATATTTATATATAAAATATATACTAAAATAATGATAATAATTGAAATAAAAATAACAACTAAAGAAAAATTTGCCGTTTGTCCGGCTTAAGGACGTCAGGAAAGTGTGCCCAGCAAAAGGCTCTATAAGATACGAATGTGCAACATTGTGTTACATGTAAACTGAGTGAGAAAGATTGATCGATTTTGTTCTTCATCTCCCATTCATTATGTTACCCTGAATGAAAATGATGGTGGTGGGGTGGGTGGGGGCACTTGTCTTTGGAGTGATTGTAACAGCAAACCTAAAAAAAAACAGTTATTAAGTACTATTTTTATGCTACGTTCTTATTCTTCAAATACGCCATTTTCTTGCTTAGGGGGCTTCTGCTTGGATGACAGGGGTTGGGTTTACTCTCTGAGGGCCCAGCAGAGGGTTGAAGAGTCCTGAGAGCATCTCAGAAGTGACTCAAACTGGTCAACAAACTAATGTACTACTAATGTGATAGTTTAAATATATACATAAATATGTAAACATCGTCTTGAAAGCTTGTGTTTCTAGTTTGGCAGCCAATCAGACGGAAACCATTTTTGGAGCCAGAGTACAGTTGCATTATTTAGGAAGAAATGAAATAGAGCAAAAAGTGCCAGTACTCACCAGCATAAATAAACACACAACATTACATAAACAACAAAATCAGAAAATGAAAGGGCTGTTTGGAAAAAGTTAGTGCTGGTTTTTAAAGTAGAGAGAGGGAGAGAGAGGAGAGGGGGATTTATGCTTGTGACCATTGTTGTGTGTCTCATCTCCTGTGAACACTCGAGCCGGACAAAAAAAGTTCTTTGGAATCTGTAACAACAGACTCTCGTGGGATTTGGTCGGGATCTCGTTGTATACACACCATGCTCGGGTTCGCCGCAGCGACGAGCACTCATCGTCGGATATGCAAAACTAATGTGTTTCCAATCCTTGTCGATGTGTACGGTGACAGAGCCATCCTAAAGACGCGGCTACGTCTTGGGTGCACACGGAAGGCTGTCTTAAGATTTAACAGATGGCGTTAAGAATGGAAACCGTAGTACACGGTTACGACTGCAGGCCTCGTCTTGAACCAGAGAGATCCCCTCGCACGGAGTGCCTTTTTGTCCCCGTGTTTCAGGTTCCTAAACCCCCCTTCTGTTGCGTCTTACGGACCCCTTCATGTTTCCTTTGAGGGTGGATTAGTCGGGAAAATGAATCTCGGCCTTTTGCTCTTCGAGATTCTTATCCTCAAATTTCCGTACCAAAGCCGAGCCGGGGTCTCACAGTCGCCGCAGAATTTTTTTGATTGAGATATGCATACATCCATTTTTAAGAAAATAAATCTGGCGGGGTTTGGACAAGTCCCGATTCTGTTCGGAGGAGCCGTTTCCCTTGGCAACCTGTAGAAAAAAAGGGCACGGTAGAAATTGCCTCCAGTGAAACACCGACCATGGCACGTCGAGGCTGCCCATGTCGCATTCCTTTAATAATTGTGCAACAACTAAAATGGAGACAAGAAAAGAAAAGAAAGAAAGAAAAAAAAACACACACACATAAATAAATAAATAAATGCACCCACCTCAGGCGAATGAAGTAGAGCTTAAATAATCTAAACACATCAATGGGAACAAATGGAATTGAACAATTTCATTCGTTTATATCAAACTATTCTATTTTTCAACAAATACAAATCATTGTGCGAAGTAAAGACATTCTGAATTTGTCAACTGTTCTTCTGTATAAAAAATACTTCCAAGTTGAAACTTAGTTTCCTTAAGTCTTTAAGGACATGTATTCGTTACTGAGAAATTCAATGCACAAAAGTGCAATATCACTGATCAGAAAATATCCACTTCAGACTACACCATTCCCCGATTTCGTTTCCCTCAACAAAAGAATTAGCGTGACGGCAGAGCGAATGATGCAACAGAGACTCTTGGCTCAACACAACGCCCCGGTCTCCGACGCTGGTACGCCGGACGGGACCAGGAAATATGAGCATGCAATGCCGTGAGTTGGAAACGCGATGCCCCTTTGAACGATCTCGAGCCGTCAAGCAGTCAACCGTCTTCAAGTACACGGAAAGAGAGAGAGAGAGAAAGAGAAGGAGAAAGAGAGAGAGAGATCGCCAGTCACGCCAGAAAGAGAACCTAATCCGTCTTACGGACACCATTGAAGAGATAGACCAGTGTGAGTGAGACAGGGACGGCGAGCCCCGGCTGACGATCGTAACGGAAGACTATCTCGGTGGGGCTCTAATCCGGATGGGGCAATCCGCATCGTCACACCGTATATCACCCCATTAATTGTACATGATCTTTAAGCCGGCCACCGCAGCCAAAGACCCCGAGAGCCCGGGCACTTTCAGCCGCTTAATTTTTTTGATGGCGTGCCGACCCCAAACTTAAATTACATCGAAGGTTATACCCCAGCATCTTGCGATGAGCCCGGTTCTTGGTATTATTAATTGATGCTGGCTTGGATCTTTGTGGAAGCAACTCGTTACTTGTGGAGGGTTAAAAGCTGTAGGAAATCCAAAACTCTCGATGAGAAGGCATTTAGGTTACTCAGGAGGGCTTAGGGGGGACCTTCCATAACCTCCAATGATCAGGGGGCTCGCAAAATAGGATGGCAACGAGGAAAAATGAACCGAGGTAACGCCTAAGGCCATCGTCGGGGGGGTCAAGTAGTGACACAAGGTAGACTTTGATAATACGCGGTCCAGTCACTGGACTTGAGACACACGCAGGTCGCTGTTATTACGCGACTCAAGAGCATTACAAGACCCAAGACGTCAGTTGTAATTGCGCATCTGTTTGTGCGACGGGCGTTGGTTCCAAGCACAGCGAACTTCACATTTTTATCACATTAATGATGACCGGAGGAACCGAAGTAAATGGAATGTTTCTAACTTTTCGACAGGCATTTCTTGAAGTTTTACACCAAATGGTACACGGTATAACTTTTTTTGGACAGCCTGCCACACGCGTCATGTGTTCTTATTTTATTATAATAGCGTTTAGCACAACGTTCATAAAGTTGAAATATGGATATCTTTGTATTGTTGAGGTTGTACATCGTGGGGCACAACCTTGTTTTAAAGTTTCAGGTATTTTAAAGGAAACAGTGTGGTGAAAAAAGGCACAGCAACAGCTCTTTCTAAAATAAACGGTATTTCCACTTGATGTCCAACCATACCCAATCATACCCGAGAAAACAATGGTCACCAAAGAGTAGGCCGAACTATAAACAAAAAAATTATATAACAATCTGACAGATAACAGCTCAAAGCAAACACCATGTAAAGCAATGTATTATTCAGTTTGTGTAACACCATGTATCCATCACGTAACTGTGTAGTTTGTTCTTAGATAACTTGTCTTGCAATATTTTATTCTACTGCCGCGGAGTACATTCGGAATTCGGGAGACTACTTAGTTCTAAAAAGAACTGTCCTGCTACATGGGCGGAAGGTAGGAAATCGGCCTGGACTACTCCTTTCGCTTGGTGGATCGGGGGGACTTCTCGTAATTAACTTCACTGCCGCGGAGTGAGTTCTTAGACTGGTCTCGACGTTTCGACTAGCCTGCTCTAATCCTCGTCAAGAGGCTGTACAACATAATACCATTTTTCATACGTGAATTTTTTTTCTGAGAAGATATTTTGGAGGTGTTTTTTTTTCAAAAAATATAGTAATTGAGGCATTTAGTGAGACGCAATCGTTGTAAGGTATCTGCCCAGCTTTGTATTTTACCCCTCGAGGGCAAAGAATGTGTGGGTGTTTTGCATGTTTTAAACAATTTGTACCATGTTTTGGGTTTAATTGAAGAGGATTGAGCCTATTATCCATCGGGTTTAGTGCACTTCGGTGTTGATTTATGAAACTTGTGGTTGTCTTGGCGGCCATTTTGAAATAATCATGACGGCCATACAAAATGGCTGCCATTTTAAATTGTTATGCGGTCATTGTTCAAATCGACCTCTAACTGTCACAATGTATGCGTTTTTGTATGTTGCGGTTGTTATACTGTTGTTGTTTTTTAATCGATATTTTTTTCTGACAAAGATATTCCTACTGCCTTAAATAACGAAAAGGTAATATCCTGAATTTTTTTTTTCTCCAGGTAATTCATGAATGTACCGGTATTAGTTGAATGCCATCGCAAGAAGCAATAAATGTGAGGAATACAGTCCAGTGGGGGTGGTGGGGGGGGGGGGGAGACTTTTGCCATCTTCAAACAACACAAGCACAACTTCAAGTTACCAGCCTAGTGCAATGTGCTTTTACTCTAATCAATTAATTAACTAACAATTTATTTTGTTTACTGGTTTACTTGTTTACTGTTTATATTTTGTTGCGATTATCTGTACAGCGTTTTGAGATATTGTATAAAACGATAGATGAAGAATAACTTGTTATTATTATTTGAGTTTTTAAGAAGGACTTCGTAATGGGCCAAATGAGAGGACCTGCTTGTGTATTCTGATGTGATTTTTCTAAACAGCATCCCAGTCAATAACAGTGGAGTGAAACCAATCATTAGGCGACGCTTCGATTGAAAGGGAGAATTTGTGTTAAAATTTGCGTTGCGATCTCCATATAGCGATGTTCGCTGTACGAACATTAATCAAGCTGGACACCACTTCGCCGTCTTAAAGAAAACGATACGCCCTTGTATTATCTTGTTCTCAATACAGCGTCATCGCTGGAGTAACAATCGTAATATCCAGGGAAGCGCTCGCGTATAACTATTTATTCAGTATATAGCGATCGTAAAGAGAGAAATAGTCAGTCTCTGACAGAGCTGAATCGTCATGTTCACGTCTTTCATCGTCTTCAGATAGCGATGGTCGTAATTAGACTGCTCAGTATAGCGATGGTCGTAATCAGACTGCTCAGTATAGCGATTGTCATAATTAGACTGCTTAGTATAGCAATGGCCGTAATTTAGTCTGCTCAGTATAGCGATTGTTGTAATTAGACTGCTTAGTATAGCGATTGTCGTAATTAGACTGCTTAGTATAGCGATTGTCGTAATTAGTCTGCTCAGTATAGCGATTGTCGTAATTAGACTGCTTAGTATAGCGATGACTGTAACTAGACGTGTTCAGTATAGCGATGGTCTTAGTGACAGCATTGTAAGATCTTGTACGGGATGGTAATTTATTATGATAACTAGCCACGTGTATCGGCGTTGTAACCGAGTGGACAAATGCCTTTCGACCCGTTAACATAATTACCCACGGAATGATGAAAATAATTGAAAAACAAAATAATAAGAAGAAGAAAAGAAAGGAAAAACTTGCCGCTAACTATATGCAAATCACCTCAATAGAAATTGACCGACCACACGATGCTTGTTAACATTTTCTAACCACGGAGGAAGAAAAAAAGAGAGCCGAGGGGGGATGGCCGCTCATTGGACCGGAAGGAAATGCCCCCGATCGGACCTTACAACATCCAATCTGACTTTGGCTAAAATATTGGGGGGAAAAGAGAGGCCGCACGGTTACGGCCAAACCTGGCTGTGGATTACCATTAATTTGAGAGTGAAACGAACAGACAAAGGGTTGTTCCCAAACCACCGTGTCAGGGCTGGTCTTATAAATGCAGCTGACATAATTGCACACTTCTGGGTATTCTCTTGCACCCACTCTCTTTTTAAGCGCCTTTGGCCGCCGGGACCAGTGGTCAAGAGCACCCGGGCGAAAGTGGCATCGTAGTGGCCTCGGTGACCTCGTATTACGATCGTGGGTTACGGAAACCAGTATCAACCTTGACTTCTGTATATCGATACTCAATGTAATTCGAAGGTGTAACTCGACCTTCATCCCCGTCACAGCCATCTTGCTCTTTCCAGCGCTCACAGCCCTGTGTAACCATAACGAGGCTGGGTGGAAAATAGCGTGGTCCCGTTGCAAGTGGCCGTTGGCACGGCCTCGTAACGATCCGAGGTCACAGAAACCATGCAGACTTGCCTTATTATTGTTACGTCTGTACGGTTTTTGGTTCCAAATTATTTTAAATTAAAGCTCCCACCACAACTACACGTTTTAAAAATACATTGGTTGTCTTTATTTAAAGTTCACTTCAGGAAAAAAAATGAGTTACTTATAGTTTTAGTGTTGTCTTACACTAATACAAAAGTATTCACAGGAACACGTTCAAATTCAAACCAACTTTTACAGGTCACGTTTGATGGACACAGCACATGAAAGACTCTCTACACATTATGCATAATTTGTCCCAATATATAACTGATTGTCTAAATGGGTAAAACAAGATCTTATTGATAAAGGCAAAGGCGCAACTCGTAAATTAACGAATTTCGTTCTGTGGTACTGCTGACTTTTTTCCCCACCCTGGGGATGATAAGACCGAGTTGAAACTCAATTTAGACCTGGCATGTAAAGCGTCCTTAACGAAACAACGTTCGCCGAGCATCCCTATTGTTTGCCTTCCATTTTAGAATCAACTGAATAAGACTGCGAGGACGGTACGAAGAAAAAAATGATATAATAATAATAGCCTGGCACCCATACTTGGCATCCACGGTCTTCTTGACGATGCATACGGGATGATGCAAGGCTTACGGCCGGTTCCGAGCCCCACTATTTTACTTTGGCAATCGAGAGCGATAGTCCAAACATTCACGGTCGCCATTTTGACTGAGTGCTAACAATGTCCGAGGGTCCCCCCTCGTGATTGATATGCAAATCAATCTCACGATGTTTACCGAGTGCCAATTATAGTCTGGCACCGAAAACTGGGAACACACTGACATAGTGACGCACGGACTGTTGCAAAATTCCCCAGCGAGGCAAAACGTTCCAGAGATTTTTGAATGATACACCCCCCCCCCTCTCCCCGCTTTATAAGCACAAGACCCCGGCGTGCCCAGACGTCCCCAACGATGTTTATTTATCGCAAACAGGGAAAACACTCCACCTGAATGGAATCTGACCACGCCCTGTTTTTTATTCGACGAGTGCAATTCTTCCCCTGAAACGGGAGCCAGGTATCGGAAGACGAATGCCCCCGTAGGGGGCGCTTCTTCTCAGACGTTGACAAGTTGAATGATTAACAAGAAAGGCGCGCCTCGGTCGCGTAAAGATATAAAGTTCCTACGCCCGTTCACCTCCCATGTTATCAATATATACCGTGACACCCATCAACCCCGGGTCGGCTCTAATCCCTCTTTTTTTGTTCTTTTCTGATTGCAATTTATAAGTTGCCCTTAATGAAGAGCCACGGTTTACAGATTTCAATCTGAGGCTTCCAGGTGCTTTGTTTGACGCTAATTTTAATTAGCCTGGGGGATCGTTCGCCATTTAAAAAAAATATATATGTATTATTAAGTGATGCAAGCCTCGACTAAATATACCCCCACACAAAGGTTCGAGAAAGAGTGACTCAGCCAGTTTGACCTCCTCGGATAAATGACGTCAGAGTGTTGCAATATGTATTCAAATTAGTGACAGTGTTTAAATTAACGGGGAACAATGCGAGCCACGCCTGTTCATGATTGTGACCGATTCATTGTATTCAATTGTATTCGTTGATTTGATTGCGCATGATGCGAAGAAAGAAGGAATGAGAGATGGGGGGGGGGGGTCAATTAAAACACATTGTAATATACAGTGATTTGCAAAATAATGAGCGGAGTCCGTACAATAATTTGAAGTGAACTTATTTTGCCTCGATGCAGTTAAGTTTGTCAACACTTGTCGTACTTTTCGTGCGCTTCGTACGTTTTCGTACTCATTATTTCATAATCCATCAACTTTCGTATTTACCAGTCCGGTGGCTGATATCTTAACCTGTGTCGACTGACTGCGATCCCCCCCCCCACACCTCCCCTGCATGGGTGCAAAACCCCTTCATCTTCGCCCAATTAACGATGCATAAAAGTCATGACGGCCACTTACAACAATTTGCCAACCTTCATTCCTACCCATTAAACCGCGAAGATCTTTCCCCTGGTCCCCGTATGGCGGTCAATTCTACCGAAAGCTTCCGTCAAAGAATTTGGAGTACCATTTACCCTGTTTTCTAAGCCGTGTAAGACCCGGGGGGTTTCAAGCTCTGAGGTTTTTTTAGGGGGGAACCGAACAGAGTGCCCTTAAAGTCTAGCGGTCAGTGACCTCCAGGAGCTCCCCCTATACTCTGACCTGTTTTCATAGCTTTAATCCTCACACATTTTGACAGTAGTGTACAGTACATTTTCTTTAGTTCCGACTCGCCTCACAAAGCCTTTGTTCGCTGCCGGAGTTGGCGGTGTTTTTGCAGAAACAAGCGGTGAATGCAGCACTATTTTAGCCGGCTGGTTGTTAACGTCTTTGAAAAAAAAAAAAAAATATTCAACTTTGGGAATTAATTATTGCAAGCTTTGTCGAGAGAAAAAAGGGGGACCGGGTGCCAGCAGAACAAATCCTCGGCAGTCATTTCTGTCGATTTCTCACCGATACCATTTTCTCACATTATTTTACAATAATAGCGAAAACTTAAGGGGCCGCTATACACCAAGTTCACCGCATATGGACTCCAACAAAACGTCGGATCTTTTATGTCTAGCCGATGCAACTCATGTTAGATTTAACCTTATTTTAACCCATTTTAAGTTGTTGTTGTTGGGTGTTTTTTTTTTTCTCTCCTTCTTCTCAATGTGTCGTTTTGACGACGAACCATGCGTCTGATTATGGGAAAGGCCATTATTGAGCAATTTCTTTTTTGGACGTGTTCTGTGTGCAGTATTAGCAGCTATCACTTTAATTGTCCTGAAGCTAAAATGGCAGACCATTACCCCCTTTCTGATCATATCGATTCGAATGCAATAAACGTAATGGACAACAGAGTGACGAAATATATCCTTATACAAGATGAAAGTATGAAGATTCATGTCAATGTTGTGTTACCTTATTTATTTATATTAACTTAACTGTTTTTTAGTTTTTTTTTAAGGAAAATGGTGGTACAAAAGTTCATCCAATATATTACTTGAACTGGAAACAAACTACGCTTCTTGTTCTGTCTTGTAATTATCTCAGTTCTGATTGTTAGCGGGCACATAAACCACTTTTTGTGTTACGACCCAATTTTGGTTTTGGCATTCAACATCCCCTCAGTTATATCATCGTGAGCAAGGTTATTACAAATGTGTGGTGTAACTTTGAGAACTGTAAACTGGAAGTATGCAATAATGAAAGAATTATTAGTACGGAAATCAAACGATCGATTTGTACCATCGAAACACAATAAGAATACCTTCTCGTACTAAATTGTAGTCACGTCGGAACGAATGCACGTACTGGGAATAAACGGATGTCCTCGCGGTGATGTAAAGCGTGGCTCACTGCCGTCCTGAACGGTGCATCGGGGCTGAAGTCCCGCTGTGATCTTTAGTGAGCGGACGGTGTCCGTACGCTTGGGTCGTACAAGTGCAAGCTCACAAAACGGTCACTTTTCTAGACCACTGTTGGGTAAAATTGGAAGGAAAAGGTCTATCAGGAATATCGAGCAATTTGGTCGGAGTGTTCAAAATGTGTCAAATACTTCATGAAAAGAATTGTAAAAACGGTCGTCGTCGTCGCCATAGTTGTCGTACCGTAGCCGTTGTCATTGATGTCGTTTATGATGATGTTCGGTTTTGTTGTTGTTGCTGCCGCTGCTGCTGTTATTTTATTGTTGCAGTTTTTGTTGTTGATGATGTTGCTGCCCTGCTGTTAATTTGATGTTACACTATGCTGTACTGCTGCCGCCGTTGTTGTTGCTGCTATTGTTGTTACTGTTGTTTTGGGGGGCTGCTGCTACTGCTGTTGTTGTTTTCGCTGCTACTACTGCTGCTGTTGCTGTTATTGTTGACGATGCTGTTGTTGTTATTGCTGATTATGTTGCTGCTGCTGTTGCTGCTGCTGTTGCTGATGTTTTGCTTGGTTCAATCATACAACAACACAGAGAATGCATTGTATCACTCAATGTTGTTGCTGCTGCTGTTGTTGTTGATGTTCAATGTCGTTGTTGTTGCTGCTGTTATTTTGTTGTTGCTGCTGCTGCCGCTGCCGCTTCCGTTGTTGATGTTGCTGCTGCTGCCGCCGTTGTTGTTGCTGCTGCTGGTGCCGCTGTTGCTGCTGCTGTTGTTATTATTGTTGTCATCGTTGTTGCTGTTGTTGTTACTGTTGCTATTACTGTTGTTGTTACTGTTAATTTTTTGTTGATGTTATTGTTGTTGTTATGGCTGCTTCTGCTGTTGCTGTTGTTGGTGTTGTTGTCGTTTATGGTATTGTTGCTGCTGTTGTTTTTTTTCTTGGTGAAGTCATACAAAAATCGCAGAGAATGCACTGTATTACCCAATGTTACTGTTGTTGTTGCTGTTGTTGATGTTGTTGCTGATGTTGTTGTTGTTGCTGCTGCTGCTGCTGCTGCTGTTTTGCCAGGATGCTTAAGGCCTTTGACGTTATATGTTCGATGTTCATCATGTTTTGCTGTATATTGATGGATCGTGTTGTGTTTGTTGAAAAGAAAGTTACTCGCTTGCTGCCTCGTACAAAATACATTTAAATACCCAGTGTCCATATCTGATAATATGAAATACTTCAAAATGTTTTTGTTCATCCAAGTGCAAGATTTACTTTCCAGGTTATACATCCGGGGGGGGGGGCTCTCGTTGATACCTAGACTGTACAATGCTCTTAATAACGCTTAGGAATTTACATTTATTTATTTGACCTAGCTCAATTATCCGGTCTGGTTGAAATATACTCTGTATACTTTGTTTATAGCAGGGCAGATAGGGGAACTATTTGGGGGAATTGTTTTCAATCAATCAATCATCAATCAATCATCATCGTTGATCTCTCTCTGCCCATTTGTACTTGCACCAAACGGCTAATGGCTGAAAAGAACGGTTTGCGTGTACGCCCAAGGTGTTAAAACTTATAATTTATGTTCTTCTAAAATTCACCTCCCAATAAGTGAAATACATTTTATTCCAATATTATGGGAGAAGAAAAAACTATGTTGGACCTGTTTGAAATGCTTTTGTCAAAAAAAACATGTATATATTGCTGCCTCAATGCATCAGTTTGGTACTGGTTTTAATTATCACTTACAGTAATTTATGTTATTCTTAATTATTCATTAATCGAATCATGTTTATTTTGTTTTGTTTTCGTGGTGTGCGAAATCACGACATAATGTATGCAACCAAATTTTGTTTACCATTTGCGATGAAAATGTTATAGGTTTATGATTAACTTATCATTATTATTGTTAAGAAGTAAATATAAATAACTAGTAAACTTGGGGTACAACCATGTATTGGATCTCTTTTGTGGGAGTGTTGGCTCTGAAAAGAGCCGGTGTGGTCTCGACAATTATTATTGTTATTATTATTGGAGAGGTTTATTGAATAAACAAATCGTGTAAACAATCAAGTTGTGAAGGTTTCAACTTGTTTCCAGTGACGAGTGGTTCAGGATTGTTATTTTCTTTTTCTTGTCTTTTTCCTCAATTAACCTCATGTTAATAAGCAGAACGTAACAGAGCCTCTGACGAAATCATTGATATGGTCCTACCGTTCTCAATTATCCTGTAGATAAGTTTTCAAATTTCAGTTTATTGTTTGTTTGTTTTGTTTTTGTCTTTCGTCTTCAAATCCCAATGGCATTTCGCAAGAGTCAGAACATTTCAAACGGAGTTGAACCCAACGTTGCTTGTGGCCGCGTCACGCCTATGCCATGGACGCGGTAAACACACCGTGCACGCTCAAGTTGTCTTAACCGTGCGATGGATACATTTCCCGGGTATGTCGCAGGGCGACCACACGCCAAGAATCGGACACCGAGCAGCTCACGTCTCAACGAATTTAACACAAATTTGTCAAAAAATGATGGAGTTTTCGTTGCTAGGGCAACGCCATTGAAACCGAACGAGGGGAGAGCACACACAGGGCTACCCAAGATGATCAATTTCGTGTTTCGTGTAACGGTCGACATGCAGAAAATCAAGTTAACGGGTGGACTTCATTATTCGTTGATAATTAACTTGGTCTCGGCAGCAACGGTGTGAACTTAACTCCACTTCTTTTGTTGTAGAATTAAGATTATTAGGCCTAAAGAAATGCACGTTTTGAGTTTCGCCTAGGCTCAGTTGATGTAAATGATACTAGCGGAGCCATGGGCGTCATATTCCTTTAAAAGGCACCCAAATGCACCCAAATGATTCCGTTTCATTTTGTTTAAGTGACTCTGACTTCGCTATGCTGCATCTAGCAGGATCAATCAACCAATCGTCGAGTACTCCCCATCCTAACCAACAAATTTGTTCATCACTTCGCAAGATATGAGACTGCAATCATGTTCAATATATTTCCAGACCTACACACTTTGAGGCGGTCGTCGTTCCTCACGGTCCGAGTCACGGTCTCAGAAAGAAAGAACAAATTAAAGTTACACACAAATTATTCTGTTCGAATGGTTCTTGTAGAAAGGTGAACAAAGTTCTACCCTTAGAATTCGTTTGCAAAACTGTTTGTATTCTTTCCTTATTAAAAATAATAGAGAAATTTATCTTTAAAAAAGGCAGATTTAAAACGTCAGCGTATTGCTGGAGTTGGTGAAAAAACTTTAATAATAACAAACGATAAGCAAGTAAAATTAAATGATTAGTTCAATTTGGCTAGTTGGTCAAAATAATAATCTCTTCATTATTATCAAATCTCACAAAATATGAAAATACGTTTGAAGTCATTTTACATTTTCACATTCAATTGGAAAGTAAGTTGAATCATCTTCAAGGTTGAAAGGTGAGAGCGCTTCAACAATATAAACTCTTATTATGACTATGTTGTTGTTGTTGTTGTTGTTGTTGTTGTTGTTGTTGTTGTTGTTGTTGTTGTTGTTGTTGTTGTTGTTGTTGTTGTTGTTGTTGTTGTTGTTGTTGTTGTTGTTGTTGTTGTTGTTTTGCCTATTACGAGAAGGCTTATCTATCGTAACGTTAACTCGTTAACTTAACCCTCGTAAGCAGTTTGAAAAAAATGTTTTATGCATATAACTGTGGATTGTCATTGTTGTGTTTAAATTGATCTCTTTTTTGATTAATTGGTATGAAGAAAGAAAATCAATGGTTTTGTAGAAAATTTGATAGATGAGATGTGAAATTTAACATTCTTTTCTGTACTTAGATTGTAAATGAATTTTGAAATGAGGTTTTCGTCAGAGATTGATGTTATTTTATATCTTCTTTTGTATTTGGAAGATGTAAGTGTTCGTTAGTCGACAACCAAAGACAACAAAATGTTTTGGGCTAAATACGTCGACTTAACTGACCCAGACATCCTTTCCCCATCACCAGATAGGCCTAGTTGTGTTTGATAAATAACACTGACAATGCAATCCTATGATTACATGCATTGCAAACAGCGAAACCGTTCTTTGAAATGTAAACTCGTAAAACAAGAACGATGGTCGTAAGAAACTAGCATACGTGGCAATTACGGAATCTGGTTGAAAACATCGACACCATTACAGAGAAGACCTGCGTCGAGACCCCCTTTTCCCTTCTTGTTTGGTGGTGTTAGGCGAGGGTACACAATGAATATTTTTATACATAACAGGGCATCGGGGCATCAGATTGGGTCGGTGGTTTCTGTCCCTGTCTTTCACCTCTGAAGACCCCGGTTCAAATCCCTCCTCGGACCATGCAGAGCCTTGCGTGTGGATCAGGTTTTCAGTCCCTCATACCTGATTGCGTGGGTTGCTCCACGTCGGGGTTTTCTTCCCATACATCTCAAACTGAATAATTTGTTCTTCTCGTTTCCTATTCATCCTGCGCCTATTGTGCTGTAAGAAGAAGAAAAAGGGAACAAAAACATAAGGAGCTAGCACCACATGCTGATTTGAGTGGAGCATGCAGGCGCCATCACATGCCCGTGCACAGAGTCGATACGATGAAATTGGGCACCAGTCCGACTGGCGGGCAAACAACCATGTCGCTGTAGCATTGCACAACATACATTTTCGTTGGTTTTGCGTGTTAAGAGAAACACAATCTCGCACTTTCACGCCTGTACCTGGTCGCAATGTTTGAATACCACGAGACTTGCACACTCGGTACCGTACAGGAAGGGGGCCAACGGAGAACCTTATCGAGCAGCCGTTCTACTTAATTTTGTTTTCCCCCATTATTCAGTGAACTGAAACTGAGGCATGAGAAGTAAGAACAGTCTGGTCCCTTTTCTTATTATCGTGACAGTCACTATTTATTATTGCCTTTACCGTTAAGGACACACGACTAAGATGTTGAAAGCGTGATGAAAGCCAGGTATCGGTCCCCCAATAAGTCTGATAAATCGAGCGCAACAAAATCTGATGAGCTTTGCAACTTGTAGAGAGGACTGACAACACAATACATTTCTATATTTGTTTAAATCTTTCAAAAGCAGACCTAGGTCCACATGGAAAAACAAATGACCTATTAACAATGGAACTATTGCCCAGTCACTCGCAAAATATGACAAGAAAAAAGTATCTACTGAGACTATGGTTGATACTGCATTCGACGTAGTCACTCCCCTCCCCCCCCCCAATCTTAATGAGTCCATTAACATTTGTACCAGCCCTGTCTGGATCCATGCACCGGGCCTGTAGCATCGTAGGGGCGGGTGGAACATCAAAATTCTGAACAACAACAGTATACCGTTACTCCAACCCCGGGCTGGTCCCAAGGGTTTCGCAGTACACACACGGTAAGAACGCCAGCACGAGCGGAGTATGGCAGGGGGGTGATTCGATACTTGCATCCGTTGGCCTCCAGAATGCTTCACCCGCTGAAGGGGCCGTTATAATTTGTTTTAGTTTACAATAATTGATAAAGGTACGTAACTCTCACTGTGGCCAGACAGAAAACATCGCCTCTCCCCTGAGATATGAACATTACCAAACGTGGAAGAAAAAAAAATATGAGAGTGTCAGACAGAAAGTTAATATTAAAAAAAAGCCCTGTCCAATCATGTAATAGAAACTAAGGAGCAGGTCCAACGGGACATGTTGCAGAATGATACAGCTAAAGATCAAGGGTAAAGGGGGGTGTAATCAATACCAAACGAAAAACCCAAAACAAGAACCACCGAAACAAAAATAATAAATAAATACCAAAATTTGACTTATACACGATTGATTTGAAAATGAGGCTGCCGTAATAAATAGCCCCCTCTGTAGCTAACACGTTGCATATACTGCGGTGAAAATATCACAGACTGGGTCCGCATGTCCACCTTCTCCTTGCTGGCATCAAGCAAGACCAAAAATAACTTGATTCAACCGTTTCATTTTATTTGACAACATTTGCTGGCATTTCTTGGAAGCGAGTGTATTATGCCACTGCAAACATGGAAAGTTATAATAGTCTGGCTAAAGCGAGTGAGCTGGGAAGATTTGTGCGTCATGCCGGCATCGGGTGCACCATTCAGGTAGTGGTGGTAGCACAAGTGCCTAAAACCATTGGGGATATCTACGTGGAATAACTTTGTATTCATTTATTGTATGCCTTTTAGAATAAGGCCGCGTCCGAATGAAGCGGCTACGGCTGCGGCTATTTCCGTTGGTTACGGCAAAGACTGTGACCTTTGAGCGTATATACCGGCCATAGCCACGGACGACAGGGTGTAATATTTAATAATAGGCCGTGTCCGAATTGGCGGCTACGGCTACGGCTACGAGTGTTGCTAATGGTGTTGCTAGGCACGTTCCATATACTTCAACAGTTGATGACGCGGCGACCCAGCCGTAGCCATAGCCGTAGCTACCAATTCGGACACGGCCACAGCTCGGGAAGTTATTTAAAACAACATGCACCCAATATATGGCAGTCGCGTGAATAAGCCCCAGCCCCCCCCCCCCTGAAAATTCCCACCGCATGTGGTTCAAATGATGTCAAAGGTTTTGATATGGATCTGCTAATCAGAGCTTTGTTGAAGAGATTCGCGGCATCCCTCACTTCGGTTGCCCGTTTTTAAGGGAGGGAGGGGTCCGTTTTGAGGGGAGGGATAGGGTCGAAGCCGGTGTGCAACTTTAGGCTTTTTACACACATTTTGCCAGGGAGTGCTCCAGGTATGTTGTTTGGGTCAGAACATTAGGATAAAGGCAACTTTGGAACAGTCCAAAAAAAAGAAAAAGAAGACTGATACACGTTATCTTAAGAGGAAAGTCACGCATTTAAGATTCAATTTCTCCCTTAGTGAGTATGGCTCAAAATGCACTTGATAAGTGATCGTTTTCACGAAAACAAGTATAATGCACACTCTTTATAGAACCAAAAATCGCAATAAAACAAAAATAAATGCTATAGACAAACAAGATAACAAAATTTACCAAAGTGTGTAAACAATTTAAAAATAAGTTATACCTGCCGTATCAATGTTTAGTAAAGAGTATAATATTGAACTATAACACACGCCATAAAAGTATAAATTGGCATGGACTATTTTTATCCATTCATTCTGCATTGTGAAGTCACTATAGTGTGTCGTGATGCCTTAGTAAAATAGCAATAATACAAGCTATAAGCAATAAGGGGCTCAGACCATTTTCCCCTGTTCTCGAGTCGATTACATTATAGACCTACATTGATTTGAATGGAGTGGAAAACGAGATGGTAACACTGGTCTCATTAATACCCCGTGACGCACGTCACCCTGGACACAGGGCATTATTGAGGGCGCTGTATTCACTTAGTGCATCCCCATCAGCAAAAAAATAATAATAATAATAATAATGCGTAATTTTTTTTTAAGGTTTCTGGTCTTCAAAAAACGTGATACTTTAAACCAAAAACAACTTTATTTATGTTTCTTCACGGTGGCTATAATATCGGTAACTTAGCTGTTTGTTGTTTAATAGAAGCGCACATAAATCCGAGTTGTACACTCGGCAGTGATTAAGGCGGGATTTATTAGGTCAGAGATGGTAGATTGGGAGCATGGGGCAGCACTCTGAGCTCTCTCTCCTAAAACAAAATATTAAAAGGATTAAGAAAGTATTGATCAATAATGCCTGGGAACATTCAATTAGAATGACAGACACGCCTCAACGATGAGACCAAAGCACACAAGATGCAGGGCCATGCCTGCCGAACACCCCCCCCCCCAAACTCCTGCCCGCTTCGGTCGCATCCTCATCTCACACATACAAACACATCCTTTCTTCTGCATCACTTCAGTTTATTGAAGATTAAACCTGGGAAAGATTAAGATCGTGTGCATATGTACAGCATCAGCGCTGTACGCCCCGGCCAGATTTGTGCCCTTAGGAAAAATTTGCACTTGGAGCGAACGGGATGGAAGAGTTTATGGTGAGCGAGCGGGGATGGAACTCACATGGCTCATATTAAAGACAGAGAGGGAGAGAGAGAGAGAGAGAGAGAGAGAGAGAGAGAGAGGGAGAGAGAGAGGGGGTGGGGGAAGGAGAAAAAAAACCTGGCACTGAGATGCTGAGAAAGGAATGAACGGTGGAGAGATAATCATGTATTTAAAAGCAGGAGTGGAAAGGATGCGGGAAAACACCAGAGTATTAAAGGCATCAGCAGTTGACGTGTAGATTGGAAATTACCCGTTTCCCAGGCCCCCCGCGTACGCACGGCGACGACGACTCGTCCAGTAAAAGGGCGCTAAATTGAATATCGTAGTAATCATCTAATTATCGCAATCTGTTTATCGCTGGTATGGTGGAGGGTGAATGATCTAGCGGACGGGACCAGGTACGGCAACCCCGTCATCGCTGAGCAAAACCTTGAAGAACATCTTAATCTCGGGTTCATGTACTACTGCTTTTTTTTTTGGAGGGCCGCGGAGGGCCATGCACAAAGAAAAAACAAACAAAACAAAACAAACAAACAAACAAACAAATACCCCAACAGATACGAGTATATTTTTTATATACAATAGGTGTTACAAAAGACACAACCAACCCGACAAAATATAGTAAAATACAACCCATTATGCTGAATTGTTTTTATTTTATTTTATCGTTTTTACCCCATGTTCTAATATGTATTGATACAACTCAGTGATTCATAACACCATAGGAAAAGTTCTGACTTTATTGGACATTACCTTTTTCATTTCTATTCAGAGACAAATGAGTTACGAATGATTCCTTGGGACGACTAAACTTGTGAAATTATGGTTTATTATCAATACATATTAAACAATAACACTATTCTGTTCATACATTTTCTATACTGTTGTTTTCCTATATCAAATCCATGGATTTTATATTTTCCGCAATATAATTGTAGCCCCTTACCAAGGGTGGCTTTTAGCCTTATTTGGGGCGATCTTGTATTTAAAACAACAACAACAACAACAACTACAAACAAACAAAACGAGTCCAACATACAGACAGACTATCGCTTGGACCTAAAGGTTTTTAGAAACATCCCCTTTGGTTTTGTAGCAGTTGCAATGAAGTAACCGGGCGATCTTGTGTTTAAAAACGACAACAACAATTACAAACAAACAAACCAAGTCCAACGAACAGACAGACTATTGCTTTGACCTACAGGTTTTTAGCAACAACCCCTTTGGTTGTGTACACGAAAGCGAAGCGAGGACGCCATCGGTCTATCCCAACACCCATACTGTCGTATCGTCTGTAAATCATCGCTGTCAACGTATACAGACGTCCGGACACACACATGTTTGTGAATCCCGTAAATCGAGGACATCTCTTTGTGCTCCCGTTGTTTGGACTTGTGTTTTTGTTTTTTGCGACGTCCACATTGTTTTTTGTACATCACGAAAGCGAAGCGAGGACGTCCTTGCTCTGTCAAAACACTCCCGTTTTAAGTCCTCGGTTTCAACGGGTCGACACACCCACACACACACAAAAGGAACAACAAGCAGACACACAGCCGCGGACATCAAACAAAAAAAACAAAAAAATCTATCATGACGATACGATATTTTTTACAGACATCAAATAGTGCCCCCATTGCTGCATGCAAATCGACTTGATTTATCTAGGAATAACATGTTACAAACACAACAACGAACACACTTAATACTGTTAACACTCGATAACAATCTACGGCCCCATGCCATGCTTTTAAAGAGCCCTTTCACTCGGACATTACCTTATGTCATGGCCGAGTTGTCTAGTTCACCGGACCCAAGCTTCGGTGTTGTCAGCAGCAGAGTGTGGGTTCGAATCCCGGTCATGACACTTGTGCCCTTGAGCAAGGCGCCTAACCATAATTGCTTCGTAAAAAGTTGGGAAGGTAGTGCATTCTGCTCTACCAGCCAGGCTCCTATAGTGGATGATACCCATGCCTACATCCTTACAGACTTTGAAAGGGGAAACCCTGTTTCAGCCCCAGGAGTAGATGGCAACGTGCCCCTGGTGTCAGTTGATTTGGGTCAACAGCCCAACTCAGTGAAGTGTATAGCCCTCACCTTGAGTGGCCGTTCGGCCTTGTGAGTTAGGCGATATCTCATTTAAAAAGAAAAATCCTGAAAACGCATTTTAGTTTCTAACTTTTTATAATTTGTAAATTATTATTTGTTAATGGAATTTTCTCGTGATGTTGCAAGACTTAGAGAACGTCAGTATCATGTCTATGATGTTTTGGTTTTAGAGTGATCAAGCAATAATTGAAATAACTCCTTCAACTGTGATTTTTTTTTACAAGTGCATCACTAACTAAAACACCGGATGAAATAAATTTGAAAATACATAATTCTTCGCGGTATGGGAACTATTCATCCAGTGCTCTCCGATTTTACAATACGAGTGGCATAGCGCCCTCAATAGCGCAACGAATATAATATTATAATAATTTTCAATTTATGTCCACATCAATGCACAAATATACAAAATTGAAAAGAGTAAAATTCTAAGCGACTGATTATAAGTGAGTAAGAAATCTAAGAATTTATTTAAACCATTATTTTGATTTGTGAAGGGTCTTAGGTTTATTTACAGTTACCCTTCAACAACACGCAGTCCACCAACTTGGAATGTTATTCCATCCAAAGTGATCCCGTGTTTATTAGTGATAAGACAGAGAAGAAGAAAAACAGTTGGAACAACCCCTACCCCACCCCTAAAAACAAAACAAAGCAAGTCATAAAGAGAGTTGTATGTTTTGTTAAGGGCTACATGCCACTTGAGGCAATTTACAGGCAACCAGTTGTAGGCAATCTCCAAGAAGTAAATTCATTCACATTTCAGTGTTCTCATTACTTTCCTGATGATGGGGATATTCTGAGTTACATGCGGCTAGAAGATTGTCTCTTGTGCTGCCAAAGTGTTCCTTGTCAATTACAGAGCAGTTGGTTGCCTCCAAGTTGTCTAAAAAAATATGCCCTATGTGACATGGCCTTCAGATTTGAGGTTGCGGATACCGGACTATTGCAAGTGGTGATTTTGTGGGAGTTATTGGAAATAAACTTAGGCCTTATCAGCTATTTTTCTACCTAGGCCTTTACCATACCAATCTGTACTTTCTGTTACACGTGATTATGACAAAACAAAAACGCATCAATGGGTGTTTGTCATTAGTAAGTCATTTAGTATTATATTATGTCTATATAGTTATCATGTTGACATTATGAACGGTTTGCCCTTATCTTTTTCAGTGACTGGCCAGCAGGACCAGTTAGCTTTTCATTTCCTATAGCTATAAATAATAGTCCGTCACCCTTTTCACTAGTCCATGCTTTTAATGAAATATGGATGCTTTTCAACACTGAGCTAGCCAGCAGGACCACTTGGAGATAATTCTGACTGGTCCTCTGGTGTTTTAACTGACATTTTGTCAGCGGACCACTGTAAAGGGGAACGTTGCTGTAACATCATATATATATATAACACTTTCAGCAGAAAATATTTTCCTATGAATTGTAGTATCGACTGTAGCCGCTAAAAACTTCAACCAGAAACTTGTTTGTTCGGCTAATTGTTGGTCATTTGTTGGTAAAGCATTTTCGCATGTTCGGTTCAACCGCAGTGACGCGGAGCTGTTCCAACCGAACCGTAATCGATTTGTTAGCTCGGTTAGACTTAGTGTAAAGATGGCGCGCTGGCGGATTAAAAAACAAATATATTTAATAATAAAATACATGAAAAAAACCTGTTCAGCGGAGTGTTCTTTTAAAATATATAGAAACTGAAAATGATGATATGTTGATGAAATTACAACTTTCCATTACTTGAACTTAAAAATGAAGGCTGTTTTTTGTGAACATGGATTTGTATACCTACGCAGTGAACAAGTGAACTTTCTGGTTAGCGACTCGTTTTCGCGTCGGCTCTCGGAAATAATGTCAGTGAACTTTACGTCAGAAACTCTAGTCATGGTCGCCAAAACACGCCCTGGTTGGTAGGTGTCAAACACTCATTGCTGAGTGACGACAACTACTTTTCTGTTGTCAGTGTCACTTTCTCACACTGATTGTGTTCGTTCGTGATTGCTACTTGCTATATTCGTAGTTCCTAATAGCCGATCGTTTCATTAGTTTTAACGAAAACCAATGTCTTTTAAAACGATAATATAGGCCCTCTGATAGTTATTTTCCAGTGACCTTTTTGCGACCATGACGAGTACGAAGTGTTACTTTTCAATTATCGCGCGCGCACGTCCGGCCGGACTGTCGGTGCCAGTCTAGTTTTTTGCATTGCATGTCGGGTAACTTCGTCCAAGATGGCGGCGACCATGGGAACCTCGGGTGTCCAGCGTGCATTAGAAATGATAAGAAACCTGCCAAGGGTTGGGCTGAATAACATAAAGATAACCCTGGAGCACGAACTAAGGTAAATAGAAGACGGCAACATGTACAATTGTACCGTAAAATGTAAACTATTATTATTTTCGTTACGGGGGTATATAAATAGCCTAAGCCCTGATGAATATGGCCAATCCACTCCGTATCCTTGGTACCATGCCACTGCAAACCTATTCTTTCGCCCTACGATATTTTAATCTGCAAAGATCTAGATCGTGAAACTTACCGATCGAATGCCAATGTACTTGTAGATAGCCGGACTTGCTGGAATTTGTTTGAAAAACATCACAAGTTTTTTGTGAAAATCAAATGATTATCGAGAGGGAACTTTTAATAAAGAAAGACATCTCAACGATCTTGATTATTTGCACTCGCGGCGTCTGCGAGTAAATCAGTCTGGTACCAACTCAATCGTAGCAATTGATTGTATGGTTGTTCTAATGTTGTTAATAGGAGCCCGGACCGAAACCTAGTTTTCAACCCAAAATTGAATATTGGTGCTCGATCCCTTAATCAGGCATGCAACTTTTCCTTGGATCGGCTGATGTCCTCTTTTTTATCCTCAGTTTTATCATTCAAAATTGAAAAATACTGTACAAAATCATTGAAATTTTGTAATTTCCTCTTTTTTGGTGAAGTTACAGTTGCATGCCTGCTTCAATGCAGTAACGCTAAAAAGCACAACGTAATTATGCATACGTGTGTACGACTTCTCAATGAGCAAGTTGTCAAGATCATTGAGATAGTTCTAAAATTTCACTCTCGAAAATCATTTGATTTCCACCAAAAACGGTGTGATGTTTCAAAACAAATTCCAGCAGTTAATAGTGCCAATACGCTGGACTCCCTCCGCTTCTTGGCCCTACGCCTATCCTTCAGGGTGTCACATTTTTTTCCGAATAGAAACCTACAACTTTATGCCTAGATTTGTTCCCAAGTTGTCACTCACATCAGCACATTAGTACATGTACATTATTACGAAAATGTGCGTCGCTCGTTTTGGTGTAATTTTATGGACAAATCTTTGGGCAAATCGCTAAATTTTACATCGTCGGCACCATGTCATGTGGGTATCTTGAGCCCTGTGACACAAAACTTTCACAGTATTTGGGTTGGTTTTATCTTCACCATCCTAGATGTGATTACTTTTTTGTTGATTTGTTGTCCAGCATAAAGTACGAGGGCGTGGTCAGCATGGAGGAAATTCAAGTGGGCGTGGCAAACGAGGACAGGTCATGAGGGGAACGTTGCCTCGTATTGGATTTGAAGGAGGTCAGGTGCCATTTTACTTAAGAATACCCAAGTATCCCTACTACAAAGGTCATCAGTAAGTATTGAAGTTATGTCATCACCCCAACTACCCCACCCCTTGTCCTCCCCCCCTTCCGCACCCCCTCCACTTGCACCCCTCCACTTGCACCCCACCCCACCCCACCACTTGAACCCCACCCCACCACTTGAACCCCACCCCACCCCCAATTCCAAGTCTGCAAAAAATGACTGTATACATACTCAATTGACATTTCTGGTTAGGTATGTTCAAACAGTGTTTTTCCCAGGCACTACATATGACTCTTCCTCAGTCTGTGCTATACACAACACAGAGTCCTGAATATGAGGGTCCATTTCTAGGGCGGACAATTTTCAGAGTTCCTTAATTCGAGTCTTACCTGTAAGGAGCTAAGATCTCACTGGCTTAACATTCCATGGCGCATACATTTTTTCAGAATTTCATCGTTTGCATGAAATAATTCAGCTCTCAACGTTTAATGTGGTATCGGGAAATGCATTGCCCTTCTTAGTCTGGCTCCGGTTGAACTTTTTTTCTGTTTCAAGATCCAGTGGTTTCCATTGTCTTTGTAGTTTGGCTTTTTTATTTTTGAACCGAGTAATATGCTGAAACACAAAGAAATAAAAAAATAATAACAACTTTTTGTGACTATGATTATTTATTTTTTTTTTCAGTTTGAAGAGAGAATACTTGCCAGTGTCCCTCTCTAAGCTTCAGTACTTGATTGATGTGGGAAGAATCAACCCAGACGAGCCAGTAGATGTGACATCATTTGTGAATGCAGGAGAGGTCAATATTGATGTGTACAAGAAACAATATGGCATTCATCTGACTGAGGAGGTATGTTTAAAACCATTCAGAGTGCCATAGCGGCCCTGGTATTCAAATGCCCATAGTGGGCTGCAAGCATGCCCTGCTGCACCACAAATGCCCATAGTGGCTGCAAGCAGCCTGTACCAAAATGCCCACAGTGGCTGCAAGCAGCCTGTACCAAAATGCCCATAGTGGCTGCAAGCAGCCTGTACCAAAATGCCCATAGTGGCTGCAAGCAGCCTGTACCAAAATGCCCACAGTGGCTGCAAGCAGCCTGTACCAAAATGCCCATAGTGGCTGCAAGCAGCCTGTACCAAAATGCCCAAGTGGCGCAAGCAGCCTGTACCAAAATGCCCAAGTGGCGCAAGCAGCCTGTACCAAAATGCCCATAGTGGCGCAAGCAGCCTGTACCAAAATGCCCATAGTGGCCGCAAGCAGCCTGTACCAAAATGCCCAGTGGCTGCAAGCAGCCTGTACCAAAATGCCCAAGTGGCCGCAAGCAGCCTGTACCAAAATGCCCAAGTGGCGCAAGCAGCCTGTACCAAAATGCCCATAGTGGCCGCAAGCAGCCTGTACCAAAATGCCCATAGTGGCCGCAAGCAGCCTGTACCAAAATGCCCATAGTGGCGCAAGCAGCCTGTACCAAAATGCCCATAGTGGCCGCAAGCAGCCTGTACCAAAATGCCCATAGTGGCGCAAGCAGCCTGACCAAATGCCTGCCGCAAGCCTTACAAGCCCGTGCAAGCACTGTACCAAAATGCCCATAGTGGCTGCAAGCAGCCTGTACCAAAATGCCCATAGTGGCCGCAAGCAGCCTGTACCAAAATGCCCATAGTGGCTGCAAGCAGCCTGTACCAAAATGCCCATAGTGGCCGCAAGCAGCCTGTACCAAAATGCCCCCAGTGGCTGCAAGCAGCCTGTACCAAAATGCCCATAGTGGCCGCAAGCAGCCTGTACCAAAATGCCCATAGTGGCTGCAAGCAGCCTGTACCAAAATGCCCATAGTGGCTGCAAGCAGCCTGTACCAAAATGCCCATAGTGGCCGCAAGCAGCCTGTACCAAAATGCCCCCAGTGGCTGCAAGCAGCCTGTACCAAAATGCCCCAGTGGCTGCAAGCAGCCTGTACCAAAATGCCCATAGTGGCTGCAAGCAGCCTGTACCAAAATGCCCATAGTGGCCGCAAGCAGCCTGTACCAAAATGCCCCCAGTGGCTGCAAGCAGCCTGTACCAAAATGCCCATAGTGGCCGCAAGCAGCCTGTACCAAAATGCCCATAGTGGCTGCAAGCAGCCTGTACCAAAATGCCATAGTGGCTGCAAGCAGCCTGTACCAAAATGCCCATAGTGGCCGCAAGCAGCCTGTACCAAAATGCCCCAGTGGCTGCAAGCAGCCTGTACCAAAATGCCCCCAGTGGCTGCAAGCAGCCTGTACCAAAATGCCCATAGTGGCTGCAAGCAGCCTGTACCAAAATGCCCATAGTGGCCGCAAGCAGCCTGTACCAAAATGCCCCCAGTGGCTGCAAGCAGCCTGTACCAAAATGCCCATAGTGGCCGCAAGCAGCCTGTACCAAAATGCCCATAGTGGCTGCAAGCAGCCTGTACCAAAATGCCCATAGTGGCTGCAAGCAGCCTGTACCAAAATGCCCATAGTGGCCGCAAGCAGCCTGTACCAAAATGCCCCCAGTGGCTGCAAGCAGCCTGTACCAAAATGCCCCCAGTGGCTGCAAGCAGCCTGTACCAAAATGCCCCCAGTGGCTGCAAGCAGCCTGTACCAAATGCCCATAGTGGCCGCAAGCAGCCTGTACCAAAATGCCCATAGTGGCTGCAAGCAGCCTGTACCAAAATGCCCATAGTGGCCGCAAGCAGCCTGTACCAAAATGCTCCCAGTGGCTGCAAGCAGCCTGTACCAAAATGCCCATAGTGGCTGCAAGCAGCCTGTACCAAAATGCCCATAGTGGCTGCAAGCAGCCTGTACCAAAATGCCCATAGTGGCTGCAAGCAGCCTGTACCAAAATGCCCATAGTGGCTGCAAGCAGCCTGTACCAAAATGCCCATAGTGGCTGCAAGCAGCCTGTACCAAAATGCCCATAGTGGCTGCAAGCAGCCTGTACCAAAATGCCCACAGTGGCTGCAAGCAGCCTGTACCAAAATGCCCATAGTGGCAAACCCCATAAGGCAAACCTCCAGAGGCAAAACCTGAAACAACCCAAACATCAGAACTTAATTTGCTAAATTTTACATGAAGCTTTAAAGGTAGGGTCATAGATTGGTACATGTAAACACTCAACAAATTAATGACCATCAAAACTTACCTTACTTGGTGAGAAGCACTGCAGCTGTTGGTTGTATAAACTATTTTGAAAAAAAGATTCCCTTTGATGTAATATATGGTTTTGATAATTTTTCACCCCAAAACATTTCAATCTGTGAAACGATTCATGTGTTAATCGTTTCTCAGATTTCTATTGGGTTTGCAAATGCTGAAGCCAGAGATGCGGTTGGCACCCGCCGTCACCTCGCTAATTGTGGATGTTTTCGACGTTCTTGTGAAAATACAGGGAGTTTTTTGTTATTTTCTTAACAAATAGACACTGTATTCAGCTGAAATGTTCACATGCGACATTTATTGTATCTTTCTTCATAGGCTTGCTTATAAATCAGCATTACGTTGACAAAAACCAGTCTATGACCCTATCTTTCAGCCTCCATGTTCTGGAGTACAATTTGTGAACCTCTTTTTTCCCTCCGTCATTTTCTTACTTCAGGGAGCAGACACCTTCCAGGCCCAGGTGAACATCGAGGTCCAGTGGGCCACAGAGCTGACACTGGCAGCCATCGAGCGCAAAGGTGGAGTCATTCAGCTGGGATTCTTTGACCTTCAGAGCCTGGATGCCCTGGCCCATCCCCTTCTCTTCTTCAACAGAGGGAAGCCCATTCCCAAACGGGCCCTACCGCCAAAGGACGCTGTTCCATTCTACACCAACCCCAGCAATCGCGGATACTTGGCCGACCCGGATGAGATCCGGCTAGCAAGAGCAGCGTTAGCCGAGAAGTTCGGCTACGTTCTGCCAGATTTAACAACAGATCCCAAGAGAGAGATGTTGAAGATGGCCAAGGATCCGAGACAGGTGTTTTTCGGCCTGCAACCTGGTTGGGTTGTGAATCTGACCGACAAGACTGTTCTAAAGCCAACAGATGAAAAACTCATCGAGTATTACAGGTCATGAGACCCGTGTAATTTTTACTTTGGTTTAACCTCAAACAATGTTTGGAAATCCATTGACTTTCTGGATTAAATTCAAACTCACCACACCCTCACCCAGTGGCATACCAAAACATTTATTTAATTTGCTTCCATTGGGGGGAGGGGTGGGGGGAGAGAAAAATCCATAACTCTGGGGGTAGGGATGGAGGCTATTTAATATATTAAACCATTCATTTGTGCAGTTTTTCAATCTTATTTTGGGGATGGAGCAAGAGGGGGGAGGCAATGGTTCTGAGCTCCTGCCCCCTGACCCCTGGTTACACCCAGAGCTGTGTATTGAGAGAGTTAAGGCAATTCGCAATTAGAAGCCATTTTCGTTCCAAAACAATGCATGTGCGCACACGGGGTGCCAGACTAGACTGCACATTGGGTTGTGCTACATTTGTACCGAAAAACGGCATTCGGCAACCTTGTGACCACAGAAAACTGGTCCCTCAATGTGAATGTGAATTTCCTAATATAACACTGGCTACACTGCTACCCTCATCCCCTCCCTTGTAAAGCCCTAAGAAGCCGACAACAGAACCACATATATCCTCCCAAACTTAAATATGTTTATGCATTTATTTGCCTTAATAATAAAAATCATACAATTAGTTTATCCACTGAGCTGCAAATCGCTCTTAATCGTACAATGCTATAAACAACAAATCGGCGTTTGGGTGTCTGAGCAAAACATGATCACCACAGGTTTTACATGGCTTCTCGCACATGACTTAAAAAACAACCAATGACATGAGGAAGTCGGGCCATCACATGACATGTGATGACCAATTGTAATGCACAAGTTGCTTATGAATATGTATTAGGTATTGTAATAGGATCCAGAATCTGCAAGAAGCACAAAGAGGGCTCAAAATTTACACTGGACCACAGGCCTGAGGCCAGTGATTTTAGCCTCAGGCTGGTAAATTCACAACGGGACAAGTCCGGCAGTCTTGTGCTTTTGTTCAAATGTTGATTTTCACTCTGATAAATATCTTTCACTTCTGTTGAATATTGAAGTATACTTACAATAAAGATGAACTTTCTCTTAGTGCTTGTTCAACATAAAACGGTTCAAATGTGTAGGTATTTTCTTTTTGGGGTTGGGGGGGGGGGTCTTGTGAAAACAATTCTGGTCCAGTATTTTTTTGGAGTTACGAGCCATGCGGTCTTGTGAATTTTCACCCCAATTTCGAGCCCTGACAAAGTACATGAATATTAAGTCACTGCAGCAGTAAGAACAGGAATAATGTAGGAAAAATCCACACCTGTATCTTTCATGTACACCTGTATCTTTCATGTACATTGAGTATATGTACATGTAGGTAATTAAACTACTGTCCAGGGCCTGGATAAGCAGAATACTGCTTAGCAGATTGCTTTACAAAAAAAAAAAAAATAATAATATAATAACACAAATAAAACATGAATTGGGCAACCACTCGCAACAATTTGAACTTTTGGCCGATAACAACCCCCCCCCCTTTTAAATACAGGACCAAATATTATAGAGTTGCTTAAGGGAAGGTATACGTTTGGTAATCACTCTTTAAAATCTATGGCAATAAAAACTGACTTGGTTAGAATGACAGCAGCTTTCGATAGCATAATGCATTTTGAGAATCATTTCATTTAGGAATAATGTGGCTATGGAAAAATATACATGTATCAGTTTTTAATGGAAAAAAATTGAATCTGAGAAGCGTTTGTCAGAAGCATTTCTCAGATTGTGTATTCCAATTGCGGATTATTCTTTCTGGGTAGACATAATTGCTCTGGATTTTCAGCGATATCTCAAAAATGCTACCCCCTTTTGAAGTGAAAATTTCACATGTTTTAGTTTTATTGTATATATCTACATTTATATAGGATTAAAACGATCGAACTGTTTCAAAAACCGAAAGTGTACTTTGCCTTTACTGAGGGACTCCAAAGTCAAATTAAGTTTTGTGATGCACTTATTTTCCAATAGAAATAGTCCTCATGAAAGTGGGGGAAGAACAACAAGTCTCTAACCAAAAGAACTCACTCCGCGGCAGTGCAGTTAATTACGAGAAGTCCCCCTGATCCACAAAGCTAAAGTAGTAGTCCAGGCCGATTTCCTACCTCCCGCCCAGGTAGTAGTTAATAAGCAGGACAGTTCTTTTCAGAACTGAGAAGTCTCCCGAATTCCGAAAAAACCTACTCCGCAGTAGTAGAATAAATAGCAAGACAAGTTCTCTAAAGAACAAATCTACACAGCAAGTAGATATTTTTTTACACATGTTGTTACCGCAAACCGAATATATACTGATACCTCACCATGCAATGCCTCAAAACCCATATAAGTCTCTAACCTCACGTTAACATTGTGTAAAATGTCATTTTATTTGATACTCTTGTAGGGTCTGTTCCAATGTGTTTCTTTATATTATTTTCGTCCACTATTGGACGAAAATGGGGGGGGGGGCTCTCGGATATGCTGGTATGCAGATCATGAATATTCAAATATGTTGTTAGACCTATTGCTGACAATGCAGGCTGAAAAATTAACGAATGATTTATTTTTGACGTCCAATCGCGAGCTTCCCTCATGAACTTTGTGCCGTGTCATGCTTTCTGTACGCGTGACGCGATGTGAGTGTACACAAACAAAACAGCGTCTATTTATTAAACATGACTTCCACTGACCAATGGGATCTTGTCTTCCGCACGTATTATACATGTAATGACCTGATGGCTTCAACACAGAACCGTCAAGGCGTTGATTCAGTTAGTACACGTACACACACAGCAGGCGCACACCTATACTGCAGTGCTGTATCCACACACGCAACCTTACGGATCGGGTTTGTGGGGTCCTGCTATTGTTGTTCTATTATTTCCTTTTCTAAAGAATTCCCCTGTGGGGTCCAGGTTGAACAAAGAATTCTCTTGTGGGGTCCATTATTCCATTGTGTAAAATACCCCACAAGGGCCCTTTAGTAAGCCCACGCATACACACACAGATCGGGCGCACACCTCTACTGCAGTGCTGTGTCTACACACATACACATACACACACACACACACAGGTAGCGCGGCGCAAAGAACAATCATAGTTTCTAGGCCTACAGTGTCTAGCTCGGGCGGGTAGCGCAACACAAAGAAAAAAAGTCAAATAAATGAAGACAAAACTCCAACGCCTTGATCAAGGCTATCAGGCAGCAAAAACAAACAGGTCTCTACATTCCAAAGAGGAATTTTTGCAACAGTCAAAAGGTGAAATTTAATGCTACTTTGATTGAATATCATCAAAATTCAGGGATGAGCTGAAAACTCCTTGTAGAAAAATGTTGACAAAAATTGCACCCTTGAAGAGTATCAAACACTATGATGTCCTGGCGTGTCGTGGCCGAACAGATAAGAGCACCAGACTCAAGCTCTGGTGTTTCTGTTCAGCAGAGTGTGGGTTCGAGTCCCAGTCGTGACACTTGTGTCCTTAAGCAAGACACTTAATTAACCATTATTGCTGCGTCCTTCGGATGGGATGTAAAGCCGTTGGTCCCGTGTGTTGTGTAATGCACGTAAAAGAACCCAGTGCACTTATCGAAAAGAGAAGGGGTTCGCCCCTGTGTTCCTGGTTTGATTGGCAGCATATTGCGCCACAGCACCTTGTAAACCATTACATTGTGCTATGTAAAGGAATAGGTCTCAAACTTCAAAAAGTAGCTCCACATATATACCTTGTGGGAAAATATTGACTGTTGAAGCGCCTTGAGCGTCACTGAGTGACGGATATGAGCGCTATATAAGAAGCCACTATTATTATTATTACCCCATTTTTACTGACGGGCCAGATTTTAAAAGAGGGTAAATGCAATGGTAATTGAAACAAAACATTGACAAGTTTTATTCTGAAAGCTCTCTAATTATGAAGATCATCAGTACTGCTCCAGAAAAATACTTCTGTCTGACAATCTATCTAAGTTGAGGCAATAGTAAATGAAGGGTCGCCAAATCATAGTTGCTTATTACGATTGTACCAATATATAGTTATATACATGTATGTGCAAAGGCTGCGCAAGTTTGCTGTATGGTCGGAGTTTATTGAACATTAAAGGTGTGAAATTAACTACTCCTTCAAACAATGATACACTTTCTCCTTAAAGGGGCTGTGTTGTCATAATCAAGACAGGCCTGTGGCTGTACATGGAATTATGAACTCTCAACCAGTTGACTGCACATGTGTGCCCTCCCTCTGCATCAAGTCTATTAAAGAGGGAATGCACGCATGCAGTACCTGGGTGAGACTTCATAATTCCATGTACAAGTCACAGGCCTTTCCATGTACAAGTCACAGGCCTTCCCATGTACAAGTCACAGGCCTTTCCATGTACAAGTCACAGGCCTTTCCCTGTACAAGTCACAGGCCTTTCCATGTACAAGTCACAGGCCTTTCCCTGTACAAGTCACAGGCCTTTCCATGTACAAGTCACAGGCCTTTCCATGTACAAGTCACAGGCCTTTCCATGTACAAGTCACAGGCCTTTCCATGTACAAGTCACAGGCCTTGCCATGTACAAGTCACAGGCCTTGCCATGTACAAGTCACAGGCCTTTCCATGTACAAGTCACAGGCCTTTCCACGTACAAGTCGTAGGCCTGCAGCCAATTTCAAGAAACATTACGCAAGTCTATGTTGTGCAACATTCATTGTTTGAGTGGTGCACAACTGACGCAAAAAAAGTTAACCCAAGTGGACTTATGCAGTTACATAAAAATTTGTGAGATCGGCTGCTGCTTTGGCCATGACGGGGGTTGAATTGCAGAATCACTGAGAGACGTCAGAAGTCGTCATCTGTCTTTCTGGTTCAGTTTGGTCTCCTCTGTTATCAGACTCTTTCCCCCTCCGATTACCCCCAGCTGAACGCTAACTGATTTCGTGTTGCATGTTGTCCGTGATTGACGTCTTGTGGTCTTTTGGGTTGGCGTATGCTTCGTATTGGACAACCATGATCTCCTGGCGGCGCGCCTGCGGAACAAAACACGGACAACGTCATCAAGCGAGGCAGTTTGTATTATTTCAACTGGGTGGCCCATTCACAGGCAACCAATGACGTGGGTTAGGGGCAGCCTCGCTACCATGCGCATCGATACTTTAAGGAACATTACAGAATTGGTAATTGTAAAATATACTTTTGATCACAGATTTACATAAAACTTACACGGTCTAATGATGATGATAGTAGAAAACATCCCTTGAAATGTTTCTGTCTGAAATGCCATATTTGATGAGAAATGAATAAACTAATTTTCCGATTGGAGTTTATCGCTCAGTGAGCGTTTTATTCATTTGTTGGACCTATATGATTTCATGCAAATGTGTGATCGGTTTTTCACTATTTTCTCGTGACCCAGATGGCCGATCGATCTCAAACTTCTACAGGTTTGTCAGTTTATGTATATGGTGGATTACATAAAGTGCTTACACTGCCAGCAACTGTTTTGTTAGCAAAAACCAATTCTGTAATGTTCCTTTAACCCTAGAAGGGATGTGGTGAAAAACAACACTGATTGGCTATTAAACTAAAAGTGACAACGTCATCAAGCGGGGCAGTTTGTATTATTTCAACTGGGTGGCCCATGACAACCAATGACGTGGCAACCAATGACGTGGCAACCAATGACGTGGCAACCAATGACATGGCTTTTTTTTTTCAGAAAGCAACAAAACGTGATCTCACCTCTGTGAATTCCCCTCTCAACCCGATGTAGTAGACTATGGAGGTTTCGGCGCCAAAGTTCTTTGAGAAATGGATCGATAAATGGTTCACATTGGAGAAACGTGCAATTCTGTGGGGGGAAAAGAATTATTAATTTACATAACGGATTAGCATTTGAAGAAAACCAAGTCAGTTGCCCAAATGTCGTAGGGGTTTCTGGTACAGGATTTGCATCGTTTTCTGTAAAAAAAGGTACCTCTGTTTGAGATACTTGTGTTTGTGATTGCTTTGGATTAGTTCACGATTGTTTGCCTCGGAAAGTTCCGAGTGGAAATGACAGCAATGCTCAACCTTGTGCCCTGAGCTCATGTCATTTTGTGCTCATCCGTCTCTCAGTTGCGGACCCAGCTCCTCAAGCATGGGTTAGGGGCGGCCTCGCTACCATGCGCATCGATGCTTACCCCTAGAAGGGATGTGGTGAAAAACAACACTGATTGGCTATTAAATCGATCACAACACCTGGAAGTGTGACTGTGAAATATCCAAACATATTGGATATTTGAATTGGTCCGATTGGTGATCCGTTCCGGGTTAAAGACGTACGCAGAGCGCGCTATCAAAAGAAGCATCAAGTCATAGAGCAACTGGTTCCCTCTCATTCTTCTGTGATCTTGTGACATGTCTAACTGACACTTCTCAAGAACTTTGTGACTGCTCTGCGTGCACGTTCTTTTTATAAACTTTCAAGCACCCTTAGGGCGTTTGTGGGCCACTCAGCACAGGCGTGAAAAAATGCAAGTATTTTGACAAAATCCACTTCAATTGAATCATGGTTTAACACGGTCACCCTAAACGGTCAGTTAGACATGTCACAAGACAGGTGGAAGATAACTTGCAACAATCTAGGGCAACTCGAGTTGTGTCAACTTGCCCCCCCCCCCCTCCAAAAAAAAAAACCCTGATGTGGTCTGAAGAGAAAGCTTGAATTTATTGATTGAATACAAACGTTACTCTTAAAAAAACATTTATGCAGTTTTTGACATCGGGCCTGCCAAAGTGAGTTTGTTGACCTCTTTAATATCATTGGTTGTGCAACAAACTGGGTCGGTGTATGGCGGTTAAATATCAAAATATTGAAATTACTGAGTAAAAAATATATATATTAATTTGCCTCATGAATTACAGCCAGCAGAGCAAACGGTCCGCCATTTTGTGGAGTAAAAAATTTTGGTTCATAATGGGCCGTGTTCTGTCATGAAATTACACCAAAAAACACACAATTTCAAGGGATATTTATGTGAATCATTATATTCCACTTTTCAGATATCTTTCCAACTATTTAAAAACAACTGCATTTTTTGCCCAAAGCGCCCAATCCGAAAGCAACGTGCCCCTATTTGTGGAAGAAGCCTCCGCAGAGTTCAGGCATGCAACTGTAACTTCACCCAAAAAAGAGGAAAATACAAAATTTCATTGATTTTGTACAGTATTTTTCAATGGTAAAACTGAGAATAAAAAAGAGGAAATCAGGGGTCGATTTCACAAAACTCTTCCTAACTTAGGAATGGTCCTAGGCAATGCCAAGAGATAGGTCCTAACTTAGGACTAGTCCTATCTCTTAGCATTGCCTAGGACTAGTCCTAAGTTAGGAAGAGTTTTGTGAAATCGACCCCAGGGCCCAATTTCATAGAGCTGCTAAGCACAAAAATTTGCTTAGCATGAAATTTCTTCATTGATAAAAACAGGATTACTTAACCAAATTTCCACGTATTTTCAGGAAAAGCAAACAACAGCTGAATACCAGTAACAAGCAATATGCAACACATGGAAATTTGGTTGGTAACCCTGTTTTTGTCAAGGAAGAAAATTTCATGCTAAGCAAATTTTGTTGCTTAGCAGCTCTATGAAATTGGGCCCAGCTGATTCAAGGAAAAGTTGCATGCCTGTGAGTTGTTGGACTCTCACTTACTTCGTGTTATATTCTAGAATTCCTGATGTATCTCGTTGCAACTCAAACACTTGGTCTGGCTCACTCCTTGTATCATCAAATGTCATATTGGGTTGGTTCTTGTACCTTGAGGAACAAAACAAAATAGAATGGTTGATAAAAGACGGGATGGCTAATTCCCCAAGAAGAACAGTTGAAAAGTTTCATTCTGAAAGCTCACTGATTATGAAGTTCATACCAGAAATGTGTTATTTGGGGTTGAACAAAGACAAATTGACTAGAGTGGGACTTGAACCTGCGACCTCCGGATTAATGTGCCGGAGCTCTATAGCAACTGAGCTACCCAGCACTATGTTGGTGGTCTCCTTATTTTGTCAATATCTTTGTTGGGGGGGGTGCCAGCAAGAAGGCATACAACCTGTAACTGCCATATAGCCACGGATGAAACCCAAGATTACTAAGATTCTGACAGAATAGGGAGACAGCCAACATCAGCCCAGATCCCTTTGTAATTTATTACTTGATAAAAAGAAAAATATATGTCTGACATCAACTTTGAAAAATGAAGAAGTAGCACTTGAACTCCCCACAAATAAGCATGCTTTTTTACACGTTGACTGCCGCCTACGAGTATATTCGTAGTAACAGGTTAGACGGATTCTGCCACTACGAGTATACTCGTAGTGAATGAAAGGGCTTTGTATTGTTATTTAAATACGCTGGCATCACTGAGCACGCAACACATACGCTTCCAGGCAGTGGTGAGGCTATCGACCTTAGAGTGTGCATGTTAATTTTGTTGTTGTTGCATAGTACCTATTTGGTATGCGCGCATGCGCATCGCCTTTATGCGCGCATGCGCACCGCACTTGGCAAATGGGAACGCACAACGAATATAATGACCGGCAGTCGACGTGTTAAAAATCAAAATGATCATGCCCTGGTCTAGTGCAACGGCCTCGACTTCTGCTGACTTAGTTATCTGCATTTGGGTTCAAATCCTGGTCATTACACTTATGTCTATCAGCAAGACACTTAGGCCAAAACTATAATTGCTTCTCTTCACCTAGGAGTAAATGGGTACCTATGTATGAGGGCAGAGATGGTTCTTGTGATTGATTTAGCTCGATGTGTTAGTTACTTGGCAGTGCAGACTGTATGTATTCGCAAGGGAGCTGGGATGGTTTAGGAATTAAATAAATGGCCCAGTGACTAGGGGTAATAATATTTGTGCACCATGAGCATCAGGACCAAGCTAGAACAAAACCTCTGCCAAAAAAACAAACCGTTTTTCTTCGTGTGCAATAAACCATGACCACCTGGGGTGACATTTACAAAGGTAGGTTCAGGTTGTACGATTGGCAGACTTTCAAGTCATGTGTTTGAGTACACTTGTTTGATAATTCTGGCGGTTTCGATATGGGCCTTCCGTGTATTTTATGTAGTGTGTTTTGAGATTATGTATTTTCAATGGCTTTTATTTTGTGCACTAAAATTATTTTGTATTTGTATGTTGTATGTTTTTACTTTGAAACAATGGCAGAATAAATAATGATAATAAAAATGCGTTTTTTGAAAACTAGATGCTGGAAATTAATTCTCACTGCTTTATAGACGCATTACAAAACTCCAGCGTTCTCCCTTAACAGCGGTCTGCAGGCAACATGCCAGTTTAGAAACCCCTCCCCCCCCACCCGAAAAAAGAAAACAAAAATCAAAATTATGTCTAGCTGGCTCTGAGCTGGTTCAGTGAAAAAGCCGGAGTACATGCTGAAATGCAGGCCTGGAATAACTACATGGAGGCCATGGAGGTCGATGCCTCTGTTGCCCTGATCTTGTACTTATACCCTTTAAAAGTTTCCCATAGACTTTAAGATGTCCCAATCGAACTGCCCTTTGCAAAATGAAAATGGCCTTGCCCTCTTAAAAGGATGAAATTCCAGGCCTGAAATGACAAGCCAACTGGTCCTGCTGGCTAGTATCACTGAAGAAGTTAAGGGGCAAACCCATCTACTTACAGTCTCATTTCAGATGGATGACTCTCTTCATTTCCGCCGATTACAATCACACCCTTGAGCTTCACATTACCTGTAAATCTGCAATAAAACAAATAATAAAATCATAATAGATAAACTTGGTATAACCACAGAGAGGGGACCATGGTTAGAAGCGTCCTCGTCGCGGTCCTGGATAACGCTAATTCTACCACCACCACACAGTGGACACGATAAGAAGAAGACCACAGAGAGACTGTTTGTCTGATTAGGGAGAAACTGTGGACAAGGCGTCGTGAGACCATTCAACCCCATGGTGTGAACATCCAAGAAGGAAATGACTCATAACATTTGGTCTTTCCCTTCTCCTTGTTCTCCCTCTTCCCACCTTTGATTTGTCCTTTGTTTGCAACCTCTTCTAGTCAAACCAGACCCATCCCTCTACACCCACCCCACTTTGTCACTCTCTTCTTTGTTCATCCCTTGCTTTTTCTGTCTGCTTTCTGCCTCTCTCTCTCTCTCTCTTTTCATTTCTTTCCACTTGACTGCTTCTGTTACACCAGGTCAGCAGTTCATGTGTGTTGTGTTGTCATTTAGCCTTCGAGAAAGACTCTGCTAGGGTCGAAATGTCAGGCCAGTAGGGCCACTAACAATTCTTTTGGATCTAGATAAAAATCCACCTATATCAACATCACCAACCCATCATAATACGACTGCATGTTTTGTTTGACCATTCTGGACCGAGGACGGCACAAGTGAAACTGATAATGCTTTACCTGGGATCACCAGATTAACAGCTGTTGATTTACCATTTTTTATGATGTTCGATTTTATTGTGGGGAGTGAGGAAGGGCAAAGTTTGAATTTTGACAAATAATGCATACTTTTCACATTTACACTTTATGCTTTGTAACCGAGTAAACTTGGAGGCGGGGGTTTTCTCTTATGAGGGCAAGTTTGAATACCTTGTTTGAGTAGTCTATAATTGAAGATCTTATTTTAGTTGGTGTCCTCTAAGCTTTCTTCTACTTTCTTTATGCTTTGAGGATATCCATGAAAAAAAAAAAAAAACCAACAACAAACAAACAAACAAACAAACATAACCCATACTTACGGGATATTAAAAAGTAGTTCCTCATCATCATCACTCTCCACATACTGTAAGGTTAAATAGATATGAAGGGGTTAAACAGTATTTTTATTTTCCTCTATGTTAATGGCTACCATTTGTGTTGATTAATTGTCTATTTTTAAAAACTATATTTACCAACATAGCAGCCTTAACAAGTTTTTCGTCATCATTAGATCCAGTCATTTTCTCTCACATTATGACCCAAACTAGTGTATTTTATGGAGTGAACATGTGGTGGTAGGCGGTTGGATTGCATATTTTTATCTAGCCTAAAATAGTTATAACGTGTCGACATCTTTTTCGATATGTTTTTTAAACCATTGACTTATAAATTCTTTAATTAGCTAAGCTTCTCCTTGCATAGGTACTCGGCTCAAATTTGGGGTAAAATTCCACAAGATTGCAGAACTTGTAGCTCAATTTATTTACCTGGCCAGAATTTATTTTACAAACAGGGTTTGAATTAGACCCAGTAACTGGGGCGCTGTACTCCTTTTTTATTATTTGACTTTCTTCAGTCGTACTAGCGCCCCAGGAAACTTCTCACTCTCATGACACAATCGTCAATCATTTTGCTATGATTTTCGCGACACCCACCCACAAAAAATGCCTTAAAAAGCAAACATTTTGTAATTCCTGTGTAAGTTACGGTGCTCCATGATTGAATGTGTGCACTCACTGCAGCGCCTGTACCCAGTGTGCCGTTTAACAGTCATTGATTTACATCCACCACCGACATACACACCGGGAACCAACCGCTACGGCGGGGCACCAGTGAACTCCACAAGTCCACTTTGATTGTGTTAAAAAAGTACAAAGACAAAGACTTGTCATCTCTTTTACGATGTGGAGTTAAAAATCATAGATGTGGATTACAAAAAATGATTGTACAATTAAATGCTTGATGTTGCATCTTACTAGAAGTATATTAAATAGAGTACACGCAAGTTTTGAGCTATTTAGTATTTTGTTTGGTCTTTTTGTGTAATTGTGACGCATTTTTTGCAGCTGGGTGTCGCGAAAATCATAGGAAAATTACGATTGTATCATGGGAACGAGAAGTTTCCTAGGGCTAGTAAGACTGAAGAAGTAAAAATTTAAAAAACGGAGTACAGCGCCCCAGTTACTTGTTGGTTTCAACTTCAATGGGGTTTTAGAACACAAAAAAAAACTTTTTGGTGTCCGGTGCATCTTGACCAATCGGCCATGACCAGATGACACGCTAGTTTTAAACCATTTTTACAATTTTTACACCCCCCCCCCCAAAAAAAAAGGTCAGAATCATTACTACTAGGCCTAGCAGTTTTAGTACAGTGAGTCCAAACTGATCATGGTCAAAAAGTTTATAATAATAAAAAAAGACGCCCTCAGTCGTTCACTACCTTGTCAGTGTCAAGGCGTTCGTCCCAAGCTTTGAAGACTAATTTTCCCGAACCATCCGTGACTTCGTTCAAACACTCTACCCGCTCCGTGTTGATCTTTGTGTACAGTGAAAACTCCGCCCCTTTGTCTGGAGGGTCGTGGTCATGACCACCTGAACATCCCCCGTGACTGTGTCCATGTCCAGACATATTAAGTTGAATGATGTGCCAACAATCTAGCTCACTTTTTAACGGTTCAACACACACGTTCTGAATTTCGCTCGGCTCTCATGTTTTTTAGTCTGCCGTCATTCTATCCATCACGTTACTATTTTACTGACGGATAACAGGGACCAGACTCAACATGAAAACAGTTTGTTACTGACTATTGAGGGCGCTCAATGTATTATTTTCTGAAAACTAATCTTCATTTCTTTTCGATTTTTGGCCGTGAGCAGTTTGGCTCATCCAAAATAAATACACCCACGAACGTCTAAACTGGCCAGACCCCCATCTTGGAAAAATGATCCTACACCTTTGAGCAAAACATGGCAATTTTTAGAGAGCTAGGTGTCCCCCAAAATGCTCCAGGTTGAAAGCCGAAAACCCAATAAATGCACAATTTTCATCACTCCATAATAAGAGCCACGACGGTCAAATCTTTGATTTACAGAAAAAAGTTGCGTGTGTTATTAAAATAAGGCTCTGCGCATTAGTTTCTCATTATAGACGACGCTTTAGCGTGGTGAATCCTTGGGGTCATGTGGGTGCATGCAGAACGCCACTAAACTATAAATAAACTTCCTTAAAACGCCAATGAAAACAATCCTTATACCCAGAAGTCTCTCAGTTACATCTGAAAAATTGTATTGAATCTCAATCTAGTTAAATTCTTGTCAATAATTGTTGGCAGGTTAGCTGATGAGCGTGTCACCACTCCTGTATATTTGGACACAGACAACTGTAGATGTATAGCCACGACGGTACTCTAATGTTAAATTTGCTGATGATAGTTATAGTGTCACTTTGTATTGGACTAGAATACAAATCGTGGTGATGCTCTCAACGAATTTATTGGTTGGTGTAATGACCAAACAAATCATTGTGGATTTTAGGAAAAGGAGTGAGGATGTCTGTTCAACCATTATCTACAATCAAGAAGTAGAAATTGCTTCGAAATAAAAAAATACTTTAGTCACTGTATTTTGAAGACAAGCTCAGATGGAATGAAACACGTCAGGAAACAGTTATCAAAAAAATGTCAACAGCAAGAACTTCTCCGAATAAAGACCATTTGCATGTGTATGTCGATAAAACAGTTCTTAGTCTTTTTTTCATCGGTCGTTCATTGGAAGTGTGTTGTATTTTTCATTCCTGTCCTGGTATTATTATTATTTTTTTATAAATGAGAAAAACAAAAACAGTTTGAAAAGGATTGCTAGCCTTGGTTCCATTTTTTTGGGAGAGCAACTGAGAGATCTTAGCCAGTTCTGTGATGAACAAATACTAAGGAATGCACATTAATTATACCTATCTTATCAGCCAGTGATTGCCATCGTTATTCTGAAAGAAATGTTTAAACTACAAATTCTGTCTGGACTCCGTTCTAGAAGCCCATCTTGTAAAACGCTTATTTATGGCAACTAAACTTCCGAACGGTCGATGTTCTACTGTACGTTTCCATCCAATTTTCTAGTGCAATGGTAGGCCTACTGTTTGAGTTGATACATTTCATTTCCTTTTCTTATGTAATTTTGAACAATGATGTCTATGTATTATGTAATTTCGTATAATTCATTTGATTGTGGTGTTAAACGTATTAACCGTCCAATCTTTTGTAATTGCCTAATCTAGGATGAATATATAGTTTTTGAAATGAATTGAATTGAATGCAATGGGTGTTGTCATAATGGCAGTCAGGTATAAAACTGTAGGGTAAAGCCAACGAACGTATTTGAAGAAGCGGCATGGCTCTTGAAGCATAACTCCACAAGTTGTAACTCGGCTAATATGTCTAGAAGACCCACGGATGCAGAATGAACTATACACAAGTCATTGTGAAAACAGACCTTGTTGCATGGATTTTGCATAATTTAGTCGAGAGGGCAACGACGTCCTGATATCAAGCAAACTGAGTACCATCTACTAGACTATACTCAACCTTCTAAATGAAGCAGCTTGCTCGAGTTTGCATGCGAGTACGCCAAGGTTCACGACGATCGCATTTAGTTTTATTGCTAGGGCTTTATAGGTTTCAAAAGTGAAGGGGAAATAAAGACTGGTTAAACAAAATCTTTTATAGATTCGACAAAATGTTGATAAGTAACATTTCTTAGATCAAGCTTTTATTTAATCCTATTCAATAGATGAAATCAATAAACAGTGCATCACTAGTTCTTCTGAAAAGTTTTATTGCGCGGGCTTAGTTTCAAAAGTAAAGGGGGAAATTAAGATCTGCTTAATTTAAACAGCGCAATACAAGTTCATCTGAAAAGCAAATGCCATAACACACACTGTACCCCGGTATAGCTGATTATGATATGCACAATTATTTTGAAATCGCGTTTTGGGTACATTTCATTTTTAAAAGAGATGATTACCATTTAAAAAAATCTTCATCATCATTCCGTTGAAATGCTCTCTCTGTAAGCACTGAAAACATAACAGTATAGATTTTTACGACCGTTTTCATTTGTTATAAAATGCATAAAAACATTTACCGGACATTTTTCGCTGGTTTATTGCAGCTGCTAACGTGTGTGAAGGGACATTGGCGTTTACGCTAAATATGTTGTTTATTAAACTATTAAATTACTGAAGCAGTTAGCAACGCGAAAAAGCAATATATATGTATTTACGAATTTTCTGTGGTGTAAACGATTAGTTTATTTACAACATTTTGAATATAATAATTACCACCCTCATAAAAGATGGACTCATCTAGACTGTCTTGGTATAGCCGGCCGTTAAACCACACCTCTGGATACGTGCATGTGGATTGTGGATGTGTGCGGGTACAAATCATAAGCTATAAGTCTTTTTTGGGAAACAAGTATCTACAATTCTCATTACCCCGACCCCCTCCCCCTATCGAAGAAAAATTAATACATATATTAAATTAAATGACATGTTGAGGTCATTCCTACAAATTTAAATAATTTAAAATTGACATTATAAGCTAGAATTTTCCCAGCTTAGTTTTAAAATATATATATATAACAGCGTAATATAAATTTCAGCATAAAGAAACCCAGAGTATAAGTAATTGGTGCTACTTTACCGATGTATTCAAAGTTCAATGCACCCTTATGCATATTTTGGTATACATAATACAGTGTACTTCGTCATACTTGCACGGATAATGTACCCATATAAGGCAATGGTTGGACAGAAAAACAACTTTTGTTGAGGTAGGTTTGGGTCCAGTGCTTGACAAAGAGATAAAATATGTTTATGCGCAAGAGGGAGTGGAAAGTTTAAAAGAAACTAAATCAGTGTTTTCACTGTGAGCCAAACATTTTCGTTATTGTGCCTCTGAAGTTCAACCATAAGCAGTCTTGTCTGAAAGTATACGAGACTGCCTACAAAATAGCATTATTATTTATCAGTGTGCCTTAAAATGGAACCAGCATGTATCAAAATGACCCTGTTGGTCTTCATAGCCGTGTTTGCTATGAGAGCCAAATCCCAAACTGAGCACAGTATTGGCTCATACACAACAAGCGAGACTGAACGATGTGTGTGCCAGCCACACGTCACAATCAACCCGCCCGTTTGCGGACGCTCCGTTCCAATGAACTCCGGTACCGGCTGCAACTCTACGACCGTCCAGGAAATCCTTCGTACAGTATCAATCAACCAAGAAACGGTTTCCTCTGAGCTAGGAGATACAAGACGTAAGGTGGACGAGTTGCAGGATGCAGTCTCTGGTAAAATGGATGAGTTATCGACGAGTCACGAAATGGTAACTTCGGAACTAAAAAACACAACGCATCAGTTGAAAGACACAAGACGTCAAGTGGACGAGTTGAAGGTTGCAGTCTCTGGTAGTCAAGAAACGATTTCCTCTGAGCTAGGAGATACAAGACGTCAAGTGGAAGAGTTGCAGGTTGCAGTCTCTGGCAATCAAGAAAATGTTACCTCTGAGATACGGGGTATAAGACGACAGTTAGAAGAGCTGCAACTCTCTGTCTCTGCCTTAGTGGAACTCTTTCACGGTAAGTTTAATTTATTTACAGTAATTGACACAGCTTTTGATTACTTGCCTATACACCAAAGTCAGCTAAAACAAGGTCGCGGTCTCCTCTAATTTACTGGAGATTTTTTTTTTCATGAGGACATTACACCATAAATGAAGCTTTTCTTTTATAAAACAACCATTTTTCATGAAGGACAACTGGCAAAACTTCAACAAAAAAAATTCAGTTTAATGAAATCATTCAAAAGTGTTTTTTTTATTCCTAAATATGGATTGTCATTAAGTTTTCTTTCTTGATTGATTTTAGTATAGGTTTTTCCGGCCTATTTCAGAAAAAAAAATAATAATTCAATTTCACGCATTTCCCGTAATCGACTCACACTATATGGTTTCTTGTTAGCTGCCAATGCATTCTATTTCATTTCTGTGCACACATTATTTCGTTTTAGTCTTTCTATTTTATCTATAGACATAAAGATTACACTTTGACCATTGTTAAGCTGAATTTTTACTACCTATTTATATTTGATGAAATCAGATTAAGACTCATCAAAGCGGACATGATTTTGAATTTGTTGCTAGCTGGCGCTTACTTTTTTCGTTTTGGGGCAATGCATTTCAACTTGTCTGCGTTCAAATTCAACATAAGTTGTGGCTCCCTGAATAAGCTGACAAGATTTTTTTTTACTGGCACTTCAGTTGTAAGAAGCGTTTCCGTCTAATTAAATGTTCACTTTTATCCTGTGTTTCTTTTTAATTGTAATATTGTTCGTCTTTTGCTTTGTTACCCTTAAAGTTAAAGCCTGTACCCGATAAGTTTAAAATGAAAACTAAATATTTTGATATAGCCTTGAGAATATTTGCCTTGATATTTATGTTATTGACTTTTCTTATGCTAATGTTCGGACCATGTAAAGTTAGAAGTTCGCAATTATTTTAAATGAACAAAAGCTTCAAAATATAAGGGGTCGTTATAAAATTGTAAAAAAAAAAGAAATCGTTGTTGTTTTCCTGTGCATTTGTTCACATTAATATTTGAAGTGTGTTTCTTTAAAGGAACATTACAGAATTGGTTTTTGCTAACAAAACAGTTGCTGGCAGTGTAAGCACTTTATGTAATCCACCATATACATAAACTGACAAACCTGTAGAAGTTTGAGATCGATCGGCCATCTGGGTCACGAGAAAATAGTGAAAAACCGATTACACATTTGCATGAAATCATATAGAGTCAACAAATGAATTAAACGCTCAGTGAGCGATAAACTCCAATCGGAAAATTAGTTTATTCATTTCTCATCAAATATGGCATTTCAGACAGAAATATTGCAAGGGATGTTTTCTACTATCATCATCATTAGACCGTGTAAGTTTTATGTAGATCTGTGATCAAAAGTATATTTTACAAGTTTTTTTCTTACCAATTCTGTAATGTTCCTTTAACCTTCAATGTTCTGACGTGCTGCATCTCGGCATGTAAGTTTGGTTGTGTTTACTAGTGTAGTTATGAATTCTCTTCAAAATATCTGCCTTTAGATAAGCAAGTACGAGTCAGACAGCACATCGTAGAATTTGAATTTGAATGCAAACACTTGGAAAATGTTTGCTCACTGATGAAACTGAATCGTTGATCATGTCTTGCTGATAGCTTTTACGAAATTGAATGAGCCTTGCGGCCCAATGAAATTAAATGATCTTATTTGACCATGTGAATGCTAAACTAGTGAAATTGAATTACTCCTTTTAACTGTTGAACGCTGATTCAACTCAGCATTCCTTTTCAAACGAAATTGAATGAGCCAGGTGTTAAAATTGGCTGGGAAAGCCTATAATACCCTTCTTACGAACGAGGCTGGAACGAGTGATTGAGAAAACCGCATCGACGGAAGCCCCCACGGGTATTTATCAATGTAAATGCCTGTGTTTAGTAGCTCGTTGTGGAGAATGCTGGTTAACGTCAATCCTGAGGTCGCAGGTTCAAATCCCGCAGTTCATAGTTCTGATGATGAACTCTAGGGTAATTCATGTGCAATATTTACATGTGGTAATTCCAGTTCATAGGATTTGAGAGAAACTAAATCATACAAAATAATTATGTTTTTACATACTTGTACAGTTGCCACCCTAAAGGATTGTTCAGATATTCATGCGAGGGGTGTATCGATGAGTGGCGTGTACACGGTTCAACCTCCAGACTTCGGTGAGGCTTTCCAGGTATATTGTGATATGGAGACAGACTGTGGTGGATGGACGGTAAGTATCGCTAAGAGTGTATTTGTACATTGTACAGAAGGATTTTGATCAAGTTAAAGAAGACTAGGGTATTGAAACCCTACGTTCCTTTGATAGGTTTTTCAGCGGCGCCAGGACGGCAGTGTTGATTTCTACTTGGACTTTGCCAACTACAGCCGGGGCTTTGGGAATCTCGAGGGGGAGTTTTGGCTCGGTAACGACAACTTGCACCGTCTGACCGCTCAGGGCGAGTACGAACTCAGGGTCGATATGTCAGACTTCGATACCGAATCCAGGTACGCCGTCTACGACTCGTTCAGCATCGCCGATGTGAGTGACAACTACAGGCTGACTTTGGGAAGTTACTCAGGAACCGCAGGTAAATAAATCGGTGTCTTTCCCGAAAAATGTGTTGAGAAAAAGTTATTTATATTTTTGCACTTGCCCCAAATTGCCTTTTTACAAAGCCCGGGAAGGGACAGTAGTAAGAAACAAAAATAATGCGGGGGCTAAATCGTTCGCACAGTAAACTAATCAGTTCGAACGAATTAGAAACCCGTTCGCACGGTTAAAAAATAAGTTCGAACGAATTAGTAACCCATTTGCATGGCTTACCAAAGCACGAAATTGCGCTTCACGCATGCGTACTATCCACTCAACAGCAACACTGCCTCAAGATGGTGGAGGGCAGCGAAGCAAAAAGTTCTGAAGAATTCAATAAACTATTGTATATCGTACATTTATGCATATGTGTTATGCCTGCGTGTTCATGGACCCACATTTTGTTAATTTTTCAAAAACTGCTTGCGTCGCGGCCCTCCGCCATCTTGAAGCAAGTGGATCGTACGCATGCATGCAGCGCCATTTCATGCCTTGACTAAACCTAATTCGTTTGAACGGATTACTAAACAGTGAGAACGAATTGGCTCTCTATAGTTTTTTTCTTCAACTGTCCCTTCCCGGGCTCCGTACTTTTCTAATGGGGTTCTAATGAATCTTTTTTGTTCATAATTGAACAGCGACGCTGTTCTCGGCGATGGTACACAATTGGCAGTGATTAAACGCACAGTTTTAGAGAAAAATACACGTTTTATGCTAATTTGTTGGGCTTAAATGTAGGGTTATAGATTGTCAATGTAGTGCAGTTTTAGGGGCAAAATCGTAAAGAAAGATACAATAGCAGTCAGTGAACGTTTCAGCTGAATACAGTGTCTACTCGCTTCGAAAACAGAAAGTAAAAGAAATGTTCGGCCGCAGCATTTTTGAACAGATACCAACTCTAAGAAATCTAAGAATCGATTCATACTTGAATAGTTTCACAGATTCAAAATTTGGGTGATCATTTTTTGAAACCATATTAATTCGGATTTTTTTTTGTTCAATAGTTTAAACTATCTACAGCTGCATTGCTTCTTACAAAGTAAGTTTTGATGGTCTTTACGATTTGGAGCATTTACCGATTTATGACCCTACCTTTAACTAGAGAAAACAAAGTTTCATACTCAGAAAAGGCAGTCACTGTGAAGACAATTATGAAAATAAATACATAAATATTTCAAAGTTGTTGCTATGTTAGTAAAGTTTTTCTCGAGCGCCCTGTAAAATGTAAGCATCTTTCTTTGTTGCAGGTGACTCGCTGGGCTACCACAATAACAATCAGTTCACTACTAAAGACCAAGACAACGATGGATACAGAGTGAACTGTGCCGTATTATACCACGGCGCCTGGTGGTACGGTCCAGACTGCCACAGGTCTAATCTTAATGGGGCGTACCTCCGTGGGTCCACGTCTGAATTTGCTCGGGGAGTCGTTTGGCGTAACTGGAAGGGTTTTATTACTCACTCAAAACCTCAGAGATGAAAATACGACCCACTCGACCATAGTAGCACCATACCACTCACTATGTTGCCGCTCACTAACCAAAGTCATACCAGTACCAATCCTCGAAATAAATAGTTTCCGTTTGAAACTCTTTAAAAGTCGAAAACTAACCTTTAACCCAACATAGATTATTTTGATCGCCATTATCGTAATAAAGTGCACATAATCCTTGACAACTGTAAGCGTTTTTTTTATTTCGATTTCTGCACTTAAACAGGATAACATGATGACGAAAAAAATGCATGTGAGTTGGACAGTATCTATTGTTAAGTAGAGGACTAAATGAAATCACTCTAACACACAAAATATATATAATTATGTATAAGTAGCCTTAAAAAAATATAAAAGACTGACAATTTCCGTCTAGAAAGCACGTATCAACCAGACTCTATGTGAGGTCATGATATATTAAACGTGTATAACAATTATTTACAAATGACTAGAATTCTTTTCATGTGGATATGTTTTCGTTCCGTGTAGTGGAACTATTTACAGTTTCTTCCACCAAGGAATACTTTCTTTATTGTAACATTAATATAAATTCAATTTGAGCGATACATACAAAATATACTGGATATTTGTATACACTAAATGCAATTGTAATTGTGTGTTGTGTGAGCAATTTTGAGACAGACTATGGTGGGATAGAAACCTCAAGCAATAAACGTGCTTTGTATGATTACGTAGGTCATTTGGGATGGTGTGCAGTTTGCAGCAGCCCTGTTCTATCATTTGTTCCATTTATGTTGCAGTATCTCTTGGTGGTCCTCCTTAGCTGCATTGTATTTGATTTTTGTTTTAACTGATTACCTGTTGTTACTTCTGCTGCTTTGTTCTTTGATCTGTGTATAATAATTATACACACGAAGATGTATGTAAGAGCTGGGCTGAATGACTCTGGTATTGTCATACGAGAATTGACTTTGGCTTGTGCCAGATCTAGGTTTTCAAGTTTTGATACGTACAAATTGACAATAACAACCAACAAGGAAATGCACGAACTGACAGTGCTGAAATTGTTAACAATAGTTAGGTCAACTCGGATGCAATTCTAACAAGGATAGCTATCAAACTTATTTGCTTCAGGCGATGCAATAAGCCGGCTTAGTATCAATCAGTTCTCTACTGCAGACAACAATGAGAGTAATACAGAGTTATATCACGGCGATTTGGGGCTTAATGAGATGTTATAACATGTTCAATAACAAATCTTAAAGAAAAGAAACCGATTACCAAAATAAGTTTTTAGCTTTCGTTGATAACTTTTAGCTTGTACTCTTTTATAATAAAATGATGCGTGTATATCTCCTAATAATGAGTGCAGTTCGGATCTATGGACGGCTGCAATGTATGCTGAATTCCTCAGAGACATAAACTCACCGAGGTCGTCTTAAATTAGAATGATTTCACTTCTTACATCTATAGTTTTTAATAAACACACCTTACTCAGCCAACGACTGTGGCCAGTCTCTTCAAAATAATTTGACTTTTCTTATAAAGATTACGATTAACACGGTGTACGTTTGATCACATTATTTAGTGTACGTTCTTATTAGTGCTAATTATAATCTGGCATATCTAGTGTTAGGGGTAGAGGTTTCGCTGCAGTATTTCCTAACACTTTGATGCAAGGTGTAGGAACACATTCTATAGCATTACTTTCTTAATGTTTTTGTTTTTTTCATCTTACGTTTTTGGGGCTGATTTTTACAAAACGAAATGTTTACACTCCGTGTATCAATACGTCTACAAGCTCAATAAGTTTATAAAAAACAATTCCGGGTGAATGTATTTACACTTAAATTTAGATCGATAACGTTTACACGTAAAGTTGGTATTCTTCTTGAGACCTTATTTAATGCAGTTTTAACTTACAACGTGACTTTTGTTTTATTATATATTAGATTATGTATCCCATAATCAATTGTACATTGGAAACTAAATTTGTTCAATTGTTCTTAAGAAACTCTTAAGCAAAAGTTGATAACAGGTAGAGACCATGTCACCTTGTTTACAAAAGATTGACTCTTGTGCAATCTAGTGAAATTCCTGGCAGGCGAGACTACACTGGTCATTTTTGGGAATGCTTATTTGTTGTTTCGTTAGAAAACAAATTGTGGAAGAAAATTACAATAAGGAATTTTAAGATGTGCTCGCGTCCTTCCTATCAAAAGTCGGGAAAAAATATCATATTTTCGGTAATAAACAAGATTGTAAGCTTTCTTCTTTCGGGTAGTGTACACACATTTTTCTGCAGGAAGTTTGGGCTATATGGCTCTTTTGTAAACATGCGACGTCACACGTTACGTTGTCTCTACTCAACATGATACATGTTTATTTGCTTAACAATCTAATTTCCACTTTATGCCATGATAGCCTAATTTACTACTCAGACTTCAATGTTTATTTCAAAATTTTCCTAAAGAAGCAGGTTTGGAATAAGTATGACCATATTTGGATTGTAAATGGTATTCGCTAGTCGAGAAAAATATAACTGAAGACTCGGCAAATAAAGAAGTATATAATTATAGAGCGTATACGTATAGTTGCTATTCTGTCTCGTCTGATTAGGAGATCACTTGAATTTAAGTAACTTTCAGGGGTAGACATTTTTGACCGATTGGCTGGATCCATGTTTAAAACATTCTAAAAATTGCATAACCTTGAAAGACAAGCAACAAGGAAGTAAACGAAGGCACAGGGCTGAAATCGCATACTTTGTTCTTCTAGGATGCGAGTCCAACAAGGAAAGATGTCTGCACGTCGGAAAGCGTTGTTATTTCGTCCAATGGCAATCGATACAGATATTTCAGTCGTATTCGTTATCTGACCCTAAATCAAACCGTTGTGTCCCGAATATCCCAATATCTCAGAAAAAATGCCCACCCACTGTGTTACCAGCGTTGTTGTGCATAATAGTCAGTTTTGGGCATAATAATGGTATGCAACATACGCAGAGAGACCACATGCTGCGCGTCTCCGTAAAGTCAAAACGTACCTAGTCTTGATTGGCGACGCTGTTTTCTGTATTAGTCACCGGTAGAGGGCGCAACATCGACTGGCTCGGAGAACTGGGCGAGTCTACGAACCTGGATCGACACAACGTTGTGACGATTTCGGCAGAGCTCCCCCGGGGAAAAAAACAGACAGATCAAAACTAGGCTAATTTGCATAATTTGTATTGAGGCCTTCAGCAACAGAGTAAGTGTATGGTACCTAGACGTAAGTGATGTTTACTTTAACAGCTAAGTGGTAAAACGTCGCGTTGTGTTGGAAATGACTGTTGATCGTGTTCGTTAGGCTGGTACCGAGTCCGTCCGGACACGCTGAGCCAATGCAGGCTCTGATCCAGTCATTTCTACCTCCATGGTCAGGCTGTGTATCACCTTTTTCTGCACTGGAGTGCTGCCCTTTCCGGTCAGAATCGAATGGAAATAAACAATCCCGAACTGGATCCAAGAAGTAAACATGGGTTTTAAAATAGTTATGTGGACAGTATTTATGTATCGTTCGCAGGTTTTTGTTAACTGCCGATCCAATAGTACAACAGTCGTCGCTATTCAATTACGATGAATGAATACTGTATAGCTTATATCATACACAGTCAGTTTCTTGAACGATACTTGCCTGATTGGCGATTATCGTTTAAAAATAAGTCCGCCAAATAGTTTCATTTAAGGTGTTAAAGGAACATTACAGAATTGGTCTTTGCTGAAAAACAGTTGCTGGCAGTGTAAGCACTTTAAGTAATCCACCATATACATAAACTGACAACTCTGTAGAAGTTTGAGATCGATCGGCCATCTGGGTCACGAGAAAATAGTGAAAAACCGATTACACATTTGTATGAAATCACATAGATTCAACAAATGAATAAAACGCTCAGTGAGCGATAAACTCCAATCGGAAAATTAGTTTATTCATTTCTCATCAAATATGGCATTTCAGACAGAAATATTTCAAGGGATGTTTTCTACTATCATCATCATTAGACCGTGTAAGTTTTATGTAAATCTGTGATCAAAAGTATATTTTACAAGTTTTTTTCTTACCAATTCTGTAATGTTCCTTTAACCATTGTAAAGCGTCTGCTTTTAGAACAAAGTTTAGATTTATACTGAAAAGTTGTTATTTATATAATATTATAAGTTAGATTATGATATAAAAAGTATACAAACATAAATTGAATCTGCACATTTTAAAGTGCCTCCAAAATTCAGTTTGAATCGTCAAAGTTTGACTGTCAAAACTTGTCTTGCCCGTCTTTTTGGTTGATTAGTATATCGTTAACGTCATCAATCCCGCAACCTCTTACCCTCCAACTCTCTCGCTGTGACCATCTGTGACCCAAAAGATCACTGTTTAAGTGTATTGTTGAATTAATGTTGAAACAATGTGTGCAAAGAGTAATGTTTCCAGAACACATAAAGGACAAAGCTTATGAGGACCCACAATAGAAGTCTGAGTAAAGGGTTACGATTTAGGGACACGCAAATAAATATATAATGAGGACTTGCAAAAGGCATGAGATTTGAAGGACATTTCGTTTGTGTGTCATCTTTGTTTTTTGTTTTTCCTAAACCGGATACGACCATTCTGCGGATGCATCCCTCTAAGCCAGATAGGATGCAACTTGAAGGCCAAAGTTCATCAACGTTTCCTCACAGCTGGTAGTCAGAACTTAATGTGATGTTAACATATGAAATTCACTCACTTTTAACGCAGACATCAAAGTGAAATTCAATTCATGGCAATTCGCTTGAAGTATCAACCGCAGACGTGTTAATGTACAAACATAATATGCGAATGAGGAATGGAAACTTTACTTCTCGTAAAGCCACCCTATCAGTCTTATAACAGTGCACTGTGTCAAACATTAGTGTGGTAAAAAATAACATGATTCAGAGATAATTACTTAATATGATCAGTATCCAACGATCGTCTTCAGTAAATAATTTTGACGATATAAATACAGCATTTGTTTTTGACAAGTGAGTTATTTCTTCTAAAAATATTTGTTCAGTGCTAAGCAAGTTTGGTGCCAAACAGCTTTGTAAACTTATACACTGGACGTGATACGACGACCCACCTTGTAACAGTATTATTAATTTTACATAAACTGAATGTATCGGGAAAATATTCAGAGCAAATCAAGTTTTCTTTAGTTTGGTATTAAGGATTAAATTTTACGAATTGTTACGGTTATTATATTTTTATCAATGGGTCCTCCTTGTTCAGATTGATTGTGGTAAGATTTATGTGGATAATTACTAGACCTCCAAACGCAGTCTGCTGAACTATTTAGTTCATGTCTGTAAAGCTGTACTCGTCCCTAGATGTTTATTCAGCTTCGTTTCCGTTTCCGCTTCCGTCAGCATAAATCAACAGGACGAAAACACACAACCTTCAATCGTATATACACTTTAATACTACAAGTATATATTGGTTTTACAAACAGGCTCATCCTCATTTCCCAGTGTCAATTTCTAAGCCAAATTACAGCGATACGAAGTCGTCTAGTGTTGACTTTTGAGCACAATGGGGCTGTTTATCCGTTCATTGTTGATCGTTATGATCGTGAAGTCTCAAGCTGAACTACAGGGCAATCAGAAAACGGTTTGCTGTGAGCTAGATACAAGTAGTAAGATAGATGAGTTGGAGAGTACGGTAAAAAACTACCTAACCATGGTTAACATTGAACTAAGAAATACAAACGATCAGGTGAAAGACACAGGACTTCAAGTAGAAGAGTTGCAAGAAAGAGTGTCCAGTAATCAGGAAATTGTTACCTCTGAGATACGGGGTATGAGACGAGAGTTGGAGGAGCTGAAATTTTCAGTATCTGCCTTAGTGGAACTCCTTCATGGTAAGTTTAATTTGTTTAAAGCCATCGTCACAAGGTCGATACAACAAGATCAAACTTCTCCTCTAAATTAAATACTCGTTTTTTTCCCCTTTAAAAATTTACCGGTGATTTTTTTTTCCAGATAACAATGCCCAATGAAGGCCTTTTTTCTTTATCGAATACATTATTATATTTTGCTCCTACAATCCCGGCCATATCTCGTTGGGCCCCCCTGTCCCCTTTCAATGTTGAATCACATTGTTGCACGGTCTTCTACGTTCCAGACAACATTGAGCGGGGGGACGGGGGACGGGGGAGAGAATGTTTATTGTGAGACAGGGAATGGTTATTGTATGGTTATTGTAACGTTATAGGAACGGGTGGCCCAAGCATTTTGGCCGGGATTGCAGAAGTGACATCTGGAGATATTTCTAATCTTAGCGAGGCTCGTACAGCCGATGCAACGGAGAGATTCGCAACGACGGAAGCAGGTACGGGTATTGTGGCATTTGGCTTTATTTATTAAATGTGACAACACGTGTTTGCTAACGTCAATCCTGAGGTCGCAGGTTCATATCTCACTCTTTTCCAACCCGGGAAATAAAAATAATAATAACTGTATTTCAGTATTGGGTAGTTACAGCCTCGATACAGGTAGATCTGATGATGAACTCGAAATAGATTCAAGTGCAATTTTTATACTGATGCAATTCTCCTTCATTAAGTTATGGCACTGTCACACCTTGACGTTTTAGCTTAGCGTATGCCGACGTATGAAAAATTTGGCGAATACGCTGACACAAAAGCGGATATCTGCTTTTACTGGTTTCCAAAAACCCGAAAGGCCGATCGTACGTTTTGGACCATTTCATTTTTCTGCTTTCTTGCTTTCCGGAAAGTGGATCGAAGTTTTTTTAACAGAGGTTTCAATGTGGACATCTGTTTCACGCACCAAAAGAAAAATGCATCACTTATCATTAGCAATTAAATGTACTCCCCTGTCGAACGAATGCACGACTCCACTGCCAATGCGTGTCCCCTATCGAGTGGGGGAGATCTGTTTAGAAAAACGTTCGATCCACTTTCCGGAAAGCAGGAAAGCAGAAAAATGAAATTGTCCAAAACGTACGATCGGCTTTTCGGGTTTTTGGAAACCAGTAAAAGCAGATGTCCGCTTTTGTGCCACTGTGTCAAAACGTCCAATCTGCTTTTTGCGGCTAGCAAAAAAGTAGACAAATAGATTTATCTCAAACGTTCAACCTGCTTTTCTGCTTCTAGGAAACCCAAAAGCAAATGTCCACTTTTCGACCGTAAGTGTAGGTGAATAAGTAAAACCTGCTTTCCTCGAAACTGGAAAGTTAGAAAGTAGAAAAATGAATACTACGAAAATGTTTAATCTCCTAGGGGGACGAAAAGCATAAAAGTTGAAAATGCACCAGAAAACAACGTTCAATCTGGTTTTTCATAATTTAGAAAGCTAAAAAACAGATGTCCATTTTTCGACATCCATAATTATTGTTACTTTCACATAAACTGAATGTGTCCGGAAAATATTCAGAAAAAATAAAAGTTTTCTGCAGTTTGGTGAGGTTTAAATTTCGAAATGCACAGAGTAACATGAGAAGTGTACTTAACACTGATGTAAAAAAAAAAACATTTATGATCATTATATTTTGTATTAAATGATTTTCTGTGGTAGGATTATTATTTGGATGTTTGCTAGACGTCCAATTGTATAGTCTGCTGAACTACTTAGTTCATGTATGTAGTTGTAATCGTCCCTAAATATTTATTCAGCTTCGTTTCCGTTTCCAAGGATCGACCCTTAATAATCCAGGTCAGCATAAATCAAGACAGGAATGAAAAACACAGCCTTCAATCGTATATATAATTTACTACAAGTATACAATGGTTTTACAAACAGGCTCTTCCTCATTTCCAATTCCCTGTGTCACTTTCTATGCCAAATTACAACGAAGTCGTCTAGTGTTGACTTTTGAGCACAATGGGGCTGTTTATCCGTTCACTCTTGATCGTTATAATCATGAAGTCTCAAGCTGAACATAGGAGTTGCATCCTCCGGCAAACAGAAAAGGGTTTGCTGTGAGCTAGATACAAGTACTGTAGTAAGATAGATGAGTTGGAGAGTACGGTAAAAAAAAACTACCCAACCATGGTTAATATTGGACTAAGAAATACATGTTGATGTTTTGTTTACTTTCTAAGTCCACATTGACATGAAGTCCTCTTTCTTGATTTGATTTAAAGATGCCTTCCCCACGAACGAGGCTCGTACAGCTGAAGTAACGGAGAGAACCACAACGGAGGAAGCAGGTAAGGGTATTGTGGCTTTTTATATATATAAAAATAGTTCAGTGGCTCGGGGAGGAGAATGCTTGTTAATGTCAATCCTTAGGTCGCGGGTTCATATCCCTTCGGATACGTGCAGTTCTGATGATGAACTCTAGAGTAATTCATTTGAACTATTTACCTGGTGTAATTCAATTTTAAAGGATTGGGGGACAAACGATCGTACAAAATATTAAAATAATTGCAGATACGGGAATAACAAAAGCTATGTTTTATTTTGTACATACTTTACAGTTGCCCTTCCAAAGGATTGTTCTGAGATTCTTGCGGTGGGTGTATCGATGAGTGGCGTGTACACGGTTCAACCTCTAGACTCCGGTGAGGCTTTCCAGGTGTACTGTGATATGGAGACAGACGGTGGTGGATGGACGGTAAGATAACACGCTGGTGAATGAATGAGAGTATTTATCGCTAAGAATGTAGTTGTACACTAAAGAGAAGGATTTTGATCAAGTTGAATAAGACTATAGGGTTTTTAAAAACGAGGGCATCCTTGTCGATGGCTCTGTTGTTTTTATAACTTTTCTTAGTTTTAACCAAGTTTTAACCTTCTCGTGCTTGCGGATTGCGGCTGGAAAGTGATATTTTATCTCCATGTGTATTGTACATTAATCGTTTTGAGCCAATTCTACTGGATCAATAGACACCAGACAACTTATAGTAAAATATCAGAACGTTAAATAGTCTGGTACTGCAGTTATTGTCACATCGGGCGAAATCAGTTCTAGCTACCTCAAAAGCCTCATCATTCACAATGAAAACAGGTTTATCTCCAAATATGATCTACCGAGCAAAATGTATAGAGATCCATGTGCAGGACTTCCCAGGCCTTAAACCTGCCTGTTCCTTCACCAGGGATGGCTCTATTACTTGGTTCAAGCGGATCACGATGAGTCGCGATCACCCATGCTTGGGCCACCCATTCCCAACGCTACAATAAACATTCACTGTCGACATCCCCTGACAATAAACATTCTCTCCCCGTCGTCCCCCCCCCCCCACAAAAACATCCTTGCTGTTTTGTAACGCCCTACTCAGCAGTAAACGGACATTCAGTGTCTATGGACATTCATAATCTTTTTAAAGCCGTATTTTGTAATAAGAAATTCAAAAATCACGCTGAAAGAATTTCAGACATGTCTGAAACTTTTTAAGCGTGAATTTGTTGGTTAAACATTACAAAATAAGGCTTTAAAATGACTATGAATGTCCAAAGACAGTGATTGCCATTCATCGCTGAGTAGGGCGTTAAAACAAAATTCAAATCAGCAAGGATGTTTTTGTGGGGGGGGGGGGGCTGACTAAGAATGTTCAGAGACAGCCAATGTTCATGTATTGCTGAAAACGGCGTTAATACACAATTCGAAGCAGTGAGGATGTTTTTGTCGGGGGGGGGGGGCTGACTATGATTGTGCTTTGACAGTAAATGACTATTCCTTGCCGAGTAGAGCGTTTGGACACAAAAGAACACACACAGGCAACATTTTTGTTGTTGAAGTTTGTGTAATTTTTTTGTTGGGGGTGGTATTATGTTGTGAGCATAAATACAAAATAAGTAATAAGAGAATAGAAAAAATGGGATTGAAAAATGAAAGAATGGTTATAAGCAATGAACATTCATTGTTTGTCGAGGAAGGTGATAGAAATAAGAGGAAAAAAAAAAGCATTTTGTCTGTCCTGAACTCCATTTAGGTTCAAGACATTTGACTTGTTAAGCGTTTCTCTTAACCATTACACCATTCATAGACTTACACCATTCATAGACTTGATTTCAAGTCTGAGATCGCGGTTATTCCTCTGTATCAGGCACGAGAAACGCCCCCACAGATAAGCTATCATGGGCCAATATAACAATGTGCGCTATTTGGCCCAATAATGTATTGGCTATCAAGTAGACTAAAAGCCACGATCGCAGGCTTGAAACAGAGTCTACACGGTTCACCGTAGTAGAGTAAATAAAGAGATTTCATAAATTTCTTTTCTATTTGGGTTTTGAGGGTTAACCGTTTGATTTTCTGCCAAATAACCGAATGAGGTGGTTAAAAAGAATATGAACAGGTTATGTGTTGTTTGTGCACTGTAATGCCCTTTTCGTGTTGAACAAAAACCTTTTTCACGTAAGTTACAAGCAAACATGCCATGGTGAGTCGTGTGGTGAACCGTCAGACATGCGTGATCTGTCCACAGATTTGGCGGGTACTGACGGGTCATCTTCTTGGCGAACCCCACTCTCTTCTTCGGATCCAAATCCGTTACAAGTCCCTTTTTATGAGCTTGCCTGTACTTGAATCCAAGTCTATTCATGGCGCGCCTCATGGTTCTATCTGAGACACGCACCAGTCTGCATGCAGACTTTAGTCTTGCCGAGGTAAATGGCCCCTCTGTTTTCCTAAGTTTCTGTACATTTCTCACCAAAAGACGCTCCTGGCGCTTAGAAAGAAGTCTTTTTCGCCCACCTCGGCCACGGTGACACCGGTGAACTTGCCCTTCATGTTTACAATTCCGCTGAACAGAACTACGGGATACATTGCACGTTGCCGCTATTTCTCTCTGTGATTTTCCGCTCTTCCGCAAAAGACGAATATATGCACGATTTTCGTTCGAAATTAAGCCACGAAACACCATGTTGTAAATTGGCTCTTGCTTTCTATAACTATGTATCAAATGCTTTGCTTCACTTATGAATTGTCTCTGATCCACCAAAGATTGGAGTATATCTGTGTGCAGTCAACTCCGCAAAATCAACTAAAGGAACTTTCAGACAATCCCGCGCAAAATGCTTGGGCCACCCATTCCCAACGCTACAATAAACATTCACTGTCGACATCCCCTGACAATAAATATTCTCTCCCCGTCGTCCCCCCCCCACAAAAACATCCTTGCTGTTTTGTAACGCCCTACTCAGAAGTAAACGGACATTCAGTGTCTATGGACATTCATAGTCTTTTTAAAGCCATATTTTGTAATAAGAAATTCAAAAATCACGCTGAAAGAATTTCAGACTGTCTGCAATTTTTTAAGCGTGAATTTTTTGGTTAAACATTACAAAATAAGGCTTTAAAATGACTATGAATGTCCAAAGACAGTGATTGCCATTCATCGCTGAGTAGGGCGTTAAAACAAAATTCAAATCAGCAAGGATGTTTTTGTGTGGGGGGGGGGGGCTGACTAAGAATGTTCAGAGACAGCCAATGTTCATGTATTGCTGAAAACGGCGTTAATACACAATTCGAAGCAGTGAGGATGTTTTTATCGGGGAGGGGGGGGGGCTGACTATGATTGTGCTTTGACAGTAAATGACTATTCCTTGCCGAGTAGAGCGTTTGAACACAAAAGAACACACACAGGCAACATTTTTGTTGTTGAAATTTGTGTAATTTTTTTGTTGGGGGTGGTTTTATGTTGTGAGCATTAATACAAAATAAGTAATAAGAGAATAGAAACAATGGGATTGAAAAATGAAAGAATGGTTATAAGCAATGAACATTCATTGTTTGTCGAGGAAGGTGATAAAAATAAGAGAAAAAAAACACACGAGCGTTTTGTCTGTCCTGAACTCCATTTAGGTTCAAGACATTTGACTTGTTAAGCGTATCTCTTAACCATTACACCATTCATAGACTTACACCATTCATAGACTTGATTTCAAGTCTGAGATCGCCGTTATTCCTCTGTATCAGGCACGAGAAACGCCCCCACAGATAAGCTATCATGGGTAAATATAACTATGTGCGCTATTTGGCCCAATAATGTATTGGCTATCAAGTAGACTAAAAGCCACGATCGCAGGCTTGAAACCAAGTCTACACGGTTCACCGTAGTAGAGTAAATAAAGAGATTTCATAAATTTCTTTTCTATTTGGGTTTTGAGGGTTAACCGTTTGATTTTCTGCCAAATAACCGAATGAGGTGGTTCAAAAGAATATGAACAGGTTATGTGTTGTTTGTGCACTGTAATGCCCTTTTCGTGTTGAACAAAAACCTTTTTTACGTAAGTTACAAGCAAACATGCCATGGTGAATCGTGTGGTGAACCGTCAGACATGCGTGATCTGTCCACAGATTTGGCGGGTACTGACGGGTCATCTTCTTGGCGAACCCCACTCTCTTCTTCGGATCCAAATCCGTTACAAGTCCCTTTTCACGAGCTTGCCTGTACTTGAATCCAAGTCTATTCATGGCGCGCCTCATGGTTCTATCTGAGACATGCATCAGTCTGCATGCAGACTTTAGTCTTGCCGAGGTAAATGGCCCCTCTGTTTTCCTAAGTTTCTGTACATTTCTCACCAAAAGACGCTCCTGGCGCTTAGAAAGAAGTCTTTTTCGCCCACCTCGGCCACAGTGACACCGGTGAACTTGCCCTTCATGTTTACAATTCCGCTGAACAGAACTACGGGATACATTGCACGTTGCCGCTATTTCTCTCTGTGATTTTCCGCTCTTCCGCAAAAGACGAATATATGCACGATTTTCGTTCGAAATTAAGCCACGAAACACCATGTTGTAAATTGGCTCTTGCTTTCTATAACTATGTATCAAATGCTTTGCTTCACTTATGAATTGTCTCTGATCCACCAAAGATTGGAGTATATCTGTGTGCAGTCAACTCCGCAAAATCAACTAAAGGAACTTTCAGACAATCCCGCGCAAAATGCTTGGGCCACCCATTCCCAACGCTACAATAAACATTCACTGTCGACATCCCCTGACAATAAACATTCTCTCCCCGTCGTCCCCCCCCCCCCCCCACAAAAACATCCTTGCTGTTTTGTAACGCCCTACTCAGCAGTAAACGGACATTCAGTGTCTATGGACATTCATAGTCTTTTTAAAGCCTTATTTTGTAATAAGAAATTCAAAAATCACGCTGAAAGAATTTCAGACAATCCCGGCCAAAATGCTTGGGCCACCCGGTCCTATAACGTTACAATAACCATACAATCAATGTGTAGGAGGGTTCCTACGATACTCTGTGCATTTTAGTAATATGTTTTTGATGTTTTACCAATTGAGTGTTGTTATATGTTTTGTTCTATATATTCATGTACCCTACTCATACTTCGGTGTTTCTATTTTTATATATATAATCTGTGCAATTTTTAACTCATCTTTCTTGTCTTGTATTGCCACGTAATTAAGCTTTGGGCTGCCAGTTGTTGTTGTTTTGGGGGGTTATTAATGAAAAAAAAAATGAATGAAAAACGTTAATATTTTGCTAGGTTTTCCAGCGGCGCCAGGACGGCAGTGTTGATTTCTATTTGGACTTTGCCAACTACAGCCGAGGCTTTGGGAATCTAGAGGGAGAGTTTTGGCTCGGTAATGACAACTTGCACCGTCTGACCGCTCAGGGAAAGTACAAACTCAGGGTGGATCTTTCAGACTTCGAAAACGAATCCAGGTATGCAGTCTTCGACTCGTTCAGCATCGCCGATGTGAGTGACAACTACAGGCTGACTTTGGGAAGTTACTCAGGAACCGCAGGTAAATAAATCGGTGTCTTTCCCGAAAATGTATTGAGAAAAAGTTATGTATATTTTTGCACTTGCCCCAAAATGACTTTTTACAAAGCCCGGGAAGGGACAGTAAATAAGAAACACAAATAATGCGGGGGCTAAATCGTTCGCACAGCTAACTAATCCGTTCGAACGAATTAGAAATCTGTTCGCACGGTTACAAAAATCAGTTCGAACGAACTACAGTAATCCATTTGCACGGTTTACCAAGGCACGAAATTGCGCTTCACGCATGCGTACTATCCACTCAACAGCAACACTGCTTCAAGATGGCAGAGGGCAGCGACACAAAAAGTTCTGAAGAATTAAATAAACTATTGTACAACGGTCGTATATTCATGCATATGGATAAATTACATTTTTGTAATACAAATTGAACAAGTGTTACGCTTGCGTGTCCATGGACCTACATTTGTTAATTTTTCACAAATTACTTGCGTCGCGGCCCTCCCCCATCTTTGGGCAAAGTGTTGTTTTGAGTGGATTGTACGCATGCATGCAGCGCCATTTCATGCCTTGGCTTAACCTAATTTGTTCGAACGGATTGGAACGAATTGGCTCTTCATAGTTTTTTTCTTCAACTGTCCCTTCCCGGGCTCCGTACCTTTCTAATAGGTCTTTTTTGTCCACAAGTGAATTCAAAACAGTGACGCTGTTCTCGGCGATGGTACACAATTGGCAGTGATTAAATACACAGTTTTAGAGAAAAATACACGTTTTATGTTAAACTGTTGGGCTTGAAGGTAGGCTCATAGATTGTCAATGTAGTGCAGTTTTAGAGGCAAAATTGTAAAGAAAGATACAATTACGTTTCAGCTGAATACAGTGTCTACTCGTCATTTTTACAAGAATGTCGAATCCATCCACGCTTAGCCAGGTGACAGCGGGTACCAACAGCATCTCTAGCCGCAGCATTCACAAACAGACACCAACCCTAAGAAATCCCAGAATCGATTCATACATGAATAGTTTCACAGATTCAACAGGTTTGGTTTGACAATTTTTGTCAAACCAAAATACTTCAAGGGGAATCCTGTCTTAAAATTGTTTATTACACCAACAGATGCAGTGCTTCTTACCAAAAAGGTTTTATGACCCTATGACCCTATACCTATAACGAGGACAATTCAAAAAATGTATATGTTTCCAATATGTTGCCTTAGTATGTTATTACAGTTGAACATAGGACAAAGAATATATACTACTTCATAATCGGAATCATAAAGAAAAAATAAAAATTTAAATAAAATATCATTTTTCTCGCGCGTCCTGCAAAATTAAAGCATCTTTCTTTGTTGCAGGTGACTCTCTTGAATACCACAATAACTCTCAGTTCACTACTAAAGACCGAGACAACGATGGACACAGCAGCATGAACTGCGCCCACTTTCGCCACGGCGCCTGGTGGTACAACACCTGCGCCTATTCTAATCTTAACGGGGAGTATGATCACAATGCAATTAGGGGAGTCGTTTGGCGTCTCTGGAAGGGGGGTTTTTACTCACTCAAAACCACAGAGATGAAAATACGACCCACTCCACAATAATAACACCATACCACTCACTATGTTGCCGCTCACTAATTAAAGTCATACCAGTACCAATCCTCGAAATAAATAGTTTCCGTTTGAAATTATTTTAAAGTCGGGAAAAAACACTTTTAACCCAACATAGATTATTTTAATTGGTGTCATCGTAAGAAAGGTTCTTGACAACTGTAGACGCTTAAACAGGATAACCGCAAGTGATGAAATATTAATATGTAGCATATTACACAAATATAAAAGACTGACAATATTCCGTCTAGAAAGCACGTATCAATCAGACTCTGTGTGAGATCATGATATATAAAACGTATACAACAATTATTTACAAATGACTAGAATTCTTATTATGTGGATATTTTTCGTTCCGTGTAGTAGAACTATTAAAGAATAATTTTTTTTAATGTTTTATCAATACGAACTTTTTGTTTTCGTTAGAAGACAAATTATACTGGATATTTGTACACTAATTACAGTTGTTTGTGCGTGTTGTTGAACCCTTTGAGAAATACTCTGCTGGGATAGAAACCTAAGGCAATAAACGTGCTTTGTATGATTACGTAGGTCATTTCGGTTGATTAGCAGTTTGCAGCAGCCCTGTTTGTATCATTTGTTCCATTTATGTGGCAGTATCTCTTGGTGATCCTTTTTAGCTACATTGTATTTTTATTTTTTTATCTGACTACTTGTTGTTACTTCTGCTGCTTTGTTCTTTGATCTGTGTATAATAATTATACACACGAAGATGTATGTAAGAGCTGGGCTGAATGACTCTGGTATTGTCATACGAGAATTGACTTTGGCTTGTGCCAAATCTAGGTTTATAAGTTCTGATACGTACAAATTGACGATAACGACCAACAAGGAAATGCACGAAAAGACAGTGCTGAAAATGTATACAATATTTAGGTCAACTCGGATGCAAGTCTAACAAAGATAGCTACCAAACTTCTTTGCTTCAGGCGATGCAATAAGCTGGCTAAGTATCAATCAGTTCTCTACTGCAGACAACAATGAGAGTATGCGCAGTTATAACACGGTGATTATTGGTATAATTAGATTCCACATATCCAGTAACAAGACGGAAATCAATAACCGATCACCAAAAAGTAGTATTAAGCTTTCGTTGACTTTTAGCTTGTACTCTTTTATAATAAATTGATGCGTGTATATCTCCTAATAATGAGTGCAGTTCGGATCTATGGTTGGCTACAATTTTTGCTGAATTCCTCAGAGACATAAACTCACCGAAGTCGTCTTGAATTAGAATGATTTCACTTCTTGCATCTAGTTTTCAATAAACACACCTTACTCAGCCAACGACTGTGGCCATTCTCTTCAAAATAATTTGACTGTTCTTATAGAGAACACGATTAACACGGTGTACGTTTGATCACATTATTTAGTGTACGTCCTTATTAGTGCTAATTATAATCTGGCATATCTAGTGTTAGGGGTAGAGGTTTCATTGCAGTATTTCCCAACACTTTGATGCAAGGTGTAGGAGCACATTCTATAGCATTACTCTCTTAATGTGTTGTTTTTTTCATCTTACGTGTCGGGAGCTGATTTTTACAAAACGAATTGTTCTCACTCCGTGAATCAATACGTCTACAAGCTCAACAAGTTTAATAAAAAACAATTCCGGGTGAATGTGATTTACATTTTAATTCAGATCGATAACGTTTACACGTAAAGTTGGTATTCTTCTTGAGACCTTGTGTAATGCAGTTTTAACTTTAAAAAGTGACTTTTGTTTTATTGTGTATTATATGACGTGTCTCATAATCAATTGTACATTGGGAACTTAATTTTTTCAATTGTTCTTAAGAAACTCTTAAAGGAACATTACAGAATTGGTTTTTGCTAACAAAACAGTTGCTGGCAGTGTAAGCACTTTATGTAATCCACCATATACATAAACTGAAAAACCTGTAGAAGTTTGAGATCGATCGGCCATCTGGGTCACGAGATAATAGTGAAAAACCGATTACACATTTGCATGAAATCATATAGAGTCAACAAATGAATAAAACGCTCACTGAGCAATAAACACCAATCGGAAAATTGGTATATTCATTTCTCATCAAATATGGCATTTCAGACATAAATATTTCAAGGGATGTTTTCTACAATCATCATCATTAGACCGTGTAAGTTTAATGTAAATCTGTGATCAAAAAGTATATTTTACAAGTTTTGTTCTTACCAATTCTGTAATGTTCATTTATTTTTTCCAATTGTTCTTAAGAAACTCTTTAGCAAAAGTTGATAACAGGTAGAGACCATGTCACCTTGTTTACAAAAGATTGACTCTTGTGCAATCCAGTGAAATTCCTGGCAGGCGAGACTACACTGGTCATTTATGAGAATGCTTATTTGTTGTTTCATTAGAAAACAAATTGTGGAAGAAAATTACATAAAGGAATTTTAAGATGTGCTCGCGTCCTTCCTATCAAAAGTCGGGAAAAAAATATCATATTTTTGGTGATAAACAAGATTGTAAGTTTTCTTCTTTCTGGAAGTGTACACACATTTTTCTGCAGGAAGTTTGGGCTATGTGGCTCCTTTGTAAACATGCGACGTCACACGTTACGTTGTCTCTATACTCAACATGATAAATGTGTATTTGCTTAACAATCTTATTTCCACTTTATGCCGTAGCCTAATTTACTACTCAGACTTCAATGTTTATTTCAAAATCTTCCTAAAGAAGCAGGTTTGGAATAAGTATGACCATATTTGGATTGTAAATGGTATTCGCTAGTCGAGAAAAATATAACTGAAGACTCGGCAAATAAAGAAGTATATAATTATAGAGCGTATACGTATAGTTGCTATTCTGTCTTGTCTGATTAGGAGATCACTTGAATTTAAGTAACTTTCAGGGGTAGACATTTTTGACCGATTGGCCGGATCCATGTTTAAAACATTCTAAAAATTGCCAAACCTTGAAAGACAAGCAACAAGGAAGTAAACGAAGGCACAGGGCTGAAATCGCATACTTTGTTCTTCTAGGATGCGAGTCCAACAAGGAAAGATGTCTGCACGTCGGAAAGCGTTGTTATTTCGTCCAATGGCAATCGATACAGATATTTCAGTCGTATTCGATATCTGACCCTAAATCAAACCGTTGTGTCCCGAATATCCCAATATCTCAGAAAAAATGCCCACCCACTGTGTTACCAGCGTTGTTGTGCATAATAGTCAGTTTTGGGCATAATAATGGTATGCAACATACGCAGAGAGACCACATGCTGCGCGTCTCCGTAAAGTCAAAACGTACCTAGTCTTGATTGGCGACGCTGTTTTCTGTATTAGTCACCGGTATAGGGCGCAACATCGACTGGCTCGGAGAACTGGGCGAGTCTACGAACCTGGATCGACACAACGTTGTGACGATTTCGGCAGAGCTCCCCCGGGGAAAAAAACAGACAGATCAAAACTAGGCTAATTTGCATAATTTGTATTGAGGCCTTCAGCAACAGAGTAAGTGTATGGTACCTAGACGTAAGTGATGTTTACTTTAACAGCTAAGTGGTAAAACGTCGCGTTGTGTTGGAAATGACTGTTGATCGTGTTCGTTAGGCTGGTACCGAGTCCGTCCGGACACGCTGAGCCAATGCAGGCTCTGATCCAGTCATTTCTACCTCCATGGTCAGGCTGTGTATCACCTTTTTCTGCACTGGAGTGCTGCCCTTTCCGGTCAGAATCGAATGGAAATCAACAATCCCGAACTGGATCCAAGAAGTAAACATGGGTTTTAAAATAGTTATGTGGACAGTATTTATGTATCGTTCGCAGGTTTTTGTTAACTGCCGATCCAATAGTACAACAGTCGTCGCTATTCAATTACGATGAATGAATACTGTATAGCTTATATCATACACAGTCAGTTTCTTGAACGATACTTGCCTGATTGGCGATTATCGTTTAAAAATAAGTCCGCCAAATAGTTTCATTTAAGGTGTTAAAGGAACATTACAGAATTGTTCTTTGCTGAAAAACAGTTGCTGGCAGTGTAAGCACTTTAAGTAATCCACCATATACATAAACTGACAACTCTGTAGAAGTTTGAGATCGATCGGCCATCTGGGTCACGAGAAAATAGTGAAAAACCGATTACACATTTGTATGAAATCACATAGATTCAACAAATGAATAAAACGCTCAGTGAGCGATAAACTCCAATCGGAAAATTAGTTTATTCATTTCTCATCAAATATGGCATTTCAGACAGAAATATTTCAAGGGATGTTTTCTACTATCATCATCATTAGACCGTGTAAGTTTTATGGAAATCTGTGATCAAAAGTATATTTTACAAGTTTTTTTCTTACCAATTCTGTAATGTTCCTTTAACCATTGTAAAGCGTCTGCTTTTAGAACAAAGTTTAGATTTATACTGAAAAGTTGTTATTTATATAATATTATAAGTTAGATTATGATATCAAAAGTATACGAACATAAATTGAATCTGCACATTTTAAAGTGCCTCCAAAATTCAGTTTGAATCGTCAAAGTTTGACTGTCAAAACTTGTCTTGCCCGTCTTTTTGGTTGATTAGTATATCGTTAACGTCATCAATCCCGCAACCTCTTACCCTCCAACTCTCTCGCTGTGACCATCTGTGACCCAAAAGATCACTGTTTAAGTGTATTGTTGAATTAATGTTGAAACAATGTGTGCAAAGAGTAATGTTTCCAGAACACATAAAGGACAAAGCTTATGAGGACCCACAATAGAAGTCTGAGTAAAGGTTTACGATTTAGGGACACGCAAATAAATATATAATGAGGACTTGCAAAAGGCATGAGATTTGAAGGACATTTCGTTTGTGTGTCATCTTTGTTTTTTTGTTTTTCCTAAACCGGAAACGACCATTCTGCGGATGCATCCCTCTAAGCCAGATAGGATGCAACTTGAAGGCCAAAGTTCATCAACGTTTCCTCACAGCTGGTAGTCAGAACTTAATGTGATGTTAACATATGAAATTCACTCACTTTTAACGCAGACATCAAAGTGAAATTCAATTCATGGCAATTCGCTTGAAGTATCAACCGCAGACGTGTTAATGTACAAACATAATATGCGAATGAGGAATGAAAACTTTACTTCTCGTAAAGCCACCCTATCAGTCTTATAACAGTGCACTGTGTCAAACATTAGTGTGGTAAAAAATAACATGATTCAGAGATAATTACTTAATATGATCAGTATCCAACGATCGTCTTCAGTAAATAATTTTGACGATATAAATACAGCATTTGTTTTTGACAAGTGAGTTATTTCTTCTAAAAATATTTGTTCAGTGCTAAGCAAGTTTGGTGCCAAACAGCTTTGTAAACTTATACACTGGACGTGATACGACGACCCACCTTGTAACAGTGTTATTAATTTTACATAAACTGAATGTATCGGGAAAATATTCAGAGCAAATCAAGTTTTCTTTAGTTTTGTATTAAGGATTAAATTTTACGAATTGTTACGGTTATTATATTTTTATCAATGGGTCCTCCTTGTTCAGATTGATTGTGGTAAGATTTATGTGGATAATTACTAGACCTCCAAACGCAGTCTGCTGAACTATTTAGTTCATGTCTGTAAAGCTGTACTCGTCCCTAGATGTTTATTCAGCTTCGTTTCCGTTTCCGCTTCCGTCAGCATAAATCAACAGGACGAAAACACACAACCTTCAATCGTATATACACTTTAATACTACAAGTATATATTGGTTTTACAAACAGGCTCATCCTCATTTCCCAGTGTCAATTTCTAAGCCAAATTACAGCGATACGAAGTCGTCTAGTGTTGACTTTTGAGCACAATGGGGCTGTTTATCCGTTCATTGTTGATCGTTATGATCGTGAAGTCTCAAGCTGAACTACAGGGCAATCAGAAAACGGTTTGCTGTGAGCTAGATACAAGTAGTAAGATAGATGAGTTGGAGAGTACGGTAAAAAACTACCTAACCATGGTTAACATTGAACTAAGAAATACAAACGATCAGGTGAAAGACACAGGACTTCAAGTAGAAGAGTTGCAAGAAAGAGTGTCCAGTAATCAGGAAATTGTTACCTCTGAGATACGGGGTATGAGACGAGAGTTGGAGGAGCTGAAATTTTCAGTATCTGCCTTAGTGGAACTCCTTCATGGTAAGTTTAATTTGTTTAAAGCCATCGTCACAAGGTCGATACAACAAGATCAAACTTCTCCTCTAAATTAAATACTCGTTTTTTCCCCTTTAAAAATTTACCGGTGATTTTTTTTCCCAGATAACAATGCCCAATGAAGGCCTTTTCTCTTTATCGAATACATTATTATATTTTGCTCCTACAATCCCGGCCATATCTCGTTGGGCCCCCCTGTCCCCTTTCAATGTTGAATCACATTGTTGCACGGTCTTTTGCGTTCCAGACAACATTGAGCGGGGGGACGGGGGACGGGGGAGAGAATGTTTATTGTGAGATAGGGAATGGTTATTGTATGGTTATTGTAACGTTATATGAACGGGTGGCCCAAGCATTTTGGCCGGGATTGCAGAAGTGACATCTGGAGATATTTCTAATCTTAGCGAGGCTCGTACAGCCGATGCAACGGAGAGATTCGCAACGACGGAAGCAGGTACGGGTATTGTGGCATTTGGCTTTATTTATTAAATGTGACAACACGTGTTTGCTAACGTCAATCCTGAGGTCGCAGGTTCATATCTCACTCTTTTCCAACCCGGGAAATAAAAAATAATAATAACTGTATTTCAGTATTAGGTAGTTACAGCCTCGATACAGGTAGATCTGATGATGAACTCGAAATAGATTCAAGTGCAATTTTTATACTGATGCAATTCTCCTTCATTAAGTTATGGCACTGTCACACCTTGACGTTTTAGCTTAGCGTATGCCGACGTATGAAAAATTTGGCGAATACGCTGACACAAAAGCGGATATCTGCTTTTACTGGTTTCCAAAAACCCGAAAGGCCGATCGTACGTTTTGGACCATTTCATTTTTCTGCTTTCTTGCTTTCCGGAAAGTGGATCGAAGTTTTTTTAACAGAGGTTTCAATGTGGACATCTGTTTCACGCACCAAAAGAAAAATGCATCACTTATCATTAGCAATTAAATGTACTCCCCTGTCGAACGAATGCACGACTCCACTGCCAATGCGTGTCCCCTATCGAGTGGGGGAGATATGTTTAGAAAAACGTTCGATCCACTTTCCGGAAAGCAGGTAAGCAGAAAAATGAAATGGTCCAAAACGTACGATCGGCTTTTCGGGTTTTTGGAAACCAGTAATAGCAGATGTCCGCTTTTTTGCCACTGTGTCAAAACGTCCAATCTGCTTTTTGCGGCTAGCAAAAAAGTAGACAAATAGATTTATCTCAAACGTTCAACCTGCTTTTCTGCTTCTAGGAAACCCAAAAGCAAATGTCCACTTTTCGACCGTAAGTGTAGGTGAATAAGTAAAACCTGCTTTCCTCGAAACTGGAAAGTTAAAAAGTAGAAAAATGAATACTACGAAAATGTTTAATCTCCTTTTCAGGGGGACGAAAAGCATAAAAGTTGAAAATGCACCAGAAAACAACGTTCAATCTGGTTGTTCATAATTTAGAAAGCAAAAAAGCAGATAGCCATTTTTCGACCTCCATAATTATTGTTACTTTCACATAAACTGAATGTGTCCGGAAAATATTCAGAGAAAATAAAAGTTTTCTGCAGTTTGGTAAGATTTAAATTTCGAAATGCACAGAGTAACATGAAAAGTGTACTTAACACTGATGTAAAAAAAACATTTATGATCATTATATTTTGTATTAAATGATTTTCTGTGGTAGGAATTATTTGGATGTTTGCTAGACGTCCAATTGTATAGTCTGCTGAACTACTTAGTTCATGTATGTAGTTGTAATCGTCCCTAAATATTTATTCAGCTTCGTTTCCGTTTCCAAGGATCGACCCTTAAGAATCCAGGTCAGCATAAATCAAGACAGGAATGAAAAACACAGCCTTCAATCGTATATATAATTTACTACAAGTATACAATGGTTTTACAAACAGGCTCTTCCTCATTTCAAATTCACTGTGTCACTTTCTATGCCAAATTACAACGAAATCGTGTATTGTTGACTTTTGAGCACAATGGGGCTGTTTATCCGTTCACTCTTGATCGTCATGATCGTGAAGTCTCAAGCTGATCTAGGAGTGACATCCTCCGGCAATCAGAAAAAGGTTTGCTGTGAGCTAGATACAAGTAGTAAGATAGATGAGTTGGAGAGTACGGTAAAAATCTACCTAACCATGGTTAACATTGAACTAAGAGATACAAACGATCAGGTGAAAGACACAACACTTTAAGTGGAAGAGTTGCAAGAAAGAGTGTCCAGTAATCAGAAGATTGTTACCTCTGGGATACGGGGTATAAGACGAGAGTTGGGGGAGCTGAAATTCTCAGTATCTGCCTTAGTGGAACTCCTTCATGGTAAGTTTAAAGCCATCGTCACAAGGTCGATACAACAAGATCAGCTAAACTACATCTACCTTCTCATCTAAATTAAATACTTGTTTTTTCCCTTTAAAAAATGACTGATTCATTTTTTTTCCTGATAACAATGCACAATGAAGGCCTTTTCTCTTTATCGAATACATTATTATATTTTACTCCTAGAAGTGACATCTGGAGATATTTCTAATATATATTACAGTTAAAGATATCAACCCCAAAAATTGTTGTAATCCTGAATCCGTATTGACATGAAATCTTCTTTTATGATTTAATTTAAAGATACACTCTCCACGAGCGAGGCTCGTACAGCCGATGCAACGGAGAGATTCGCAACGACGGAAGCAGGTACGGGTATTGTGGCATTTGGCTTTATCTATTAAATGTGACAACACGTGTTTGCTAACGTCAATCCTGAGGTCGCAGGTTCATATCTCACTCTTTTCCAACCCGGGAAATAAAAATAATAATAACTGTATTTCAGTATTAGGTAGTTACAGCCTCGATACAGGTAGATCTGATGATGAACTCGAAATAGATTCAAGTGCAATTTTTATACTGATGCAATTCTCCTTCATTAAGTTATGGCACTGTCACACCTTGACGTTTTAGCTTAGCGTATGCCGACGTATGAAAAATTTGGCGAATACGCTGACACAAAAGCGGATATCTGCTTTTACTGGTTTCCAAAAACCCGAAAGGCCGATCGTACGTTTTGGACCATTTCATTTTTCTGCTTTCTTGCTTTCCGGAAAGTGGATCGAAGTTTTTTTAACAGAGGTTTCAATGTGGACATCTGTTTCACGCACCAAAAGAAAAATGCATCACTTATCATTAGCAATTAAATGTACTCCCCTGTCGAACGAATGCACGACTCCACTGCCAATGCGTGTCCCCTATCGAGTGGGGGAGATCTGTTTAGAAAAACGTTCGATCCACTTTCCGGAAAGCAGGAAAGCAGAAAAATGAAATTGTCCAAAACGTACGATCGGCTTTTCGGGTTTTTGGAAACCAGTAAAAGCAGATGTCCGCTTTTTTGCCACTGTGTCAAAACGTTCAATCTGCTTTTTGCGGCTAGCAAAAAAGTAGAAAAATAGTATTATCTCAAACGTTCAACCTGCTTTTCTGCTTCTAGGAAACCCAAAAGCAAATGTCCACTTTTCGACCGTAAGTGATAGGTGAATAAGTAAAACCTGCTTTCCTCGAAACTGGAAAGTTAAAAAGTAGAAAAATGAATACTACGAAAATGTTTAATCTCCTTTTCAGGGGGACGAAAAGCATAAAAGTTGAAAATGCACCAGAAAACAACGTTCAATCTGGTTTTTCATAATTTAGAAAGCAAAAAAGCAGATGTCCATTTTTCGACCTCCATAATTATTGTTACTTTCACATAAACTGAATGAGTCCGGAAAATATTCAGAAAAAATAAAAGTTTTCTGCAGTTTGGTAAGGTTTAAATTTCGAAATGCACAGAGTAACATGAAAAGTGTACTTAACACTGATGAAAAAAAAACATTTATGATCATTATATTTTGTATTAAATGATTTTCTGTGGTAGGAATTATTTGGATGTTTGCTAGACGTCCAATTGTATAGTCTGCTGAACTACTTAGTTCATGTATGTAGTTGTAATCGTCCCTAAATATTTATTCAGCTTCGTTTCCGTTTCCAAGGATCGACCCTTAAGAATCCAGGTCAGCATAAATCAAGACAGGAATGAAAAACACAGCCTTCAATCGTATATATAATTTACTACAAGTATACAATGGTTTTACAAACAGGCTCTTCCTCATTTCCAATTCACTGTGTCACTTTCTATGCCAAATTACAACGAAATCGTGTATTGTTGACTTTTGAGCACAATGGGGCTGTTTATCCGTTCACTCTTGATCGTCATGATCGTGAAGTCTCAAGCTGAACTAGGAGTGACACCCTCCGGCAATCAGAAAACGGTTTGCTGTGAGCTAGATACAAGTAGTAAGATAGATGAGTTGGAGAGTACGGTAAAAAACTACCTAACCATGGTTAACATTGAACTAAGAGATACAAACGATCAGGTGAAAGACACAACACTTTAAGTGGAAGAGTTGCAAGAAAGAGTGTCCAGTAATCGAAGATTGTTACCTCTGGTATACGGGGTATAAGACGAGAGTTGGGGGAGCTGAAATTCTCAGTATCTGCCTTAGTGGAACTCCTTCATGGTAAGTTTAAAGCCATCGTCACAAGGTCGATACAACAAGATCAGCTAAACTACATCTACCTTCTCATCTAAATTAAATACTTGTTTTTTCCCTGTAAAAAATGACTGATTTATTATTTTTTTTCCTGATAACAATGCACAATGAAGGCCTTTTCTCTTTATCGAATACATTATTATATTTTATTATCATAAGTGACATCTGGAGATATTTCTAATATATATTACAGTTAAAGATATCAACCCCAAAAATTGTTGTAATCCTGAATCCGTATTGACATGAAATCTTCTTTTATGATTTAATTTAAAGATACACCCTCCACGAGCGAGGCTCGTACAGCCGATGCAACGGAGAGATTCGCAACGACGGAAGCAGGTACGGGTATTGTGGCATTTGGCTTTATCTATTAAATGTGACAACACGTGTTTGCTAACGTCAATCCTGAGGTCGCAGGTTCATATCTCACTCTTTTCCAACCCGGGAAATAAAAATAATAATAACTGTATTTCAGTATTAGGTAGTTACAGCCTCGATACAGGTAGATCTGATGATGAACTCGAAATAGATTCAAGTGCAATTTTTATACTGATGCAATTCTCCTTCATTAAGTTATGGCACTGTCACACCTTGACGTTTTAGCTTAGCGTATGCCGACGTATGAAAAATTTGGCGAATACGCTGACACAAAAGCGGATATCTGCTTTTACTGGTTTCCAAAAACCCGAAAGGCCGATCGTACGTTTTGGACCATTTCATTTTTCTGCTTTCTTGCTTTCCGGAAAGTGGATCGAAGTTTTTTTAACAGAGGTTTCAATGTGGACATCTGTTTCACGCACCAAAAGAAAAATGCATCACTTATCATTAGCAATTAAATGTACTCCCCTGTCGAACGAATGCACGACTCCACTGCCAATGCGTGTCCCCTATCGAGTGGGGGAGATCTGTTTAGAAAAACGTTCGATCCACTTTCCGGAAAGCAGGAAAGCAGAAAAATGAAATTGTCCAAAACGTACGATCGGCTTTTCGGGTTTTTGGAAACCAGTAAAAGCAGATGTCCGCTTTTTTGCCACTGTGTCAAAACGTTCAATCTGCTTTTTGCGGCTAGCAAAAAAGTAGAAAAATAGTATTATCTCAAACGTTCAACCTGCTTTTCTGCTTCTAGGAAACCCAAAAGCAAATGTCCACTTTTCGACCGTAAGTGATAGGTGAATAAGTAAAACCTGCTTTCCTCGAAACTGGAAAGTTAAAAAGTAGAAAAATGAATACTACGAAAATGTTTAATCTCCTTTTCAGGGGGACGAAAAGCATAAAAGTTGAAAATGCACCAGAAAACAACGTTCAATCTGGTTTTTCATAATTTAGAAAGCAAAAAAGCAGATGTCCATTTTTCGACCTCCATAATTATTGTTACTTTCACATAAACTGAATGAGTCCGGAAAATATTCAGAAAAAATAAAAGTTTTCTGCAGTTTGGTAAGGTTTAAATTTCGAAATGCACAGAGTAACATGAAAAGTGTACTTAACACTGATGAAAAAAAACATTTATGATCATTATATTTTGTATTAAATGATTTTCTGTGGTAGGAATTATTTGGATGTTTGCTAGACGTCCAATTGTATAGTCTGCTGAACTACTTAGTTCATGTATGTAGTTGTAATCGTCCCTAAATATTTATTCAGCTTCGTTTCCGTTTCCAAGGATCGACCCTTAAGAATCCAGGTCAGCATAAATCAAGACAGGAATGAAAAACACAGCCTTCAATCGTATATATAATTTACTACAAGTATACAATGGTTTTACAAACAGGCTCTTCCTCATTTCCAATTCACTGTGTCACTTTCTATGCCAAATTACAACGAAATCGTGTATTGTTGACTTTTGAGCACAATGGGGCTGTTTATCCGTTCACTCTTGATCGTCATGATCGTGAAGTCTCAAGCTGAACTAGGAGTGACACCCTCCGGCAATCAGAAAACGGTTTGCTGTGAGCTAGATACAAGTAGTAAGATAGATGAGTTGGAGAGTACGGTAAAAAACTACCTAACCATGGTTAACATTGAACTAAGAGATACAAACGATCAGGTGAAAGACACAACACTTTAAGTGGAAGAGTTGCAAGAAAGAGTGTCCAGTAATCGAAGATTGTTACCTCTGGTATACGGGGTATAAGACGAGAGTTGGGGGAGCTGAAATTCTCAGTATCTGCCTTAGTGGAACTCCTTCATGGTAAGTTTAAAGCCATCGTCACAAGGTCGATACAACAAGATCAGCTAAACTACATCTACCTTCTCATCTAAATTAAATACTTGTTTTTTCCCTGTAAAAAATGACTGATTTATTATTTTTTTTCCTGATAACAATGCACAATGAAGGCCTTTTCTCTTTATCGAATACATTATTATATTTTATTATCATAAGTGACATCTGGAGATATTTCTAATATATATTACAGTTAAAGATATCAACCCCAAAAATTGTTGTAATCCTGAATCCGTATTGACATGAAATCTTCTTTTATGATTTAATTTAAAGATACACCCTCCACGAGCGAGGCTCGTACAGCCGATGCAACGGAGAGATTCGCAACGACGGAAGCAGGTACGGGTATTGTGGCATTTGGCTTTATCTATTAAATGTGACAACACGTGTTTGCTAACGTCAATCCTGAGGTCGCAGGTTCATATCTCACTCTTTTCCAACCCGGGAAATAAAAATAATAATAACTGTATTTCAGTATTAGGTAGTTACAGCCTCGATACAGGTAGATCTGATGATGAACTCGAAATAGATTCAAGTGCAATTTTTATACTGATGCAATTCTCCTTCATTAAGTTATGGCACTGTCACACCTTGACGTTTTAGCTTAGCGTATGCCGACGTATGAAAAATTTGGCGAATACGCTGACACAAAAGCGGATATCTGCTTTTACTGGTTTCCAAAAACCCGAAAGGCCGATCGTACGTTTTGGACCATTTCATTTTTCTGCTTTCTTGCTTTCCGGAAAGTGGATCGAAGTTTTTTTAACAGAGGTTTCAATGTGGACATCTGTTTCACGCACCAAAAGAAAAATGCATCACTTATCATTAGCAATTAAATGTACTCCCCTGTCGAACGAATGCACGACTCCACTGCCAATGCGTGTCCCCTATCGAGTGGGGGAGATCTGTTTAGAAAAACGTTCGATCCACTTTCCGGAAAGCAGGAAAGCAGAAAAATGAAATGGTCCAAAACGTACGATCGGCTTTTCGGGTTTTTGGAAACCAGTAAAAGCAGATGTCCGCTTTTGTGCCACTGTGTCAAAACGTCCAATCTGCTTTTTGCGGCTAGCAAAAAAGTAGACAAATAGATTTATCTCAAACGTTCAACCTGCTTTTCTGCTTCTAGGAAACCCAAAAGCAAATGTCCACTTTTCGACCGTAAGTGTAGGTGAATAAGTAAAACCTGCTTTCCTCGAAACTGGAAAGTTAGAAAGTAGAAAAATGAATACTACGAAAATGTTTAATCTCATAGGGGGACGAAAAGCATAAAAGTTGAAAATGCACCAGAAAACAACGTTCAATCTGGTTTTTCATAATTTAGAAAGCTAAAAAACAGATGTCCATTTTTCGACATCCATAATTATTGTTACTTTCACATAAACTGAATGTGTCCGGAAAATATTCAGAAAAAATAAAAGTTTTCTGCAGTTTGGTAAGGTTTAAATTTCGAAATGCACAGAGTAACATGAGAAGTGTACTTAACACTGATGTAAAAAAAAAACATTTATGATCATTATATTTTGTATTAAATGATTTTCTGTGGTAGGATTATTATTTGGATGTTTGCTAGACGTCCAATTGTATAGTCTGCTGAACTACTTAGTTCATGTATGTAGTTGTAATCGTCCCTAAATATTTATTCAGCTTCGTTTCCGTTTCCAAGGATCGACCCTTAATAATCCAGGTCAGCATAAATCAAGACAGGAATGAAAAACACAGCCTTCAATCACATTTTCTACGAGTATATATTGGTTTTACAAACACGCTCTTCCTCGTTTCCAATTCCCTGTGTCACTTTCTATGCCAAATTACAACGAAGTCGTCTAGTGTTGACTTTTGAGCACAATGGGGCTGTTTATCCGTTCACTCTTGATCGTTATAATCGTGAAGTCTCAAGCTGAACATGGGAGTTGCATCCTCCGGCAAACAGAAAAGGGTTTGCTGTGAGCTAGATACAAGTACTGTAGTAAGATAGATGAGTTGGAGAGTACGGTAAAAAAAACTACCCAACCATGGTTAATATTGGACTAAGAAATACATGTTGATGTTTTTTTTACTTTCTAAGTCCACATTGACATGAAGTCCTCTTTCTTGATTTGATTTAAAGATGCCTTCCCCACGAACGAGGCTCGTACAGCTGAAGTAACGGAGAGAACCACAACGGAGGAAGCAGGTAAGGGTATTGTGGCTTTTTATATACATAAAAATAGTTCAGTGGCTCGGGGAGGAGAATGCTTGTTAATGTCAATCCTTAGGTCGCGGGTTCATATCCCTTCGGATACGTGCAGTTCTGATGATGAACTCTAGAGTAATTCATTTGAAATATTTACCTGGTGTAAATCAATTTTAAAGGATTGGGGGACAAAAGATCGTACCAAATATTAAAATAATTGCAGATACGGGAATAACAAAAGCTATGTTTTATTTTGTACATACTTTACAGTTGCCCTTCCAAAGGATTGTTCAGAGATTCATGCGGTGGGTGTATCGATGAGTGGCGTGTACACGGTTCAACCTCTAGACTCCGGTGAGGCTTTCCAGGTGTACTGTGATATGGAGACAGACGGTGGTGGATGGACGGTAAGATAACACGCTGGTGAATGAATGAGAGTATTTATCGCTAAGAATGTAGTTGTACACTAAAGAGAAGGATTTTGATCAAGTTGAATAAGACTATAGGGTTTTTAAAAACGAGGGCATCCTTGTCGATGGCTCTGTTGTTTTTATAACTTTTCTTAGTTTTAACCAAGTTTTAACCTTCTCGTGCTTGTGGATTGCGGCTGGAAAGTGATATTTTATCTCCATGTGTATTGTACATTAATCGTTTTGAGCCAATTCTACTGGATCAATAGACACCAGACAACTTATAGTAAAATATCAGAACGTTAAATAGTCTGGTACTGCAGTTATTGTCACATCGGGCGAAATCAGTTCTAGCTACCTCAAAAGCCTCATCATTCACAATGAAAACAGGTTTATCTCCAAATATGATCTACCGAGAAAAATGTATAGAGATCCATGTGCAGGACTTCCCAGGCCTTAAACCTGCCCGTTCCTTCACCAGGGATGGCTCTATTACTTGGTTCAAGCGGATCACGATGAGTCGCAAAGTTAATGTTAATTGCCTCTGCAATTTGCTTCATCATCATTTTGGGGTATGCCTGGGACGGAAATCACAACAGGCTGCTGAATCTGATTGATTATCATTTGAATTATTTTGCCGCCTGATGGGTCACTGGATTTTATTTAGGCCCTGAAGGCGATTTTGGTAGAGTGGCTTTTTGGCTCGTCTGATGGCGTGGCTGATTTTGTTACGGAGAAGACGCCAAAGAAAAATGTTGTTCTCTGCAAGTGGCACCTGACGTTTTTTGATTAGGTCTTTGATTTCAGGAGTGATCCATGGTTTGTCGTTAGTGTGAAGTTTGAATAATTTGATTGGGAAGTGGAGATCCAATGCAGCAATGATAGTTGAATAAAAAGCATCTGATTTGTCACTAGTACAAGTTGCATTTAGAACCTCGTCCCATTTGTGAGCCATACCAAATTCATGCATGCTCGGTTTAGGGAGTGGTCTAACAGATTTCAAGTGAGCGCCAGTTGCAATCTTTGCTCCACTGGGTGACTATGGTCACTACGACCAACCGGGGTACTTACAACCGGACTACTGTACATGTTCTTAATGTGAGTGATTATAATGTCCAAGATTACATTGTCTTTTGTTGGTTTGTGGACTACTTGCTTCATGGCATAGAGTCTGCATAATGGGGAAGGCGTCAGTTCTGTTCAGGTCTCCTACTAGTATCATAAACCTAAGTTTGGGTGTTGATTTAAGTAGATCAAGGGTGCTGACGATTTGATCAACCAGAGTCTGCTGATGTTCAGCTTTTGGTGGAATGTTTCGTCACGTATCACAACACTTGATTCTTGACGTGGCAGTCTGTGAGGCCGGACCTTTAACCAGAAGTATTCAAACTTCGCAGGCACCGTAACGTTGGTTAGAACCGTAGCAGTGATGTCGTCTCTAACGTAGATTGCTACTCCACCCACAATTCTCAGTTCTTATTTTTGGTAAAATTAAATGTGGAAGCCGTTCACTGCTAAGTAGTCATCAGTGATCATGTTTGATTGACAGGTTTCAGTCAGTACAGCAATGTCAATGGGGTGGGATCTGACTTATTAAAGATCACTTCAAGTTCATTAATTTCTTCATGGCTGAGCGAATGTTTGTGAATAAAAAAAACCTGGAAGGGAGTATTTCGTTTGTGTAGTACTACTGAGGATACTGAGAGCACTGTGGGGAGACGTTGCTATGGGATTGGTTTGACAAGTCGAAGTCTCTCAACTACAACAATTCCCAGCACGATAACCAAGTTTTAGTTTTTAACTCATTTTTATTATCTTGTAATGCCACATAGTTCAACTTTGTGCTGCCAGTTTTTATTGTTGTTTTGTTTTTTAATGAAAAATGGATGAAAAGCGTCAATATTTTGCTAGGTCTTCCAGCGGCGCCAGGACGGAAGTGTCGATTTCTATTTGGACTTTTCCAGCTACAGCCGGGCTTTGGGAATCTAGAGGGAGAGTTTTGGTTCGGAAACGACAAATTGCACCGTCTGACCGCTCAGGGAGAGTACGAACTCAGGATCGATCTCTCAGACTTCGAAAACGAATCCAGGTATGCCGCATATGACTCGTTCAGCGTCGCCGATGTGAGTGACAACTACAGGCTGACTTTGGGAAGTTACACAGGAACCGCAGGTAATAAATCAGTATCATTTCCAAGTAAAATATTGAGAAAAGTTGTTTTAATATTTTTTGCACTTGCCCAAAATTTGCCTTTCTACGAAGCCCGGGAAGGGACAGTGGTAAGAAAACAATATGCGGAGGCTTATTCGTTCGCATGGTTTAGTAATCCGTTCGAACGAATTAGGAATCCACTCAAACGAATTGGTTGTCTGTTCGCACGGTTGAAATATTCCGTTCGATCGAATTATAGCAATCCGTTTGAACGAATTAGTAATCCGTTCGCACGGTTTTGCCAAGGCATGAAATGGTGCTGCACGCATGCGTACCATCCACTATAACAACAACACTGCTTTAAGATGGCGGATTGCAGCGACGCAAAAAGTTATGAAGAAAAAAAACAAAAAAAACTGTATAACCATGGTACCTCCATGGTATAACGGTCGTACATTTATGCATAGATAAATTACATTTTTATAATTTTATAATGTAATACAAATTGAACAAGTGTTATGCTTGCGTGTTCCTGGATCCACATTTGTTAAACTTTCAAAAACTACTTGCGTCTCGGCCCTTCTGCCATCAAAAACGTAAGTGTTGTTTTGAGTTGATCGTCCGCATGCATGCAGTACCATTTCCCATTTCATGTTTTGGCTAACCCTAATTCGTTCGAACGGATTACTAAACCGTGCGCAATAATTGGCGCTCCATAGTTTTTTTCATCCACTGTCCTTTCCCGGGCTCCGTACCTTTCTAATGGGTCTTTTTTGTTCAAAGTAAGGAATTCAAATCAATGACGCTGTCTTCGATTGTACACATTGGGCAGTGATTAAATACACAGTTTTCGAGAAAACATACATGTTTAATGTTAATTTGTTCGGCTCATAGGTAGGCTCATAGACTGTCAATGTAGTTCAATGTTATGGGCAAAATTGTAAGAAAGATACAATAAAAGTCAAGTGTGAACGTTACAGCTGATTTCAGTGTCTACTCGCTTCCAAAAACAGAATAAATAGTCTTTTTCAAAAGAATGTCGAATCCATCCATGCTTAGCGAGGTTACAGCGGGTACCAACAGTATATCTGGCAGCAGCATTCGCGAACGGACACCAACCCTCAGAAATCCCAGAATCAATTTGTACATGAATAGTTTGTCGTATTCAAAGGTTTTCGGTTGACAAATTTCCAAACAAAAATACCTCGGGGGAATCCTGTCTCAAAATAGTTTATTATACCAACAGACGCAGTGCTTCTTCCCAAATAAGTTTTGTGGTCTTTACTATTTGGAGTAGTTACCAATCTTTGACCCTACCTTTACCTTTAAGAGGGTAAACAAATGTTTCATACTCAGAAGAGTCATTGGTTGCGAAGACAATTCAATAAATCCATATGTTTCAAAATTGTTGCTGTAGTACGTTGTTACAGTTGAACATTCGACAAAAAATAGTACTTCAATACCAGGCTTCACGAGAGAGAAAAAAAATCCATAAAAATAAAAGCTTTCGTTTTTCTCGCACGTCCTGTAAAATTTTAAAGCAGCTTTCTTTGTTTCAGGTAACTCGCTGAGCTACCACAACAACAATCAGTTCTCTACTAAAGACCGAGACAACGATGCAGACAGCAGGAACTGTGCCCAGACATTCCACGGCGCCTGGTGGTACAAGTACTGCGGGTATTCTAATCTTAACGGGGTGTATCTCCGTGGGATCACGACTGAACATTGGCAGGGAGTTCTTTGGTATCACTGGAAGGGGTTAAATTACTCACTCAAAACCTCAGAGATGAAAATACGACCCACTCGACAATAATAACACCATACCACTCACTATGTTGCCGCTCACTAATTAAACTCATACCAGTACCAATCCTCGAGATAAATAGTTTCCGTTTGAAATTCTTCAAAGTTGGCAAAATAACCTTTAACCCACCATTGAATATTTTTATCGCCGTTATCGTAAAGCAAAGTAAATACTTTCCTTGACAACTGTGTGCATTTTGTTTTCCATTTCAATCTGAACTTAAACAGGATAACCTCAAGTGATGGAATATTCTCATGTTGGTTGGACAGTGTTGTTAAGTACAGGATTATATTGAACTTGCTCTCCGATCCCCCCACCCCCCCCCTCTCTCTCTCAAAAAACACACAAAACAAACAAACAACTAAAAACAAACAACGAACATTTTGAATTATAAGTAGCATGGAGTTGAACAAAGAAAAAATAAATTGACTGGACCGGGATTTGAACAAACGACCTCCGGATTAACGTACCGGCGCTCTACCAACTGACCTATCTAGCCTATGTTGGCGGTCTCCCTATTTTGTCAATGTCTTTGTTCGGGGTGCCGATATTATAAGTAGCCCTAACCAAATATGAAAGACTGACAATCTTCCGTCTAGAAAGCACGTACCAACCAGATTACATTTTTGATCTTGATATATTAATTGTACACAACAATTAGACGTTACGAATTACTATTTTTATTATGTGGATCTATTTCGTTCCGTTTATATATTACTTTTTGTGTTAAGTAGAGAATTATATTGAACTTACTCTCACAAAACCTAATTTGTTTTTTTGTTTTTTACAAAAGAAGCCTTAAAAATATATATGTAAAGGACTTACAATCTTTCTTCTAAAAAGCACGTATGTGAGATCATGGTATATTAAACGTAATCAACAATTATTTACAATTGACTAGAATTCTTATTATGTGGATATTTTTTCGTTCAATGTAGGCCTCTTAGAAGGATTTACAGTTTCTTCCACAAAGGATTACCTTCTTCTCATTATTTTTAATAAGTTGGATGTAAACTTTTTTGAGCGATAAATACAAAAAATATACTGGACATGTGTTCACTCATTACAGTTGTAATTGTGTGTTGTGTGAACATTGTGAGACAGCCTCTTATGGAATAGAAACGTCAGGCCATAAACGTGCTCTTTTAGGTTGGTAAGCAGCTTGCAGCAGCCTTGTTTTTTACAATGTGTCCCAATTCTGCTGCAGTGTCCCTTGGTGATCTCCCCTTGCTGCATTTTATTTTGTTTTAAACGATCACTTGTTTTTACTTAGACCAATTTTTTGTTATTTTGATTTATAATTATACATGTATGTAAGTGCTGGGGAGAATGACTCTGCTGTCAGACGAGAATTGACTTTGGCTTGTGCCAGATCCAGGTTTATAAGTTCTAGTTCGTACAATATTGTGCAAGATAAATATCGACCACTCAGTGTATTTGGCGAGCATGCACCATTCATTACACGTTTCTCAGTATTGCGCTGTAGTTAATCCCAAACTTGATGGTCGTCCAGGCTATAGCTAGCCATGTCAAAACTACAATTGCCAAGTTCATAAAGTATTGAAGATTCATTACATAAAATTAAAAAAACAACAACAATCCAGTCGAGAAATTTGTTCGTTAAAAACACAGTTAAATTTAATAACAAAGATGCATAAATATAGAGACCCTTCAAAAAACCCACCGTGGTTTATTTTGATTTCAGTATTCGAAATAAACGGACACGAAATAGTGGGTCAGTTTTAGTGATTCCACTAAATCATGACAACATTAAATCACAGTTGAATTGTATGGGATGTTTTATCAATACTATAAGTTTAATTGAATTCACTTTTCTGAAACCGAACCATGTGTTGACCCAATAACACTTGAAAACACTTGAATTACTTGGACAGTTTATTCATAATATACAACAGGAAGTATTTAAAAAGACCTAAAGATATATAGATCTGTATATTTGAAACATCAAGCCAAGAAATTAAGCAAATGTTGATCGGCATGAGGCCGTTTGTCTTACTCACGCTTGTTATTACGAGTGTGAAGTCTCAGTCTGTAGGGAGACATGTTAGACATATATATCAATACTACATCAAATCGGTTTTCGGACATCGTAGTCTACTTCGGACGTAATGGTCTGTAACACACGTTTTAAACAATTAAAATTGACTCATAACACCCCACCCTCAAACCATGTACTTGTCTCTCCAGAAGGCGGGGCTTTCTGGAAGCGGCAGTCTGTTAACAATCTGTTGAGAGCCAAGACAATTCGCTGACAGAGATTTTTTCCCCGTTTCGATACAGACTCAAACCGAAAGTACAACGACCTCATCGTATTAAACTATACCGAAAGTATACAAAAATAAATTGAATCGGCACACTTTAAAATGCCCCAAAAATTCACTTTGAATCTTCAAACTTTGGCTGCCAACACTGTTCTTGCCCTTATTTTTTGGTTGATTAGTATTTCGTTAACGTCATCAATCCCCACAAACCTCATACCCTCGAACTCTGCTGCTTTGACCCCAAGGGTCACTGTTTAAGTGTGTTGTTGAGTTATTGGTGAAACAATGTGTGCAATGAGTAATGTCTCTAGACGACACATAAAGGACAAAGTTAACGAGGACCCACAATATAAGTCTGAGTAAAGGATTACGATTTAGGGACACGCGAATAAATATATATAATGAGGACTTGCAAAAGGCATGATATTTGAAGGACACTTCGTTTGTGTGTCCTCTAGAGACGCATACGTCAATATAGCCCCTGTTTGTTTGTTTTTTTTGTTTTTCCTAAATCGGATACGACCATTATACGTCTGTCTTAATATTTATGCATGACGTCATCATTGTAATCCAAAATGAGGCTACCGGCGCAGTGACACCAATACACCGATCCAGTAAGCCCCACTCCATATTTCAAGCAACCAAACACAGCCGCGAAATCTGTGATCACTATGTGGCACTGCGCCTGTAGCCTCGTTTTGGATTGCATTGATGACGTCATGCATTAATATTTAGAAAGGCGTATGCGGATGCATCCCTCTAAGCCAGATAGGATGCAACTTGAAGGCCAACGTTCATCAACTTGGCCTCATTGCTGGTAGCCAGAACCCTATGTGATGTTAACAGATCACAATCACTCACTATTAACGCATGACTTCAAACATGAAATTCAATTCATGGCAATTCGCCGGATGTATCAACGGCAGGGGTGTTAATGTACAAACACATGTGAATGAGGAAAGGAAACTTTACTGCCTTCTTCTCGTAAAGCCACCCTATCAGTCTCAACAGTGCACTGTGGCAAACATTAGTGTGGTAAAAATAACACGAGTCAGAGATATACAACTCGACTCTATGATCAGTATTCTACGATCGTCTTCAGAAATGAGTCAATTCGACGATGTTTATAAGATCAAATGTTTCGGTGCTGAGCAAGTATTGTGCCAAACAGCTCTGTTTGGACGTGATTCGACAACCAAAAATTATTAACTTTACATAAACTGAATGTGTCCGGGAAATATTCAGAGAAAATAAAAGTTTTCTGCAGTTTGGTAAGGTTTAAATTTCGAAATGCACAGAGTAACAAGAGAAGTGTACTTAACACTGATGTAAAAAAAAAAATATGGTCATTATATTTTGTATTAAATGGTCCTCCGTGTTCAGATTTTCTGTGGTAGGAATTATTTGGATGTTTACTAGACGTCCAATTGTATAGTCTGCTGAACTACTTAGTTCATGTATGTAGTTGTAATCGTCCCTAAATATTTATTCAGCTTCGTTTCCGTTTCTAGGGATTGACCCCTAATAATCCAGGTCAGCATAAATCAAGACAGGAATGAAAAACACAGCCTTCAATCACATTTACTACGAGTATATATTGGTTTTACAAACACGCTCTTCCTCATTTCCAATTCACTGTGTCACTTTCTATGCCAAATTACAACGAAGTCGTGTTTTGTTGACTTTTGAGCACAATGGGGCTGTTTATCCGTTCACTCTTGATCGTTATGATCGTGAAATCTCAAGCTGAACTAGGAGTTGCATCCTCCGGCAATCAGAAAAAGGTTTGCTGTGAGCTAGATACAAGTAGTAAGATAGATGAGTTGGAGAGTATGGTAACAATCTACCTAACCATGGTTAACATTGAACTAAGAGATACAAACGATCAGGTGAAAGACACAGGACTTCAAGTAGAAGAGTTGCAAGAAAGAGTGTCCAGTAATCAGGAAATTGTTACCTCTGAGATACGGGGTATGAGACGAGAGTTGGAGGAGCTGAAATTTTCAGTATCTGCCTTAGTGGAACTCCTTCATGGTAAGTTTAATTTGTTTAAAGCTATCGTCACAAGGTCGATACAACAAGATCAAACTTCTCCTCTAAATTAAATACTCGTTTTTTCCCCTTTAAAAATTTACCGGTGATTTTTTTTTCCAGATAACAATGCCCAATGAAGGCCTTTTTTCTTTATCGAATACATTATTATATTTTGCTCCTAGAAGTGACATCTGGAGATATTTCTAATCTTAGCGAGGCTCGTACAGCCGATGCAACGGAGAGATTCGCAACGACGGAAGCAGGTACGGGTATTGTGGCATTTGGCTTTATCTATTAAATGTGACAACACGTGTTTGCTAACGTCAATCCTGAGGTCGCAGGTTCATATCTCACTCTTTTCCAACCCGGGAAATAAAAATAATAATAACTGTATTTCAGTATTAGGTAGTTACAGCCTCGATACAGGTAGATCTGATGATGAACTCGAAATAGATTCAAGTGCAATTTTTATACTGATGCAATTCTCCTTCATTAAGTTATGGCACTGTCACACCTTGACGTTTTAGCTTAGCGTATGCCGACGTATGAAAAATTTGGCGAATACGCTGACACAAAAGCGGATATGTGCTTTTACTGGTTTCCAAAAACCCGAAAGGCCGATCGTACGTTTTGGACCATTTCATTTTTTCTGCTTTCTTGCTTTCCGGAAAGTGGATCGAAGTTTTTTAACAGAGGTTTCAATGTGGACATCTGTTTCACGCACCAAAAGAAAAATGCATCACTTATCATTAGCAATTAAATGTACTCCCCTGTCGAACGAATGCACGACTCCACTGCCAATGCGTGTCCCCTATCGAGTAGGGGAGATCTGTTTAGAAAAACGTTCGATCCACTTTCCGGAAAGCAGGAAAGCAGAAAAATGAAATGGTCCAAAACGTACGATCGGCTTTTCGGGTTTTTGGAAACCAGTAAAAGCAGATGTCCGCTTTTTTGCCACTGTGTCAAAACGTCCAATCTGCTTTTTGCGGCTAGCAAAAAAGTAGAAAAATAGATTTATCTCAAACGTTCAACCTGCTTTTCTGCTTCTAGGAAACCCAAAAGCAAATGTCCACTTTTCGACCGTAAGTGATAGGTGAATAAGTAAAACCTGCTTTCCTCGAAACTGGAAAGTTAAAAAGTAGAAAAATGAATACTACGAAAATGTTTAATCTCCTTTTCAGGGGGACGAAAAGCATAAAAGTTGAAAATGCACCAGAAAACAACGTTCAATCTGGTTTTTCATAATTTAGAAAGCAAAAAAGCAGATGTCCATTTTTCGACCTCCATAATTATTGTTACTTTCACATAAACTGAATGTGTCCGGAAAATATTCAGAGAAAATAAAAGTTTTCTGCAGTTTGGTAAGGTTTAAATTTCGAAATGCACAGAGTAACATGAAAAGTGTACTTAACACTGATGTAAAAAAAACATTTATGATCATTATATTTTGTATTAAATGATTTTCTGTGGTAGGAATTATTTGGATGTTTGCTAGACGTCCAATTGTATAGTCTGCTGAACTACTTAGTTCATGTATGTAGTTGTAATCGTCCCTAAATATTTATTCAGCTTCGTTTCCGTTTCCAAGGATCGACCCTTAAGAATCCAGGTCAGCATAAATCAAGACAGGAATGAAAAACACAGCCTTCAATCGTATATATAATTTACTACAAGTATACAATGGTTTTACAAACAGGCTCTTCCTCATTTCCGATTCCCTGTGTCACTTTCTATGCCAAATTACAACGAAGTCGTGTTTTGTTGACTTTTGAGCACAATGGGGCTGTTTATCCGTTCACTCTTGATCGTTATAATCGTGAAGTCTCAAGCTGAACATAGGAGTTGCATCCTCCGGCAAACAGAAAAGGGTTTGCTGTGAGCTAGATACAAGTACTGTAGTAAGATAGATGAGTTGGAGAGTACGGTAAAAAAAACTACCCAACCATGGTTAATATTGGACTAAGAAATACATGTTGATGTTTTGTTTACTTTCTAAGTCCACATTGACATGAAGTCCTCTTTCTTGATTTGATTTAAAGATGCCTTCCCCACGAACGAGGCTCGTACAGCTGAAGTAACGGAGAGAACCACAAAAAATAGTTCAGTGGCTCGGGGAGGAGAATGCTTGTTAATGTCAATCCTTAGGTCGCGGGTTCATATCCCTTGGGATACGTGCAGTTCTGATGATGAACTCTAGAGTAATTCATTTGAACTATTTACCTGGTGTAATTCAATTTTAAAGGATTGGGGGACAAAAGATCGTACAAAATATTAAAATAATTGCAGATACGGGAATAACAAAAGCTATGTTTTATTTTGTACATACTTTACAGTTGCCCTTCCAAAGGATTGTTCTGAGATTCTTGCGAGGGGTGTATCGATGAGTGGCGTGTACACGGTTCAACCTCTAGACTCCGGTGAGGCTTTCCAGGTGTACTGTGATATGGAGACAGACGGTGGTGGATGGAAGTCTCAAGCTGATATCCTCCGGCAATCAGAAAAAGGTTTGCTGTGAGCTAGATACAAGTAGTAAGATAGATGAGTTGGAGAGTACGGTAAAAATCTACCTAACCATGGTTAACATTGAACTAAGAGATACAAACGATCAGGTGAAAGACACAACACTTTAAGTGGAAGAGTTGCAAGAAAGAGTGTCCAGTAATCAGAAGATTGTTACCTCTGGGATACGGGGTATAAGACGAGAGTTGGGGGAGCTGAAATTCTCAGTATCTTCCTTAGTGGAACTCCTTCATGGTAAGTTTAAAGCCATCGTCACAAGGTCGATACAACAAGATCAGCTAAACTACATCTACCTTCTCATCTAAATTAAATACTTGTTTTTTCCCTTTAAAAAATGACTGATTAATTTTTTTTTCCTGATAACAATGCACAATGAAGGCCTTTTCTCTTTATCGAATACATTATTATATTTTGCTCCTAGAAGTGACATCTGGAGAAATGTCTAATATATATTACAGTTAAAGATATCAGCCCCAAAAATTGTTGTAATCCTGAATCCGTATTGACATGAAATCTTCTTTTATGATTTAATTTAAAGATACACCCTCCACGAGCGAGGCTCGTACAGCCGATGCAACGGAGAGATTCGCAACGACGGAAGCAGGTACGGGTATTGTGGCATTTGGCTTTATTTATTAAATGTGACAACACGTGTTTGCTAACGTCAATCCTGAGGTAGCAGGTTCATATCTCACTCTTTTCCAACCCGGGAAATAAAAATAATAATAACTGTACTTCAGTTTTAGGTAGTTACAGCCTCGATACAGGTAGATTTGATGATGAACTCCAAACCGATTCATGTGCAATATTTATACTGATGCAATTCCCCTTCATTAAATTACTGCAGTTAATTAGGGAATACAAAGCCATGATTGTTTTCTATATATTTTGTACAGTTGCCCTTCCAAAGGATTGTTCAGAGATTCTTGCGAGGGGTGTATTGATGAGTGGCGTGTACACGGTTCAACCTCGAGACTCCGGTGAGGCTTTCCAGGTGTATTGTGATATGGAGACAGACGGTGGTGGATGGACGGTAAGAAAACACGCTGGTGAAATGGGATAATTGTCTTTTAAGAGTTACTTGTGAATGGAAGAAGTTTGATCAAATTGAAGACATGTAGACAAAATAAAATAAACACAAAGCACGTTCCTTTGCTAGGTTTTCCAGCGGCGGAAGGACGGCAGTGTTGATTTCTACCTGGATTTTGCCAACTACAGCCGGGGCTTTGGGAATCTAGAGGGAGAGTTTTGGCTCGGCAACGACATCTTGCACCGTCTGACCGCTCAGGGAGAGTACGAACTCCGAGTAGATCTCGCAAGTTTCGAAAACAGTACCGCCTATGCCGTCTATGACTCGTTCGGCATCGCCGATGTGAGTGACAACTACAGGCTGACTTTGGGAAGTTACTCGGGAACAACAGCAGGTAATAAATCAGTTATCAATACCACAAGTGTATTGAAGGACAAAAATGGAGCTTATATTATGCATTTGCCAAAAATTGCCTTTCGGATTGGTCTTTGATTTTTAAATAATCTTTTCACGGTGTTCAATAAGTTCCATAATGAAATAGAAATCAAAGCGGTGACCATGGGTCTGATATCCTCGATGGTACACATAGAACGATGATTAAATTCATAATTTTCGAAGAAAAAAAAACACAACTTAAATGTTGATTTATTGGGCTGAACAAAATTACAAAAAGTTCCTCACTTAGAGAACTCATCAATTGCGAAGACAACTTATTAAAACCACAAATGTTTCAAAGTTGTTCCTATGTTATTGACGTTGAAAATTATACAAAAAGTAGTACTTCAAAACTAGAATTAGCTTCATAAAAAAAAATGAAAAAACAAAAAGTTTTTCACGACCGTCCTGTTTACATTAAAGCATATTTACAAAGCAGCGAGGTTAGTTATGGCTTGTGGACGGGACCAGCCCTCTATCGAAATGAGGGAACTTCATTGGCTCCCCGTCAGACAAAGAATTGCTTTCAAACTCATGCTGTATGTCAACAACCTTGCCCCTAGTTATCTTTCTGCCATGACTCAACTCCAGAACACTGGTTCCGCTGAACACAGACCACGACTGCGCTCCTCCACTGATCGGACCCGGCTTGTTGTCCAAAGATCGTACAAGAAAGCTGGTGACACGACTTTCACATCTACCGCGGCTCGTCTTTGGAATGAACTTCCGATCAGTTTCCGTGAAGCGCCGTCTTTGTCTGTATTCAAGCGGAAATTGAAAACTCATTTGTTTCCGTGATTCATTGTTCCTCTTCTTTGTTAAGCGCTCCGTTCTTCGTGGGGCGCTATATAAATGCTTGTGTATTATTATTGTTATTATTATTATTATTATTGTTATTATTATTATTATTATATCTTTCTTTGTTTCAGGCGACTCGCTGAGCTACCACAGCAACTATCAGTTCTCCACTAAAGACCGAGACAACGATCCATACGACGGGAACTGTGCCCAGAAATACCTCGGTGCTTGGTGGTTCGCAACAGGCTGCCACTATTGTAATCTTAACGGGGAGTATCTCCGTGGGGCCACAGCTTACATAGGTCGGGGAGTTATTTGGTCTCACTGGAAGGGGCATGGTTACTCACTCAAAACCTCAGAGATGAAAATACGACCCACGCCACAATAATAACCCCATTGCACTCACCGTGTTGCCGCTCACTATTAAAGTCATACCAGTACCAATCCGCGAGATAAATAGTTTCCGTTTGAAATTATTTGAAAGTCGGACAAAAAACAGCCTTCAACCCAACCTAGATTATTTCGATCGCCGTTATCGTAATAAAGTGCTTAACAATCATCGACAAAACTCTGGCGGTTTTTCTTTTTCTGCACTTCAACAGGATAACCTCGAGTGATGAAATGTTCTCATGTTGGTTGGACAGTACGTTTATTGTTAAGTAGAGGATTATATTTAACTTACTCTGCAAACAAATTGAAATATAAGTAGCCTTAAGCAAATATAAAAGACTGACAGTCTTCAGTCTAGAAAGCAAATATCAACCAGACTCGGTGTGAGATCATGATATATAAAATGTATACAACAATTATTTACAAATGACTAGAGTTCTTTCCGTTTGGATATTTTTCGTTCCGTGTAGTAGAACTATTTACAATTTTTTTCAACCAAGGAATACTTTCTATAATGTAACAAGAATAAACATTTTTTGGAGCGATGAAAAACCAACTATACCGGAAATCTGTACACTGTTTACACTGTATCTGCGTGTTGTGTCAACGATTTGCAAATGACTCTGGCAGGATAGAAACGTCAGGCCATTTACGTGCTTTATATTGACATCATGTCATTTGGGTTTGCAGCAGCCCTGTTTGTATAGTGTGTTTCGTTTATGTTTCAGTATCTCTTGCTGATCCTCCTTAGCTGCATTTTATAGTTTGCTTTCGTTTCAATTGATAACTTGTTGTTACTTCTGCTTATTTGTTCTGTGTTATTTAATGCATAATTATACACAATAAGATGTATGTAAGAGATGGGATGAATATAGTGTCAGACGAGAATTAGTTTGGGCTTGTGCCAGATTCGGGCTTATAAGTTCTAAGTACACAGTGACAATAACAAACAACCAGGAAATTCACAAACAGATATTGCTGAAATTATAGGATAGCTTTTTACCACAAGAGGCTCTACAATAAACCCAGTATACAAGATACACCATAATAGTCCTTGAATGGGTACTCAATATGTTCTTTGGTTACTGTCTTCATTTATACAAATATTGACTGCTTCGAGTGGCATAACTAGTCACTCGAGGTGATCCCCAGAGCAGCCTATCTTCCCGAGGCGAAGCCGAGGGAAGATAGGCGGCTCCGGGGATCACCGAGAGTGACTAGTTTTACTACGCCACGGGACAAAGCAGTCAATATTTGTTTTATAACACCTCTTCCTTTGATTCTATCTGTATACTTTAATAAAATTAATTCACACAAACTTTACGTACGTGGCAATCAATCGTCAAACAAGAACTGTAAAATCTTACGTTGAAATATCGAGTTTTTACAAAATAAGAGGGTGTACCAGACTACTGCTGTTACGTTCATTCTCTAAACCGTATTTTAAGTGCACATATTTTGTTCATTACACCGGATTCGAGGTTGTCAAGCAGCTCGTTTAAATCAATGTTTGAAGTCAATGTAGTCAGGGTACCAGGGTATCCATGCACTAGTACATCGGTCGCTAGGCTATCGTTGAATAGTACATCGGCGGCCGTGTGATAGTACCGCGCGGTTCGCGCGCGGTTTCTAGTAAAACTAAGACATATCATGTGACGCGCTCTAAACCAATCAAAAGGCAGAATATTTGTAAGGGGTGTTATAATGTTTCATATTGATTGTTCATGGACAGTGGAGTAACCTACCCAGCTATTCATAATTATCCCTTTCTCACTAATACCCCGGTCACACATAGACGCCGCTTCTGCTACGATAGAAAAGTGGCCGAGAGCGTGGCCAATCGGAGCCAATCGTGGGCCACACGTGGACCAAACGTGGGATGATCTCCATGAGCTTGGTTTGGTCGGGGTGGGATCTCCTAGGTCGGGAAGCTGCATGCTCTCCCCACGTTTATTTTGAACGTGCCCAAAATAAGCGTAGCCGGGTCGTGGCCAATAATAAGCGGGGCAAAGTCTTAGTAAGAACGTAGTGGGAACGCCATTATCGTACAGGCAGCGTGGTAGCAGCGTGGTGTGATCTCTGTGGTCGTAATAAAAACGCAGCACCTTCGGCAACTATTTTGCGCCGTTTTAATTACACTTTAACGCATCAGGTCTGAAAAAAGGCTTGAACACCTCCGATTTATCTAAACATCGCCACAAATCGTACTAGAAGCGTAATATGGTCAGCACCAGCGTAGTGATATCGTCCTACAGTCTTCTAGGTTTGTGTAACAACGTAGTATGGTCATGTACGTCGTAGCGGCAACGAAGTAGAAACGACTGCTTGGTCGGCATATGTCTAGGTGTGATCGTTGAGTCAACGCTTTTGACGTAGAAGCATCGCAGTATACATTCGTGATGCAGTCTTTAATTTGCCAAATTTTATGGATTTTGACGGCGATATGCCCCGATTTGATATTTTTTCAGATCGGGGTGATCGGCATGGTCTTCGTAAGGTCGCAGTGCTGTGTGAACGGGGTACATGTATTACTGTAGCTAAAGGCTTTTGAGGCAGCCAAGCACGTTGATTCAAACATTCTAGAAAAACGATCCTTACCTCGTTAAAATGAATTAAATCTGAATCTGAATCTGAATCTCACCCCAAACGGCTTGATCAAGGTTATTTTGATGATGACTTCAGCTGAATTACAGTTCCCGGATGTCACGAAGAGACAGTTATTACCCGCGTGCAGACGAAATACCAAATATTGGCGGGTACCAGTATTCGATCTAGATCCCAAAGTGTTCAGACACAAATGCAAAGTTGATAGCTGTGCTCAGCGCCTCTCTGTGTTAAATGATCTTCCGGTTTCCGTATGATTGTACGTCCTGATTGCAGTTTATTTATACAAACAGGAAGTATTTAAAATGACTTGGACAGTTACCAGCTTTTGGGGGATATAAAGGTCTGCATATTTTCATTCCTAAATGAAACACCAACCCTAAAGTTAGAAAATGTTGATCGGCATGTTGTTACGTGTGTGAAGTCTCAACATGTAGGGAGACATGTTAGTCTTATCAATATTCAAATCGGTTGTCGGACATATTAGTCAACGTCAGACGTTATGTTCTGTACACAAATTATGACAACAAAATAACAAGTCCCAGCCCCGCACCACCTCCCTAGAACCTTTAACTTGTCTCTGCAGAAGGCGGGGCATCCTGGAAGCGACAGTCTGTTAACAATATGTTGAGAGCCAAGCTTATCCGCCGACTGATATTAGTTTCTGTTTTCTTTCCAGACCCCCCAAAATGAAAGTATTGAACGACCACAGCGTAATAAAATATTACATAAAAAGTAAAACATTAAAGTGCCCCCCCCCCCACAAAAACAATAACAAAACAAAACCCTTTGAATCTTCAAAGTTTGACTGCCAACATTGTTCTAAAAAAGCCATAATCGTTTAGGGAACGGTTACGGGAACGTCATCGATCTCACGACCTCATACCCTCACTCTCTCGCTATACGGCCCCGAGTCCGGGACATTACTCTATGCACACATTGATTATGATGATCGAGTTTCAACAGTTGAAATTCGATCATCATAATCAATGTGTGCAAAGAGTAATTTTCCAGGTTCTTATTGCCGACTAGGCAAAGGTACAAGTATGAGGTTTCAGAAATTATAGATACCGTCTTTTTTCATGGTCAAATGTGTTACCTTTTGCGCAATCCAACTATGAAAGTAGTCAATGATTGCAGTTTGTCTAACTGTCGTCTAAATGTCCTTAATTATAGCTCAGGGAAACCAAATTGTGGTTGCTAGAGACTGTCGTACAGTTACCGGGTTTCAGGGGAACAGAGCGTCCGCAAACACAGGACATAGGCACTCCTGACGGATTACAAAAAAGTAAACTTAGTTACTGCCTAGTTGTTTTCCAAATGTTGAGCTCATCATTGTGAACTTGGTCCGAAAACCATAAGAAAAAGAGGCAGTGTGACATTTGTTAACACTGCATTCAAATCTGCTAGCATAATCAGTCCCTGTTTCCCTTAACAGTCCGCGCTTTAGTGAAGGTGATTGATTGATTGATTTTTGTATTTATTTTATTTTTTTGTAAACTTATAGCGTAGTGAAAACAATCATTACATCATTGTAAAATTGATACTTAACTTTAGGCGTACGATTAAACATCGAGTTTGTTTCCGCAAATTAGAGAGCAACGTAACCTAAGTGTACGACCTAAATATCGGCGGCTTGGTTGAGTGGTTACACTACTCAGCTTCCAGATACAAGGTGCGGGGGTTCGATACACAGGCACCCGAGACAATCGAGGTGAGACATCCAGGGGGAGGTGGAGGCAACAAGAAATGGTGCGGACAAGTTTAAAGGGAGATGGGACATATGTTTTCAATTCTGTGAATGTGTCGTGCCCGAGCGGAGTGCATCGGACTCATCGGGTTCAAATGGCGTTAAATCATCCAAGTGTGGGTTCGATTCCCTGTCTTGACACTTGCCCTTATTGAGCGAGGCACTAAACCACAATTGCTTCTCCTAACCCAGGTTTCTCAATGTGAACCCGAGAGGGCTGAGATAGTATTGTGTTTGATCAACCCCATTAGCGCTGTTATAAACAGCTTGGGACTGTTTGTTCCTACTGAGAAAGTTTGAGGACTAGTCTAAGTATATCTGATGAACAGGGATGATATAAAACACCTTGATCTATCTAGATATTGGGATATGTGTGCTACATAAAAACCAAGTAATATTTATAATTATGAGAACTATTTAATATGTTTTGGATATCAATGTATGACCCTGAAACTGACGTGCATTAGAAAGAGCACGTGCAATGAACGTAACAAACGATGCCACATCGTCTACCACAGCTGTCTCGTACAATGATCATCACATTTTCAGTGCTAATGACCGATTGGATTGGGATTAATTGATAACAATTGTTTTAAATGTGAGCGGATCTACTAATTAAAGAATAGTCTTAAAGTATTATCATTGCGTCATCGGGGAGTGAATCGCTATAAATAACGAGCTCAGAAGGGGGTTTACGGACAAGCTTTGGGAGGAGGAGCCGTGGAAAGTCGAATTGCTCTGGTGGTTCAATATTGGGAAAAGTCATCATCATCATCCAAAATGAAAGTGTTTGCTTTGGTCTGCGTTGCACTTCTAGCATCTCTGTCAGGTAGGTTTTAATTGGCATTTGGAGTTTGTTTTATTTCTCAGTAGTAAATTGCCAATCATTGTCACACATCTAGCACCGTATCCGTCATACAGTAAGTTCTTTGTATTGTTATTTGCATCCAGAAGGGAATAACTCTTTCATGCCAGAACCACACGAATAATTTACTATTACCTTTCCTTACCTTAATGGTTTGTTATGCACAATCAAAAGAGGACAGGCCTACTCTGTTTGACCACTGTTGTCACTATTTTTACGTGATCTTCCACTACATTCTAACCGCTGTAATATTATTTTCACTGCCTAAACGTATATGCCCTTACCCACCCCTCTTTAAACCACGTCGTACACAAAAAAAAAATTACTTATCTTTAGGGCATACTGGCTCACCCCTTCTCTTATTTTGCCCCGCCCCCTTAATCAAAAGGGCATGTTCCTTCATAACACAATGTGGCTCGCGATTTGTGTTCATCTTTGCAATACGTTGGTCCCCCCCCCCTTTTTTTTATATATGCCCCTGCCCTAATCCTCTATTTATGTATCAGCCAGTCATGTGTTTTAATTCTCTGTGGTCTGAATTGACTCGTCCCCTGCTCCGCCCATTTCCCCTAAAACCTGAGTCTGAAGATGAGCGTTCCGGTGTCATAATATAAGATTTTGCTCTCACTTTCGGTACCTTATGGAGACGACCAAGGACAAAACAAAATAGGAAAACAAAAGATCTCCACAAGGAATTTCTAAAGACCGGGGTGCTCCACATAGAAAGTCTGTGGGAAACTGTTAAGTGCAGGGCCAAAGGAAAGAACAAAAGAGTGCTACAAAAGGTTACAGTTTTGAGAAAGCGTGATTTCATATTCACTACCTTATGGAGACCGAGAACAAAACAGAAAAGGGATAACAAAGCATCTCCATAGGGAAATTCTAAAGACTGGGTTGCTCCACAAGGAATTTTGTGTACTAAGTCTATGGGAGGTTCTTAACTACAGGGACAAAGAAAAGAACAAAAGATGTCTCCACAGGGATGCATAAAAAAAAAAGAATGCGTGTCCCCCGTGTGTGTGTCCCCATAAAATGGTAAAGTAGGCTGGGGGAAGTTGATTCAAAAGAGGGAGCTACCGGACGGAATCATCTCGTTTATTCGCTGTAGCCGGGGCCCAGAATCTCCTTCCACACTGGCAGAAAGCACCTCTGTCTCAAGTTGAAACCCTGCCTCCCATATCATGTGGCATGGCGTATCTGTCAGTTCATACTGGTATTTATGTGTTGTTTTCTTTCTCTGTCTGTTACCACAGGAGCTGATAGTTCATCGTGCTACAGTCGATGCGGTAACAGTCACAGTGGCTCCTACTCGTGCCAGTGTAACGCCGCGTGCTCCGTGTACAGAGATTGCTGCAGCGATTATGTGCTGCACTGCAAGCTCGGTAAGTCTGCACAATGGTCAATAGTGGAAGAATGGAAGTGAAAGTCACATAACTGTGCATATGACGTTTTCAAAACAATGCCTTGGGTTCATCGACCCAGCTGGGGCCTTTGGAAATGTTGACTTCGACGATCGTGCTCCCGGCAAATAAAACAGCGTTGCAACTTGGGTAGACTTATTTTATGGGCACATGGGGTGCACCATTAACACAAAAAAAAAATAATAAAAATAGGGGGGAGAGGGCACATCTGGCCAATTAAAAACGTAGTTTTCGATTTTATTTCTCCTTAAAAAAGCCCTTTTCAGCGCTTTTGATAGGACATATACTATTTTTTATCAGATGTGTAAAACAAAAACACTGTTTGCGTGTGCACGGAAAATAGTTTTAAAAAACATTGAAATTATCACATCCAAGCTTATGAAAGGGAACATTTTACTCTGGCAATGTTTAGCCTCAAATGTCCACGTTTCAAATGGGGTGGGGGGCATCCGGGGGTATAATTCACAAACTTTCCTTAAAATGGACCCTTTTCCTCTTAAATTTGTAATTTCCATGTTATGTTTCCACAGGATCTTGCCAGGGACGTTGCGAGACCAGCTACGACGGTAGCAAACCCTGTCAGTGTAACAGCTCATGTGACCGGTACGGTGACTGCTGTGTGGACTACGACTCCCAATGCTCTGGTGAGTCAGTCGTTGACGTTGCTTCCACATACATAAAAAATAAACACACGCCACACAGTGTGTGACCTCAATCGACCTTGTCTTCCGGTTGAAACCGGAAGTTAAGTCAGTAGAAAACCTTAGCATTCATTTCCTGTGTAAACTAAATGTATAATGTAATAGATTTACACTTTACTTTCTGTGAAAATTCAAAAACTATCAACTATCTGTTCATCAAGTTAAACAATCACACATTAAAGCAACACTGACCCCCCAACAATGCCCGAACACCTTGTGTTTGTTTCTAAAAACACTAAATTCTATAGTTATCATTGTCGTCTTTAAATCACGTCACAGACTGAATGCTGTTAAACAAATTATTTGTTGAATTTCGTACATCGGAATGTGGAACCTATGGAACTGGAAGAACAAATACGTACACATGCACAATAAAAGATACACCACAAGGGTAACTGACTGTGTACGTTTTTATATAATTTGGGGTTGAGCAAACAAAAATAGACCTAGTCAATTTTCCTTTTGTTTTTTTCTTCGGTGGTTAGTGGTTTAACATCGCAAAGGTTGGGGGTTCGATTCCCACTGCCCGAGTGATATGCTTGTGGATTTGTTTCCACTTGGCTTGTGGAAAGCACTGAGTACACAGTGCTTAACATACATCGGTGTTAGGATAGACACTAATAACACCATTTTGTGTATTGATTAATAGAGTAGGTCAAAAACATACAATGTTTACTGCCGTTACTGTAATAGATAACAAAATCATGCAATTTAGTATGTAAATGCATTAAGTGTATAAAGACTATACACCTCCTATGATCGTCGACCAGTCCACTCTTTTGTACGCAGTTTTTGAAATTGCCTTTCACCATATCGTTCCAGTGTTTTCCACTCACATTGATTCAAATAATTTTGCATGTTTAACGAGGCACTGTGACCAAAGCAGTACTGTGGTTGTACATGTAATTATGAACCATTAGGCCTATCCAATTACCACGCGCCCTCCATTGATATGACACGGAGGGAGGAAGTACGTGTGAATTCATGATTTCATGTTCGCTCGGCCCCAGCGGCCTATCCAGGACTGCTGGGATGGGCTAATCAGTTTGCACAGATTCTTGTTCAGGAAGTACTTCATGCGTGCAGTGTGAGTGTGATGCATGATGGGACTGAGCATGCTTGTCAATGAACGTGCTTGATACGTTTGCCCATCCCAGCGCCTTTGGTTTTAAGGCAAGGCGCTGGGGACGAGCGAAGATTTCATGTACAGATGGCTTTCATGACAATAGATGGATTGCAATACGCGTCATTGACCACCATCTTTGATGTAAAAAATGGAAAAGTGCACGCGTGTACGCGCTACGCACGACTCTCAGCCAATGATAGCTCTTCACGCATGCACAATTCATCAAAGATGGCGGCCGACGACGTCTATTGCAATCCATATATAGTGCCCCTTTAATGTTTAACTTATTATTATTATTATTATTATACATACATTTTTAATCGTTACACGAATTCCTCAGGTGACGCCCCCGTTGTAACATCAGCACCGAGTAACCCCGGTGACGGCAGTGCCCCGACCAACATGGACGAGTTCGCCACTGCCGTGTGGAACGCCGATGTCAACCGCCTGAGCAGTTCCGATTACTCCATGAACGTAGGCACTTACATTAGCAACTCCGGAGCCAAAAAAGACGTCTCAAGCAACCCGTAAGACACTAGCTATAGGAAACTATTGCAGACCAGTTGTACTCTGGACTATAACTATATATGCAATTCGTTATTAAGTTAATATTTCTCCCGAAATTACAACATTCGACATTTCTGGTTGTGAAAAATCTATTCGCGTGCCAGGAAAAGGACGTAAAGAACGGCATACTGGTTATAGCTTTTAGTATTGGGCAAAACTGTGTTCCAAGAAAACAGAGCGCAAAAGTCTGATCGTTTCATTTTCTTCTTATTCTTTTTTTTTTTTTTTTTTGCCAACCATAGGTCATTATAGGAAGTATCAATTTTGCAAAAGTATGAAAACATAACTTTGTGAGGTAATTCCAGAGCAACACAAATTTACAGTAGTTCCATATACAATATACATTACATGATACTTTGATGATAACCAGTTTCCGTTGAGCAAGATTTGTCTGCTTGGCAATTTTGTTCTCGTGTAACTGTATGAAAGCAGCCCCTGTTATAGTACAAGTATTTATGTGTACTCATTTTTCCCCATTACATTGGGGAGGTGGGGCATTGTTACATAGATTGTGTTTGGCAGACGGAGTCGTGCTCTAGCAGGTGTTTTAGACCCAACATCCGGGATACTTATGTCAATTGAAGGCACTGGTCTTTAATGAAGTCTGTGTTAAAGGCAGATATACTTTTAATAATTGTCAAAGACTAGTATTCTCATTTGGTGTATCCAAGCATAGGCATAACATAACAAACCTGTGAAAGTTTGGGCTCAATTGGTCATCGAAGTTGCAAGAAAATAATGAAAGAAAAAACCACCATTGTTGCATAGAACTGTGTGCTTTCAAATGGCTGAGAAAGGCTTCATGCTGAAGCTTTTCTCAGATTCAAATATTTTAGTGAGAAATTACCTCTTTCTCAAAAACCGCATTATTTCAGAGGGAGTCATTTCTCACAATGTTTTGTACTATCAGCAGCTCTCAGGAGCTCCTTAGTTTTTTGATAATGTGTTTCTTGAGTATTTACTACCAAAAAGATCCACTGCCTTTATCTCTGAACGTATTTCCTTCCTACTCTATTAAAGGATGTTCACATCCGTCAACACGGCCTTCTTTAAGCGTGACACCTACAAGACTCTAATCGCTCTCTTCGACAATTACGTCACATCCCAAGGTCAGTCCGAGGTAACCACGGCGTGGGAGCAAGCAGAGCAGGATGCCTTTATGGACGCCATGTTTGAAACATCTGTAATGAGTATCGCTTACGAGTACGTCAAATCCTTGGGTAAGGCTGCGCCGTGTTCACCACAGATTAAGCTGCCGTACAATCTATAATGTTCCCAACTGTCCAGTACAGCAATAACTAATACAGATTCACGATGAGAACAAAGAGAGTCAGAAAGTTTTGTCATCCAAGCCTCGTTCTGGCTCCATTGGTTTGAATTGGCAAAATGATTATTTAGCTGCACCATATTACTAGGATTTTACACAAGGGCGAGTTACATTGAGAATTACAGCCGAAGCCACGGACTCGACAAGACCTAACCCTGGGGGCTATCGGTTTCGTATTACACTACAGTGTACAGAACAGAGGTATAGTCCGACATAGGGCTAAACAAACCCCTGCCGTGTAGAAGAATTTCAAAAAAGTATTAAACCAAACAAAATCTTAAGGAACCAAGACAATAATGTGGAGACCATTTTATCATTAAATAAATTTTAAAAATGTGTATTTGCTGTATTGATGAGCAGTTTAAACAATAGTTGGTTTTAACAACCTCACGGTTACATTAATTATTTGAGATTTCCTTTTAGTATAGGCGGGGTATTTTTTTGGTAAAATGTCGACGATAAGTATCCTCACTTGGCGTTTCCCAACATTATTGTGCATAAAGTAAGATAACCTGTGATTATTTGGGCTCATTTGGTCATCGAAGTTGCAAGAAAAAAATGAAAGGCATGACGCCATTCTCAGATTCAAATTTTGGGTGAAAGATAACCTTCTTCTCTAAAACCAAGTTACTTAAAAGGATGTCGTTTACAAAACAAAACAAAATGTTATAATAGCAACATCTCTCCAGTGTTCTTTACCTAGTAAGTTTTTATGGTCATTAACTTGTGGAGTAATTACCAAAAGTACACCCTGCCTTCGAGATCTCAGTTTGCTTATATTGTTAATTCTGGTAGATTAACCCTGGGGTCAGCGAAGGTGCTCACGCCGTAGGCCCTTTTTTATATTTTTGTTAATTACAACACTTTTTTGGTTCAATTTCTTTGAAATTGATTTTCATCCAACCCTGAACAGCCCTTAACAAAGTGGGCGAACCGTCATTTACCGGGTAGGCCAGTTGTCACAAATATGGGTGGAGCAAGGCGGCATTCATTTGTACTATTTTTTGGCAAAATCGCGGATTTCGACATGCTTTGGCAAATCAGTTGTGAACCTATATGCAATTGCCAGAATGTTAAAACCTTTGGTGTGTGTGTTCAGTGAACTTAGATTCATCTGTTCAAGCCATTAGAACAAGATTTGTGCCACCAAACACAGTTATTTACACCAAAACATAAAACGCCTACCGCGTGAGCACCCTGTGAGACGCGCGTAAAAATTCTAAGCTGGCTGCTCGCAGGGTTTTAAAGGTAAAGAAAAATAATGATAGATGTCTCTCTGTACAGGTTACTACTCGTCCGTGTCTCAGTACAAGGAGTTCGTCCGGGGTCTGATCTTCACGCCCTACACACGCAAGGCATCTCTGGATACCTCTGGCTTCGAGCATGTCTTCACTGGAGAGTGGTCTGACAGCTCATCTGTGTCTGGATTCCACAGCTGGGTTCGCATGTACCTCCTTGAGCAAGAAGGGGTCATGAACTACTATGGATATTTGAATATTCAAGAGGTAGGTCAAACCAAGTGGTAAACCTATTCTTATTCACGCGTTGTCAAGAACACAATGAGGACACGGTTGGTAATGGGGGATGGGGGAGGGGTTTACACTAAACCACATGTCAAATGGGCACCAAATGACTCAACGACAAAGTAATGTTTCAATGGGCATAAATGCCAATGCGATTCCAGTCAAAAAATAAGAAATAAGAAATAAGAAATAAGAAATAAGAATAAGAATCATAGCAGCAACAATAATGCCAAGTTCAGAAGTGTCAACGACAAGTCAATGATCGGTTCCAATAATGCATACAGTCAAATCAAAGTCGAGTCGAGACAGGTGAATTGACTAATGCCCAAGTTTGGTCGACTCGACCGGATTAGGAACTATGTTCACGTTGAGGGAGGTACACTCTTAAAAGTTAACTGTGCACTGTCAACCGACGCGCAACTTTTAAATCGATACTCAAAACTCGAGTCATGCTCTTAGCCAGCATGAACTCATATGGCTTAGTGGAACGAACTCTTAGTGATTGTGATTCACCATTAATTTAGCGGCTAAATAAAATGAGGTCAATCGTTGCGGTATTGCTACTGTAAAGGATTCGGACTGGCCTGTAGCTGTCCGGGCGCTATCGGTAGCCCAGTGGTATGACATGATGGCAAAGGTCGTGGGTTCGAATCCCCCCAAAGAATAATGTCTGTGGATCTGTTTGCACATGATTTGGGAAATTACTTAGTACACACAACGATGCACATGGTTAAAAACACAATAACGATGTGTCCATTAATCATTATTGCAAATTAAAGGTAGTAAACAGAATTGGTAAGGATACAAACGAGTCTGAAAGCTTACCGAGTATGAACGAACTTCATACCAGAACCATGGTGTGTGAAATATTTCCCTATGAAATAAAGTCATATTCGAGAAAACTGTAGCTGAAAACCTAAAAAAAAAAAAAAAAAGCACAAGTTGATTTCGGTTACCAAAATTAAGGACACTGTGTTTTCACGCTGAAAATAATTGTGCACGGTTTCTCACTATTTTCTCCTGACTCGCGTGACGGATTAAGCTCAAATTGTTCAATTAATGTTCTTTATTTCATGTACATGGTTGATCACACAAAGCTGGAACACTGTTAAAAAGTTTAAGAACACCGAACTCAAGCATGTCTGTACAGCAGAGTGTGGGTTCGAGTCCCGGTCGTGACACTTGTGTCCCTGAGCAAGACACTTAACTTTAATTGCTTCTCTCCACCCAGGGGTAAAATGGGTACCTGTGAGGGCAGATGGTTCTTGTGATTGATTTAGCTTAGTAGCGCATATTTATAGCGCAGGCTGTATACTCCCCAAGGAGCTGAGATGGTTTAATTGAAGGAATTAAACTAATGGCCCAGTTCCAGGGGTAATAATTGTGAAGCGCTTTGGGACGCCCTTCGGGCGTGTAAAGCGCTATATAAAAACCGACTTGTATTATTATGATTATTAAAAAAATGTCCAGCTCTCCTGTACAATACCTGTACAACAGTTGCTCATACGTCCTCAATACCGCCCGAAATGCTGTTGTCACACATCAACTTCATATTCTTCCTACGGGACGTCATAGTACTGTTTAAAGGCACAGTACACGTTTGGTAATTGGAGCCTACTGATTGTGTTAGTCCTATATAAATCCTATTGAAAAGGTGGTCGCGTCTTTGAGATATCACTGAAAAACCGGAGCAAATATTTCCACGCAGGAAGAATATTCCCCATAGGAACACACAGTCTGAGAAGCGTTTCAGACAGAAACGCTTTTCAGATTCAAATTTTTTTGGAATAAAAAGTGATATATTTTCCATAACCATATGTACTTCGAAGTTAAAAGTTTCTCAAAAATCATTTTACTATACCCAAAGCTGCTGTACTTCTTACCAAGTAAGTTTTGATTGCCATTCATTTCCAGAGTCATTACCAAACGTGTACTGTGCCTTTAATTCGACTAGAACATTGACTGACTGGTCGACATGGGAATGTGATATCTTGTGATAAGACTTAATACAGATTAACCAAATAAGTCTGTATTAATTTGACCTGACACATTGTGCTATTCACACGATTAATAGATAAAAAGGATACCGGCATTGTGTATAATGACAATGGTATCTATACAGCATTAGGAGATGTTTATTTACAAATGCAACCGTCACCGAGAGGACAGATGTCGATGTTTGATCACAAAGAACAATTTCCGGTGCTTGTGATTCAACTTAACGAGTGGTATTTATTATGGCTTTTTTTTTGAGGGGGGGGGGGGGCTAATAATGTCAGATTATTTCCTACCCCGAGACGCCAATGGATTTTTCCCGCAGGACCAAAGAAGCATTGAGATAATCATTGCGTTCAAGTCATTAGACTAAGTTATTATTTTATTAATAGTATATATTTATGTCAAGTAATAAACCACAAGGGAAACTGACAACCCCAAAGTATATTGTTCTGATAATGAAACCAAGGATGTCTCATAAGCGAACTTAATCACTGTAGCTCGCAAGCCTGATGAGGAAATCTGTAAACAAGGGCGTTTGTGAGCCATGATACACCAGGGTTAACCCCTATGAAAATTGACCAGTGCTCGGGGTTATTTTACGTGCACTACCAATCAATCATACAGTACCAGGGACATCGATGGCTAAAATGTCCCATCCGAAGGACAGAGCAATAATATGTAGAGTATCTTGCTCAAGGACACAAGCGCCACGACCGGGACTCGAACCCACACTCAGCTGATCTGATACACCAGTGCTTGGGTCCGGTGCTCTCAACCGTTCGGCCAAGGTGCGCCACCAATCTTTTGGGAGGAAACTAAAAACAGTTTCCAATTAATTCAATTCTATCCCACCTTCGATAAAAGACTAGACCGCACTCACACATTCCTACTGCGCAGGCGTACTAGTATTTAACCGGGAGCAATTTATGTCCACATCCTTGGACTTAAACATAATGTTTTCAGGCATCAGAAGACCCCGAAATAAAAATATATATATTTGCGAGGATGTTACGAATCTTAAAGTGAGTCAAGAATCTTGAATGCCTGGAACAATCATCTCTAGTCTCGATTAGTAAAACGTCTCTAGAATGTTACATTAAAAACAGGGGGACGCCAAGTCGTAGCATTATTTACCTTTATCTTGCAGACGCAAAATCCACAACCTATTATTTTTATTTAATAAATTGTAGAATCGGTCAATATGACATGGAACCTTTTAACAATGTCCAATTTAATACTAGCCAGGGTCGTCCTACCGCAAGATATTGTTCTCAGATCCATTTATGTTATCCATTCTACATTGCAAGACTGAATCCCACAAAGCTTTTTTTCTTTCAGTACATTATTTCTACTTGGAATCAACTCCCATTGGCGACCACTGCGGACCAGATCTGATACTTCATTCCTCTCATTTGAAACCCTTGTGCTTGAATTTTACGATTATAAATTTAATTCCACTTTTTAATCTGACAAAGTTTGCTCTTGGTTATATATCTGCCGCTGTGCTAGCTGCCGGTATTGATGCTTTTTATTTTACCCCCCCCCCCCAGTTTGTCTACTCCCTCCCTCTTCCCCCTCCCCTTTCCCAAACCCTTCCATTTCAACTAGTAAGGTGGTTCTGTAGAGTTGCTGATCACCTGTTCCCTCTTGCCACTCACTGGCGATTTGTTGTACATCTGTTAGTATTTTTATATCAATGGTTGCTTTTGTTTATTCAATTTTTCTTTGAATTGTTTTCGTTAAAAATTTAATAAAATCAGGAACACAATGACCAATCACAAATGGGAAGTTTGTTTTAAAAACATTTTCTGTCATTTGTTTTTCTGTATACAGCCGAACCAGATACTGTACCAGTTCGAATGGGAAAACCGAGTCAAGCCCATCACTTCGATCATGCACGGCGTCAGCCCCGAGTTCGAGATGGCCATCTTTTCCACATGTTTCCTGACCAGGCGTAACGCTCAGTGTGACATGACGATCAACGGTGGCAGTGCCTCCGTGCAGACGTGGGATTACAACGGCGCCGATGTATTCGGTTCCGCCTACTTCATTGCATAGAACAGACCTTATGCACATGACGTCATTAGAGTAGGGCGCCCTCGGCTAGAGGTTTAAAGAAGATTGCTCATTGGCCGCGCGTGTAAGATGTGCGTTTTCCCATTGTTTCGTCATCTTTTTACCTCTAAGATGGCGGCTTGATGACGTCACGTTTTAAGGTCTATTAGTCCACCCTCCAAGTTGGGCTCTGATGGTTGATTCAAAATGTATACATTAATCAAAACATGTTCAGCTCAAAATACATGCGTCATCTTCGAGCAAACACAGGACGGTCGACTTAATCAACGGTCGACTTGTCCTTTATGGTAACGGTCGAAGTGTCTTAAGGGCTGGTTTGTCTCCCCAGACGACCTGTCTGAGGTTGAACTAATAAACAGACAAGTTATCTGACATTTGCATTCGTTCACATCTGACGTCGTTATCACTCTCCAGTGACATATAGTTTGACAATTCACTATAGATTTATTCTTGAAACTGTTGGTGTAAATATACCATAGAATTGTCAGCTCTTTAAAATATGTCCATACAAGAAATCATCGCCTTGCGTTTTGATCAAAGCAAAGGTATTCCTAAATGGCGAACTACAATTCTTTTCAGTATCGTCGATAAATAATTGGTGTGACACACCTAGAATTAAGTATCGGTGTTGCCAACTTTCATAATTTCGCACATGAAATTATTTTACAGAGCAATCAATAAAACCATCAAAAATAATCAAAAAGAGTTATTGTGTTGTTGTGTCGATCTTCAATTTGGCTTTCAGTCCATCCCCGTAAAATCATCTCGAATGGGCTTCGATGGTTAAAACAACAATCATTATATTGCCCCATTCCTTGCCCGATCGACTGCATCGGATATATTAACTGCATGGTGTCACTGTAAACCTTATCAAACAAATATAAATCATAATAATAATAAATCAACCATAGATTTTAATATCCTATCTTACACAGTGATTTACTTCATTTTGTGAATGTACATCTCCAGAAGCAAGTCTGGGGGGGGGGGTGTCTGAATCCCTATCATGTTCGTATTAATGTGACGTAAATCCACGGTAAGCCACGCCCACTTCACACAAACTGTCTCCATTGATTACCAGAAGCCAATAGGCCGTTCCGGCTTTAGTCATAGGCCACGCCCACCTTAGCAACGCCGTGGCGACGCCATTACCTCGGTCAAGTTCAGGTCAAAAGTAATAGGCGGTACTGCATAATAATATAGTTTCTGTGGTCACATGACCAAAAGGCGTGATTGACAGGCCGGATCGGTCTATAGGAATCCCATTTAGTTACTTTGTCTCTGATGATTTATGCAAGACAGGTTTAATAATTTGACTTGGCTTTCACGTACGTTCTACAAAGACCAAGGTCTTCTCGTTTTTTGTTTTTTTTAAAGATTTCTTTAATAAGAAATGCCATTGAAAGCGAACAAATCACACTAATGGACATTGCCCTATCACGTTTACAATACCCACTGGAGTGTAAAGTACATCAAGATGGAAACAATATTTTGGGGGAGGTAGTGCATTCTGCTCTACCAGTCTGGCATCTTGGTGGATGTTACCCATGCCTACATCCTTACGGACTGTGAAGGGGGTAACCCCGTTTCAGTCACAGGAGCAGGTGGCAACGTGCCCCTGGTTACACTTGATTTGGGTCGACAGCCCAAATCAGCTAAGTGTAGCCCTCACCTTGAAGTGGCCGTCCGGCCTTGTAATGTAAGGCGATAAATCTCTTCTTCTTTTTAAGATGATAAAAAATAATAATAATAAATACATTTAATAGGTAATGTTAAAATGCATCGTCATGGGTCATCGCAGCATCGTTTAAAGGCACAGTACACGTTTGGTAATGACTCTGAAAATTAATGGCAATAAAAACTTACTTGGTAAGAAGTACAGCAGCCTTGGGTAGTATAATGAATTTTGAGAAACTTTTAACTTCGAAGTACTATATATTTTTATTCCCCCAAATTTGAATCTGAGAGAAGCGTTTCTGTCAGAAACGCTTTTCGGACTGTGTATTCCTATGGGGAATAATCTTCCTGCGTGGAAATATTCGCTCCGGTTTTTCGGTGATATCTCAAAAACGCGACCACCTTTTGAAATGAATGAAGTTTTCACAGGTCAGTTTTATTGTATGTACCTACATTTATATAGGATTAACACAATCAGTACGCTCCAATCACCAAACGTGTACGATGCCTTTAACTGTAGGACAAAATATCAGAATCTGGAAAATACTGTCTGTCCGTTTATTCACAAATAATTAAGGACCATACAAAGTTGGATGAACACTTTGCATAATTATAGTAACATCATGGAATACATAAGCAGAGGGCGGCAGAAACCAAACAAGATATCATCAATATGCTGGTTCCGATCGACCCAGATTTAGAAGCGCACCTGTATACAATAATTTAACTTTTGAGGTATTTCATTGGACGAAAATAAGTTACAACAAAACCTACAATAATAAAATAATAACTTGCGTTCATGGAATCAATTTATGAACGGATATTAAAATATTGAAACAAATAATTGCTTGTTTTGTTTTGACAGAAAGTAGTCAAACCAAGTTTTCTGATGATTACGAACTTATTTTGATAATCAAAACAATTTTACAAATATTGACCCCTTTGTGAATGGACATGAGAACTGCTCTAAACCAGAAAATACACACAAATAAGTGCCATGATTCATCTTCACTCTAAAAAACAACGTCAGAATTGACCAGGATCCGACTCCCGTGTGGTCTGACCCGATTATGGGTCAGTACGACCCGGAATCTGTGTCACACCTACCCGGTGCCGAGTTTAAAATGAGTCTTGGCTAACAAAAATAACAGCATGCTTATTTACTTTAGGCCTACATTAAAAGCAAGCAGGTCCACCACTTTGCTCAGCACAGAACGTTCTCGCTTAGTAAAAGAAGCAGGTTACCAGCCAAAATGCTTAATGACGTCGCTGTATTGTTATACTGGGTACCTGCCAAAACTAAACCGATACAAAAATTCTCTTTCAACAACCATTTCTACAAGGGTTCTGGTGACCGTTGGGACAAAATCCCATGTTTTGTGGCCATACTGAAATGTTTGTGAATTTCCAATGAACCAAAATATTTGTATACAATTCAATCAAATAGGCCTAGTATCATTATATTTTATTTCTAGCAATACTGAAGACATTTTTAAGGCAACATAAGCATAAAATGTAAACTTCATTCGAAATAATTGTTTGCATCGTTCAATTACCGTGCCTCTTGAATAGTATGCCTGGTTAATATAATAATTGATTTCTTCTTCTTGCTCTCTTTTTAATACTCATTAAAAAGAATACACATAAAATCATGTCACATTCTCACTAAAAATTGAAGCTGTTTAAAACGGTCCACTAGGCAAATCTGAACTTGCCTATACTGTAGCATAACAAGCTATAATTTACTCAAGTTGGACCCGTCCCAACTATAGTTCACTCAAGTATAAGACCCGGCACAACTCAAATTTACTAAAAATGAGCACATCCAAACAATAGTTAACTCGAGTTAGGGCCCGTCCAAACTTTAGTTCGCCCGATTTAGGCCTGCTGTCCAAACTATAATTCACTCATGTTAGGCCAGTCCAAACTAAAATTCATTAAACTTATGCCCGACCCACCAACGTTTAGCCTGTCCCATACAGTTGGGCAAGACCAATATACAGTCAGAATGATCGTCAAGTTGGGTCCAAACTAAAATGATAATCTGTAACTTGTTCAATAATATTAAGTGTGCACAAATACATTTAAATGTCTTAAAATGCAGCCTTAATCTCTACTTTGACGGCCTAAATAAAACCATGAGTCTACCTCACCGATCTCAACTTTCTACTGAATTTAAAATAAAATTTACAAGATTTTTTTGTACATAACTCTTTATATTTTTTACACACTGTACTGAAGTACAATAAAAAACAGTTTATACTTTCAGAAAAGCCATAGCACGGGATGCCCGCCTAAATTCTAAGGCCAAATATATAAACAAACTTGCTTAGCGTCCCCGTTTGCTTCCTTTTTAGAGGCCGCCGCCCTTTGTTTGTCTTCTTTTTTAAGGATCAATTTTTTCGATCTCTGAAGAAAAAAAAAATCAATTCTAAAATACATAACATCGTATATCTTTTACTTGAGCACACCGAAAAACACAGAGAAACAAAGCTGGCAACCATCTTGAAATATATGCCGACCGTTTGTCTTGTCGGGCGGCCATTAAGAAAAAAAAGGGGCCGCCTCTTCCTTTCGTTTTATAGGCAGGACGCTAAAACATGTTTTTCTTCTTCACTGTTGTATTGTACGGCGATTAACAGATTTAGAGTCGAGGGATTGTCCACGAATAAACAGGCGCTATACACAACCCCCTTTGGTACAGATTTAATTGTGCAAATTAATGTTTGCATTTGCTAGAGTGCACTACGATTGATCATAAAATACAAATAAACGGTTTGTTGATTTTTATTTGCAGCTCCTTTTTACGCAAAGGTGAGCAGGTAGTTCCTGATTTCGGATTGATCAGAAACAAGTTGATAATTTATTTATCACACTACAGAAAATTATTATGTGGATTGTTTTTTTATTAAAATTACATATTTTTTAAACTACGAATATTTAAATGTCTTCTTTAAAAAAGTCAACACGCAATCATTTCTTCAGCAATTCTACATATAATTTGAAACACTCTGAGGTCCGTTATCGGTGGGAAATCATAAAGACAAAAATTACAGACAAAAATTCCTTCAATAAATGCGATTTTAAGACCAAGTGAGGCAACGTCATCCGTGCTGTTGACTCGCCCAACATCGACCCTTTCATTTGATTTAATCCGCACTATGCTGGCTGGATATTGCTGTTGGTCTTTACCCCAAGACCGCTACACCGCTTCCCGCGCCATCCTGCGACTACAGCAGATGCATCAGGCTCAAGGGGAAATTTGTCGATAAAAATAAAATAATCATGAAACCTAGGAAATCAGTTTATAAGAAAATACATCGAATTCACAAGAGTACATTGAAAAAGCATCGGAGACCATAAAATCTCATATCCCGCTGAGAAAAGCATCGACGGAAAAAAAATGCAACTACTGACACGATTTTAAAGTTTACGACCCGTCAAAAAAGAAAAAAAGAAAACAAAAACGAATAGTTTAATAGAGGGCGCACCATCCAAATGTACACATGGACATTTTCCAAGTTCATAATTATGTACTATACATCTAACTGTACACGTATAATACTTTCAATTTGTTTGTTTTTTAATAATGGGAGAAGAAACAAGGCGGCAACGTATGGGAAAATATCGTTAAGATGACGGTTAAAATGATGAGTCATCTAGATTTATATTATGTACAAAAATTCACACACATGTCACATCGGGCTGTAATGCACTGCTTCCCTCCTATAAATGGGACAAAAGGCCGAGGTTTTCTCTTTTTAACTGTTCCTATATCAAATTTGACAGTTATTTGCAGCATTTTAAACAATAGTCATGGACTTAAATCGCGGCATAATGTCACCAGTGACTTCGCAGCCATGTCACCACGACTGATGTTTCACAAAGACATTCCACACAACTTAAGTGCCTGCCCCTCCACCTTTAAAGGTATTGTACACTTTTGGTAACAGCTCAAAATCAGTGTCCACATTTTGTGTGATTAAACATATGCATGAACAAACAAACCTGTGAAAGTTTGAGCTCAATAATTGGTCATCGAGGTCACGAGGAAATAGTGAAAAGAGATCTTATGTGTTTTCTGTTTTTTCAAATTATCGCGCACGATAATTACAATTGTTTTACTCGTTTCTCAGAAACGATAGCATTTTAGACTAAAATATTTTAAGGAAACCTTTCTACCACTACTTACTTTAAATCATGTAAGTTATGTGTGAATCTGTGAACATTTGTGTTTTTCGATCTTACCAATAGTGTACAGGGCCTTTAACAGAGGAGATTCAAGGCATCTCGCATGGTCTAAATTAAACCTAGAACCGACTAGGCAAAACAAAATCCCCCGTGTCAACAAGTACTTTGTTTATAAGGCATCTGTGGGAGAAAACAATTATGATCTGGAAGACCTTTGCACAAAATGAAGAAAAAAGAAAAAAAAAGAAGAAGAAGTTTTTGAGTCAGCTCTACTTGCTGTTGAATCTGCTGGAAGACGAACGCTTTTCCCTGAAATGTTTCTGAAAAACAGATTTGACATTATAAGCAACTTTCTTAGAAATTGAGTACCATTTGCAATAGACTGATGTATACCTTATCTTGGTTCAAAGAGGATAAGCAATACTGCTCATTAAAATATTGCCAATATCACACAAGATGCACATTGTCTTGTTTCAAAGAGAGTTACCATGCTGGTACATTGTAGTAGCAGTCTGGCAAAAATTACCAATGCAATACCTTATATTGACACACATAGAGTATGAATACCAGTATCACTAGTGCTGGCAATATCACACAAGATGAACCTTACCTTGACTCACAGAGGGTTAGCATCTAGGGGTCATTAAAACATTGTCAATATCACACAGTGATTACCTTATCATGGTTCAAAGAGAGTTACTAAGCTGGTACTTTGCAGCAGCAATTTGGCCACAGTTACCAACGCAATACCTTTTTCATGACACACAAACAGTATGAATACCAGTATCACTGGTATCACCAACCTAGTCCCCAGGGTGTGTCGAGCAGTACCAGGTTGATCGCTCTCTCACCCACGTATTGGATCATTTTGCATATCCAAAATTTGTGGATACGTATGCAAATTAGAATAGTCTGGCTGCTTTTCGAAATTTACATCTTCGTCATGGTCTCGTGGTCAGGTACCAGATTTAATAGCCTGTTTGTACAATGGTTGCTGGCCGGCTGTTTTGAAAAAGGTTAGTATTTGGTTTTGTCCAATCAGGATCCAAGTAAGGAGTTTCCCTCCCAGGGTTGTAAACATTGTTTACTATTGTAAACATTGTTATAAATAAAGTAAACCATGGGGACAAGGTTGAGTATCACCTTATCTTGGTTCATAGAGGGTAACCTTGCCCTTTCAATGAATCTTAAAAAGGGGACTGCATTTCAGATGAAGACTTTTCTCTGAGATTTTGATACCACAATCAATTCACACAACTGAAGTGAAAGTTGAAAGGAAAGAAAAAAAAGGAGTGGCAATGCTTGTTCAAATCTACAAATTGTTATCCAGCCAAAGTGACAGCAACCCAGGCCAAGTCTGTCCCTTGGGCTGGCATGTAGGCCAGCTCTGTCAACACTGGGTAGACCTCGGGAGGGAAACTCTCAGACTCTTATTTCTTGTAGGCCTGGTTTCTTGGCATGAGTACGTCCATCGTCAGTAGCTGTGTGTTCCTGAGAATGATGTGTGCTACTTCGATGTGATTCTTGTTCAAGACATATTCACCGTTGACAAAGAACAAATACTGTCTAACCTGAGATGAAAAAATAAATAAATAAATAAACAAAAATATAATGACACACAGCAAAACAAACATTAGAGTAGAGTGTCATGGTCTACCTTTCTAGATCTAGTGCACCAGACTCAAGTCAGAGTGTGGGTTCAAATCCCAGTCATGACACTTGTGTCCCTGAACATTAAAACTTTACTTTAAAGGAACATTACAGAATTGGTAAAAAAAAAACCTGTAAAATATACTTTTTGGTCACAGATTCCCATAAAACTTACACGGTCTAAGGATGATGATAGTAGAAAACATCCCTTGAAATATTTCTGTCTGAAATGCCATATTTGATGAGAAATGAATAAACTAATTTTCCGATTGGAGTTTATCGCTCAGTGAGCGTTTTATTCACTGTTGAATCTATATGATTCATGCAAATGTGTAATCGGTTTTTCACTATTTTCTCGTGACCCAGATGGCGATCGATCTCAAACTTCTACAGGTTTGTCAGTTTATGTATACGGTGGATTACATAAAGTGCTTACACTGCCAGCAACTGTTTTGTTAGCAAAACCAATTCTGTAATGTTCCTTTAAGGAATGAAATAAATGGCCCGGTGAACAAGGGGTAATCATGTTGGAGCAACATGAGCATCGCTCAGTGATGGATTTTAGCAATATATTAGATACCACAATTGTCATGAATACTATTACACTTCTAGTTAAGAGAAGAGGTTTGCCAGACAAATTAAACATTCTCTACACGAAAAATGATACAGTCCAGACTACTTTTCCCTTTTGGCCTCAGTTCGGTTACATTGGTTTGTATTGGAGACAAAAACAAGATGGCTACCCTAATGAATGGCCTTTCGTACCGACCTTTAAACCCGCTGCAGCTGCTGGTCCGGTAGGGTCCACTGTCTGAACAAAAGACGGGCCGTCACCTCGGACGACGAAACCAAATCCAACCGAATCTCCCATAATCTAGCAAAGGAAAAATTCAAGAAACAAAATAACCAAACATTAATCTATGCTATCATAGAGTATTGCAAGAGTCACCTTGCATTACAGGTATGGTAAACAACTAATAGCATTTCGAAAACAAAACAAAATACATTTCAAATCGATAATTTTTAACAATATCACAGATTTTAACAGACTTGAGTCTGTGCATGGTGTTGGACCAACATGGCAATCGAAACTCATATGAATGAAGATTATACTTTAAAACCTATGGTCTGAAATGGCACCATGTAATCATATCTCTTATGGGCTGCAGTGTTCCTGTGGTGTAACAACTCAACATTTCGATCAGTATGCCCTGCATGTCTTCAAGAGAACGGCATACCGATTGAGACATTGAGTTGTGACACCAATAGCTCTTTTCCGTTCAGAGTCACCACATTCACAACTCCTTAGAGGTATAAGGGACAGTGCACCTCAAACCCAAGTTTCTGGATTGCTCCCACTATGCACAGTTTCAAATCCAACACCAACTATTTAAATATTGTTTGAAGCTTTGCATGGTGTGGACAAATAGGAAGAACTATAAATAAATAAATAGTAAACTTGCGGGTAAAACCATGTATAAATCTCTTTTGTGTGAGTGTTGGCTCTGAGAAGAGCCGGTTTTGGTCTCGACATTTCGAACAGTATACTCTGCTCATCTTCAGGAGAATTGATTTATTTATAGTTCTTCCTACCAACTATTTACTTTAATAGTCCGTTTGACGTATGGCGACTCTGGGTCAAGTAACATCGCAACTGATGGGTTCTGCTGACCAAACATGAAGGACATGTGAGTTTCCTGCGACCCGGAGCTCGTAGACAGATCCTCACTGTCCGATTCTGATATGGCGTTCCTTCCCGATACCGCCGAGTTCATATTATCGTCCGGCTCAGGACCGTTCCCGAGGTAAAACGTTGGATGGGCTGGGGCGATCACTGGCGAGTCTACTAAGGCCGGCGGGGATTTGGTTGGGGAGGGCCTCGAGTGCGCTTGAAGATTTTGCTTCGGCTGTGCCACCTGAGTGTCTAAGGTCACGCTTCGCGGTCGGTCGTCCAGCTCTAAGAGGTCAATGACCTTAAGACGGGCAAGCTCTGGATGGAACTGATACAGGTGACGTTCATCCTTAAAGTGATGCTCCGTCGTTACTAGAAAATGAACGACAGAAATCAGGAAAATGAAAATTAACATCAAATCAGTTTGGTCAATAATATTGACAGCTACTTTCTTAAATGGTGACTGATTTATGTATTAATTTGAGAATACATTGATTAACAGATTAGGCAGCTTGGACGTGTGTATCAAACATTCTTTCTACCTCTTCCATGGCTAGCCGACTCATCTTACCTTCCTTTAGTCTCCTTTTTGATTTTGATTTTTCTTCATTAACCCTCTTGCTGTCTGACCATTCAATACCATTCACTGTGGTTTTGAATGATAGATAAACTATGCCAGCCTGCAATATGATACCATGAGGGAATGCATGTACACAGTAACAGTACACAGTTAGTTCTGTGCACAGTTGTGCCACCGTACACAACCTTGGCAGTCGAATGGTTTCAGATGGTTGGTCAACTCACTGGAAAATGTTGCCAAGAGTCACTGACAGTAGGAGGGTTAACATTCTGAATTTGTTGTCTGCTCTCTGCTTCTTTTGTTTTAGTCCACATTGACTTTTCCACCCAACTGGTGTGTGTTTGTGTTGAGTTGATGTTTAGCCTTTGAGAAAGAAAGACTCTGCTGTGAGGCAAATACCACTGTGTTGCATTTCTTCTTACTTTTGAGTGCAGCCTTCAGATTGTTGACAATTGAAGATAAACGCACTGCCAGACGGCTTAACGTCCCATCCGAAAGACGAGGCAACAATGGTTATTAAGTGTCTTGCTTAATAAGGTGTCAAGACAGGGTCTCGAACCCAGAACTTGTGTTTGGTGCTCTTAACCACTGACAACATTTATAACACCTTCATCAGGCCTGATATGTCACAAAGGCAATTCCTCCCCCCCCCCCCCTTCCCTCTTTTTTTTTAACGCATGAACCAGTTCACATGATGCAAAACAAGTACAGGAATTTTGTTTTATCTATTTATTATTTTTTTTATATTTTATGTATACACCAAACAGGCAGTTTATAAATTAAGATGAAAGCGTAATTGTGATGCAAGGAAGGTCTCTGTTGAAAGCGCCCTCATACGTCAATAATATGGTCAATTGCCTCATGTCCCTGGTCATTGCCTTGGTGCCCCTTGAAATGTTCCAGTACAAATTCAGAGTTCTCTCAAAGAATGCTCTTTAGGGAAGGAAAAAACTGCCTTGCCCTTACAAGAATGAAGTATCAGGCCTGTGCAATTTGGGTTCGTACACAGTTTGTTTGAACGGCTGTCTTATTTTATTATAAGACAAATATAATGAAAATAATTTTTAGCAGCCTGACGTTTCGACCGTAGCAGAGTGTCTGCTAGGGTCGAATTGTCAGGCAACTACCTTTGTTTTGTGATTTTTGGATTTATGGTCATAAGCAGTTTGCGACAGCTAATTCTATTTTGTCTATTAATAAAATGAAATAAAAAACAAAATGTTAATGGCTTTCCGTTTCGACCCTAGCAGTGTCTTCCTCAAAGGCTAAAAGACTCCGCTAGGGTCAAATGTGAGGCCATTAACAACACTTTGGCTTTTCTCCGTAGGTCATTTTGGTTGGTAAGAGTTTGCAACAGCTAATTCTGTTTTTCCCTAACAAAGAAGGGGGGAAACATGTGAGTGGCCTTACCATGTCTAATGAGGTCAGTCTCCAGTAAATCTTTCCCCAGACCCACAGCCTCTTGCCTGGACGAGCATGTGCCGTTCTTCACCAGCCAGTTCACCAGCTGAGTACCGTAAAAACTCTGAATGAAGAAGGGAAAACAGTCAACTACAGACAGTTGGTTAAGGTTTGCGGAGACATTATCATGAATATAAAAATCTCCAGCGCGTGATTCTAAAAAAAAGAACCGGTGTTTACAACCCTAACTCAGAGAGAGATTTTATGTAAATGGTGTCTCCCCAAACCTCACTGGATTGCATTCCAACCATTCAAAGTTTCAAATCTTAGATACAAATAGTTTCTAATGAGCTAGACATGGATACTATTAACTGAACTTTATTTCCATGTACATGTATAAACAAGATTATGAACAATTATATGCAGAGAGTATGGAATTGTAAAAAATTATGATGCGGTGGAGAAGGATTTTGTGTTTACAGCAAAGCTTGGAAGTAGAGGGGGGTCCATAAAAAGCACAGCTTGTCCTGTATGGGCTCCCTAAAATATGTTGTTTGTAGATAGGGTACATCAAGGGTTAGGAAGGACCCAAGCTACAAACGACACAATAGAATAAACAAACAATGAACATAATTAAGACAAAAGATTTAATGGCAATGGTGAATTATACATACATACAACATAATGTTATAGATAGGTTGCAGTGTGACGTAAATCGGCCATCTTTAAGGGCAGTTTAGAACAAACAGTCGTGCGTTTCGTGTGAGAGCGGCGTGCAACACGTGCGCATTTCACGAAACTCATTGCAGGATTGGTCAGTTAACAACGCGGCTGCGTTAACAAGTTGAGCGTTTGACGCACCTGCAAGCCAAAATGCAATTTGCCCGTAAAGATGGCGTCTACTGGGAACTATCTATATACTGTACCACCAATCCATCCAGATCAAAGCAGTTTGTGATGATACAAGCATAAGCAAGACCAATACAATGCAATATACAAAATGTATACAAACAGCAAACAATCAACATGGGGGAAATTTTTTTTTCAAGTTTTCTCTTTAACACGTTGACTGCCGCCTACGAGTATATTTGTAGTAACAGGTGTAACCGCTTCTGCGAGTATACTCGTAGGGAATGAAAGGGCTTTGTATTGTTATTTAAATACACTGGCATCACTGAGCACGCAACAAATACGCTTCTGGCAGTGGTGAGGACAGGGCATCCTTAGAATGTGTATGTTCAATTTTTTTGTATGGTAGCTATTTGGTATGCACGCATGGGCACTGCACTTGGCAAATGGGAACGCCCTACGAATCTATGACCGGCAGTCAACGAGTTAAAAACATCCAATGATTTTGCAGAACAGAGTGCAGGTGGGAGATTGTACCATAATTTTGGTGCAACAAAGTACAATGATCTGTCGGCTGCTGACTTGAGAGTCTCAGGCTGCATTTTGTGTTCCACAAGTCGAGTGGTAGAGTATCATGATGAAGTTATGATGAAGTGTATAAACGTACAGTAATAAACAATATTAAACATGACAACGGGGAATTTAAACAGAGCAATTCAAGAGCCTGTAAACCATGTAATCAGGGCCCAATTTCATAGAGCTGCTTAAGCAGAAAATGTTGCCTAACAATTGTCTGCTAAGCAGAAATGAGCAGGATACCAGTCACAAATTGTACATGAGACATGGTAGTTTGGCTGGTAACCTTATTCTGGTAAGCATAATTTTGCCGCGCTTAGCTACTTTTTGTGCTTAAGCAGCTCTATGAAATTGGGCCCAGGTACGTATAATGAACAAGTAAATCCAACTGAACAAAGGTAATAATGAACGGATACTACAATTCCATAATGCTGAAAAGCAGAGAAAATAATGCCAAACAAAATCATGAGCTACGCATTGATTAATAGTCAGACCATTCACAAATAGTGTAAAATGACGGTTTTGGAAGTTGGGTAAAAAAGCTGTTTTTGTTCTCCTCAAACTTGGGATCAGATATGACAATTTACAAAAATATTCTATTTGTGTCTCTCTCGCAAAGAATAAACAACTAATTGTATGGTTCTTTTTTGTTATTCCCTTTCCTAGGATTGGTGTTACTCAAGTTAGCTTAATTATAAACATTTGCTTCTTAGTGAGTGCACAACTTTTGTTAAATAAACAGTAAAAAATACCTAAGTTTCAAAGACCGTACCGAGTATATAAAAAAAACAACCTTTGACATAAATGAATTAATAAAAGTAAATAAAAATGAAAACACAGTGAGTGAGTCACCCAGTGGTACGTGGCAGTGACTTACACAAGCATTTTTGAGGAGTTTTAGACGGTGATTCTGTGAACAGTTGTATGTCAGCGAAACAGCAGAGGGCAAGGGTACACACACCAAGTGGATCACACACAGTACAAAGTCCAACAGGAGGTCAAAATACAAAGTACACCTTACGAATGTGCAGATTCATGGCTATGAATTTATCAATCCAATACAGGGCATGCAATCAGGAGGAAAAAATCCACAAGACCACCGGGCTTGCAGCTCAAAATGTCTACTGGACACGGGCTATTTTTAAATCCATTTGATATTTGCTTTCACCAACTGTGGCTACTAATTATGGGTTGTTTTTCCTTTTTTGGGCAGTTGTTAATCCTGTTATGATTAAAAGATTATCCTTAATCTGACCAGTGCGTGTTTTGTGAGTCACATCGTGGCAGCTGTTACGGCTTCCTGGCATAAACTGGATACCCAATAAATGGGTTTAAATACTTCTGTCCGAAACGATTTAAGGCCTAAAAATAGCAACTTTGCTGTTTTTTTTCTGAGAAAAAAAAACACAGGATTAGAAATCAGATTAGAGAGGGTCTCCAAGTCCAAATTAAGTTTTGTGATGCACCCATTTTCAATAGATATAGAGTACTTATGAAAACGTGGACAACATTTAAAATGGTGTAAAATGTCATTTTATTTCATACACTTTTAGAGGGAAATTTGAAACAAGACATCACCGGGCAGCAAAAACAAATAGATCTGTACATTCCAAAGATGAATTTTTGCGCCAGTCGAAAGATCAAATTCAATGCTACTTTTGATTGAGTATCATCAAAATTCAAGATTGAACTGAAAATTATCTGTAGAAAAAATGTAGAAACCATAAATATATTTGAAATGTGACATCATCAATTTGTTTTTTTTATTTATTATTTTTTTTACAAAAAATGCACTTGAATGAAGTTGGCATTTTTTGCCCCATTTTTAACGTGAGGTTAGAGAGTTTGTAATTAGTTTCCCCATTTTCATAAGGACTTTTATCTATTAGAAAAACGAGTGGATCACAAAACTGAATTTGACCTTGGAGTCCCCCTTTTTAAGTAGGAAGAACATCATGTCTGCCAACAAACAGGGCTGGTTTTGTTTTATTTATGGAACAGGCTCACTGACCATCTATAGCCTAAGTTTGGTCAGATGAAGTTGTAATGCAGAAAACAAAATATAAAAAGGCAAGCAAAAAAACCGGGACTCATTGGCCCAAACTCATCATACCTTATCATACATGGTTCCAAGCTCATTGTGTACCTTCATGATGGAGCTATTGCCGAGCTGTGTTAACCTGGCAAAATAAATTGAGAACGATTCATTGGATTGACCAGCGGGAAAGCTGAAATTTCCTTTGCCTTGCAACCCTGAATCAAATGCAAAACGCTTTCCTACGCACGTCTCTAAAGAGCTCATTATTTTCACATAACCAGGGATCACACCTAAGCTTATCTTGCAACTTGAGACTGCCATTATAACCAGGGATCACACCCAAGCTTATCTTACAACTTGAGACTGCCATATAACCAGGGATCACACCCAAGCTTATCTTGCAACTTGAGACTGCCATTATAACCAGGGATCACACCCAAGCTTATCTTGCAACTTGAGACTGCCATATAACCAGGGATCACACCCAAGCTTATCTTGCAACTTGAGACTGCCATATAACCAGGATCACACCCAAGCTTATCTTACAACTTGAGACTGCATTATAACCAGGGATCACACCCAAGCTTATCTTGCAACTTGAGACTGCCATATAACCAGGGATCACACCCAAGCTTATCTTACAACTGAGACTGCCATTATAACCAGGATCACACCCAAGCTTATCTTACAACTTGAGACTGCCATTATAACCCGCAGATCACACCCAAGCTTATCTTCAACTGGAGACTGATAACCAGGGATCACACCCAAGCTTATCTTACAACTGAGACTGCCATATAACCAGGGATCACACCCAACTTTATCTTAAAACTTGAGACTGCCATTATAACCGCAGATCACACCCAAGCTTATCTTACAACTGGAGACTGCCATATAACCAGGGATCACACCAAGCTTATCTTGCAACTGGAGACTGCCATTATAACCTCCAGGATCACACCTAAGCTTATCTTACAACTGGAGACTGCCATATAACCAGGGATCACACCTAAGCTTATCTTACAACTGAGACTGCCATTATAACCAGGGATCACACCTAAGCTTATCTTACAACTGGAGACTGCCATATAACCAGGGATCACACCTAAGCTTATCTTACAACTGGAGACTGCCATATAACCAGGGATCACACCTAAGCTTATCTTACAACTTGAGACTGCCATTATAACCCGCAGATCACACCCAAGCTTATCTTACAACTGGAGACTGGATAACCAGGGATCACACCCAAGCTTATCTTACAACTTGAGACTGCCATTATAACCCGCAGATCACACCCAAGCTTATCTTACAACTTGAGACTGCCATTATAACCCGCAGATCACACCCAAGCTTGTCTTACAACTTGAGACTGCCATTATAACCCGCAGATCACACCCAAGCTTATCTTACAACTTGAGACTGCCATTATAACCCGCAGATCATACCCAAGCTAATCTTAAAATCTGGGACAACAGAGATCATCTTATTGGGATGCGACTTACAAAAGTTAAACTTCCGACAATGTTTAAGAAGACTATGGGCTTCTAAAACGCCCTGAAGGCAAGTACATGTAAGCACCATGTATCTTACTAGCCGGGTGAGATACAAGAAAACCATCAAGACAAGGCTTGACTGAGGGTTTTTAATCGAACAACTTACTCATGATACAACTGGTGACTTTTGATGTACAGCTCTGTGTCTCTGCTATGCGGCAGGGTACCATCGTCAACTCGGAATCGGTAAAAAAGATAGGTGTCCTTAAAAACGTGGTCGTCGCACACTGTAACGGAACAAATTAACAAATTAGAAACAAATAATTTGTTATCCATTTAAGAGATAACACAAGGTAGTAACATAATTTTTATGTTTTAGTGACAAAAACAATAAAATCAGTTCATATTTCGCCTGGGCTTTTGTGCACTATTTAATGGACTTTGCGCCTACTTTAATTGCTGCGAAAAAAATGTATCGCTCAGCGCCCTTAATCCATTCACCATTCACAAGCGTAAATCAGACCCAAAAGTATGGAACATTAAAGGTACTACTTAATGTAAAATATCCTATTTGGATGGCTGCGTCATGTCTCAGGTGTGTGGCATAGGGCAAAGCAAGACACATGTTTCCTATGTACTGCTTTGTACACGTATTTTAGCCTATGGGTAGCAATGTTCGTTTTTAATAACTGATATTGGCTCATGAGTAACATTGCCCATCCGCTGACAATCCAGACATTCAAAGAGGGTCTGCGACATCAAGGTTGGGTCTCAAGATCCAATCTAACCCTGAGATTCCTCTCATTGGTAGCATGAACTTCCATCCCAGGCCCAGACTCGCGTCCAGACACCCAATCTGCTTAAATATTGCAGGGTCACTGCTTTGTTTTTTAAAAGGGGCAAGAGCACCAAGGGGTTTTCTCCTTGGTAAAGGACACCTCTATGAGGAAATTGTAAATTTCTATTGGAACCATTCAAGGGGCATTGAGGCAATGACCGGGGGCAACGGAGGCAATGGTCTCCTTAAAGTACCAGGCCTGATGTTGTGAACAACACAGAGACATGCAGCAGATCTATGTTCCTTGTCGCCGACCCCACCACCATCGAGCTCCTGGAGATGGATCTTCCCCGCAGTCAACGGTACCTCCTGAACCAGTTCCACCCTGCTGCTTGGCCTCACCGCAGCAGCCTACAGGTCAGGCTACTCCGCATCTTAGTTATGTGACTGTGGTGTACTCCAGATGATGCTCAATAGGGTAGCCGACTTCCCACTCTTTCGCATTAACCCTCTTGCTGTCTGACCATTCAATACCATTCACTGTGGTTTTGAATGATAGATAAACTATGCCAGCCTGCAATATGATACCATGAGGGAATGCATGTACACAGTACACAGTTAGTTCTGTTGCGCCACCGTACACAACCTTGGCAGTAGAATGGTTTCAAATGGTTGGTCAACTCACTGGAAAATGTTGCCAAGAGTCACTGACAGTAGGAAGGTTTTAAAGGGGCTTGTGTAGTCATGAGCAAAGCAGTCCTGCGGCTGTACATGAAATCATTACTCCCAGTTACTCAGAGCTGCCAACATTTGCATCTTGCAATTAGGGAGATTTTGTGTAACATTCAGGAGGATATCTAGAATTACATCCAACATTAGAAAGTTTCCATAATCAGGGAGACTTTAAAATGTTCTCATTAGAACATTGAAAGATTGGTTTGTGTATTTTCAGGGAACTTTCTGGGAGAGTCGGCAGCTCCAAGTTACTGCACCTTCCCTCCGTATCATATCTACGCAGAGCACAAGCCCTCCCTCCGTATCATAGCTACGCAGAGCACAAGCCTCCCTCCGTATCATAGCTATGCAGAGCACAAGCCCTCCCTCCGTATCATAGCTATGCAAGCACAAGCCCTCCCTCCGTATTATAGCTATGCAGAGCACAAGCCCTCCCTCCGTATCATAGCTATGGAGAGTGCAAGCATGTGCGCTGTAACTGTGTGAGAGTTCATAAACATCCATGAACAGCCACAGGCCTGCTTTTGACATAGCCCCTTTAATAGCGGCCCAGAATAACAACAAGAATACCTACATGGTGGTCAATGAATGACAGTTGCTATGTTTGGCACAGCTTTTGATCAGTCTTATTGGAATGGAGGCCTTCAGACGCTATTTTCTTGACCTTGACTTTCTCAGCAAAAAATTGCGCGCGAGAGAAGTCCACATTGTAAAGTATTTAATATAATAGTTACCATGATGAATAACATTGTGGCTCTGTATATATTCAGCATCAGCGTCGCCGTCGGTCTGTCCTTGACGCTGATGTTTTTGATCAGCCAATCAACAGCCTCGTTGCCAACGAAACTCTTGGGGTACATGCGAAGGTGATGTCGTCTGTCCTTCACCAAGGCAGGAATACATGAATGAAAACTTAGTCTGGGGAAGACAAGCATGAACAAATAAAAGCCGATGATTGGTTAAAGGGTGTGTACAAACATTGGTAAGATTGAAAATATAAATTATCACGGACTTGTCCATACCTTACATGAAATAAAGAAGGTCATGGTGGAAAACTTCCATTCAGATAGTTTTGCTTGAAATGCTATATAGTTTTTAGGAAGTGAGTAAAGCAATCAGTTTTTTATTTAAATCGTCCAAAACCCGATGTTTGAAAACAGTGAAAACATATTTGGGGTTTTTCACTATTTTCACGTGACTCCGACGACCGACTGAGCCTTAACTTTCACAAGTTTGTTATTTCATGTATATGTCGGGTCACATAAAGTGCGGATACTGGTCTTTGACATTTAACAACATGCTTTTAAACAAAAACAGATTTGAATCGAACTTATAAAGCTTCAAACGAATAATTCTTAGAAATGCTTTAGAGGCAAAAATTAGGAGGCAAATGACTGAAAGTTGACATCAGGTGGACAACCAAGAGATCGAGCGAGCAATCACAGGGACAAAATATCAAGTCATGGACAACACGCTCATAGAAAAATTGGCCAACCCCTGATGCTAACTTGCCTTACATATTTGAAGCTATTCGTTGATAAAACTGAGTGCAAAATACATATGTACTGTATTGATTACTAGTCAACAATTTATGTGATAGGTGTATGTACATGTACATGTACAACACATGTGGCACTCTTCAAGATGTCTTCAATGCACTTTAACCCTCTTGCTGTCTGACCATTCAATACCATTCAAGTGGTTTTGAATGATAGATAAACTATGCCAGCCTGCAATATGATACCATGAGGGAATGCATGTACACAGTACACAGTTAGTTCTGTGCACAGTTGTGTCACCGTACACAACCTTGGCAGTCGAATGGTTTCAAATGGTTGGTCAACTCACTGGAAAATGTTGCCAAGAGTCACTGACAGTAGGAGGTTAATCAAGTGAAAATAAGTAGTAAAAATTTGAGGAGAATTAGTTAAGAGAGAGTTCAAATTCTATTTAAACCTGTTGCCCAACATTTAAAACAAAATGAGGAAGTTGTGGATAGTATAAAAACCTCTGTTTGTTTCTATGTCTCTGAAATTTAACACTAAAGAGCCGGGGGGGGGGGTTTCCAATGTACATGAATTTCCTTTCTCACCGAAAAAAACAAATATGTTCCAAGGCAAGGGGTTTCCCAGATTTTCTTTAGGAAGAAATGTTTTTCAAAACAAGTTGTCTTAAATCCTGCATGCAATGGACCTTCTGTAAGGACAAAATGTTGTAATTTTACAACCAAGCGCCGTACTTCCTTTTGGCGGGCACTCGACGACGCCGACAACAGTACACAACACAGTTCAGAGTCCACTCAAAGTAATGTAGCAATAATACTTTGGTATATTCAACAGAAGTACCACATACTTAGGTATTACCCACTTGAATTGCTTTGTATTGTGTAATAGTACTTGAGACTTTAAAAATAACACATCCTTTGCCCGCAATATGACCCTGTACTACACTGTACTATGGACTAGGGACACTGCATTTATCTCAAAAGCCAACTTCCATGTATCACTATCAACTACCAACTATCAATTTCTTATCTGTTTGAGTCGAGGCCAATGGATAGATTATTATTAGTCAATGTAATCATAAAAATATATGTCAATACAGAAGAAATGTAAATGTAAACATGACGATTTGGCATAGTGGGCCGGGGGGTCTTGCTGAACTGGACGGGAAAATATTGAGGCTTCAAAGCAGTATCAAGTACCAGACTAACTGCTGCTCAGTAAACAAATGGTCACAAAGCATTGATCACTTCCTTCATGCCGTATAATATAATAAAAGAAAAAGTTAAAAAGAGGAAACACTTTTGGAATGTGATATCATTTGTGTTTTTCCTTTTATACGGATTTAGGATGATCACTCTATATTCAACGCTTTCTGTCCTGTGGACAGAGAATAAACCACTAGGCATATTACTAAGCTGATTGCGTGTTGTGGCCGAAACGTCAAGCACACCGGGCAAAAGCTCTGGTGTTTCTGATCAGCAGAGTGTGGGTTCGAGTCCCGGTCTTGACACTTGTGTCCTTAAGCAAGAAACTTAACCCACTACTGCTTCATCCTTGGGATGGGACGTACAGGTTTAAGCATAGGTCCTGTGTGTCGTGTAGGCATGTAAAAGAACCCAGTTGTAAACACTTAATCGCTATGAGAAGGGGTTTGCCCTCGTTTTTTTCTTGTACATGGCTGGCAGCAGATTGCAAAGATAGCTCTGCACACCTTGTAGAAAAAAATGATGAGCCCTTTGAGATGTACTAAGGTATGATAAATCACTAGGCCCTAGGTAGAAACTGCGTACTATTATTACCATTAGGCTACTACAGTGGGATTTGAACCCAGGACCCCCGCATTGTAGGGCAGATGTCTCAACCACTATACCACCATACCTTGTTTCGAGAGACCAGTTTGAAGTCTGTAATTGGCAGCGGGTATGGAAACATTTTAACAGCTCGTTACATGTGTATAATAATTGCATCACAGTTCTAATTAATTACATGTTTGATTCTACCTTTACACCAATGGAGGTTAAGTACTAAATAATCAGTGCTCAACAACAAATATAGGTCATCTGCTCCAGCCATGGAGAAACGCATTCAGTTCAAAACTCTTCTATATGTTTTTAAATGTTTAAATGGCATTGCTCCACCTTATCTCTCTGATATGTTTCATCTTCGCCAAAACCACCGTCAAGGACTCCGTTCTTCTTCCGATAAAACTCGGCTTAACACTCACGAGTCCAGACTAACTTATGGCAAACACCCTTCTCACACTCTGCTGCTGAACTTTGGAACAGTCTCCCAATTAATGTCCGTAATTCTTCTTGTATTGTTACATTTAAGAAAAAACTTAAAACTGATCTCTTTCCTAAATTGTAGATTTATGATTTGCACTAGCTTGTTTTAATTCATCCATTTCTTTGTTATGCGCTTTGATCATTTTGTTATGCGCTTTGATCATGTTTTGGAAAAGCGCTCTATAAATACCTTCTTTTCTTCTTTTTTTTTAATGTGAAGGTCCTATGACTACCACCCCTGTAGCATGTCTGTGGGTTTTATTTATATTAGTGGACTTCGAAAGCACAGGGTGATCAGTGTTTTACATGGTTCATGACTTTTAAACTAATTGTTTTCATCCTCAGTTGCTATTGGTTATCCTTCTGGTTAAATTTAGGAAGGTACTTTGTCTTTACACAGCATTCAACATAAATTGAAGTTTATTCCTCAACTACAGTGAAACCAGACCTCTGTTCAGACTAGAATAATTTCCCCAGGCACCAATTCGATAGTTAACGTTTGAACACGTGATTTGTAACAAAATGTCCAAGAAGATAATTGAGAAATAGTTTTTGATGGTAAACAGCTGTTTTGGGAAAAGTGCAGAATTGCAGGAATACAAGTACTTGACCTTTGACATTGACCCTTGACATTGGAGTCCGGGACAATCCTCAGCTGGGTGTGCACTTAGAAGTCACTTCACCATGTTTGTGTGCATACCAGCATGCACTTGACCCAAATGTGTTGGCTGTATTTCAATTGAGCCAAAAACGAAAACAAGAAATGTAAGAAAAGGAAAAAAAGTATGGCCAAGATGTCGTGTCCACAAAAACTATTAAATAACTGGAACAAAATTACGGGCATTATATGACACATGAGACCTCTGCTTTACATACGTCCCATCCAAAGAACAAAGCAATTATTGGTTTAAAAGTGTCTTGCTTTTAAAAAGGGTACGTGTCATGACCAGGACTCAAACCCATTAATGGCATGTCCACAAAAACTATTAAATAACTGGAACAAAATTACGGCATTATATGACACATAAGACCTTGCTTTACATACGTACCATCCAAAGAACAAAGCAATTATTGTTAAAAGTGTCTTGCTTTTAAAAAGGGTACGTGTCATGACCAGGACTCAAACCCATTAATGCATGTCGTGGCCGAGCGGTTTAACAGCACCAGACTTGAGCTCTGGTGTATCTGACCAGCAGAGTGTGGGTTCGAGTTCCAGTTGTGGCGCTTTTGTCCTTGAGCAAGGTATGTACTTTACCATAATTACTGTGTCTTTTGGATGGGACATTGAGCTACAATGTATAGGTCCAGTGTACTAGAAATGGTAGTTCAAGTAAAAGAACCGAGAAAAGTTATCGTAGAAGAGTAGGGGTTAATCCAGTGTTTCTGGTTCACATAGCAGGCACCCTTGTTTTGGGGATTCCTCTGGCTTACAAACACCAGTGATTAAGTTCACTAAGAAGGAATCCTATCCTTGGTTTCATTACCAGAAATATCTAATAATAAAAATGTAGGTTTGATCTGGGTGCAATCTAAACTAACAAACAAGATATATTTATCATTGCTGATTATTCCTTTTGAGTTTTTCAAATATCATTCTACTCCTCTGCCTGTTTAAGAACTGTTCAATCTGTCCTTCACCCTCTGAACTTCCTTAAAAATGAGACTCTAATAACAACGTATGTCAAATTAATTTTTTTTTAAATAAAAAATTGAAAAAAAAAAACCTTTAAAATCCAAACAACCTGAAGCTTTATGAGACGCGATCTGTTCCTGACAATTAATGGAGATCAAAGGGTAGTTATTATGGGATGTAAAAGTAGAAAGATTGGCACGCACATGTGCATATTATTTACATTGTGGGCCTACTAAAATATCATTTTAGTCCCATTTGCTTGTTTAAAGGAACATTACAGAATTGGTTTTTGCTAACAAAACAGTTGCTGGCAGTGCTTGCACTTTAAACATAAACTGACAAACCTGTAGAAGTTTGAGATCGATTGGCCATCTGGGTCACAAGCAAATAATGAAAAGCTGATTACACATTTGCATGAAATCATATAGATTCCAAAAATGAATAAAACGCTCACTGAGCGGAAAATTAGTTTATTCATTTCTCATCAAATATGGCATTTCCGACAGAAATATTTCAAAGGATGTTTTCTACTATCATCATCATTAGACCGTGTAAGTTTTATGTCAATCTGTGATCAAAAAGTATATTTTACAAGTTTTTTTTTACCAATTCTGTAATGTTCCTTTAATAACTCTTTCCTCCACCCTCTGAACTCACTAGTGAAATAGGACTCATAAAACAGTAACTTAAGTGTCAAAATAACATGAGATTATTAAAGAAAAAAAGGAAAAAAATAAATAAATACGAGCACCTAGAGGCAATGATTTGTTTCCGACAATTAATTGAGATCGATGGGTAGTCGTTATAGGATACTAGAGGTAGGAAGACCGGCACGCACATTACACACTATTTGCATCGTACCAGCACATGTTCTAAACTTGATCTATTGTTTGATTGAAGAGTGAATATGAACAATTGCTAATTTGTGAATTTGTGATGCACCAACTGTGGGTGCTACGGACTTGATGCTGGGGCTGGTCCCAAGCAGAATCCAATTGTTATAAATGTGTTTACAAGACAAGTAAGGAAAGTGGTGCTGGAAATACAATAACAGAGCAAACTGCACCAAGCAATATATCATAGTTGACTAGAAAAAGAAGAAAAAAACAGTGCATATAACTAAGTGGAAACACAATGAATTGAACTTGCACCGTTGTGTTTCTCAATTGGGTTTAGCAACAACAGCAACAAAACGGAGAGTTTGCATGCATTGTTTTGCAAATGCAGGTGGGTGGACACGGTCAAAAGTAAAGCGTGCCGTCAACGCTGGTACCCTGTCCAGGGCTAGAATTTGGGGGAAAAAAACCACAAGACCGCAGGGCTTGTAGCTCAAAATATTTACTGGACCGGAATGTTGAGTACAAGACCAGAATTGAAGTGAAAAGGAAAACAAAGCCTACACAGATTGATAATTGAACTGTTTGAATTTGAAAAAGCACACAGAGAAGATTTATCTCATTTGTATATTATGGGTAAGTAGTCTTCGATAATCAACAGAAATGTATTTATCAGACTGAGAGTCAACATTTGAGCACAAACACAAGGCCGCCGGACTTGTCCGAACATGAGTTTACTGACCTGAAGCTAAAATCACTGGCCTTGGGCCAGCGGTCCAGTGTCAAATTCGAGCCCTGCTCTCATCCACGAACAGGCTGCATGGGTGTGCGGAGGCTACACAACCATAAACTTGTACACAACATAAATGTTCATTACAAACACTTTGTATAATTATTACCATAGTCAAGTAGTAAAAACTGCAGGACTTGCAATCACAAGGCTACGAGTTCGAATCTGGCCAAGCTATAAACCGCTGACTTCACAAAAACGAGAGTACAAATAAGTGCTGTCGTCTAGTTTTGTAATCACAATTTATTGAATTTGTGCAAATTATAGTCATGTACAGTAGTTTCAATGTTTGCATGATAGAGATTGGTTTTTTCCAGCTTGGTGCTTAATCCCCCCTTATGGGAGCTTTGCCAGGTTCCCTTGTCAGGAAGACCATCTGAACAAACAAACAAACAAACACCCAAACACCCCCCCCCCACCCCCCAACACCCCAACAAACAAACAAACAAACAAACAAACATCTACTTTTGAGGGTCCTTTCATGAATGATGAATTTGCAAGTTTAAATGCGCTTGTATTTATTTATTTATTTTATTAGCTCCAACAGGATTTCACCTTCAAACCATTTTTTAAGAGATCATCGTGAATCAGGATTTTTAAAGCACATAACTTTGAATTTAGTCAAAATGAATTTGCAGAGAAAACTTCCTTGCAGCACTTGTAAATTCTTTTTGGGGTGTATTATTTCACCGTCAGCCTAGATGCCCTTTTTAAAAGTTCACAAACGCATCCAACACATGCCCCCAAACCCTCCCCCTTTTCATGTGATTCAATAGCATGTGCATACTGAAGATAACACTTACTACACTAGGAGAAAAAGTTCCCTACAAAAGGGTAACTTATCCCCCACTCTATCTACCCCATTGTAAAAAAAGCAAACATATTTTTGGTCTGTAATCAAAAAGTACCGTTTTTCCAAACATGCATGCTTTTTTATATTTTTTCCTCATCAAAATTTCGGGATTGTTTTCTTAAATTCGCCTGATTTTCTTGTTTGCAAAACACAACTGAAGTTAGCATGGTTCCCTGCACTTTGGAGGGTAAAATGAGCAGGCGGCCATCTTCAAATAAAATATGTGTGGCAGCCAATTTGAAAAGAAGGGGGGGGGGCTCCTCCTCTTTCTTTTATTTTTTTCAAAAAGGCGTTTCGCTATTATTACTGATATTTGGTTATTTTCTAATTAATTTAAGTTGTTAAATATAATTTGTATCTGAGGGCTAGATGCTCAGTTGGTACAGGGCAGGCACATTAATCCAGAGGAACGTCGCAGGTTCAAGTCCCGCTCTGCCTCTAGTTTTTTTTCTTTGTTCAACCCAAAATTATTTAAAAAAATTACCAAGTCAGTTTGCCTTGTCGTTTATCACTTAAAAGACATAAAGTTAATAACTTTTCAGGAAACTAATGACAGGAACTGAAAATAATACAAGTGTTCAGCCCAGCACATCCTTCTGATAAGAATGGTCCATGGAGCCTTTTATTTTTAATAGGAAAGTACTAAACACTACAAGGATAGTTGACATATCAGCTAACACAGTCCACATAGATAATGCCCTTTGACAAATTCTTTACTGAAAACTCAGAACACTGCATTGCAAATGACCTTTTGGAACTGGGTATGGGAGCTGCTCTATTTGAATGGAGGCCAAGGACGTTTGGTCTAAGACTTGCCTACAGCTCTGAGTGCATTCCCCCAGTAAGGTTGTCAATGAATAGACTGGCAATGTCTATTCAAATACTGCATGGTGAGTTTGACAGATGTTGTATTTATGTAGGCCTTAACTGACCTACATTTCAGCATTTATTACATCAGATGACAGAGAATTCAGGATACAATTACACGTATCCTATAATATGTTAAGCCAAAGACCCAACCTACATTTCACAATTCAATCGCTCGATATGGTTGGCGAAAAACCCAACTTTGAAACATATGTACAGGTAACAGCTGGCATCACCAATAGCTACATGTACTGTGCACACTGTCAAATAAACACACACTGGAATGCACAGGCTGGTTGTGCAAGTACAGCCATGATACATGATACATCATACTTTATGCTCTGTATGGAACAATAAATCTAGTTTTTAAATACTGCTCCATCTTTCTTCCTACACAGCTTCTGAGGGCAAGGCAGCTTGCACTCACTATGATTCAAGTAATGATTTTTTTGTTTACATTTCAAAGGGGCACCAAGGCAATGAACAGGGCACATGGAGTAAATTACCTCCTTTCTCTCTGTGAAGTATCGGGCCTGGAATTTCATCTTTGAGAGGGCTAGACCATTTTCATTTCCCAAAGGGCACTTCCGTTGGAAAATCCTGAAATCTATGGGAAACTAAAGAAGGGACACCAAGGCAAAAACCAGGAGCAACAGACCTTCATGCAATTCCAGGCCTGAAGTATCACAACTGAAAAAATGTTTTGTTTGTGGTATGCAAGCTATACATAGCATGAAATTGGACTGTATTATTGCATTCCCCCGAAAAAAATTGTTAAAAATTTGCTGAAGGACTACTTGTAGAACTTTGCCTACTTTTTTCCCAAGGATAATTTTTTTAAACCGAATGTTGATCTTCGGTGTAAACATAATATTGCTTTTATAGTGTTCCTAATCCCTGTTTTCTGTAGAGAGTCTTTGCACAAGTTGTCCAGAAGAAGGAAACAAGAAAAGTAGATTTAAATCCCATAGGTCTACTTAGACTACCACAATAAAAATTGATGATATAAATTAACATAATTGAAAATTCAAGTAAAATGAAGCGCTGCTGTTCTACAGCTGGAAATACGTATTTAAAAGAAAGAAGAAAAAAAAAAACACTTCACTTTTTAAAATATTTTTATAAGAATGTTGTCACAACCCTCTTGCTTTTATCAGAATGATCAAGACTGAAATTTTCATGTTGGGATTTTAAAAATTGAGTGAAAACAAATCAATGTAAAGCCACAACCCATCTTGTACTTAAAGGTACATTACAGAATTGGTAAGAAAAAACTTGTAAAATATACTTTTTGACCACAGATTCACATAATACTTACACAGTTTAATGATGATGATAGTAGAAAACATCCCTTGAAATATTTCTGTCTGAAATGCCATATTTGATGAGAAATGAATAAATTAATTTTCCGATTGGAGTTTATCGCTCAGCGAGCGTTTTATTCATTTGTTGAATCTATATGATTTCATGCAAATGTGTAATCGGTTTTTCACTATTTTCTTGTGACCCAGATGGCCGATCGATCTCAAACTTCTACAGGTTTGTCAGTTTATGTATATGGTGGATTACATAAAGTGCTTACACTGCCAGCAACTGTTTGTTAACAAAAACCATTTCTGTAATGTTCCTTTAAGTGTAAACCGTACGAATGCATTCCTCCAATATCACTCTGTAGACTACATAGTACATAGACACTCACAAAAAATACACATACTCAGTGTGCATTTATAAATAGCAGTTGAATGAGGGATATGCTGGTCTATTTGGTCACCAGCTTAGACTATTGTACCTCATTCCACGGCTAACACCAGAGGAATGAGTATTTGCGAAGAAGCCCATGGCAGGCTCAAACCCCATCCATTCACACACACATGGCACTTCTTCAGTGAGAATTCCAAGCAGAAACCAGACTGCCCCAGACAACAATGTTTACAAAAGGATTTAAGCCCATTTACCATGGAGGAAAAGCCCATGGGTTGTCAAGGTCCAACCTGAACAATGAGAGAGATTAAATACATCCACTGATCCACAACAATAGAGTCAGGCCTACCCACCCAGCTCTGATAAGACTATGGACTGACTTACAATTCATGCAATTGATCCATCTAACCATAATAGTATAACTGTTAACAGTTAAATTCAGAATCCCTCCCATGACTAAAGCTTTTCCAAGAACCTCAATGAATTATTCATGAAGTATGCATTATGGCAGTCAATGACAGTGTGTGTTCACAGCTTTGCTTTAATTGGCTACCTTATGTAGACCAAGAATAAAACAAAAAAGGGGGGGAAAAGGTCTCCATACAGGAATTCTAAAGATTGGGATGTTTTGTGTACAAAGTCTTCTACAGGGACAAAGGAAAGAACAAAAGATGTCTCCACAGGGATGTAAAAAATACAGTGTGTGTACACTACATAAGGTGCAATGAACGCAGGCAGTGTGCAGCGACATTACTCAAACATAGATCCTTGTCATTTGATTGGTGGAACACGCGTACTACAACCATTTTTTCAGTGACATATTTCCCGCTAAAATAACATCACAATATTCAAGAATAATATATGAAAACTCAAACAAAAAAAATAAGCTGATTTCAGTACCAAAATTAAGGACTTTGTGTTTACATGGTGAAAATTTAAACATTTTGAACTTAATTCCCTTACCTCAATTTCTCTCCAATAATAAGGATTTTACCAAACGTTCTTGTACTAATCGACGAAAGTGATGACGTCCGAAGAGGTTTGGAGATTGGAAGACCTAACTGACCAGTGGATTTACGGTGGTGGTTAGACAGCATCATGCTTTGATGGCTGACAAATTGTCCGCACTCACAACAAAAGTTCCTTATGTGGTAAATCCTAACATCAAAGTTCTTTCAGGCCAACGGCTGGAATAAACAACCATGTTTTGCAGAACCAGAGCAGATGTTTTCCGACTTTTCCAGACATCTGTTTTTTGTCGGGCGCTTCCAAACAGAAGTTTTCACACTGCTTGAACTATTGTCCGAATAGTTAGGACAGCGTTTACAGAAATAACAAGTTATTTTGACTGAATGAATTTTGGGTGTTTTTCCCTCTTGGAGATCTACCAGTTGACTTTTGTCCGAGACACAATGACTTCACTTGTTGCAGCTGCTCACGACAGACAATACTGAATAAAAAAATAAAGAGTGAAGTATGGTCAAATATGACTGGAGCCACATAATAGATGAAATGTCCAGGGGCTTTGAATGGGTAATGGACAGTGTGAGTACAGAGTCTACTTCAATTCAACTGTGCACCCATCCTTCCGTGGAACCTCTGACGAGTCTCAGACTAATTGATCATTAACCCTCATACTGTCAGTGACTCTTGGCAACATTTTCCAGTGAGTTGACCAACCATTTGAAACCCTTCGACTGCCAAGGTTGTGTACGGTGGCACAACTGTGCACAGAACTAACTGTGTACTGTGTACATGCATTCCCTCATGGTATCATTTTCAGAATGGCAAAGCTTATCTATCATTCAAAACCACTTGAATGGTATTGAATGGTCAGACAGCAAGAGGGTTAGTCCTGTCATTGCTGGGATGGAACCGACTTCACTGTTTTCCGCCGGCATCGTTTCAGAGAGGATAATGAACATTGTAACTTTGACCTTGCAGGGCAACAATTTCAAGAATTTCTCCATATATATTGGAGCCGGTTGGCCAACTTGTCGACTGCCATTATTCTCTACTGTCAAAGCAAGAAACAATAGTGATTTGTTGGCAGAATGAGGTCGGCCTTATTCTATTTGATTCATTGCTTAAGATTTGTACACCTTTAAAGGGTAACAGCTCAAAATCAGTGTCCACATTTTGTGTGATTCAACACGGTGGTGGTAGTGCAGGCAAAATCCACTGTCATTATTCATCAATCAATCACCACCACCATGACAAAAAAGTATCATACAGCATCTTAATTTCACTGATATTTACCAGATGTCTTGACATTTTTAGTGTTTAATTATGAAGTACTCAGGCAGTACGGGTGCATAGACTTTTTACGGGACATTCTTACCAGCCCTTCAATAGTCGGATTTCTTATTATGATCGGAAGTTATTGTCCTCTCATAGTGGTAAAATCTGACAATGCTGAGACAATAATTATTTGGCAAGCTCTTCGGCAAAAGCGATCCAGTTTCGCGCGGTGTGAATAGCGTCATTGTGTTCAGCGTGAACCGATCTTGGCAGGTAGTTTTTTCTGGTTGGGATAATAATTTTTTTTTTTACTTTCTTGTTTCCAATTGAAACACCCATAGAAAATACGAACATTTTATTTACGTTTTCAAAAGGTAAAATTAGTATTTTATTTTTCAAATTTCAGGTACATTTTACTTATTTGATTTATAACAATTACCAGTAACTTAGGTATTTTTGGAGATCGCTCGCACATGTTTTGCACACGGCACGTCAGCTGCATGACAACAGGATTGAACGCCTAAAACTAGTCATGTCTGACTATTGCAAGAAATCCCATCACAGCAAAAAATCCTGTAAAATGTCTATGCACCCGTACTGTCAGGCGTCCAGGCGAGCCTGCTTGATTGAGATTGCTAAACTACATTACAGCTGGTTTAATTTCAATCTTCCATATGTATAGCCAGTCAGTGATGGTACGTCTATTTTCCCAAACTCAAATCAAGAAACATGCCCGATTGACATGATTGAACACAAACAAAAACGTGTGACTGTGATTGAATCAGCAAATGAAATCATGGAAACCGTGGATGCACAAACCATGGAGGTGCAACAACTATTTACATAAATTAGCCATAGTAAACGCAACTCACACTGCATTATTGAATGATAAACTAGGTCAATCGAATGGAAAACGATAATGACAAATTTACAACTTACATTTGTTGAGATCGACAGCTATTCCATAAAACATGACGTTACAACTTTCTATGCTGAATGAAAAAATGGACTGACTCAACACAACGTACGTGGTGCAGCATGGATGCAACTCGATCAAAAACTGGAGACCCACCACTGGAGCCGTTTTAAAGTTCACATTTCAGATCCGATAGTCAACCGAAGGCAGCAGAGAAAGCACAACCCTTGCTAGCTTAATCTTGTTGGCATAATCCTACTCTGGTTGTAATTGTACAATCACTGATATTTTATTAGTGGGCGGTTTATTTTGTAGTGATGACCGAGCTGAAGCTAGCACAGTATTGGGCCCAAAAATAGCAAGCCGTTCGCGGAACAGCCAGCCGCGTATTCACGAAAATAAAACACATGCAGTACAGGGAGGTGACAAAATGGCTCATTTTCTGTCGGCGAAACCGTAATTTTATCCGAACGAATACTGAAACATTAGCCATAACTAACATATTTTCATTAAATAATATTGAAAAGTTATAGCTAGAAATTATTGGAAAGTAATAAACAAAGAAAAAAGTCACTAAATAACAAAAAAAAGCGGCAAACACGGAGACAATGTGCGTGTGTTATGTCATAATATTTTTACGCTGTTTTAATACTGAAACATATTTTGAAAAGAGTTTGTACCCTTCGTTCGGGAAGTTTTCGTCCAGAATCTTGAAGACTGATCAATGGGTATATCAAATTTTTGAGCTGGCTAATTTGGTCCACTAATTAGTAGTCAATTAACCACAGTTATACAGACGCCTATTCCATATAAAACACGCACAATTGCATTTGCGGTAAAGTCAACTACCTATTGTAAAACATTTGTACCCTTCATTATAAATAAAAGTGGAATTTTTAGTCCAGAATCTTTAAGACATTGGGCATACCAAATTTTGAGCTGGCTAATTTGGTCCACTAATTAGTAGTTAATTAACCACAGTTATACAAACGCCATGTTCCATAAAACACGTACAGTTGCATACGCGGTTGAGTCAACTACCTCGTAGTTGTACAGAATTTGTACCCTTCATTATTAATCTTTTTGTGATCTTAGCCCGGAATCCTGAAGACTATTATACTGGGCATACCAAATTTTTGAGCTGGTTAATTTGGTCCACTAATTAGTGGTTAATTAATCCAAATTATATAGACGCCATTTTCTCCTATAATACTCACAATTGCCTATGCGGCTGAGTAAACTAGCTATTTAAATTACAATTACAATTTGCCGTGAATAAAAATGTTATTACTCCCTTTTATTCCCCTCAATCAAAATTACGAAAAGGTTAGTGTTCAACTTAGAACAACGCATACAAATAAGATTAACTTTTAAATCTCATGAATTTTATTTAATTTCTGGACAGTTTAATAAGCATCAAAATAAATAGTTGTATATTTATTTCAAATTTTGTCTTAATGTAACAGTTAGAAGAAAACACATCCGGGTTCTTTATAAATTATTCACTTAATTCACCCAAAAACCGGCCTCAGAACAAGAGTAAAAAGGTATAAAACAGAGTCATGCTGTAGAATGTCCATAAGTGGAAATCAGTTCGAGGCACCGGGGAAAACCTTTACCCGGGCCCCAGGGCCCGGAGAAAGTTTTTACCCGGCCCGAGGCACCGGGGAAAAACCTTTACCCGGGCCCCAGGGCCCGGAGAAAGTATTTACCCGGCCTGAGGCACCGGGGGGAGCTTGGGGATTCGAACCACTAACCTTTGCTCTTCTAGTCAGTGACTCTACCGTTTGCCCTAAATTACTGCCTACCAACACCCTATTTTTTGTTCAATATAAAGTAACAATTTGTTTTCTAATAAGAAAAAAGAAAATTTGTTGCTTCTAGATGATTCGGACCCTGCTATTAGTGTTACCATGAACTATCTAATTGCGCTAACTGTTCTACTCGTAAAAGACGCTTTTCTTTTCTTAATATACATTGGTAAAAGCGTAGACTCGGGGCAAGTCGTTTAATGTTTGTCTCGGAGATAACATTTCGTGGTGTTTCGTGTGGATGCGTGCACATTGTTAGTCTTGTTTACGTTGTCAGTACGCACCTTTTTTGGCAAAAGCGTAGACTTGTGGGCAAGTCGTTTAATGCTTGTCTCGGAGATAACATTGCGTGGTGTTTCGTGTGGATGCGTGCGCATTGTTAGTCTTGTTTACGCAGTCAGTATGCACCTTTATTGGCAAAAGCGTAGACTTGCGGACAAGTCGGTAAAAAACTTTCCCGGCTACTCGGGCCGGGTATAAACTTTCCCCGGCTACTTGTGCCGGGTAAGAAACTTACCGGATGCCATGGGCCGCGTAAAAACTAATTAGTTGACCAAATTAGCTAGCTCAAAAATTGGATATAGTGTATCAGTTTTCAAGATTCTGGACTAAAACTGCCACTTTTATTTATAACTAAGACTCAAATTCTTTACAGGTAAAAACTTTCCCGGCTACTCGGGCCGGGTTAGAAATTACCGGATGCCATGGGCCGGGTAAAAACTTCCTCCGGCTACTCAGGCCGGGTAAAAAGTTTCCCCGGTGCCGTGGGCCGGGTAAAATCTTTCCCGGCTACTCGGGCCGGGTTAGAAATTTACCGGATGCCATGGGCCGGGTAAAAACTTCCTCCGGCTACTCGGGCCGGGTAAGAAATTTCCCGGGTGCCGTGGGCCATTTAAAAACTTTCCCCGGCTACTCAGGCCGGGTTAAAAGTTTCCCCGGTGCCGTGGGCCGGGTAAAATCTTTCCCGGCTACTCGGGCCGGGTTAGAAATTTACCGGATGCCATGGGCCGGGTAAAAACTACCTCCGGCTACTCGGGCCCGATAAGAAATTTCCCGGGTGCCGTGGGCCAGGTAAAAACTTTCCCCTGCTTATCGGGCCCGATAAGAAATTTCCCGAGTGCCGTGGGCCAGTTAAAAACTTTCCCCGGCTACTCGTGCCGGGTAAGAAACTTACCGGATGCCATGGGCCGGGTAAAAACTAATTAGTGGACCAAATTAGCCAGCTCAAAAATTGGATATAGTGTATCAGTTTTCAAGATTCTGGACTAAAACTGCAACTTTTATTTATAACTATTACTCAAATTCTTTACAGGTAAAAACTTTCCCCTGCTACTCGGGCCCGATAAGAAATTTCCCGGGTGCCGTGGGCCAGTTAAAAACTTTCCCCGGATACTCGTGCCGGGTAAGAAATTTCCCGGGTGCCGAGGGCCGGGTAAAAATTTTCCCCTGCTACTCGGGCCGGATAAAAAACTTTCCCGGGTGCCATGGTCCAGGTAAAAACTTTCCCCGGCTACTCGGGCCCGATAAGAAATTTCCCGGATGCCATGGGCCGGGTAAAAACTTCCTCCAGCTACTCGGGCCGGGTAAGAAATTTCCCGGGTGCCGTGGGCCAGGTAAAAACTTTCCCCCGCTACTCGGGCCCGATAAGAAATTTCCCGGGTGCCGTGGGCCAGGTAAAAACTTTCCCCGGCTACTCGTGCCAGGTAAGAACTTTCCCGGGTGTCGTGGGCCGGGTAAAAACTTTCTCCTGCTACTCGGGCCCGATATGAAATTTCCCGGGTGCCGTGGGCCAGGTAAAAACTTTCCCCGGCTTCTCGGGCCGGGTAAAACATTTCCCCTGTGCCTTGGCCTGGGTAAAAACTTTCCCCGGCTCCTCGGGTCGGATAAACAGTTTCCCCGCTGCCATGCATGGGCCGGCTAAAAACTTTCCGGCCGCACATAATGGCCCAGATATTTCCCAGATGTTTCCCATTATGGGTTCATTATGGGCTTGCTGTGGGCCGGGTAAAAACTTTTCCCTGCTACTCGGGCCCGATAAGAAATTTCCCGGGTGCCGTGGGCCAGGTAAAAACTTTCCCCGGCTACTCGGGACCGATAAGAAATTTCCCGGGTGCCGTGGGCCGGTGAAAACTTTCTCCTGCTACTCGGGCCCGATATGAAGTTCCCGGGTGCCGTGGGCCAGGTAAAAACTTTCCCCGGCTTCTCGGGCCGGGTAAAACATTTCCCCTGTGCCTTGGCCTGGGTAAAAACTTTCCCCGGCTCCTCGGGTCGGGTAAACAGTTTCCCCGCTGCCATGCATGGGCCGGCTAAAAACTTTCCGGCCGCACATAATGGCCCAGATATTTCCCAGATGTTTCCCATTATGGGTTCATTATGGGCTTGCTACCTGGGGTCGTTAATTGACCACTAATTAGTGGAAAAAATATTAGCCAGCTGAAAATTTTGAAATGCCCAAAGTGTATCAGTCTACAAGATTCTGGACTAAAAATTCCACTTTTATTTATAATGAAGGGTACAAATTCTTTACAATAGGTAGTTGACTTTACCGCGTATGCAAAATTGCGTCTGTATAACTGTGGTTAAGTGACCACTAATTAGTGAACCAAATTAGCCAGCTCAAAAATTTGATATAGTGTATCAGTTTTCAAGATTCTGGACTAAAACTGCCACTTTTATTTATAACAACGGCTCAAATTCTTTACAAGAGGTAGTTGACTTTACCGCGTGATTTAGATGGAAATGGGGTCTGATGTTTAACTGTGGTTAATTTACTACTAATTAGTTGACAGAATTAGCCAGCTCAAAAATTTGATATGCCCAGTGTATTTTCAGTCTTCAAGATTCTGGACTAAATATTCCACTTTTACTCATCTGTGGTTAATTAATCACTAATTAGTGGACCAAATTAGCCAGCTCAAAAATTTGGTATGCCCAGTGTATCAGTCTTTAGAATTCTGGACTAAAAATTCCACTTTTATTCATAATGAAGGGTACAACATTACAAGAGGTAGTTGACTCAACCGCTATGCAATTGTGCGTGTTTTATATGGAAAAGGCGTACGTAAACTGTGGTTAATTAACCACTTATTAGTGGACCAAATTAGCCAGCTCAAAAATCTGATATGCCCAGTGTATTAGTTTTCAAGATTCTGGGCTAAAACTGCCATTTTTACTCATAACGAAGGGTACAAACTCTTTTCAAAATATTAAAATAGTATTTAAACAGCGTAAAAATGACATAACACACGGACATTGTCTCCGTGTTTGCGGCTTATTTTTTGTTATTTAGTTACTTTTATTTTCTTTGTTTTTTGCTTTTCAATGAGATTTAGCTATAACATTTCAATACTATCTAATGAAAATCTGCAAGTTATGGCTAATATTTCAGTATTCGTTCGGATAAAATAACGGACTCGCAGACAGAAATGGGCCATTTTGTCACCTCCCTGTACTGCATGTGTTCTATTTCCGCGAATACGCGGCTGGCTGTTCCGCGAATACGCGGCTGGCTATCTTGGGCCCAATACTGTGCTAGCTTCAGCTCGATGATGTGTTGATGACGGGCAATCCGCGGGATCGCTGTTGTTGAAAAAGCACGTGTTGTAGCGCCCTCTGTCGAAACAATAACAAAAACATGGCGGGAAACAGTCATGACAGGTAAGCATAATTTTGTTCATTTGCTGTGTACAATTTGTACTATGGTCATTCCTTCATCCATGGTTTATGTTAACGTTGATTGTATCAAAATGCCTGGCATTTCTGTGAACTTCTTTGGAAAAGCAATAAATACTTGTTAGGGTTCGGTTTCCGATGTTGCTTTATCGTGTATGTTGTAGAGCATGCAGTAGACTAGCCCAGATTTGACTCCTCCGTTACGCGTTGCATACAACGGTAGACTGTAGTGTAGCCCGACACTTACTGCTTAGCTTGACTTACTCACTTCATGAATATTTAGGTGTTTTTTTCTTTGCATTTTAACCCGTTGATATTTGTCAGTAACCATATAAATGTCACTGTGTGTACATTTACCTTATATGATTTCCTCTGTGGTTTTTATTGTAGCAGAACTCTTGAACAGGTCCATACCATAGCAGAATTAGCCAAACTCGACTTGCCCGACTTATCACCAACATGTCAATGTCTGCATTTCGGATCCGATCTCAATGCGGCCGACATGGTGCTCATGGAAGTAGAGAACTCCATCCTCAAATCTCTAGAAGAAGGAAAGAGGTAAAGCTAGCTACGTATGTGTGGAATGCTGATTAGTGACCCTTGAAAACAAAATTGTTTAAGTTTCATCCAAAAGCCAATGTTGTTATAAAGATGGTAATGGTAGTAAGCACCCTGCAAATTTATTTGGTCTGAAGTGCCCCCGTTGTTCCCCCTTTTCTCCCCCTTTTTTCCCCCTTTTCTCCCCCTTTTCTCACCTTTAGTTTTGTCCTCTGCACTTCCGACCTCTTCTGGTTAAACCATCCTCTTACCGCTAACCCCCCCCCCCCCCCCCCCCGCTTTGTCTTCTTCTTCATTGCTCATCCCTTGCTTTTTCTGTGTGCTTTCTGCTCTCTTTTTTTTTTTTTTTTTTTCCTCTTAACTGTTTCTGTAACTTTAGTACACCTGTTTATGTGTGTTTTGATGTCATTTAGCCTTCGAGAAAGACTGACTACTGCTTGGGTCGAACATCAGACCGTTAACTATTTGTGTGCATTTATACCATTCGGTTGGCTAGCAGTTTGCAATGTCAGCTGATTATAGTTTCTGTAATGTTGCCCAATATGTTTTACCAATAAGCTTATTGCTTTGTTTTGAGCAAAATTGTAAAGACCTTGTTTTTGGTTTTGTTTGTTTTTTTCCCTTACAGATGATGCATATATTCTTCTTTCACTTTTTAGTTACTTTTTTCAAAAATATATTTTCCACTGTTGATTTTGCCTTCTTGTGTTTCAACCGACCTTTCTATCCCCTGTGTTTGTGGTAACTAATTAGTGGTAACACTAGACAACTCTCTCTATCTTCCCCAACCCCCATGTCTTTTTTTCCCCCCTATTACTTTCCTTATTTCACGACTGCATTTCGATGTGTTTTTTTCGTTTATTTCAGTATTATTATTGTTTTTTTTCTTTTTTCAGTATCATCATTCGTGGAGAGAAATCTGACAGTGCCGTCCTGTGTCTAGAAGACAAGACATATGACATTAAGGAAGCAGAAACATCAAATACTCTACTAATCCTCCCTGACTGCACCACACCGGAAAGTTTTGAAGACGGAAAGACTCAAATCATCAACAGATATGTGAGACATAAGGCAAAATAGAATAAAAAACATGTTTAGCGACCTGCCTTTTGAAGAAAAAAAAGGAGAGGGGCCTTTTTTTTTTTCTTTTTTTTTAATGGCCATCTGACACATTTTTCAAGACAGACGGCCGGGATGTTTTTCAAGATGGTTGGCAGCTTTTTTCCTGTGTGTTTTTTCGGTGTGCTCAAGTCAAAAGATGCGATGTTATGTGTTTTAGAATTGATTTTTTTCTTCAGAGATCGTAACAAAAGGAAGCGGGTGCGGACGCTAAACATGTTTTATTCGTTTTTTTACTTAATTGCAATGAAGATTTTAACTCCAGGGTTAAAAGTGGAAATGTCATCATTTCAACACACCGCCTAAAACGTGGATCCTAGATTCAGACCTTTTTTGTCGGGAGTGAGTCTCACCTCCGTACTTGTTCCAAAAATGTATTTTTATTTTGTTTAAATAATAAATAGGGAGACCCCCAACATAGGGCTAGATAGCTCAGTTGGTAGAGCCCTGGCACATCAATCCTGAGGTCAGTGGGCCAAATCTAAGACCCCGTTCCCACTGGACCCCGCATTGATCGCGCAATTCGAGAAAAGGGCGATCAGACCCCGCAATTTATCGAAAAGGGCGATCAAAGGGCGATCAAGCGTAAGTGGGAACGCGAGGGCGATCAGGATCAGACCCCGCAATTTGATCCACCTCGGGAGTAGGATTAAAGCGGGATCTGATCGCCCTTTTGGATTAATGGGCGATCAAAAGTCTAGTGGGAACGCAAAGGGCGATCAGACCCCGCAATTTGAGGGCGAACATCCAGTCCGGTAGGCCCGAATGGCGCGAAAACGGTGTTCTTTTTTCTTCTATTCCCAGCACGCACCACGCATTTGGTGACATAAAAGAATTGCAAGTAAAGCATAAAGCAGTATTGACGTCACGTGACGATACCAACTACACGTTCTGTACAACGCATCCACACTAAACCCAAACCCACGCCAATTTTTGGATGCATTGTACGTTCTTTAAAGATGGCAGCGCCCAGCAATAAACGTCCCATAAATTCGTCCAAAAAAAACCCCCAAAAAGATGAGAAGCGTGGTAAGCTATGGTCGGACGAGGAGCTGGGAACTTTTTAGACATCTGGGCCAGTCAAGAAATTCAAAACAAACTGGACGGCACCGTGAGAAATAGCGCAGTATTTCAGGTAATTGTGAGGAAGATGGGCGAAAGTGACCTGCGTTGGTGAACTTTTGATCTACTTCCGTTTACAAAAGGTGGATCAATGCGCGATCATACTCAAGTGGGAACGCGACCGCGATTCATGTCTGCGACTAATCCTTTTGCGGGGTCAGGATCTTGTAATTGTGGATCCAGTGGGAACGCGGTCTAACTCTAGTCAGTTTTTCTTGAATAAAAAGTGGCATCCCCTTAAGGTGATCCCCTGGCTGCTGCTTCCCAGGTTGGGTCGTAAGCTTGGGTGTGATCCCTGGCTACACGGCAGTTAACGGGTGTGATCCCTGGCTACACAGCAGTTAACGATTGTATGGCTTCTGACTGGCACCCCCGAACAAAGATATTGACAAAAATAGAGAGACAACCAACAAAGTGCTAGATAGCTCAGTTGGTAGATCGCCGGAATGTTAATCCGGAGGTCGTTCGTTCAATGACTCTCTCTAATCATTTGTTCTTTGTTCAACCCCAAATAATAGAAATTAAAAAGTTTTTTTATCAATTTCTCCAGGTGACAGGTGTAGCCAAGTCCTACTATGAGGTCAAGAAGATGATCCCCAGGCTTCGCAAACTCCGCCAGCTTCTTGAGGAGTGTCCATACAACGGGGAGATGTACGAGGACGATGCTGAGGGGAGGAGGTACACCATAGATCACATCTTGGATGCGGTGCAAGCAAGCGAGACAGAAACCAGAGAAGAACTGAAGAAGCTGAGAGCTTGTCACATCAATGGTATGTAAAATAATCCTGCCTTTCACATAGTATAACAGTTATTTAACAAATAATAGTTGTTAACCCTTCGAGCGCCGCCAACGTTCTGAAACGTCAAACTGAGTATCCATCCACAAGCCGCCAATGTTCCCATACGTTCTACTACTCGACCCCCAAAAAATATAATTGCCCTCTGGATAAAGAAATGCCAAAACACAACCGGCACGGAACCCTTCGAGCGCCGCCAACGTTCTGAAACGTCATACTGAATCTCCATCCACAGGCCGGCAACGTTCCCTTATGTTCTACTACTCGACATAAACAAATTTAAAAAAAAAAAATTGTTTAAATGGCCGGCCTGTGGATACAGAATTACTAAAACGAGGCTGGCACTGTAAGGGTTAAAGGTATTGTACACTTTTGGTAACAGCTCAAAATCAGTGTCCACATTTTGTGTGATTCAACATATGTATGAACAAACAAACCTGTGAAAGTTTGAGCTCAATTGGTCATCGAGGTCACGAGAAAATAGTGAAAAGAGATCTTATGTGTTTTCTGTTTTTTCCGCGATAATTACTATTGTTTTACTCGTTTTCTCAGAAACGATAGCATTTTAGGCAGAAATATTTTAAGGAACCCTTTCCACCATTACTTACTTTAAATCATGTAAGTTATGTGTGAATCTGTGAACATTGTGTTTTTCGATCTTACCAATAGTGTACAGGGCCTTTAAGCGCCATCGATCAAGATAACTATTGAGAGGTGTATGGTAATTTTGTTAACTAAGAGATTCTTTGAAATAACACTTTGAAAGGCGTTACAAGGTGGTGCGGCTCAATCTGCAGCCAAACCAACAATGCCAGAACCACCATGGCAAAACCCTTCTCTTAGCATCAAGTTTAACTGGGCTCTTGTAAGTGCAGTACACAACCTGTGCAAGTGCAGGACGACAGCAAAAATGTTGGAAGTGTCTTGCTTAAGGGCACAAGTGTCAAGACCTGGACTTCGAACCCACACTCTGCTGAACAAAAACAACAGAGCATCATTACAGTGGTCACAACTTGCCACACCCTTGCCCAATCTAATCATTGATACATTAGGTGGCTCGAATCTCACCCTGTTCAGTTTTAGCGCTCGCACCCTGAAGTAAAACGCTTTCCTTTGAATACATGTTATTTACCCAGTCAGTTTGCCTTGTGGTTTAGTGCGCCTTGATATTTGAAAATAGAAAGTCACATCCCCTTAAAGGAACATTACAGAATTGGTAAGAAAAAAACTTGAAAAATATACTTTTGATCACAGATTGACATAAAACTTACACGGTCTAATGATGATGATAGTAGAAAACATCTCTTGAAATATTTCTGTCTGAAATGCCATATTTGACGAGAAATTAATAAACTATTTTCCGATTGGAGTTTAATCGCTCAGTGAGCGTTTTATTCATTTGTTGAATCTATATGATTTCATGCTAATGTGTAATCGGTTTTTCACTATTTTTTCGTGACCCAGATGGCCGATCGATCTCAAACTTCTACAGGTTTGTCAGTTTATGTATATGGTGGATTACATAAAGTGCTTACACTGCCAGCAACTGTTTTATTAGCAAAAACCAATTCTGTAATGTTCCTTTAAGGTGATCATGCCGCTGCCCAGGTTGTATCGTTAACTTGGGTGTGATCACTGGTTATATGGCAGTTACAGGTTGAATGGCTTCTGACTGTCTCAGTGCTTGTTCACTTAAAAACTGTTAAATCCATGTATAAACTGATTCAGGAACTGTTTTTCTCAATTTGATTCTGGTCTTGTGACAAACATTCTGACCCAGTGAAACATTTTGGGCAACAAGCCCTGTTGTCTTGGATTTTCCCCCAAGTTCGAGCCCTATTGTCAGATTGTGGGTTCGAGTCCCTGTCATGACACTTGTCTGGTTTAGCAAGCACTTCACCATAATTGCTCTGTCCTTCAGATGGGACATTAAGCCCAATTGAGTCTTAGTGGAGCATGTCCTCCCGCTCCGCCTAGCTGAGATTAACTCATCTCTGGATTTTCCCGACGATCAACATTTTAAAGAGATTCTGTTAAATAGGTTTTTCTTTTTCTCTAGGATTCTGGAGAATGCTACATTTCGACTATGAGTGCCAAGTGCTGAGTCATATTTTGTCGCTCATCGAAGAAAACTCATGGACATTCCATAAGGTTCCTCTAAATGAGACATTAAACACGCTAGAGAACCTTGAGCCGAGGTTAGTATCAAGGGGAGGGGGGGGCGAGAATTTGGCATGGAACACTTACAATTTTGATCTTTATCTTGTAAATGAAAGATGTTTACTAGAAAAACCTATCTCTGCTGCATACTGATCAAATAATTTTGTGAACATTTCTGAACAATTAACAAACTACAAGGTAAACTGACTGCGTAAATATAAAATGAAAACATTTGTTAAAATTTACTGGTAATTTGGGGTTGAACAAAGATAAAATTACTAGAGCGGGATTTGGAAAATTGTTGATTCAAATCACGCTCTAGTAAAAAACAAATTGTTCAACCCCAAATTATTTGAATTTTCTGAGTCAGTTTCCCTTGTGGCTTATTACGTGACACTTAAAGTTTATGGGAGTGGGATTAACGTACCGGCGCTCGACCAACTGAGCTATCAGGCCCTATATTGGCAGTCTCCCTATTTTGTCAATATCTTTGTTCGGGTGCCAGTCAGACGCCATTCAACCTGTAACTGCCGTATATCCAGCGATCACGCCCAAATTCACGATACAACCTGGGAAGCGGCAGCAGCGGGATCACCTAAATAGAGAGACTGCCAATACAAAGCTAGATAGCTCAGTGGGTAGAGTGCCGGCGTGTTAATCTAGAGGTCGTAGGTGCAAGTCCAGGGCTCGAATTTAACACTGGACCACAGGCCCGAGGCCAGTGATTTTAGCCCAGGGCCAGCAGTCTTGTCTTTTTCAATTGAATAATAATAACTCACTGTGTAATATCTTTAACAGAAAGAAATGACGTTCAAATGTTGAATTTGAGTCTGGTAAATATAATTCTGTTGAGTATCAAAATATACAAACCATTAAGACAAATGACATAAATCTCTTCTTAGTGCTTGTTCAAATACAAACAATGCACATAATAAACTGTGTGGAAAGCTCTTTCTCGTGAAGACTCTTGTCTTGTAAAATTAAATTCAGGTCCAGTAAACAATTTGACTACAAGCCCTGCGGTCTTGTGGCATTTTACCCCAAATTCGAGCCCAGAAGTCCCGCTCCAGTCTATTTTGTATGTACAACCAAAAGTAATATTTAAAAACAAAATTATATTTGTTCAATTTCAGAGCTATTTTAGAGCACAGCTTGGACTGCTTTGCAGACAGGCTGGAAAGATCCGACGACGATGAAGGTAACTTTCGTTTTAAATTGAAGAAGAGCGGAGTTTGCTAGAGAAACAAAACCAAAACAAAAATATAGATTGTGATTTAAAACCCTGCAGCGATGCACCTGTTTTGGGCCAACGGTGTTACGTCATCCTGTCACAAAGGTGTGGCAGGCCCATTTGATAGGTTAAGAGGTTAAGAGGGTCTGTTCTGCCTTATCTCAATGATTTATGTCTGCTAAACCAGTCTGCTGTCGGCACAAGATCACAAGACCTTCATTCACAAAAGGCCATTGAACCTAGAGCGGTCGGACACAACATGCCTTACCACTAAGCTGTGTAGTGATCTGTGGCGCACGTGCCGCAGAGATAGGAGTTTGTGCATGAGATATGGGGAAACATTTTTTCCACCACCCCTCCTGACCAAATTGACGACCCCCGTTGATTGACACCCCTCCTAAAACGTGTGTATTGGTACACTGCAGGATATCACGGAGTATCACGGGGTTGGGATCTACCATTTTGAAATTGTTATGTTTTTCTTGATATGTGCCAAAGCACTGTGGTTGGGTGCCTCGCTGCAAAGGATTATTCCTGGACTATTAAAGGAACATTACAGAATTGGTTTTTGCTAACAAAACAGTTGCTGGCAGTGTAAGCACTTTATGTAATCCATCGTATACATAAACTGACAAACCTGTAGAAGTTTGAGATCGATCGGCCATCTGGGTCACAAGAAAATAGTGAAAAACCGATTACACATTTGCATGAAATCATATAGATTCAACAAATGAATAAAACGCTCACTGAGCGATAAACTTCAATCGAAAAATTAGTTTATTCATTTCTCATCAAATATGGCATTGCAGACAGAAATATATTTCAAGGGATGTTTTCTACTATCATCATCACTAGACGGTGTAAGTTTTATGTAAATCTGTGATCAAAAGTATATTTTTACAAGTTTTTTTCTTACCAATTCTGTAATGTTCCTCTAACAATGTAATGTTTTTCATATTTGTCAACTATAGCTACATCCCTTCATGCACCCATCCTCTCAATACCTTTCTTAAAGAAACATTACAGAATTGGTTTTTGCTAACAAAACAGTTGCTGGCAGTGTAAACACTTTATGTAATCCACCATATACATAAACTGACAAACCTGTAGAAGTTTGAGATCGATCGGCCATCTGGGTCACGAGAAAATAGTGCAAAACCGTTTGCAAATTTGCATGTGTTATACAATGCATGAATAAAACGCTCATGAGCAATAAACTCCAATCGGAAATTATCGGATTTATTTCTCATCAAATATGGCATTTCAGACAGAAATATTTCTAGGGATGTTTTCTACTATCATCATCATTAGACCGTGTAAGTTTTATGTAAATCTGTGACCAAAAGTATATTTTACAATTACCAATTCTGTAATGTTCCTTTAATATATATATCAATTTACTACCCTTTGTCTTGCCACGGCTTATAATTGTATTGTTTTTGAGCATCGTAATTTATTTGTGTCCTTGATTCTTCCGACTTTTCATTCTCTGACTGGCACCCCCGAACAAAGATATTGACAAAATAGGGAGACCGCCAACATAGGGCTAGATAGCTCAGTTGGTAGAGCGCCGGTACGTTAGTTAATCCGGAGGTCGTTGGTTCAAATCCCGCTCTAGTCAATTTTCTTTGTTCAACCCCAAACCGACTTTTCATTTTCTCAACATTGAACTAGCCGGGCGGACCACTTGGAGAGCATCTGGTGCTCTATATTGTGTCTTCATTGTGTTCTGGGAATTTCAGGAATTCTTTAGAGGATTTGTTTTTATATAATTATTATTTTTCTTTGGGGGGGGGAGGGGTTACTCTTTGTACAAGAGGAAAAGAGTGTGTTAAAGTATGGGAATCCTTTCTTTGTTGAGGGGACACCCTCTGCCACATATCGGGCATGGTACACAGGGCTCGAATTTGACACTGGACCGCAGGCCCGAGGCCAGTGATTTTAGTACTGGGCCAGTAAACTCATGACCGGACAAGTCCGGCGGTCTTGTGTTTCCAATTCAATAACAATTTATGTAACTCACTCTATAATATCTTGGGAACAGAAACAAATTATGTTCAAATGTTGACCTTGAGTAATGATTAGAAATATAGTAAGGCCTAATACCCTAAAAGACAAATAGGTAAATCTTCTCTTATATGTCTTAGTGCTTGTTCAATTAAATGCAAGTTAAACTGTGCAAGGAAGTCTTTTCTCAGTTTGAATCTGGTCTTGTAAAATTATTTCTGCTCCAGTAAACATTTTGAGATACAAGTCCTGTGGTCTTGTGGATTTCCCCCCAAATTCGAGCCCTGGTACATCGGAGAGAATTTTGACTGGTCCTACATGTAGGTGTTTGAACTTGCATTTGGCCCCCTGGACCACTGCTGAAAGGGAGACTGCTGCCATAAAGCAACAACTCACCATTTTATCTTTGCTCTTGTTTTTTCTATCAGACGATGAGGTATTTTACTGTCTGAATGAGGATGTAGTTTGCCAGCTTTTTGCAGAGATGCTTCTTAGGCCAGCTGAAAAGGTAGGAGAAAATTGCTCAAGGGCAAACTCTTATAAGTCGTTACATTCATTCATGTTGACTTCTTACATGCATCAAGAAGCATATTCGAAGATACTGACGAGAGTACAGTAATCACAACGATGAAAAAAACCAACCTGGGCCTAGTTGGCAGACAAAAGTGCTTAACAGTTGTCCGTTTGGCAAAATTATGCGGAAACCAGTTGCAACAGGCACATATGCCAATGTATTTTGGCTGGTAAGCTTTTTCTGGTTAGCACAATTGTTTTGTGCTTAGCTGTTTTTCAGTACTTAAGCAGCTCTATGAAATGGGGCCCAGGTCTTTTTTGAGCCACCCCCCTTTCCAAAGACATTAATTACATGGTGAGCTCATAAGACCAGCTGAAAGTGTTTTTCCCTGTCTAATGAACAAGGTGAGGTGGTAATAAGTGCGCTCGTGATTTCTCTGGATTTGTCCTGATTTCAGGATTTTCTCAAAATCTCCTTGAACCTTCAAATTTTCTTGAAAGAAATAAAGCAGCCACCAAAGGGAGAAGGATGAGAAGTAGTCCACATTGTGTCCAAACCTGTATTTTTTGTCTCTCTGGGGATGCAGAGAGTCCTGTAAACCTCCTGAATTGTAATTATCTGGGAGGTTATGTGTCTAGAATAAGGGGGAACCTAGCCTTTTGTCAAGGCCTTCGTGTCTTGGAGCTGCGATGCCAATGACTGAAATGGGAGACCACGCACGCGAGTGGCGCAGCCACGAGGGCCTTTTCCAACTTGTTTGCGGTTTCTTATGTGTCTCTTTATAATCTCGACTTTTGCTACCCGAAAAGGTAGCAAAAGTCCAAACCAATGCATAACGCACGTTTCATACTTCATGAATAATTCATTACAAAAACCGCAAACAAGTTGGAAAAGGCCCTCATGGCTTAGCCACTCGCTTGCACGCGTGTCTCTCGGTCCAGTCGCTCCACTGTTTAAAAAGCTGTCCAAGCCATGATGGCCTTGACAAAAGGCTAGGGGGACTAGCACAGCCCTGCAGTACATATTTTTCAGGATTTTCCACATTTGTCATAATCTCCTCCATGAATAAGTCAAACTTCTGCAGCCTTCAAACTGATAAGAAAAGGAAGCGCTCACACAAACGCAGGATGATTCCATCCACACATCCAAGTTGTGAGTCCTTGATACATAGAGGACAAGGGAAAAAGTTCATGTTGACACAACATTTTTTACAACGAGGCGGTGATACTGGGAAAAAGAATCAGAGAGGACTGGGGTCGATTTCACAAAACTCTTCCTAACTTAGGACTAGTCCTATAGGCAATGCTAAGAGATAGGACTAGTCCTAAGTTAGGACCAGTACTTAGGACTAGTCCTATCTCTTAGCATTGCCTAGGACTAGTCCTAAGTTAGGAAGAGTTTTGTGAAATCGACCCCTGGTCTCTGAAAGTAGCGAGGTGGGCTGTCTCATGTTTGATTGGGCGGGGCAAACACTGCTAACACACAAACATATCCTCATATGATATTTATAAATAATTCTTTTCAATCTGAATATCGTGCCATGTATCATATCTGTGTGCATTTTTTCTATTATTATTATTTTTTCAGTTCAATTTTGCTGAATTTTTGTTGTCGTGGCAACAGAGCGTACCTGAAGGAATGACAACCGGGATGCATCAGTTACAGGTGAGAAGGCGTTCTGGATTAATATTATTGATGATACAATGTTTATGTAGCGACCTCACACAGCATCGCCAAACACTTTCCAACAGATTGATGGACCCAATAAATGTGTATATATTATAAACTACAAACATATAATGTATACTTGGTTGGTGTTAACATCAAGCGATAGATAGTATATGGGTAGATTGTTCTTGTAAAAATGCTATCGTTTCTGAGAAATTAGTAAAACAATAGTTTTTATCGCGCGTGATAAAACTCACTGTTTGAAAAAACAGAAAACACATCAGGTCTCTTTTCACTATTTTCTCGTGACCTCGATGACCAATTGAGCTCAAACTTTCACAGGTTTGTTTGTTCATGCATATGTTTAATCACACAAAATGTTGACACTGATTTAGAGCTGTTACCAAAAGTGTACAATACCTTTAAGACAGGTGCTAACCCTGGAGAATGGTGTAAGGCTGTGTCTGACTTGGCTAGGGCTAGGGCTACTGCTACGGCTACTGCTACGGCTGCATTGTTCCATCATCGTGCATTGAAGTATACCACATTCTTAGCAACGCTCTTAACAACAGACGTAACCAAAGCTGTAGCCGCCCATTCGGATCTGGCAAGCAGAACCATTACATTTTTGCCCAGATTATTGTTTGTCGAAATAAGAGCATCGAAAGGCTTCTCTGAATATTTCTAACTCACAAAAGACATTTTGGATGTGTTCATTATTGTAGGGGGTTGCCTTGATCGACAAGTCCAGCAAGCCAGAGGTTATCTTTCATTTCCCACTCTCATTGGTACCGGAGCATGAGGCAGACAGGTAAGAAAGGCAAATCATACGTCTTCATTTGGCCTCAACATGGCCTAATTTTATAGAGCTGCTTAGGAAGACAATTTTGCTTTAACTTTCAAAAATTAGCAGGATACTAGTCAAAGATCGTGAATTTGACATGGTATTTTGGCTGGTAACCTAACTCTGATAAGCATCATTTGTTGTTCTTGGCTACTTGTTTGTGCTTAAGCAGCTCTATGAAATCGTAAAGGCGTGGCAGTTCTTTTGTCTTAATAACGGGCATCTCTATGAGGGAAGTTTAAAATTCTTCTGTCTATCAGAGGCGTGGAGGCAATTGCCTCTGTTGCCTTGGTGATCAGGCCTGTCTCACCAGTGCAACAAGGTCGCATCTGAAGTATCATTACCTAAGCATATCTGATCTGGTTGCTATATATACCTCCTTTGTGCGGCCTATTTTGGAGTACGCTGCACCCGCCTGGTCAGGTGCTATTTCAAGTAAGCAGTGCAATGATCTGGAAAGGGTGCAAAAGCGCGCATGCAGAATTATTCTTGGCAATGACTACGTGCGCTACTCAGACGCTCTACAAATGTGCAATATTAAAACACTGGTATGCCGTCGTAACCACTTGTGCCAATCTTTTGCAAAAACTCTCCCTTCATCAGTTCTAAAGCGTCTGTTGCCACAGAGGTATGATAGTGGGTACCAACTTAGGAACTCCGGACATCTGGGTCAGTTTCAATGCCGAACAGAGCGCTATAGAAAGAGCCCTCTCCCTCACCTCACACGCCTTTTTAACAACTGAATTGCAATAGAATGCAGCTTTTTATGCGCTTTTTGAAATTGTGATGGCCTTGGAAATTCACTGGACTATGCCTGCAATATTTTTATCCAGGTTACTGTTTCGCAACTTTTAAAACAATTCGTTTTATACATTGTAAATATTTGTCTCTCCTTAACCAATTATTTCTTAAATCTGTAATAGTGTGGTTTTTTTCTAATTTTTAATCTCTGTATATTTTCCTGTAATTCGACCTCCGGTCCCCACAGGAATTTGTTTTTTAAAGAATAAACCAATAATGAATGAATGAATGAATCTCACATCATTAGTCTTGTGCACACATGTACATGCAGGGTTTGTAGCTGAAGTCCCAACTTTTGCAATGAAGTGCAGGGCTCACCCTTAACACTAGCCCCGGTGTACATTGTCTGGAAGGAACTGCTGTGGGCTAGTCTAAAACACTTCTACGCTGTAGTTTTCTTTGGTGTGTGGGAATTTAATTTTCAGTTGCACTACCTCTGTACATTTGTACATAGTGCGTGTTGTGGCCGAGCGGTCAAACACACCGGACTCGAGCTCTGGTGTTGCTGATCAGCAGAGAGTGGGATCGAGTCCCGGTCGTGGCACTTGTGTCCTTATAAGCAAGACACTTCACCATTAATGCTTGGTCCTTCGGATGGGGCGTAAAGCTGTAGGTCCAGTGTGTAATGCAGTAGATTTATCGTTAAGCAAGGTTTTAGCCAGGTTTCGGTAAAAGGGTGTTCACTTACAATGCATCTCTGTGTAAATGACAGATAAATTAGGGCGCCCAAAAGACACTCAGACACCCCTCTGGCTAACACTCTGTCATTAAGAGTAGGGGTTCACCCTGTGTTGTCTGGTATGGCTGGCTGCAGATTGCACCACAGCACCTTGTGAACCAACAAAACATGGTAATTAAATGGGCCTTATTCAAACATATCTCCTTGTAGAAAAAATAATGAGTGCTTTGAGAGGTCCCTTGGCTGATAAAGCGTTATATAAAAACTGTATTATTATTATAAGTATGCATTTTTTTATTTGATCATTATTTGTTTACTTATTTTTTATATATTTCTGATAATAAAATTTAGTATGCCTCCTAATAGCCTGCAAGCCTTAGAAAACTCTGTAACTAAGAGTGCTTGCTACGTGAACCAGAAACACGGGGGTTATCCCTCTTCTCCATGATAAGTGTTCTGGGTTCTTTTACTTGCACTACCACTCCTATACACAAGACCTAGGGCTTCATGTCCCATCCAAAGACAAAGCATTTATGGTATCTTGCTCAAGGACACGAGTGCCATGACCGGGACTCGAACCCACACTCTACTGATAAGAAATACCAGAACTTGAATCCGCTGCTCTTAACGGCTCGGCCACTACACAATACTTTGATTAATTTTCCTTTAGAAATACTTGATGATTTCCCATGCGAGGCAGGGTTACTGTGAAGTCTGGGTACTTAGCCAGAGAGGCTACTTTTGTAAAAAGAGCTTTAAAATGTAGTAGGCTTAAAGTTATTATGTGTAACAATTCATGTCATAAACCAGGCACTTTCTGCCTAAACTGAATATATTGGTATATTTGTATTCATTCCCCATTACCAGGTTCAACTTCCTGTTTAAGACCAGGGACAGATGGACACAGGAGGAAATCCATCCGTACATTGGGTAAGAAACATTTGTTAGAGTGTAGCATTGTTTTATACTTTTAGAAAAAAAGGGTGATTCTAACTCATTCAGTAAATAACAAGTTTTATTGCTCGGTGTATAAGCCGCACCGGCATGTAAGCCGCCGAAATGTTCAAAAGGGCCTAAATCAATGTGGCGTGTCGTGGCCGAGTGGTCTAGTTCGCCGGGCCCAAGCTCTGGTGTTGTCAGCAGCACAGTGTGGGTTCGAATCCCGGTCATGACACTTGTGCCCTTGAGCAAGGCACTTAACCATAATTGCTTCGTAAAAAGTTGGGAAGGTGGTGCATTCTGCTCTACCAGCCAGGCTCCCAGTGGATGATACCCATGCCTACATCCTTACGGACTGTGAAGGGGGTAACCCTGTTTCAGCCCCAGGAGTAGGTGGCAACGTGCCTCTGGTGTCTGTTGATTTGGGTCAACAGCCCAAATCTTTTAAGTGTAACCCTCACCTTGAGTGGCCGTTCGGCCTTGTGAGTTAGGCGATATCTCATAACAATTTTTTTTTAATAAGCCGCGGCTTATATGCCAAAGATTACGATATAAAGTATTGCCCTAGCATAGAATGGGCTGAGGTGACAGAAATAAAGTGCTTTATTGTTTTATGTCAGATAAAGCCAAATGCCAAATGTAGATTGTTGTGACCGAGTATAGTCTAATTTTTTGCATTTATACCGTAGGTCCTTTTAGTTGGTAAGCAGTTTGCAACAGCTAATTCTATTTTCTCTGGTCTAATTTTGTCATTGGTTCTTGGCATGATCTGTATAATTAGCTCATGACCCGTGAATTTGGCATTCTCTCCTTCCTGTGCTTTGCCGAGATGTAGAGCAAAGAGCCATTCCTACAGCCGTATTTCCTGTACGGCATCTCTTTGGAACTCCTTGCCTGGTGCATGTTTCCCTCCATCCTACAATCTAGACTGTTTTAAGAGGAATAACAATCCCCGCATTCAGCTCCCCGAGTTAGTTTCATTCTTGAAGAATAACTGACGCATTGGATACCCAGTGTAGCACATGCAATGTATATTCTCAGTATGGAAGTGCATTATTGGTCAATGTCATGCAAGTGATTGACCAACTTGCATCCAGATTTCAACTTTACTAAATGGTTATGTTCTCGTTTTTAGTGTCTGCTTATTAGTAAAATTCGACCCTGACAGAGTCTTTCTAAAAAAGCTACATGACAACAGAACCAATGAGTGAAACAGAAACACTTTCCATCTTTTTTTAAATTTATTTATTTAATAATTTTTGTCTTTATTTATTGAGTGTTATTTTTTGCTTATATTTATTCGTACCCATTTGAGCCATCTCAACTGCTACTACTACTAGGTATCAAGTGAAGTTTCCGAAGACACCATGTAATAATATTCACTCCCTCTTTGAGCTGTGGTGGTTCTGAGCTGAGAAGATCCGGTGGCTATCAAACTCACTACTTAGACTGGTCCCTGTCTGTATCCGCAAGGATAAGGACAGGCAGTGGTCTTACAGGCCCCATGATAAATCAATGATTTTATTGGATAAACTTGCAGTGACATAAGCTTTCCATATCTGTGCTTTGATTGGTCCGCTCCGAAGTGACGTAGTTTGCCAGCTACCCACTTTGGATGGTCAGCTGCATGCACGTGTGCATGATGTTTTGTATGGAATATTGTTTTATTCACCATGTAATGCGTGTAGGTGTGTAGTAATAGACTATGAATATTCGTCCTTGTGACTGGGATGTGAGGTCAAAGGAACATCTGGCAGGGTCCTGCCAAGCGCTAAATGCCGGTATCTGGCATTATTCACCAGCCTCGAAGTGTGACGTGAGATATTCAGTCTACTCACTCAGGGCTCGAATTTTACACTGGACCGCTGGCCCGAGGCCAGTGATTTTAGCATCGGGCCAGTAAACTCATGTCCCTACAAGTCCGGCGGTCTTGTGTTTGTGTTCAAATGTTGACTTTCAGTCTGATAAATACAATTCTGTTGATTATCTAAGACTACGTTCCCCTAATACACAAATGAGATAAATCTTCTCTTAGCACCTTTTCAAATTCAAACAGTTCAGTTATTAACCTGTGTTGGCATTTTTTCTTCTCACTTTAATTCTGGTCTTGTACTCAAAATTCCGGTCCAGTAAATATTTTGATCTACAAGCCCTGCGGTCTTGTGGGTTTTTCCCCCAAATTCTAGCCCTGTCACTACTCAGTTGTTCAGAACCGCACTTGAAAGATGGTGTTAATTACATGTGTCTCCGCTAGCCTCACTTGATTGCATTCCCACCATGCAAAGTGTAAAAAACCTACTTGCTACTAGGTAAATGAAATATTTATGTGATATTTAATAGAATAAATTTCAAATCAACTTTAACCGATGTTGTACCTGCTCTTCATATTAATTGCTTTGGGGGTTTATTTCTTTTCTCTCTGCAGGGGTTTGGTAACAGAGAAATTGTCAGAGGGAGCCTTGCTGCAGAAATATTGTAGGGCATCTGCCGGTACAAACGGGGTAACAGTGTACAACTCCAAAAGACCAATCAAGTAGATGTAATTCCCGGAGATGTGAAGTGCTTGGCTCTCAACCCAAAAATGATTCAAAAATGGGAACAGTATACCCCCAAGTCAGTGTGGGAACTTCGGTGACAACAAATTGACAAGGTGTGTTGTGGACATTTCTGCGGTCACTGCAAAGGCAACGTGGTCACAGGGCGGTCGGGTAGGCGTGGTGGTGTCTTTTCCTCTTGGAACCTGGTGCGAATCCCGCCGGGGGAACCGCGTGGATTGGGTTTTGGGTGCCTACCCGATTGCGTGGGTTTGCCCAGAGAATAATACTCTGGGGTTTTCCTCCCACATCTGAAACTAAAACTTCCTCTAATTCATTGTCTTCTCTTCATGGGGTTCTTGGCCAGTGATAGTGATTAAGTTCGCTTTTAGGAGAATCCTTGACTTCACAATTAGAATCAATGATTCAAGCGAGTGTAAAGGATTTGGTTACGAAAAGAGTTGGCCGTTAAGTTTACATTCAAAAGGCCGGATTCATTTTGTGCATGGGTAGAGCCAGTGTTTTCCCCTTGGCTGATTAACTGAGTGGGGTGGTATCAATTACAAAATTGGTGATTGAGGCAAATTGATACCACAGCCTGCAAACTGACTAGAATGCAGGGCTCGCAAAAATGTGCGGTTTGTGTTTTCCTCCCATATCGAAGCACTGAGCATTTCTTTAACATCTTCTCTTCACACATATATATATTATATTCATGCCTGCTGATCACGGTGCAAGGCACTGTTGAGGGTTCTTTGCTTTCCTTGTATCAGAACAAAATGTGATAATTTTTATATCAATAAACTTTAGTTAAATGAAACAATTTTAAACGTTCCCTTATGCATATCATTTTAGACTCTTTTTCAAAAGCGTGCAAACCCCTAAACTGCTTTGTACCACCTCTAAGCTGCGAAGTACGCTGATCCAAACACTTGAGCTCCGTTGTAGTCATATGTCTGCACATTTGCAGTCTGTCCATTTATCTTGAGCTTGCAGAGTGAGTTTGGAGACTTCAAGAAGCACGTCGAGAAGAGGGCAACCTCAAACTCTGGGCTGACCCCGTACATCGTAGAGGTGGTCGGCTTGACGCGGTTGGACCACTTGAACTGGTACTTGATTAGGTTAGGCTGTGTGTAGGGAATGAGAGCGGGTGAAGTTACTGATTGGATGATTGATTGATCGATTAATTGATTGGCAGGTCGAGTGATGGACTGGCCGGTTGATTAGTTCCATTTATCTCCCTTGGCAAACCTAAACCACTTTGGCATTGCTTGATAACATTCCACGTTCAAGACAAAGTACAGGTTAAAATCGAAAACAAATTGATAGCTATCCATCTTAACCCTTATATACTAAAAGTACCATGTTGTACTATGGTTGTACCATGGTTACTATTGTTTTAAGATGGTAAACCATGGTAGAACCATGGTACTTATTGATTTGGTTGTGGTATAAACCATTGGTTTTTCACAAGAGTAATACTGATATTTCACAGCTCACTGATTGTAAATTTCATACCAGAGCAGCCTCGCTACCATGGTCAGCGGGCCGTATCGATGCCAGTCGCCACCAACCCCAGTGTTAGGATTGTGCTGAAAAAAAACACGCTGATTGGCTAACCAAAGGTGACTGTTCTGCGCGCATGCTGGTTAAACAATTTCGAGCGCTTGTATGGCGCTTAATAGTACGTAGGTGTTTTTCTTTTGTGAAAGGCTCGTAGTTATTTCGCTCTTTCGAAACCAATTGTGCTTTGTCTTTATAAACAACTTTACGATTACCCCCCCCCTTATTTCCAGCTGTGACTTGCACTTCCTAAAAATTATTTTAAAAAGTGTCACTCGGCTGGAAGAGGGTATGTATACGTCACACAGTTATAATCGTCTACATGTTATCTTTCTCCGATGAGATTGAAATTATTTATAGAAATTTGTGGCGTTCTGTTGATAATAATGTAATCCGAACATCTGGACAACACACGCACTTTGCGCTGAAAAGAAAGGTGCTTCGATCGGCCAAGTCTAGCTATACGGCAACGAGCAAACAAACAAACAAGCAATGTCGTGATGGGTGCACCCCACCAAATAATCTCCCATAGCACACAGTGCAAAATGCTAAATACTCAAAAATACACGAAAAATACTTAAAACTCTCACAGCTTTTAACTTGAAAGGGAAAATTATTAATTGACTCTCGAACTGTTATTCTCTGCTCAATTTTATGTGGGGAGTCTCCGGGCCCGTCGAGTTATTCTCCCTCCAAGTAAAAACACCCCTACACAGGTGCAATTTTCAAAACGTCCGAGCATCAATCTTGAAAAATGTCCCTACACCTCTCAGCAAATAGGACCTTTTATTTCAGGGCCTATGTCATCAAAAAATACCTCAAGCTGGAAGTCAACAACCCCCAGGTCACAATTGGGCAACATTTTTACACCGAAACACTTTCTCGGGGCTCTCAAATATGTCTAATATAGAATATTTTGAGGGCCTACAAAAAATTAATGAGCTCGACGCTCTGTTTTCTCCTATTTGGTGGGGTGCACCCTATATGATTTCCGAACATGCTCTCACTGATCGAGAACCATACCTGTTTTGTCCTCATGTACCCGTGGTAGTTCGCTTGTCCCTGTTCTTCCAGCAGGTACATACGGACCCAGTTATGGAAACCAGATATCGTTGAGCTGTCAGAGAATTCCCCGACGAAGACGTGTTCAAATCCCGAGGTGTCTCGTGTGGCTTTCCGAGAGTAGTGAGTGAAGAGAAGTCCTCGAATGAACGTCTTGTATTGGCTAAGACTCCCAGAGAAATAGTCTGTACACAAAATATTGTTATATTTATTGGAATGTTCCTCACCGCAACCCAAGCCTTTACATATATATACACATGTATATGTTTAAAAATGTGATATTTAGTAATTAGTTCTCTTGTATTTTATTTTATTTTGTATTGTCATTATTATTATTATGTTTTGTTTGGTTAAACATAAGTAGATGGATTAGTGTCGAGATATCTGAGATCATTGTAAGAATGAGACCTACTAATATCAGATAATATCAACATGGACGTGATCCAACATGGAACCTTATTTTCCCTTCCAGCCTCGCTTTGGTGTATAGAATGAAAGTGTGAAATGCTGCTCATAAAAGCTATTAACTCATTCAAGCCTCATTCTGGTATAAAATTTTAAAAAGTCATCCAAAGAAGGGTAGAAAAGTGATCGGATAGATGTAGTATGGTTTGCGGTAATACCATGTCTATAATTACACACACACACACACACACAAAATAAAAATGAAGACTATGACACCACACTGATCGAAACGTCGAGTTCTTACACGACTGGTTCCATTCAGAACTACCTTTACTCACAAGACATATTTCCATGTAGGGCCACACGGCGTTACCGCTAATCCTACTCCATCGTAGGCCTATGCCGCAAACCCTATACTAGATTGTACCTCCACCAATTAATCCTGCCCTTAAAGACACTGGACACCTTTGGTAATTGTCAAAGACCAGTCTTCTCACTTGGTGTATCTCAACATATGCACAAAACAACAAACCTGTGAAAATTTGAACTCTATTGGTCGTCGAAGTTGCGAGATAATAATGGAAGAAAAAACACCCTTGTCCATGTTGTCACACGAAGTTGTGTGCTTTCAGATGCTTGATTTCGATTTCGAGACCTCACGCGTGAGGTCTCGAAATCAATTCAAATATTTTACTGAAAAATTACTTCTTTCTCAAAAACTACGTTACTTCAGAGGGAGCCGTTTCTCACAATGTTTTATACTATCAACAGCTCTCCATTGCTCGTTACCAAGTAAATTTTTATGCTAACAATTATTTTGAGTAATTACCAATAGTGTCCAGTGCCTTTAAACAAATTGGATGGTTATAAACCCTTACTCTTGGCTTTGACAAACTGATACGCCCGCTGCATCACCACAGTGTTGAATATTGCGTTCATGAACTCGTCCTCCTCGGCCGATTCGGTGGACGTCTTCGTCTCGGTCTTCCCCTGGGATGGGATGTAGTTGTTGAAGATCTTGATAAGGGCTTTGTACGTCGGCCTCTGAAGCATCTGGGCGCTAACTGAAGAGAACAGTCTGTGGTTGTGAGGGAGAGAAACGGTATCGTTGTTCTGTAAAATTGGAAGTCACGACAATAGACTGCATCAAATTCAGTCACATTTCAAGAAGTTATTGGGGAGTGCATTAAATTGAAAAATATCAATTACGAATATTGATGAAACGAGTATTAGCCTATACAATAAATGAAAACGTGTGTTTCTAAATGGAGAAATGTTTCATCTTCGAACTTCCGAAGCAGTCAATTTTTTTACTATCATTTTTGTTCTCCTTTTTCAACTATTATGTGTACTGATGAGTACAAGTTGTTCATTTTAAAACAAGTTGTTGATTTGTGTTCACATCCTTATTGTAGTTAGATTGACTACTTAAGGAGTATCTTTTTGTTCGGGCCTGTGGTCTCCGCCAGCCTCGGTTTTGATACACGTTCTGATATAACTTTTCAGAGCGTCTTTCTGCCGAATCTATAATGGGTTTGAGTTCTGCTTCAGGATTGGTTTGGACACTGTCAATGATTTTGAAGACCCTACTTTCAGAAACACTGGAGTTCAAAATGGTAGACTAGCCTAATAATGCAGTCCTGGTCAAAGATTGCAAATCGTTAATGCTTTATGTGCAACAGTTTGAGGTTCAACATTAGTTTTGGGGTCATGTACAAGTAATACTGGTAGTACATTTATGACTGTTAATGTATTAAGGCACTGACTTGTGAAGTCGTGGCTAAAGCTACATGTGACCTATATAAAAGTGCGTCTATAGACCTTTCTATTGCAACGTCACAGCCCGAGTTTTTGCCAACCGAGGTCGGAAAACTATGGAAAGCCATAAATGCAAAACAAAAACAGATAGCCACAGTTTTTAACAATGTTACACAAACATTCAAAAAATAGTGTTGAATTTGTTGGAAACAAAGCAGCTATTCATGAAAGGTACTTTACTTAATTAAAAGTTTGCAGAAAATGTTGAATTTTGTTGAAACATCTGTTAACACGATTGAGTGTTCTGCTAACATTCGGCCTTCCATGCCAACCAGCGCGGTTTGGTGATCAACAATGCAAAGGTCTATATTGTGTGATGTCGTGGGTCTTGACGTCTTGTTGGAGTGGGTAGAGCTGGGGGAGGTCATAGTCAAGTAGGCCCATATAAACCTGTTTGAGGAGACATCTTTTTCCAAGTATGAGTTACTGATGTAGTTGCCGGTGTTCATCACAAGATCGCTACCAATGCTTAGACGGTTGGTGTCATCGGCCCACATGGCGGTAGCAAACGCCGATATGTCGGCAGGGATCACAGGGGCAGATGTCGGCGGAGGGGCTGGGTTACCACCTGACCAGGGATGAACAACAACAAAAACTAACACTGAGAACCTTTCCACTTCACCTTTGCAGACTTAATATACTACAAATTAGCTGATAATTTTAGAGTGAATTTTAAATAAATTGAGATTTGTCTATTTTGGGGGTAATGAAATGACTGAAATTAAATTATTTGTTATCATTGCCATTACATAGACTTGCATAGTCGCTGCAACAGTCCCCGAATTTAGAACATTTGGAGTTACATTGGCACGGTTGAGTCGAGTCGGGCGTCTGACCACATCGTCCTACACAAGAACCTGTATTGTAATAGGAAAAAAAAAATAGTTTAAAGTCTTACAACGATTGCATATCCATTACAAAAAAAAACATATGGTTTGAAGTGTACCAAAAAACCCTGATCAGTTGAAAGAGATTTTGGGTTTGGGGGTTATGACGAGTAGTCGACGTTTCTGGCTGCATGAACAGTCTGTCTTCAGTGAAGACTGGGGCGGAGGGGTTTCCCGGCTTTCATGAACAAGCAAATGCAAGTGTGTGACAGTTATACAGAACTCATCAATTACGATATATTCCCAAAAGATGGGACTAAATTATTTACTTGTTTCCGAGTCGTGTTTCCAAACTTCGATGTTAATTTTATTATCACTTGGAATTATGTAGGCCCATTGTTTATCGTAGCTATACATTACCTAAAATTATTCCGTGATGTTTAACTATATATAATCTAGTTTTGCTAATAAATGGTGGGTAGCCGTGTTCGCATATGACTAGCTAGATAAGAAAGATAAGGCTTTTATACCAACAACTACTCAATCAGATGCAATGAAGAAAACAAATTCAACCAGTGTTTACAGTTTGCTGTGAAGTCAATTAAACCAGCCGGCTCAAGTTAGTTTGTATAGACCATGTGAACTTTGTTTACAATAAGTGTGACCTTGTACATTCTTTGAGTTATTCTGGCAGGCAAGATACTACACTGGTCCTATGGGAAAGTTGACATTTTGTGTCATAATTTCCACATAAAACCAAGAGTTATGAAAGTAAAAGCTGGACAAGTTTTGAGATGTGCCCCCTTTCATCATATCAAAAGTTGATAAGAATTAGACAGTGCAATCTCCATAAAATATAAGATTTTATGCCTTCTTCCATTGAGCTGCGTACAAATCGTGCCTGCAGGAAGTCCAGGCTCTGTGGCTCTTTTGTAAACATGTGATGTCACAGGTCACATCGTCTATAATGCTCATGTTGGTTATTAGATATCTCAATTTTGTTAGTCACACAACTACTATTGTTTCTCATAACCCAGGGGTAAATGGATACCTGTGAGGGCAGAGATGGTTTTTGCGATTGATTATACTTACTTGGCAGCACAGGCTGTATACTCCCAAAGGGAACTGAGATATTTTAAGGAATGAAATAAATGGCCCAGTGACACAGGGTAGTAATGTTCGAAGCGCAATGATCACGCTTTGGAATTGCGCTAAATAAGAGCCAATTATCAGTATTATTATTAATAGCACCAATCAATACGCATTTTAAAAGTGGACTGGAGCACTGGCAACACTTGCCCCTTACACGCTTTAACCCTCAGATGGCCTACATGTCTGCAACCTATATAGTAAGTTTTATCCTCAGACAGACCCGATTGGCATGGCCCATGACCCGGCTGTATGACCCACATGGACTCCGAATCCCCAGTTATAAAACATTTTTTTATATAGGGCAGTGACCAACTAAAATCGCGGTTTTGCAATGTGAAAATATGAGCAAGAGAACAAAAAAGTGTTAAAACTGTTGTATGCCAAACTATCTATACAGCATTGTGAAAGGTCATTAGCTTTGAAAAAAAAAATAAATAATGAACTCATTATTTTAAAGGTGGTATACACGTTTTCCCAACGTACTGCACGCTGCTGTCCTGTTAGGGCATCCAAAGACAAATTAACAATTAAAGGCAGCGCATGGTTAAAAATAATTCTAGTAAACCCACCTGGTGCCGTGGTGGTCACCAAAATATTGCACTGGGCATCGTAGTCTGAACAGCACCCCGCGAGCGGGTACGACCCACACATAGAATCGCAATTACACGGATAGCGGATGTCGGTATCATCACAACGGTTGAGGCAGGTTCCTAAATTGAGAGAAAGCGTACAACAGGTAAACACACTGTGTGTTTTGAAGGAACACAAAAATGTCAAACCATGCCGAGGCAACGAGAGTACCATAACACTGTAATATTGTCTTTTTGGTAGTTTACTATGTGGCCCCCGAAAATGACCATTAGGGAGAATTAAAGGTATTGTACACTTTTGGTAACAGCTCAAAATCAGTGTCCACATTTTGTGTGATTAAACATATGCATGAACAAACAAACCTGTGAAAGTTTGGGCTCAATTGGTCATCGAGGTCACGAGAAAATAGTGAAAAGAGATCTTATGTGTTTTCTGTTTTTTCAAATTATCGCGCGCGATAATTACTATTGTTTTACTCGTTTCTCAGAAACGATAGCATTTTAGGCAGAAATATTTTAAGGAACCCTTTCTACCATCACTTACTATAAATCATGTAAGTTATGTGTGAATCTGTGAACATTGTGTTTTTCGATCTTACCAATAGTGTACAGGGCCTTTAACCATTGGGGACTCAACAGTTGCAAGTGAATGTACAAGAGTGGGACAAATAAGCAATATAATAGTACACTATAGAGTTGCAATGAAAAGCAACGGTTATTAAACCTAAACAGAAGATGGAGGCCAATTAGGCAGAAAATTAACTTGTGGACGATGGACGTCGTGTGCCCGAACGAAATACGTATCAAAAGTGGTACCAGAGAAAGGGCGTAAGCAATTTAAATTATGCAAAATTGTATGTCTAGAAAAGTGAGCGTTACACAGTTTGATCGGTTTTCTGTCATACATAAGTTATTACATGATGCTTAAATTATGTATGGGAGTGGGAAAACATGTCGTTGGGGTAACTCCAGCAACAAAAACAGTAGGACCATTTTCGGTCAGGCAATTAGATTTATTGCGAAGTGTTACTGGGACAAAAAAAGTATACCGTACCTAATTATGTGTGCCTGGATTAAGCCCTTTTCAGGGCACACGTTGCGATGGTAGATTTTATATAAAGTTATTTATATGGGCCTAAATGATTTTTAAAATAATCGAAATGTGAAGAATGGGAAAAGGGAAAACGAAGAATCCTCAGAATCGACATCACTTTACCCTTTACGCAGTACTGATCAAAGTCGTTGCAACAGTCGTTGAATTTCAGGCAGGCAGTATTACACTGGCAGCTGTACGCACTGTTCTCCTTATCGCCACATCGTCCGAGACAACCAGCGGCTGCAGTTGCGCCTACAACAGAACGCAGATGCAAGAAAATCAGAAGTTAGAACCGACCTTTCAATCAATTGGGTTGTGACTTTTGTTGCTGTTGGTAACCATTTATCAACACTATAGTTACAAACAAACAAACTTTACAATACACTTACAAATTATGTTAATACGTTAATGACAGGAATTTCAAACGGTCAACTTAATCAATTTTGCCCTTGGTTGTTTAGCTCCAAATAACTTTTTTTTTCCAGAGGCCTTTTATAGCATTACCTTTATGGATATTGACAGGACTTGCGCTAGCAGCAGCTCGATTAGGAAATACACCGGAGAAGTACAAAATTGCAAGCGAGATCACCAACGTAATGGCCAGTACGGAAGACGCTATTGACGCTTTGACTATCGCAGGTCGACACGGTGACGGGGCGCCGGCGTCCATTAACACGGCGTGGAACAGTCCGTGCGGTGTTCAAGAAAGTTGTTTCGGTTTTTGCTTTCTCTTTGCGAACTCACACTTTTTGGCGACTACTGATTAATGCCAGTGCACAAATTCATATTATCATGGGGATTATGAGTAAAACAAAGTCGTCCCAAATTCGAGGAAGTATGATAGGCCTATAGGTGTGGTTGTGTATAGTACATGCATACTCCTGTCTCGGCACACAGACTGTTTTTCCCGAAGTTGGATTGACTCATATTTAGTCACGACATCCTGTCTGATTCATTAGTATCGTTATGATTTTTTTCCTCTTTTAATTACAGAGTGCTGCAACCAGTACATGTACATATGGTTTGTTTATGATAGGGAGGTTTAGCTGCACCATACGCGAGCAAAAACGTGAACGTGAACGTCAGAAAATTTTGTTGTAAAAATCTCACGTTTGAAGCATACGTGAAGTTACCACTTCTCACGTAAGGGTAGGTACGTGCAGACGTCATACGTGAGCATGAAATAAGCCCAAAGTGGTGATGTCACCTAGAAACGACACAATTTTCTGACGTTCACGTTAACGTTTTTGCTCGCGTAACGTGCAGCTAAACCTCCCTGATACCAGTAATGTGTGTACGTGAACAGATCAACGTGCGTTCTAAAAGACCCGGGTCAAAAAATGACCCAGATTCCGGGCTTTTACCCCATTGTCAAGTTTAGGTTGACCCGGAGAGTGGTTAAAAACTAGACTTAAACATGGCTTGTCCGTAATCTAGATCAAGTTGACACAAATTTCGGGTCATACTGACCCAGAAATGGGTCTCTCTGACCCAGAAATGGGTCTCACTGACCCAGAAATGGGTCTCACTGACCCGGAAATGGGTCTCACTGACCCGGAAATGGGTCTCACTGACCCAGAAATGGGTCTTACTGATCCGGAAATGGGTTGGGCTGATTGGGACCCGGATCTGGGTATAAATTATAACCCGGAAGTTTTTAGAGTGTGGGCTCAACAAAGAGTGACAACAAAAGCTTAAGATGCGACTTTTACCAAAATAACTATTTTCGGGGTTGGGTGACTAATATTTGATAGGGCAAGATTGGTTACCATCATGATGAGATCAAAGCCTGCGTGTCGTTGATATAAACGTTTTATTTTTATTTATTTATTTATTGTTATTTTTTTTAGGGGGGGTTCAACTGCCTACTTGTATGGTGTATCGGTGGTGTCGGGCTTGGCATTATATCGGCGACTACCTGTGTGCTCAAAATAATGGGCTACTCACTCGCTGAACACGACAAAAACACGACAATAGAGGTAGACATGGGGCTTGCTCCTGTTTCATCCTATACTACTATCTGTACTCTTCTGCCCAACTGGCTCGAGTCCACAAAATGTCTACAGTACACAAGCCACGCGCGGTGTTTCCACACGATATCGGCTGAACACACTCTGAAGAAATTCTGCACCTAATGATAACCTGGAAGGTGTGTTGCTTTGTGGTAGACTGTGATATACCAGTGTATAAAAAGAAATAATATTAATACAAATTTTTACACACTTTGTTCATACATACAGCAAAAAATATACTCACTTTTAATTGCTACAGCGGCGACCAGAATGTAACAGAGCACCGTCATCTTGAACGCGTGAAGCATCGATCGGGCAGGAACGCGCGTCTAAAGTAGTATCCTTCTGTAACAACTGGGCGTTTTTATTCAAAGTGCGATATCAAACCACGTGTTGTCTCTTTTGAACAAGGAAGTGCAAAGCATCTTGCTATCGGCCTGCTGTGCACGTGACATGACGAAGCAATTTTTTTTCATAAACATGATAGGCATAAATTTCTATGTAGCTGATTGACCAGCTGTCATTTTTGTTGTCATTTTGTTGATGGGGGTCTCGTTTGAGATATCGTTTCTATTTTACTTTTATGCGTAACTCATTCCGATATCGAACTCGGACAATCATTTCAAAGGTCATAATAATAAGTTTTGTATCAGAGGTATAATCATTTCAATTTTAATGCTTGATAAAAAACAAATTAAACTAGCAAATGAACACCTACTTGTGTTTTAGAGAGTTGGTCAAATTTTGTTTAGTTTTCAAACGAAAACGAATAGTAGCCGGACAAAAAAAAGAGTTAACTTTCGTCTAGTTGGTCGGGCTAATTCCGTGACAACCGACCATGAGTTAATTAATACTGTGAGGTTTGCGGAGACATATTCGTACATACAACTCACTATATGAGTTAACTGTGATGGTACAGAGAAAGACCGGTTGGTTAAAACCTCGACGTTTCGATATTGCAGTTTGCACACTATGACAGAACCACACTGACGGAATTTCCATGTAGCAAAAGCCACAATTTCAAGAGAAGTGACCAAAGAAAATGAGTGCATATGGTTACACGAGGTTGCATGTTGTACCACAACCTTCCGTATTGATCGCTGCGCACCGACCAACCTCAAGTTCCATGTTGTTGTAGTTGTTGCTGTTGTTTGTTGCTGCTTCTACTGATGCTGCTGCTTTTTTTTATGGGATATCGTTTAACTCACAAGGCCGGACGGCCACTTAAGGTGAGGGCTTAACTTAACTGATTTGGGCTGTCTATACCCAAATCAACTGTCCCCAGGGACGCGTTGCCACCTGCTCTTGAGGCTGAAACATGGTGTGTCCCCCCCCCCCCCCTCAAGTCCGTAAAGATTTAGGCATGGGTAGCATCCACTAGGAGCCTGGCTGGTAGTGCAGAATGCACTTATACCTTCCCAACTTTTTACAAGATGCTGTTGTTCTGATGTTGTCGTGTTTTCTTGTCAGTACATATCGTTTTCTTAATAATTAATTTAAAGTTCCATTAGTTTCAAGTAGAGTGAGAAGATAAGCGCTGATGACGGAATTCTGTATAAGTCTTAAGTTACAAAGAAAAAACAATACATTTTGTTATAAATTAAGATAAGATGCATTATTGGCAACCAAAAGGGCAGCAATTCGCTCTGCTGGGCCTTGCACTATTTGCTTTGCTCTTTTTAGGAAATTCAGTGAAATACAATCCAAGTAGTTGTAGGAGAACTCGGAAAAGGTAACACTAAATTAGTAGGCTTAATATCCCATAAATTCAACTGACATATAAAGGACTCCGTACCAGCTGAATTATTTCGTTTCCACGCTGGGAACTATGAATCATTTAACGGCGGCATACTGAGAAGAAGAAAAGTTGAAACGTGTACTGTATCATTTATTAATAACAACAAAATAACTAATTAGATGGTGGTGGAGATCTCATTGTGGTGTGACCGTACAAATTACAGACACTGAAGCATAACGCAAACTGATTAACTAATTAGTATCATGGGAATACAGTGAGTGACGCGTTCGTATCATAGCAACAGACCGTTATCTAGTTCAACACTACAATAGACATTTGTAATATCATGGCAAACGAACTTTGCATGTCATAGTTGGAAGTGAACGAGTGTAAAGACCAGTTCTTTTCTGCCATACTATACAGTATGCTTAAAACACCCTTAGTTGTTTCAAACTTGATGCAATAAGCTAATATTGAGAATACTGTGTTTTTCTTGTTTTTTTTTTGATCGACATGCTAAAATGTTTTCTCACGCGAACATTTTCTTCATTGGTTTCTTTGTTTACGTCGGTGCCTTTGGAACTATGTGTCCTCTCGGCTGGTTGACCTAGGCAGGATTCCTGCTACATCTTGTGTCTGAGAGGGTGAATTGGTTTGACGCTGATGAGAGTTGTGCCGAGCTATAGAGGCCGACATGATGGTTCCTGACACACAGGACGAACAGGATTCCATTTGGCGTGAAATGAAAACACGGATTGCAGAAGATGGAAACGTCAATTTGGAGAGCGACTTGGAAGTGTGGATTGACTGTCAAGATTTTGAAAAATGACGAGTCTTTGGTATGTGTGGGCATTAGAGGAGATCCAACCTTCAAGAGCTGGGACGATACGGAACCAGGGCCCAATTTCATAGAGCTGCTTAAGCAGAAATGTTGCTTAACAATTGTCTGCTAAGCAGAAATGAGCAGGTACCAGTCACAAATTGTTCATGTGACATGGTAGTTTGGCTGGTTGTTCTTTTTCTGGTAAGCATAAATTTGTTGTGCTTAGCTACTTTTCGTGTTTAAGCAGCTCTATGAAATTTGGAGAGCGACTTGGAAGTGTGGATTGGCTGTCAAGATTTTGATAATGACGAGTCTTTGGTTGTGTGGGCATTAGAGGAGATCCAACCTTCAAGAACTGGGACGATAGAGAACCAGGTCGTATTACTGATCAATGTGTGAGAATGGTGGTAGATATGGAGGTAAATGGGGAGATAGTCGTGCAGCAGCATCAAGTTTACTGCCTGTGAGATGCCCGCTCTTCTGGTCGCGTGCACTGCGTGGCAGCTGAAGCTGACGGTCGCTTCGGTCTATAAAAAATAATGGAAACAGTTTTGTTTGTTTTGGAACAATGGTGTCCCCTTCTTATTCGAGTAAAACTTGATCTGTCTAAGTGCCTTTATCCATACAGGACCATGCAATAATGCACAATTCTTTTCTCAAACTTTGAACATGTCAAATTCGGTATATGTCCCTACGAATCATTAATACAGCAGTTTGGATACGTCATTTGTTTTGTAGTTTTGTAACGTCATTTAGATCAACTTTAGATCATGCAGTAACTGTTACGATTGCTTCATGACCCCTTCATTGGAAAGCCGTTCTTCATCATCAAGCTAGCAATCGTGTTTTGTTCACAGGGATTACAAAAATGCGGGAAGGTTCCTTTAGTTATGTGCACCCCTAAGAGCCGAAAAGTTTGACTGGCTGGGAAGGGTGTTGGAAACCTCAGAACCTAGCCACATGCTGCCAGCACGACATCTGAAAGCTTGCTACAAAGAACAGACGGCTCCACTATATCAGAGGGTTAGATCTTGATGGGTCTATGCATGTCTGTACACATTTTGTGCACGAAGTATAAGAGTGGTCACATTTGTGTTAGCCTCCCAAAACAAACTCAGAAACACTGGGACATCCCCCCTAGTATATTTGGAACGGTCCAGTCTTCAATATCTGGGACTTTGACTCCCCCAGGGCATGGCACTCAATTGGAGAGAAAAAATTGAAAGAAATAACAAGTGACATGACTTATAAGAGTTGACAGCCATCACTCATGGGTTTGAAGTCGTAAAGGCGAGAGACGAATTTAGAACAAAACGAGTATCACTTAGCACGATCGGCAGCAAAAACCCCTGCTAAGTGCGGCAAACAAAACATGTACGAAGTACGTTAATCAATAATGATAGCTTTCAAAAGATTGACGTTATGAGTTTTATTATCAAAATGTTAACCCCTGTCAGTCATGCGTAAATGTTGTTCAAAATTTGTAAAACAACAACAGTTTGGCATAGTTTAAAGGCACTGGACAACTTTGGTAATTGTCAAAAACCAGTATTCCCACTTGGTGTATCCCATCATATGCATAAATTGCAAATCTGTAAAAATTTGAACACAATTTGTCATCGCAGATGCAAGAAAATAATGAAAGAAAAAACACCCTCGTTGCACAAATTTGTGTGCTTTCAGGTGCATAGTAAAAGGCTTCGCTGAAGTCTTTTATTATTTAAGTGAGAAATTACCTCTTTCTCAAAAACTACATTACTTCAGAGGGAGCCGTTTCTCACAATGTTTTATACTATCAACAGCTCTCCATTGCTTGTTACTAGGTAAGTTTTTGTGATAACAATTTTTTTGAATAATTACAATTTTTTGAATAATTACAAAATTGCCTTTAAAGGTAGTTTATTTATAGAGTAGTAAATACTCCACTGAAAAATACAATACTATTCTAAACTTACTTGGTGAGAAGCACGTGCTGCAGTCTTAAAGCAAGGGTTCCCTTCGAAATAATTTAGGTTGGAAAAAATGTCACCAAAAACATTTGAATTTCAGAAATGATTCATGCATGAACTGTTTCTCAAAATTAGAATACCAAACGTTTATCGAATTCACACACAAAGGAGGAAGAAAGACAGGTGAAACAGTGAGCGCCATTTTAATAGTGATTACAGTGGTCAGACCCAGCCGTGAATAATATTCATTTTGAAGACCTATTGAACACCCTACCATTCGGTAATAATTCCCTGAGAAACCATAAACTGGATTGTTGCGAATCAATGAAGAACGAATTTGGTGCAGATTATTATAGGAGGATGACTATAGATGGATTGCAATACGCGTCATTGACCGCCATCTTTGATGTAAAACAACGGAAAAGTTCGCGCGTGTACGCGCTACGCACGACTCTCAGCCAATGATAGCTCTTCACGCGTGCACAACTCATCAAGGATGGTGGTCAATGACGCGTATTGCAATCCATCTATGAGCAAGTTCGGGTGGCGACTAAACTTGACTAGACCGACTAGACTAACCAGAAACCATAGAGCACAGGGAGATTGACAATATCGAACCATGCACTGGAGTATGGTCGACTATGGTCAATTCGAGAGCTACGCAACAGTTTAGTCAAGTCTAGTCGCCCACCCGAACTTGCTCTATAGAGACATTAGGGCATCGGGGCATTGTGTCTTTCATAAATGGAGAAAACCCACGCAATTAGGGCCTAGGTAGGGACTGCAAACCCAAATCCACACGCAAGGTTCCTCGTCCGGGATTCGAGAACCTGTGTCCACAGAGGTGAAAGGCAAGGTACAGAAACCACCGAGCAAAACTGAAGGACCAAATGATATTTAATTGAGAGAGAGAGAGAGAGAGAGAGAGAGAGAGAGAGAGAGAGAGAGAAGAGAGAGAGAGAGAGAGAGAGAGAAGGGGAGAGAGAGAGAGAGAGAGAGAGAGAGAGAGAGAGAGAGAGAGAGAGAGAGAGAGAGAGGAGAAGAGAGAGAGAAGAGAGAGAGAGAGAGAGAGAGGAGAGAGAGAGAGAGAGAGAGAGAGAGAGAGGAGAAGAAGAGATGGGGAGGGTGGATGGTGGCTGGCTCAACTTGTAAAAAACATATTCTGCCCATGATGTGTTGTAGCTACTTTTTAAGTCTAATACTCATTACGCTAGCAAATTAAAAGGAAAAACCTACCCCGGTTCCTCTAAAGTGATAGTTTCAAGTAAATGGGCATTGATAGTGAAAGTTAGTTATAGTCTTTAATATTTTATTAACATCTGTGATATAAATTGATAATGTGAAAGTTTAATTTTATCGTGACACATTTTCTAAATATGAAATCTTGCTGCGAATTTGGCTGTTTTTGGTTCTGTTTTAGTTCTACTGGGTGAGATGAGCATTCTCTATAGTGTGTGCATGTTTGCAAGCTCAAACTGTGACTGTGACCGGATTTTAGAAACCATTGCATCTCAAGTCATCTACTCAAATTACCAAACCCTATTGTAGGGTGTCATTGCTGAGCGGTTTAGAGCATCAGATTGAGTCATCGGGGTGTGGGTTCGAATCCCGGTCGTGACCCCTGTGTCCTTGAGCAGGTTGCTTTACTGTAACTGCTTCTCTTCACCCATGGGTATAAATGGGTACCTTCGAGGGAAAATATAAAAATTGCGTTTGAAAAAGCCTTCGGGGCGCCACGGCTGCCCAGGGCCGTTTACTCTCAGGGAGCTGAGAAAGATTACAGGCTAGTGGCCCAATGACCAGGGCACTATTACTTGTAAGGCGCATTGATACGTTTTTGTAAAAATGCGCTATATAAGGACTAACAAGCAGGCTCAAATGAAGACTAGTGTCCCATATTATCTTGGGGGCGCCCTATCAGTGCAAGTAAACGTTGTGTTGTGAGTCGTTCCAAGAAAAAAGAACATCCATCAAAAAATCAAACCTTCAGGAAATACTTCAAATGTAACTTATAACGGTCCAGGTTGTTTAAACTTTTGAGAAACCTTTTCGACTGTAATTCTATAAATACCCTCCTGGGTGGGCACAAATGACTGAACTGTTGCAGAAGCGTAGGCTAAGTGTTCAAAGACATTTTAACAAATACATTAACAAAATACGACTTGCGGTTTGAAGTTGTTCTTTTGATGGTTTTTACGAGTGACATCGAGGCTCCGCCCAGGGTGACTTTCTACACCCAATGACTCCCTTGGCCGTTAGGTTCTTGATCTCATGGTTGAGCAGACACTGGGATGTGAAGCGACCGTCATCGTCAGCTGTCAGGCAGTGCAGGCGACGAGAGACGCTCACCATCTCACAAGCAACGAACTTTTGAAGAGTGCACTCATCGTCTCTCCATTTACCATCGTATTTCTCACTCATTTTGATACAGTCTTCTCCTGTATTCAAGACGTTGTCATGAGCCCAGTTTGTATGTTTGGTCAAGCCGCTTCCGTTCAAACACGCTACTTCTTAGTCGTTGTCATCATTACATCCCATGCACAATGTTCCTCTTTCTCTCCAGATGTGGGACCCAACTCTCTAATCAGTGGGTTCATAGTGTTCCAAATGAAATCGTGTTGACCTTCCGTGCCCGGGTAATCATATAGCCCCCGGGTCAATCACAAGCCCTTAAAATCCTCTGACCAGTTCATCTTCTCCTGCAGCAAGACGTAGCAGGAACCCTGCAGAGTCAACCAGATGGGAGGACACGTGGCTTGAATGGCCTCAGTGAAAATAAAGAAACAAATCAAAAAGAAGTTCCCCTGTAAAGCTAAACTCAGCATCTTGACTGATATGTTGTAAATGAGTAAGTTTTGCCTAAATAAACATTTTTTCACGAACACAGTGTATTTATACAACCTTTGCTTTATAGAGAAGGGTTGGACTAAATCTTGACTGGTACCAGTGGCGCATTCACGGGTCAGTTGGCCTTGAAAGGCCATTATTTGATGGGACTGTAAACAAGTATAAACAATAAATAAAAAACAAACAAACTAACAAACAAGCAAACTAACAAACAAGCAAACTAACAAAGCTGTTGCTATGAGACGAATGCGTCACTTACTGTCATATTCAAGTCACTTGTTGACGAAATCATGGCATGCATCTTCAATCATTTGTAATTTACTTCAATTGTTCCTATCAAGGTCAACATTATCCCTCTGAAACGTGCGTAGGCAATCAAAGCATCGATGTAGCGCCGTTTTACCATGCACGTAAAATAATAATAATAATAACTTCAACTTCATGCTGTTTTTCTCTTTAGGGAAACGGTCACCGGACAAAATTACATTCCCGCCATTTTCGGTCGAACTTGATCAAAATGCATTGAAAGGTATTGAAAGGTAGGGTCATAATATGTGTTTTTGTCAACGTAGTGCCGATTTGTTGGTACAAACTAAACGAAATAATACAGTTAGAGGCACATGTGAAAGTTTCAGCTGTATTTGCTGAGAAAACTACAAAAAACCTTCGCTGTATTTTCACAAGAACGTGGAATCCATCCACTTTTGGCAAGGTGACAGCCGGTACCAACTGCATTTCCGGCCGCAGAATTTGCGAACCGACACCAACTTCCAAAATCTAAGAATCGATTCACGCGTGAATCGTTTCTTAGATTCAAATGCTTTTGGTGAAAAATTCACGATACTATATTACTTCGAAGGGAATCTTCTCTAAGCAGCTATATATTTTTAGTTGAGTATTTAGCAATCTATAAACCTATCTTTAAACCACGCCAAACTCTAGTTGTTTCACAAATGTTGACCATCATTTACCTATGACTGAAAGGGGTTAACATTTTGATATTTAAACTCATGAAATCAATTTTTTTTAAAGCTATCAATTGATCAATGTACTTCGTACATGTTTCTTTACCGCACTTAGTAAGAGTTTTTGAAAGGCCATTATTTGATGGGGCTGTCAAAAAATATATAATAATAATAATAATAATAAACATAAAAATAAATAAATAAAACAGAAAAAGCAAAAAAAAAAAAAAAAAAAAAAAACTAACAAAGCTGTTGCCATGAGACGAATGCGATACATACTGTGATATTTAAGTCACTTGTTGGCGAAATCATGGCTTGCATCTCCAATCGTTTGTAAATTACTTCAATTGTTTCCATCAAGGTCAACATTGTCTAATCTGAAACGTGCGTAAGCAATTAAAGTATCACTGTAGCGTTGTTTGACCATGCACTTCAAAAAATAATAATAATAGTTTCAACTTCCTCCTATAGGCACTAGACTGATCAAGTTTTACTCGAATAAAAAGGGGACATCAATGTTCCACCAAACAGAATTGTTTCTATTATGGACCGAAGCTACCGTCAGCTTCAGCTGCTGCCACGCAGTGCATGCGACCAGAAGAGCGGGCATCTCACAGGCAGTAAACTTGATGCTGCTGCACCGACTATCTCCCCATTTACCTCCATATCTACCAGCCATTCTCACACATTGATCAGTAATACGATCTGGGCCCAATTTCATAAAGCTGCTTAAGCACGAAAAGTAGCTAAGCACAAACAATTTATGCTTACCAGAATCAGAACAACCAGCCAAACTACCATGTCACATGTGACTGGTATTCTGTTCATTTCTGCTTAGCAGACAATTGTTAAGCAATTTGTTCTGCTTAAGCAGCTCTATGAAATTGGGCCCTGGTTCCGTATCGTCCCAGCTCTTGAAGCTTGGATCTCCTCTAATGCCCACACATACCAAAGACTCGTCATTTTTCAAAATCTTGACAGCCAATCCACACTTCCAAGTCACTCTCCAAATTGACGTTTCCATCTTCTGCCATCCGTGTTTTCATTTCATGCCAAATGGAATCCTGTTCGTCCCTTGTGTCAGGAAGCATCATGTCGGCCCCTAGCTCGGCACAACTCTCATTAGCGTCAAACCAATTCATCCTCTCGGACAATAAGATGTAGCAGGAATCCTGCCTAGTCAACCAGCCGAGAGGACACATAGTTCCAAAGGCCTCGACGGAAACAAAGAAACCAATGAAGACAATGTTCGCGTGAGAAAACATCTTTGGCATGTCGATCAAAAAACAAAACAAGAAGAAAAACAATCTGAATATCAGCTTATTTCTACGGGTAATTTAAGCATACCGATGGCTAGACAAGAACTGGCCCTATCCAGTAACTGGCAACAGATATTTATGTGCAAAGTTGATTTGCAGCGAAGGTGTCCGATATTATAATTGTATCGTTTAAAGTGTCGAACCAAGACTGTCAACTAAGTGTCAACTGCTCTGAGTTTTGCGTTCCAAGCTGTTACGAGACCAAAAGCGTCACTCACTGTTCTTGTACAACAGTACTGTATACTGGCTCACTTTCCAGTTTGACCTTATTAATTGTAACTTCAATCGTATTTACACTGTCCGTTGATTTCCAAATTAATACTGCTCCTCGTCAAAGCTCCTTAGTTCGTTCCATTCTCCTTTTGGGTTGGTTGATGTCGTTTGTTTTCTTCTTCTTTTTTTCTTTAGCGATTGTTTACACAATTGTGGGCTGTTTTGTGTAAGTATCCTCTCAAGGAACACTTGGACAACGCTTTTTTCAAAAGCTCTTACGTTTCGAGGAGGTCATGCTTGTATCCAAATATTTTCTTATTTTGTACAATAACGGTGGTTTTTATTTTATTCATTGTCGATACAATGAAAACTTAGAGTCACAAAGCTTTCATTATATCAACCGTGAGGGTATCCGCAAAAAGTGTCCGGACATCTTCTTCGAGTAATTATGCATCGACAAATGTGTTGTCCTTTTCCATATAAAGTCAAATAGCAGGAAGAACGCTGAGCTGTAATGTCATGACTGAATCAAAGAGGGAGTAAAAGTAAAACCATCCACGTATTCACTAAAAAGTCACCATCTCGACCGCATCGTGTTATGCTGCTTTAAAACAAGGTTGCGGCTTTAATCGTGTTTGTAATGAACTTCACTGCCCCCAAATTACGCACCAACTGATAACCCGTGGTCTCCCTTAATCGCTGAGACTTAACATGTGTATTGTGCCTTTAGGGAAAAACTGAAGTTGCGATATGTCTAATAATGTTCATTTAGACCCAAGGCTTTTATTGACACTATACAATTTAAAAGGGTTTAGTTTTACTTATTATTTAACGTCAATATTCGCACTACTTCAGCCCTATTTTTAGATAACAGCGACTTCAATTTATTTATACTAAAATTTAGGAAAAATCATCAATCCTCAAGTCATCAAAACATTGTTTGCTCGCCTGTAAATATTTCACAGGTAATTTCAAACCTTGATGGTTAGTGTAAGTTTTGTACATTCACATTAATGTCATTGAGACTATGAAATGAAAATCTTGACGTGCTCTGCTCGTTTTACAGGTTTAAGAAAAGTGCAACCCAATGTCTGTGGACACAATACCAATGCGGGGAAAATTAATTTCCAAATAATGAGATTCGCATGCGTTTCGGGAGGGGGGGGGGAGCAACAGTTACAGTAAGTAAATAGTAACAAATACAAAACACTAATTGAAACAATATATTAATACAATATAAAATATTTACAAAGCAAACGTAAAGATATAAATTTTAAAAAAAATACATTCAAAACTAACAAGTACATAAAAATTATCACGACACATTTCCAGAAATAGGTACAACGAAACCCCCTTTTTTTTTTTTTTTTTTTTTTTAAAGATCATCAACAAAAGCCTCGGGTCTAATTGGACATAATTCGATATCATAACTTCAGTTTTTACATTAAGGCACAATCGTCGTCGTCGTCGTCCTATGAGTCATGACTGACCCTTTGTGACCCTTATTATGATGGAGTTCCACTTCTGCCTATCCAACGGAGATCGATATATGCATCATTTATTGATAAGCCTGTGAGTTCTTTAACTCCGTCTGTCCAACAAAGTTTTTGACGGCCACGTGAGCGACTACCTTCAACACATCCTTGCACAATGATCTTCTCAAGGTTGCCTCCCTTCTCTTCTGGATACATGACCAAAATATAGAAACAGAAGCTTGTTTTTGTCAAAACACATGTTGAAACACAACTCATGCCTTGGACGCCTGCAACAAGTATAAACGAATATTAAGAAGACACGGGTTATCACTCAGTTGTTGCGTCATTTCTGGGCAGTGAAGTTCATTACAAACACGATTTAAGCCGCAACCTTGATTGCTGGTTTGAAGTCTCAACGATTGAGCAAGACATGGGTTGTCGATCGGTTGTTGCGTCATTTCTGGGCAGTGAAGTTCATTACAAACACGATTTAAGCCGCAACCTTGAATTATACGTTTACCAGCAGGCCAATAGTTAATTCTTCATCTCTTTGCGGCTGAGAATTCTAAAGGCAGATTTAAATATGAGGCTTAAAATAAACTGTGCATCGTATTCTACAATGCCGGGAGGAAAAACCGTGTGCATCACAGCCATCGACGTACAATAACAGAGGCCGTTATTAAACCGTTGTTCTTCTTACTGATACTGTGTTAAACACAGTCGGTAAAATTTTTTTTTAAAGAACAAGATGCAGTAAAGATAGCAGCACTTGATGCATACGTGGATGTTTTCTTCATTTTTGTTCCATTGATCTTAGAAGACATTTCAAGCCCAGTGTTCTCCGTGCTGATTGACTTCATTTTGAAAATGGACAACATTCTTGATCACACATGCAGTAGTCATTGGCCAAATAGAAATGTTGTTGAACATTTGTCCTTCTTTAAAGGAACATTACAGAATTGGTTTTTGCTAACAAAACAGTTGATGGTAGTGTAAGCACTTTATGCAATCCACTATATACATAAGCTGACAAACCTGTAGAGGTTTGAGATCGATCGGCCATCTGGGTCACGAGAAAATAGTGAAAAAAACGATTACACATTTGCATGAAATCATATAGATTCAACAAATGAACAAAACGCTCACTGAGCGATAAACTCCAATCGGAAAGTTAGTTTATTCATTTCTCATCAAATATGGCATTTCAGACAGAAATATTTGTAAGCACTAGACAAAGAGAGTTTGCAGTGATGACCCCTGAACCTGGATGCGTAGTCTATGAATGAATCGACAACCCCTGAACCTTGTGAATAGTTTTAAAAAAAAACAGTTGATCGCTGTTCCGAGATCAAAAAACGCCACTCACATGTTCGTTCAATCAGACGCTTTGCGTCTGTACGTTTTCATTATAATATTGATAATGAATAAAGAAAAACCACAAAATAAGATAATAATTTGATACACGCACGACCTTCTCGAACGTAAGAGCTTAAAAAAAAAAGCATTGTCCACAGTTCTTATACAAAACACAAACCCCTGTTGTATATGAACTACAAAGGTTTTCTATAACAATCGCAAAATTCGAAAAATCGATATCAACCAAACTAAAAGGAGAATGGAACGACCTAAGGAGCTTTCACCAGGAGCAGTGATAATATGCAAATTAACAGAAATTGCAATCACGATTAAATTTACAAGCTTATAGGTCACTCTGGGAATTGTGGGCCAGTATTCACTTGTACCAGAACATGTGAGTGGCGTTTTTTTGATCACGGAACAGCGATCAACTGTTTTTTGTTTTAACTATTCACAAGGTTCAGGGGTTGTCGATTCATTCAGAGACTACGCATCCAGGTTCAGGGTCATCACTGCAAACTCTCTTTGTCTAGTGCTTACACATATTTCTCGTCTAAAAATTTGTATCCAGTTTTACCGTGCGGAAGAATTGGAAAAATCGTGTAGGACAAAACCTTCGGAAAATATAAAGGTAGCGAGCAGTATGCAGATATTTAGCGCGTACTTGTACACGGTTGTTCTCATTGTGTCCTATTATGTTTTCGTCGGGTCACTTCGCGCCGACTGTCCTCCCGGCTGGTTGACTTGGCAGGGTTCCTGCTTCATCTTGCTGCAGGAGAAGATGAACTGGTCGGAGGGCTTCAGGGCTTGTAACCGTCCCGGGAGCAATATGATTATCCCGAACACGGAAGGTCAACACGATTTCATTTGGAACACTATGAACCCACTGATGAGAGAATTAGATCCCACATCCGGAGAGAAACTGGAACTGTGGATTGGATGTCAAGATAACGACGACGACTTTGATGTAGCGTGTTCGAGCAGAAGCGGCTTGACCAACTATACAAACTGGGCTCATGACAGCGTCTTGAATAGAGGGGAAGACTGTATCAAAATGAGTGAGAAATACGATGGTAAATGGGGAGACGATGAGTGCACTCTTCAGAAGTTCGTTGCTTGTGAGATGGTGAGCGTCTCTCGTCGCCTACACTGCCTGACCAGCTGACGATGACGGTCGCTTCACATCCCAGTGTCTGCTCAACCATGAGATCAAGAACCTGACGGCCAAGGGAGTCATCGGGTGTGGTCAGGCGTGCTGGGCGGAGCCTCGATGCCACTCCTTCAATTTCTTGCAGCGGGGTAAGATCTGTCAGCTCAACAGTGCCACCTTTTTTCAGGCTGATATTACTGATTTCATCTTTGTAGACGGCTGTTCCTACTTCAGTCTTTAGTACTTCACCAAATGTCATCGATATATAAGGTGTTTTTTCAACTATACCGTTCCTGGTCCGATTGCATTTGTATTGACGAACATTAATACAACATTCTAGGCAAAGAACTCTTTGTCTCCGTACTGTATAAGAACTAATGGAAAGTCATAAATCATTTCCAATACATCCAAGTTACTAAAGATGGATTTCATGAATTCTGGTGATGATGTGATATCATTATACATCTTACAGTGAAGAGATATTAGCATCTTAAGGAATATGGCATTGGAACTAACCGGAGGCAGGACTTGATGAGGAGAAATGAAACTTTCTGTAGCGATGGATTTTGATTGATTTGAACAGTCAGTAGAAAAAAATATATTCCTTTGATAAAGTAAATTCCGCTGTAATGTCGTGCTGTAATGCATATAGTTAGAAAAATTTACTCCGCGGTAGAACTAATAGCAAGACAAGTTCTCTAAGAAAAAAAATCTACACAGCAGAGTAGATATTTATACACATGGTGTTACCGCAAACCGAATATACATTGATAACTCACCACGCAATGCTTCGAAAACCGTTACACCATTTAACTGTTTTTGGTTTGTTTTTTAATTCGCTCAAAATACTGCTTGATATTTGGGCTTGCCAAGAAAGTGATACGTGTTGATCTAGATGGTATATTCCTAGTTCATACCTGGTTTTACCCGCAGCCGATTTCACAAAACTTTACGCAACTGCATAAGTCCGAAGTAACTATAACTATAAATAGTAAACTTGCGGGTACAACCATGACGTGTAAAATCTCTTTTGTACCCGAAAGTATAGTTATGCGTAAATCTATTGTGCAAGACTTCTTGTGTTAGTTGCGTTACGTTTCGTGAAATCGGCGGCTGGTTTCATGAAATTATGGAATAAGATCACACGCTCATATCAGCCAGTATACTTGATTGCTTGAAATTGGTGTAGTTCATTGATACTGCATCGTCATATTGATGATCAGATCAATTACAATGTAGACAGTCTGTCAGCGATACTTGCTGGGAGTTAATGATTACTTAAAGGTACACGTTGCCTTGAATCGGGCGAGTTGGTCTGAAAAAAGCGTTTGTAAACTGTTCGTTATAAAATGCATATGGTTAGAAAGATGTTTTAAAAGTAGAATACAATGATCCACACAAATATGCCTTGAAATTGCGTGGTTTTCTTTTTACATCGTGAACTAACACAGTCGGACATTTTATGGAGTCAAACTTTTGACTGTTAGTTCGCAAAGTTCAAGGAAAACCACACAATTTCGAGGCATAATTGTGTGGATCATTGTATTCTACTTTTAAAACATCTTTCTAACCATGCACTTTATAACAAACGGTTACAAACGCTTTTTATAGACCAACTCGACCGATCCAAGGCAACATGTACCTTTAAAGCCGCATGCGTTTCGTTATTCTTTCAGAACTGACAAGTGAATAACAAAATTTCAAACACGATTCAAGCCGGAAGCTCTGCATGGTCTGGGTAGAAAGTGAGTCAATATCCAAGGGTAACAAGTACAATGGATGACGCTTTCATGTCATAGCTAGGGACTGTGCGAGGTTGGTTGTCATTGAAGGGCAATTGTCATGAATAGTTTTTCAAACTGCACAGCCAGAAATATTAGCCGTCAAAGCAAACTGTCTTTGATCAGCGTCGTAACATTACTAAAAATGATTTAAAAAAAACTGAAATTCACGTCAAGGTCTCGTGTATCGTTCCGTTAGACCTGTCAAAACGAAGACTCTTTATGAAAAAGGGGGTTTAACCGGCTGTTGTTTTCTGAACTTGGTATTTTAAAGACGGCCCCTTCTTTTATCAGATTATTGTAAACCTATTTATAAATGTAAACCCGTCGTGAATTCAAGTTGCCTATGTAAAGAGAAAGAATATTTATGTTAAAAAAGAGAGATACGTGCAGTTTCGTAAATTGAAAAAAAAAAAAAAAAAAAAAAAAAAAAAAAGGATATATTTTGTCAATAAATCAAACTAGTGTAAATATTAAAATAACCCCAGTACTTTAAGTGTCTAATTCATTAGAAACGTACATAAATATTACGTCGTGTGCCCGGAAGAAGGGCAGGCGTGGATCCGGGGGATGGGGGGGGTGGGGCACTTGCCTCCTGGGTCAAATTTGCAGAGAGAGAGAGAGAGAGAGAGAGAGAGAGAGAGAGAGAGAGAGAGAGAGAAGAGAGAGAGAGAGAGAGGAGAGAGAGAGAGAGAGAGAGAGAGAGAGAGAGAGAGAGAGAGAGAGAGAGAGAGAGAGAGAGAGAGAGAGAGAGGGGGGGGGAGGATAGTGGGAATGGTACAGCAGCATTCTGCAATAAACAGTAATAATTACTGTACAACTGCACCTTTGTTTAATATGAATACCGAGAAGCTTGTTGAACAGACCGACGAATGTCTTCATACATTACTTCGTTTACATGTTTCCACGGTCGAGAAGATAGTGTCTTGCTCACGGACACAAGCATCATGACCGGGACTCGAACCCACACCCCGATGACTAAACCACCAGAACTTGAATCCGATGCTCTTAACCACTCGGCCATGACACCCAAAATGCAGGCATACGTACATCAACCAATAGAACAGGGGAATTATGCCCAGGCTTTATTGTTGGTCAACATATGAAAACAAATCCTGGATCTGCGCCTTTTGGGCGTAAGGCTCTATGGCCTTCTTCCATGCACACAAAGTACCTTTTCCAGTAACAAAAGACCATAAGCAATAAAATGGCTCCTGAAAAGAATTCAAAATAACAATGTAGCAATACTGATACATTTGTGACGCTAGAATTCCCCCAAAGATTTGTTTCCCCATTCCCATGCTTAATTTAATCTTCCTATGATGACTAACGAATGGTATAGAAAACCAAACTTTCACGCCCAGTTTCTTGAAACACAATCTTGCACAGTAATTGCTTAGCCTGTAGGTACGCCCTTTCGCCGGAATGTTTTAGTTCCACGCACACGCTTATTAGGTTCTTATATTAACATGAATAAATAACAATAAATACACACAAAGTTTAACATTGTAATTGCAAAATTGAAGCTTGAACTATTTGAAAAGACAACATTCATTATAAGAATATCAAAAATCCAAAAAATACAGTAACAATTCACAACGATATATCGCAGCCATATTACAGTTTAGTGCACTCTGGATTTTTTTTTTACGCCAACATGCTACACGGCAGGGATCGCCACACTCCACTCCGCCGGATTCACACGTTTACTGTGCATTATTTCACATTTACAATGCAGCCGGACTTAGACCCCATAGCATAGGCCGTCATTGCTAAGGTCAAACAATGCACGCGTGCCACTCTCAGCCAATGACAGGTCTTCTTTGACCTCAGTAAGGGTGCTGTTTGGGTTGACGTCATACGCAAGGGGGTCTATATTATCACTTGCACGAACTGCGTATTGACTCCTTGCACTACGTCACACGTGTCTACTGTGGCTTTTTTTAAATATTTTTTTTATGAGATATCGCCTAACTCACAAGGCCGAACGGCCACTTCAAGGTGAGGGCTACACTTAACTGATTTGGGCTGTTGACCCAAATCAACTGACACCAGAGGCACGTTGCCACCTACTCCTGTGGCTGAAACAGGGTTAATACCCCCTTCACAGTCCGTAAGGATTTAGGCATGGGTATCATCCACTGGGAGCCAGGCTGGTAGAGCAGATTGCACTACCTTCCCAACTTTTTACGCTATAGCCTGTGTAATGTCCACACCTGCAGTGGCTGCTGCAATGTGTTGTGCTACATGAGAAGCTGCGCGGGGCTGTCGGGCAAGCTTGTCCGCAGGTGCTCTTCGCAACCGTCCTGGACAAGGCTAACTAAGGGGTCAGCCAATGGTTGAACCCCTCCACAAAAGTCAATGTAGACTCGTAAGTAAAAGTAATGATGTGAGTGGGTTATTCTCAATGTGAAAGCAACAGTTGATTTAAGGCGCACAAAATATCAACGGTTGTATATTCATAACTGCAGTGGTATCGTTCCCTGCCTTTCACCTCTGTTGACACCGGTTCGAATCCAAGCTCGGACGAGAGCCTCGCATGTGGATTAGGTTTCCAGTCCCTCCCACAAATACAACCACAGTAATTTCTCAAGGTATCTTCGCGCTTTTGGGTTGTTGGCTATTTTAAGGATCCGACGGTTTCGATATATAAATAGAACGCATCTTCAAAAAAATAAAAACAACAACAACAACAACCTTCTGATTATCTTACGAGAAGACCTGCATTAAAAGAGAAATGAACACTTTCTTTCACAAATATGCTTGTATTTGACGAACAAGGGTAATATTATATTATTTGTCGGATCTCGCTAGTCGATTTATAAAGGTGTTCCTTTTTTTTGTACCGTTCATTTGGATACGTACTTGCAATGCTACCTCGCTTTAAGGAAAACACTAAAACAAAACACCAATCATCCCAGCCTCACTTCGGTGCCATTCACTTGAATGGATATGAAACCAGGAGGACGAAGCCGCCATGCGCATGCGTATTTTACAGTGTTTCAAATAAAGTGTGCAATTGCGCCAAGAAAAGTCCTGCAGTAAATGTTTAAAGGAACAATACAGAATTGGTTTTTGCTAACAAAACAATTGCTGGCAGTGTAAGCACTTTATGTAATCCACCATATACATAAACTGACAAACCTGTAGAAGTTTGAGATCGATCGGCCATCTGGGTCACGAGAAAATAGTGCAAAACCGATTACACGTTTGCATGAAATCATATAGGTTCAACAAATGAATAAAACGCTCACTGAGCGATAAACTCCAATCGGAAAATTAGTTTATTCATTTTCTCATCAAATATGGCATTTCAGACAGAAATATGTCAAGGGATGTTTTCTACTATCATCATCATTAGACCGTGTAAGCTTTATGTAAATCTGTGATCAAAAGTATATTTTACAATTACCAATTCTGTAATGTTCCTTTAAAGGTATTGTACACTTTTGGTAACAGCACAAAATCAGTGTCCACATTTTGTGTGATTAAACATATGCATGAACAAACAAAGCTGTGAAAGTTTGAGCTCAATTGGTCATCCAGGTCACGAGAAAATAGTGAAAAGAGATCTTATGTGTTTTCTGTTTTTTCAAATTATCGCGCGCGATAATTACTATTGTTTTACTCGTTTCTCAGAAACGATAGCATTTTAGGCAGAAATATTTTAAGGAACCCTTTCTACCATTACTTACTTTAAATCATGTAAGTTATGTGTGAATCTGTGAACATTGTGTTTTTCGATCTTACCAATTCTGTAATGTTCCTTTAAACGCTTGTAATTTCTCATTTTAGAGAAGCGAAACAATATCGACGCGAGGACTTGTTTGTTTATCAAACCAATCTCGGAGTTATTAGTCCCCTGTCGATTGTGATTAACTCTCGCGGGTCGCTCCATAATTACTCGTGGTGTATCATTTACAAAATCAAGTCAAATCGATGTTTTTACCTCACTCCCCACTCCCACTCTCCTATTCTTCGGTATTTTTGATAATCGATAATGCATTGTCCACAACCAACGCAAATCGTCGATTCATTCAGCTTCATTGTTGCATGTTTCGTCGTGGTGTTTGAGATGCCCCGCATGTGAGCTGAAGTAAAAGTGCCCGCGGACCCGTGGACTATCGAAATGGTTGTCGGACACTTCTCGCTCGTATTGCTGGTAAGTAAACACATTTTGGTATTAGAGGTGGATGAATCAGTTGACTGGCTATATTATTTGGTATTAGAGACAAATCAACTAACTCAGTGGCGCACCAGACGGGAGGGGGGGGCTCAGGATGCTTGAGCCCAGGAGGGTCCCCAAAAAGAAGAACAAATAAGGGAAACAAGAAGATGAGGAAAGAGAGAGGGGAAATACGGGGAAGGAGAAAAGTCACAAGTGTGTTTGTGTATGTGTGTAGTTTTTGTTCCCGACGGCAGGATGGATTTTATCTTCATCAATTTTTGTTTCTTTCGGCCAAAATTACTCTGTTATGATATCTCACTTGAAATTGTTCATTTTTGCAACAAATAACATAAACCAACGTGCCAATTTGTACGGTTAAAATATATTTTACGTCGTTCCGGCATTCAAGTGTTTTTTTCCCCCTTTAAGTGATTGCCGGACAAGTGTAAAGACAGTACTACACTTAAATTGAGAAACGCCGGATACTACGTTTTCTTACCCGCGATGTTTTTAATGAATATGCATGAAACCAGATATGCACTTTCCACATGTTTCCTTTAAGTCGGCTATGTACAGGGATTGAAAAGGCCTGCAATCCTATTTTTCCAGTAATCTGATAAAAAAAATTAATATGTGACACCACTTTCGCAAAGCAAAGTATTTTCAGTAGGATATGGGTTTGCCGCCCATTTATTTATGGAATTTACCGCCAAGTGATGGAAATTAGGTAGAACCGCCCAGGAATGTTCTCTTCAACATAGTCTGCAGTATTATCACTTCAAACAAAAACTCTTGACGACGATGTACAGCTTACACTCAGAAGTTCAGAAGTACCTAAAAAGGTGTGTATATTTCTCTGTTTTGGGGGGCATACAGAGACTCGATTTCCACCCCCCAAAAACGCCAATAGCTCAGAGCTTTCGCCCGCTCGACTCCCAACGGGGTTTAGTAAGACTGGCCCCTGGACCCCATCCATTACATTTCTTTGAGCCCCCCCCCCCCCCTTAGACACAATACCTGGGTGCGCCGTTTACTAACTAATTGTATTTGGCAATAAAAGACGAAGCAACTGACTGGTTATGATTTGGTATTTAAGATTATTCAGCTGACTGGCTATATTTGGTACTAGAGATGTAACAACTGACTGCTATTATTTTGCATTAAATATAAAATCAACTAACTTACCATATTTGGTACTAGAGATGTATCAACTGACTTGTTATACTTGGTGTTAAAGATGAATCAGTTGAAGATGAATCAAATGACTGGTTATATTTGGTATTGGAGATAAATCAACTGACTGGTTATAATCATGTGTTATAAATATATATCAACTGACTGGTTATACATGGTGTTAGAGATGAATCAGTTGACAGGTTATATTTGGTGTTGGAGATAATTCAACTGACTGGGGTGGTTATATTTGGTGTTAAAGATAAATAACTGACTGGCTATATTTGGTATTGGAGATGAATCAGTTGACTGGTTATATTTGGTGTTAGAGATGAATCAACTGACTGGCTGTACTTGGTGTTAGAGATGAATCAACTGACTGGTTATTGGTGTTAGAGATGAATCAACTGACTGGCTGTATTTGGTGTTAGAGATGAATCAACTGACTGGTTATATTTGGTGTTAGAGATGAATCAACTGACTGGTTATTGGTGTTAGAGATGAATCAACTGACTGGCTGTATTTGGTGTTAGAGATGAATCAACTGACTGGCTGTATTTGGTATTAGAGATGAATCAACTGACTGGCTGTATTGGTGTTAGAGATGAATCAACTGACTGGTTATATTTGGTGTTAGAGATGAATCACTGACTGGCTGTATTTGGTGTTAGAGATGAATCAACTGAGTGGTATATTTGGTGTTAGAGATGAATCAACTGACTGGTTATTGGTGTTAGAGATGAATCAGTTGACTGGTTGTATTTGGTGTTAGAGATGAATCAACTGACTGGTTATTTGGTGTTAGAGATGAATCAACTGACTGACTGTAATTTGGTGTTAGAGATGAATCAACTGATGGTTATATTTGGTGTTAGAGATGAATCAACTGACTGGTTATTGGTGTTAGAGATGAATCAATGACTGACTGTATTTGGTGTTAGAGATGAATCAACTGACTGGTTAATTGGTGTTAGAGATAATCAACTGACTGGTTATTGGTGTTAGAGATGAATCATGACTGGTGTTTTGGTGTTAGAGATGAATCAACTGACTGGCTGTATTTGGTGTTGAGATGAATCAACTGACTGGTTATATTTGGTTTAGAGATGAATCAACTGACTGGCTGTATTTGGTGTTAGAGATGAATCAACTGACTGGTTATATTTGGTGTTAGAGATGAATCAACTGACTGGCTGTATTTGGTGTTAGAGATGAATCAACTGACTGGTTATATTGGTGTTAGAGATGAATCAACTGACTGGCTGTATTTGGTGTTAGAGATGAATCAACTGACTGGTTATATTTGGTGTTAGAGATGAATCAACTGACTGGTTTATTTGGTGTTAGAGATGAATCAACTGACTGGTGTATTGGTGTTAGAGATGAATCAACTGACTGGTGTATTTGGTTTAGAGATGAATCAACTGACTGGCTGTATTTGGTGTTAGAGATGAATCAACTGACTGGTTATATTTGGTGTTAGAGATGAATCAACTGACTGGCTGTATTTGGTGTTAGAGATGAATCAACTGACTGGTTATATTTGGTGTTAGAGATGAATCAACTGACTGGTGTAATTCATGGTGTTTAGAGATGAATCAGTTGACTGGTTATATTTGGTGTTAGAGATGAATCAACTGACTGGTTATTGGTGTTAGAGATGAATCAACTGACTGCTGTATTTGGTGTTAGAGATGAATCAGTTGACTGGTTGTATTTGGTGTTAGAGATGAATCAACTGACTGGCTGTATTTGGTGTTAGAGATGAATCAACTGACTTGTTCTATTGGTATTAGAGATGAATCAACTGACTGGCTGTATTTGGTGTTAGAGATGAATCAACTGACTGGTTATATTTGGTGTTAGAGATGAATCAACTGACTGGCTGTATTTGGTGTTAGAGATGAATCAACTGACTGGTTATATTTGGTGTTAGAGATGAATCAACTGACTGGTTATTGGTGTTAGAGATGAATCATTGACTGGTTGTATTTGGTGTTAGAGATGAATCAACTGACTGGTTATATTTGGTGTTAGAGATGAATCAACTGACTGCCTGTATTTGGTGTTAGAGATGAATCAACTGACTGGTTATTGGTGTTAGAGATGAATCAACTGACTGACTGTATTTGGTGTTAGAGATGAATCAACTGACTGGTTATATTTGGTGTTAGAGATGAATCAACTGACTGGTTATTTGTGTTAGAGATGAATCAACTGACTGGCTGTATTTGGTGTTAGAGATGAATCAGTTGACTGGTTGTATTTGGTGTTAGAGATGAATCAGTTGACTGGTTATTTGGTGTTAGAGATGAATCACTGACTGGTTATTGGTGTTAGAGATGAATCAACTGACTGGCTGTATTTGGTGTTAGAGATGAATCATTGACTGGTTGTATTTGGTGTTAGAGATGAATCAACTGACTGGCTTATTTGGTGTTAGAGATGAATCAACTGACTGGTTATATTTGGTGTTAGAGATGAATCAACTGACTGGTTATTGGTGTTAGAGATGAATCAACTGACTGGCTGAAATTTGGTGTTAGAGATGAATCAGTTGACTGGTTGTATTTGGTGTTAGAGATGAATCAGTTGACTGGTTATATTTGGTGTTAGAGATGAATCAACTGACTGGTTATTGGTGTTAGAGATGAATCAACTGACTGGCTGTATTTGGTGTTAGAGATGAATCAGTTGACTGGTTGTATTTGGTGTTAGAGATGAATCAACTGACTGGCTGTATTTGGTGTTAGAGATGAATCAGTTGACTGGTTATATTTTGTGTTAGAGATGAATCAACTGACTAGTTATAATTGGTATTAGAGACAAATAAAACATTATTGGGAAATCATTGAAAACTTTCAGTTCGAAAGCTCAAAGCTTGGACATTTCGTATCCAGAACCAAACTAAACTAAGCCAAAGTTGAGCAACAAGACTTTGAAGTACTGCAAAAACTCAAAATAGTGTGGCTATTGAAAGTAAACTAGGAATAATTTTGCTCTTCTAAAATTAAGTTTTGTATAATTCTTTTAAATATTTGCATTTCTAGTTGCAGGTGCTATGTCTTGATGTTAAGCGGATCTCTGGACAGTGCACTGACGGTGAGTAGTTTTACAGTGATATAAATCAATAAATCAGTTAGTCACGAATCAATAAATCATTCATTAATTCAATCAATCATTCAAACAACCAATCAATAAATCAATCAAGTAAATAACTCAATAACTACTATAGATAAAAATAATAATAATAATAATAATAATACTGCTAATAATAGAAAAGGTATAACAAAACAAACAAACAACAGGACTAGAATTTGATCTGTGTTTCATATGGTTCAATCTAGCCTGGGTTTTGGGTCCTCGCTTCGACTTTTAGCGAAGATTAGCAAAAATACACCGAGTGAGAAGAATTTTTGTATTTCTTGTTTGTTTTCTTAACCAGGACCGTTGTATTTGGTGGGATTTTGGGAGCTGAGCGGAAGACAAAATTCCACTGATTCAGACGTGCCATCTTGCAACGTTATCCCCGAGGTCATCTTTCCTTCTTCTATAGGTGATAACGAGGCTCAGGTCATAGGTCAAGTAACATACGTGAGTGCCCCGGATGTTGTGGATCATCGGTGTGCCGTACTGACCGATGTTGATAGCGCGTTGGATTTCGGAAACTACTCAGGAGAGTGTGTCTCCTCTCCCGACCTTTGCCCTGCGGCTTGACCGTTACTTTCTGGTTTAAGCCCTTTGACCTTTACCCAAACGTCACTTCCGATTGGTTCTATCTTAGCAGCGGGGGTCAAACGTCCGTCGGCTCACGGCGTATCCTTCTATCGTTCTGCTTCCAATCAGTCATTCGGGGTGCAGCTGAGGACTTCAAAGCTACATTATGAAGTCGCCATACCTGACAGTGACATCCCAGAAGAACGTTGGTCTCACTTTGCGTTGGTTTACACGCAAGCTGCTGGAATAAAGGTAAGCTCCAACTACCCTATCACCTTTTTTTTCCCCCGATCTTTTGTGCAACTCGCAGCAGTTGAATGGATTTATATCATAGGTTCACATAACTCATTCTCTTTCTGAATTCGCGTGACATGTAAAAGTAGTCATGCCAAAAGAAAATTACAAGCGTTTTGCTTGTCTATTAATGTTTACTTCTATGTTTTCATCAGGTATAATTTTGCAACTCTATAATACGATAATGTGAAGGAAAAAACTGAGTCGAGATGTCACCTCTAAGTCGTATTTGTTTTCTCCTAAGAGTAAGAACTTTTTTTTCCGTTTTCCGACTTCAAGGTTTACGTCAACGGAACCCTGTCTGCATCGTCCCAAGAATTCGAGGCAGAGGTGAAAGGGGACTCGAAAACACATTTGGTCGTCGGTGGCACCAACTCCCTGTCCATTTCTCCAAGGCAGCTTTCAGCGATTTGAGGATATACCAAAATACACTGACGGACTCGCAGATTAGCAGCTTGGCTAAGTGTAACTCAATTGATAATCTGAGTAAGTAGAAGTAGAACGACGGGGATGTGGAAATGAGAAGATTCGACTATGAGAAGTTGTTGTTCTGGGTTATTTTTGTTCTTGTCTGCCCTATTTTGTGCTAGTTATTTTTCGGTTATTGTAGAGTATAAGGTTAGTGCTTCAGTCTATTTGTTCCAGTCCTTCAGGAGGCACTGTCTCCTTCTCTTTACTTTTTCAGTTGATTGCGGTCTTATTTAGTGCAATATCATGTTGTTTAAATTTGTGTATGTATCTATAGGATGGTCTTGTTATGTTTTCATGCAATGAAATCCTCAAACGGAATTAAATGATAGGCTATAAAATGAAAGTTCACCGGAACTTTTTGGACAATATCTCACATTGTTCACGGATATGGTTTGTGGCAATTATTTGTAGGGTCAACATAAAATTTAATTAAAAAGAATTCAACGAATTAAAATGTTTGCCAAATTTGAATCCCTTGTGTTCAGTAATATTTTGGGGCTGACGTTGATAATGATGATGTTGTTGGTTTTGTTCTGTTTGCTGTTGACGCTACCAGTGCCTTTGCTACTGTTTTCGCTGTAATTACATTAATTCTAGGTAGTGTTGCATTAAATTTGAGACTAGATTCCTCTAGTGTTTTGATTTTGACTCCATAGATGACTCCCATGAGATAACCACCCTCAGACAACTTGATCTACCGCCCAGACAGCGCCCTCACCTTTCAATGCAGGACCCGGGGGTACCCACCCCCGACTATTGAATGGGAGTATCACGACGGTCAGAGAGTAACCAAACTCGATCAGACTTCATCAACGGTGGAAGTGACCAGGGTTAAAATTCGGACTGCATTGACGAGTCTACGCTCAGAGTCAACATGAGCTACGCTATTTCGAGCAGGTTTGAGAGCATCATTTGCCGCGTGGGATTATCTGGAAGTGAACTTGTTAAAAGTCTACGTGTTGAACAGCGTGAGTGCAAAGGTCACCGTCAGCATATGCCTTGACATAGACCGTTATAAATAATCTGTGTCTGGGAAGAGCTTTGTAACTTTGCCTATTTCTGTCAAGTTCTTTAGGAACTAAGATTTGTGGTATGGTAGCATCGTGCCAATGTCCTCTCTCTGAGATACGGTGTTTCTTAAAAGAGCCGTTTGTGTAACAACCCGGCGTTTCTATCCGTACAGTCCTCAGAGGTGCTAGTGGTGTTTTTTATGTTATTTTGCAAGGGCCCGTAATCCATTTCATCAATCCAACAACTTACTTTTTGTCTTGTATCCAGTCCGTTTTGACGGAACTGTCAACGTGTCGACAAGTGGTGACGTCACTCTCAACGTCACGGTTCGCATTCTGTGCAGTGTGTCCGGAGACGAGATCTATACCGTGGACTGGTACCGTAGACAGTCACTCGTCAACACCACCGACAAGCTTATCGTTCCGAGCGAGGGTGGTAGGTACACTACCAGCCAGCTGATGACGTCATCGACCAGCGGTGATTTTACATTGGTTATTCTTGCATTCCGTAAGGAGGACTATGGCGTCTATAGTTGTTCCATAAACCGTGGGATCGGATTGGGGTTGATTCATCTTCTCGCAGGTTAGTGTTTTGCCAAAATCCATCGAGTTCTTACTTGTTGGTAAATTGTTCCTCTATCAAGGATTTCAGCAATGATATCTTTTTGAAACCAACTTACTCAAGGATAAGGGTTTGAATGGTGGTTTGGATATCTTATGTTGCAATTTGTTTGGTTGTAGTTTTTTGTTCTGTTTTGTTTTGTTTTATTGGATTTTTTTTCCTTGTTTTTTGTTTGTTTGTTATTTATTTTTTTTTTTTTTATTTTTATTATTATTATTATTTATTTTTTTTTTTGGAGGGGGGTATTATAATTGTTTCTGTTCAATTAGCAAAATCAGAAACGGATACTTACCTGAACCGTTTGGGTGTGTGTTAACTCCATGGACGAAGTCCTGAACATAATAATGGCTCCTTTTAGACAACCCATCTAAAAAAAAAATAAAAAAACATAATAGTTTTTAAAAGGGAAGGGTCTGATTGAGGATTCATATGCTTGTGTTCTCTTTTTGTTTTTATGTAATCGGTCGTAACAATAGTTTAACAGTAGACACAAAACTTAAAACAAAGTAACTATTGCTTTAAATATTGCATCAGAAAGAGGTGTAGTAATGTATTACAGGAGCAAACTTTAAAAAAAAAAATTAAAAAACTATATAAAAATAAATCTTCTTCACTTTGGCAATCTTGTTTTCAGTCTGTATAAGTAATTGCTTGAAAACTCGTTTCATTTTAACAAATAGAAGCCAACCAACCTACAAGGGCACCCCGGCCAACTCAACAAAATCAAGATGGGGATTCTGTGTTTGTCACCACAGCAATGACACTCGAGCCGATGACGTCAGACTCAGTTGATCGCGTAGACGCAGGGACTGAGAAAATGTTCGTTTCGGAAGGATTGGATTCACATTCAACACTTTCTGAAGCAACAGCGGGCAAAACAAAAGGTGGGTAGGGCCTAAGTATTGTTTCGACGCTTTGCATGATGTGCAGAGTACAATGAGAATTTAACTTCAACCAAATTGGTAAAATTCAAGATGGATATTCTGTGTTCATCACCACAGCAAGGACACTCAAACCGATGACGTCAGACGCAGTTGATCGCGTAGACGTAGGAACTGAGTAAATGTTCGTTTCGGAAGGATTGGGTTCACATTCAACACTTTCTGAAGCAACACCAGGCAAAACAAAAGTTTGGTATTAAGTATTGTTTCGACGCTTTGCACGATGTATAAACTTCAATAAGATTTTAACTTCTACCAAGTTGGTATCATTCAAGATGGATATTCTGTGTTTATCACCACAGCAAGGACACTCAAACCGATGACGTCAGACTCAGTTGATGGCGTAGACGCAGGGACTGAGAAAATGTTAGTTTCGGAAGGATTGGATTCACATTCAACACTTTCTGAAGCAACAGCGGGCAAAACAAAAGGTTGGTATTATGTATTGTTTCGACGCTTTGCATGATGTGTAGAGTACAATGAGAATTTAACTTCAACCAAATTGGTAAAATTCAAGATGGATATTCTGTGTTCATCACCACAGCAAGGACACTCAAACCAACGACGTCAGGCGCAGTTGATCGCGTAGACGTAGGGACTGAGAAAATGTTTGTTTCAGAAGCAGTGAATCCACACTCAATGCTTTCTGAGACGACAACAGGCAAAACAGCAGGTGAGTAAAAGTAAAACTCGAAGCTTTGCATGGTGTATAAAGTATACTCACAAAATTAATGTCACCATGTTTGTCAAAATCAATATGGAGATTCTGTGTCCGTCACAGGAGCATGGACACTCAAACAGATGACGTCAGACGCAGTTGATCGTGTAGAATTATGGACTGAGAAAACGTTCGTTTCAGAAGCAGTAAATCCACACTCGATACTCTCTGAAGCAACACCAGCCAAAACAAAAGGTGAGTAAAAGTAAGATCCGAAGCTTTCCTTGTCGAAAGTACTATCAGAAATAAACTTCGACTAAATGTTGTTAAAATTCAAGATGGAGATTCTGCGGTCGGCACTACGGCATGGTTGCTTCAACCGATGACGTCAGATGCAGATGATCACGTGGACGTTGGAACTGAGAACTCGGTCGTCCCCGAAGCAGCGGGTTCACAATCAACACTTCCTGAAACGACAGCTCCCGAAGGCAAAAAAGCGTGTAAGTAATATTTGAAGCTTTGCTTGGTGTAAATGTTGATAAAAAATTTTCCTGTGGTCAATTTCAAAGGGTTGCTTACCTGTAAGCAAATTGTTCGCACTAACTGCAGCGATTTCACAGGTCAGCAAGAAAATTAGGCGACCAACTGCTTGCGCGTTCACCATGGATTTGCGTCGGTACGTCATCGTTTAATTACAGTGAGCGCCGGTGGGTTAGCATGTATTTTCCGGTGGTTATACGGTCGGATATAAAACGGCCCCTGAAGACGCAGTGAGTAAACCATTCGGAGCGTCTAGACCATCTCAACTCCAGTTCCTCTCCAAACCGCCACTTCTCAGAAAAGACGTGAGATTTCATCCACGTGGTTTTCAACCATGAGCTGTTTTTTCTTTTGTTTTAACACTGCATTCTCTAACAGCGTTTGGGTTGGAATTGACCTGGATCAGGGTACCGTAGTGCTTGACCCATTTCTGGGTCAGGATAACCTGGAACCTGTGTCAAAATGACACAAAATCTGAGTTAAAATTCCGCATTTTAGCCACTTTCCGGGTCAGCCTGACCCCGGAAATGGGTCAAGCTCCTGGGACCCGGAGTCCGCGTTAATTCTGACCAGGGAGTTTTTAGAGTAGTGTAGGTTTTAGTGAAACCTTATTCCTTATTCATTATTCCCTCAAGCTTATTCCTTATTCCTCATTCCCTAGTCCTTATTCCTTTTCCCTACTCATCATTCATTAGTCCTTAGTCATTAATCCGTAGTCCCTATTCCTCATTTCTTAGGTCTTATTCCTTATTCATTATTCCCTCAAGCTTATTCCTTATTCCCCATTCCTAAGTCCTTATTCCTTTTCCCTACTCATCATTCATTAGTCCTTAGTCATTAATCCGTAGTCCCTATTCCTTATTTCTTGGGCCTTATTCCTTTTCCATTTATATTCCCTCTAGCCTATTCCTTATTCCTCATTCCTTGCCTTTACCTGCCAATTGGTCTGGTAACAAATTGGTTTAAATGAAATCATCGTATGATATATATATAGACCAAAAAAAATCACAATTGGGAATTGTTTCATGCCATCAAACATTTCTCACGATTTTCTATGGCTTTTTTGTTTCCCTTCTTTTTAAAGTTCGCAAAAAGATTTATCTAACCAACAGAAAAAGGAACAAGAGCAAGTTCATCATCAGGAAAAGTAAGTACGTCACTGATGAAGTTGGTGAAGTTAAAACGGCTTCAAGCGTAAACTATTGTTATTAAATCGTTCTTGTATTGAAGCCAAGGGATCCTCAAAAGTGACCCGTAGGCCTCTGAAGATACATTTGAGGAAAAAAAAAAACATGATGAAGATATGTCAGTTTTAGATGGGAGAGGAAAACCCCAAACAGGAAAAAAAGTCACGCAATCAGGTAGGGACTGAAACCCTTTCCACATGCAAGGTTCTTGTCCGCGATGCAAACATGGGTCACAGAGGTGACAGCGGGGGTGGGGGGGGGGACCACATGCGTATGATCTATTTTTATACCACAATAGAGCTAAAATACAGAGTTCATGACAATGCCCTGGTTTAGAAACCATAATTCACTTTTCACACCCAAAGAGGTTGTACTGCCTGCCCCTATTATGTTCCCCAGTAATTCAGCAATCAAAAATTATGATTCTCATTATGATGCAAGAAACACGGAACCAGACTAAAATCCATTCCAGCCTCGTTCTGGCGACTTCGCATGAAACAGGAACAGTTATGATGATCATCAAAAAAAAACTAAAAGTTGTACGAATTTGTTTAAAACATTTCAATCGGCAGGTAGACTGAGCTGGATGGTTCCCGTCGCTTTGTGCATCGCTGGTGTGGGTTTCCCTGGTGTATCATATGTTACTTCATCTGTAAGAGGAGGTAAGTATTTGTGGGCTCGATGTCTTAAAGGCCCTGTACACTATTGGTAAGATCGAAAAACACAATGTTCACAGATTCACACATAACTTACATGATTTAAAGTAAGTAATGGTAGAAAGGGTTCCTTAAAATATTTCTGCCTAAAATGCTATCGTTTCTGAGAAACGAGTAAAACAATAGTAATTATCGCGCGCGATAGTTTGAAAAAACAGAAAACACATAAGATCTCTTTTCACTATTTTCTCGTGACCTCGATGACCAATTGAGCTCAAACTTTCACAGGTTTGTTTGTTCATGCATATGTTTAATCACACAAAATGTGGACACTGATTTTGAGCTATTACCAAAAGTGTACAAGACCTTTAAGACAGTTAGATTCATCTTAAGACGAACTGTCATTATTGCCATAGTCATTTGTACAGTGACATCACACGTTGCTTAGCAATAACAATTCATACACACCTCAAGAGCAATGTATTATTTTATAAGGCCAATATTTCATGATACAAATAGTAAAAGCATGATTTCCAATAAAACGCGATTAATTCCAACAGGTTAAATGGTTCAGATGTGGTATGTTTCTTATTATTTGCTATAAGTTACTGGATTCCCCAAAAAAAAACCAGACTTAAGATCGACGTGGGCAGTCCGTGAATAAGTTGGCGTTTGTTAATAATCTTCATTTCATACTACAGGGAGGATCACATTGACCCGTTAGAAAGACTGTTGACGTCCAAGAAGACACTAGTTCCGATCGCAAAGACGAAGAGACCACTTAACCCGGCGGTCATTCCAAAGACAGTTTCAACTCAACCCAGTCCCGCCAATCCAGTGGTCCGAGTGATCAAGGTTCGGCCCCCCAGTGACGAGCAAAAAAACTAAATATTCAATGGGGGGGTCGGGAGTTATGTTTTGCTTCGTATGTTATATTATTAGTAAAGAAGGAAGCAATAATTGATCAGCGGCCTTCAATTGTGAAAAACAAAAGTAGTAGCAGACCTTATGCACGTGACGGCTTGCCCATGACGTCATTTGAGTAAGGCATCCCGGGCTGTTTGAGTAAGGCACCCTGGGCTGTTTGAGTAACTAGGCACCCCGGGCTGTTTGACCGCTTGAGTAAGGCACCCTGGGCTGTTTGACTGTTTGAGTAAGGCACCCTGGGCTGTTTTACTGTTTAAGTAAGGCACTCTGGGCTGTTTGACTGTTTGAGTAAAGGCACCATGGGCTGTTTGACTGTTTGAGTGAGGCACCCTGGGCTGTTTGACTGTTTGAGTAAATAGGCACTGATGAGGCCTGTTTGACTGTTTGAGTGAGGCACCCTGGGCTGTTTGACTGTTTGAGTAAGGCACCATGGGCTGTTTGACTGTTTGAGTGAGGCACCCTGGGCTGTTTGACTGTTTGAGTAAGGCACCATAGGCTGTTTGACTGTTTGAGTGAGGCACCCTGGGCTGTTTTACTGTTTAGTAAGGCACCATGGGCTGTTTGACTGTTTGAGTGAGGCACCCTGGGCTGTTTGACTGTTTGAGTAAGGCACCATGGGCTGTTTGACTGTTTGAGTGAGGCACCCTGGGCTGTTTGACTGTTTGAGTAAGGCACCTGGCTGTTTGACTGTTTGAGTGAGGCACCCTGGGCTGTTTGAGTAAGGCACCCTGGGCTGTTTGACCGTTTGAGTAAGGCACCATGGGCTGTTTGACTGTTTGAGTAAGGCACCCTGGGCTGTTTACTGTTTAAGTAAGGCACTCTGGGCTGTTTGACTGTTTGAGTGAGGCACCCTGGGCTGTTTGACTGTTTGAGTAAAGGCACCATGGGCTGTTTGACTGTTTGAGTGAGGCACCCTGGGCTGTTTGACGTTTTAGACACAACACCTGGGCTGTTTGAGTAAGGCACCTTTGGCTGGAGGTCATCGGATTGAGATTATCCATTGGTCGGACTTGTGCACCACCCTTGTATAGATTGTTCAATTTCATCCATTTGCATTGTTTCATCTGTGCTTCTAAGTAGTAATTAATTTAAATAATATTACGATTTTAAAAAGCATTACATCAATCACCACCATTGTTCAAGTTATTTGACTACGTAATAATTTTGTCTTTTCATAGTAGTTCCTTCTTTGTAAACCATTATGTCCGACGTGTACCATTATGTCCGACAACAGATTGGACCGATGCATTGTGTGCGACAAACAATTGCATCTAACAAGCCATATGGTCCGACTCATTGTGTCCGACAAACCGTTATATCAGTTGAGCAATGTTGTACACATTGTGTCCGACAGACAATTATGGCCGACCCACTGTGTCCCACAAAATATTATGTCTGACAAAACATAATGTCGAACCTAGAGTGTTCGACAAACAACTCTGTCAAATTCATTGTGTAAAACAACAAATAACAACAACAACAACAACAGCAGCAGCAACAACAACAACACGCTGTTTTAAGACCCCCTGCGAATGTCGGACATTATGGTCCATGTCGAACATAATAGTACCAAAAAAACAGTCTAATAAAGCTATAGCTATAGCTTGATTTTCATTAAGATAACATTGTGTAAGCTGAAAACTTCAGTCGGCTTTGTTGTGCGTCTCTTTGGCAGCGTTAAAATTGGTCGCATTTTGATGTTATTGCTGACTGTACTGAAATCAGAAGAAGAAAAAAAGCTCAATACCGATGGCTATTAGATACTAAGTTCATGTAGAGGGTGTGCACATTGGTAAGATTGAAAATACAAATGTTCACAGATTTGCACAAAACATACATGGTATGAAGTTGGTTATGGTCGTAAACTTTCCTCGCAACAGTTTTGCTTGAAATGCCTTAGTTTTTAAGAAAGGAGTAAAAAAAAAATAGTCTTTATCTCTGATGTTTGAAAACAGTGACAACTCATAATGTGTTTTTTTTTTATTTACTGTTTTCTCATGACTCCAAAGACCGATTGCGCTTAACATTTCACAGCTTTGTTGTTCATGCATTGTACGTTAGGTCAAATAAAGTGCGGATACCAGTCTTTGAAAATTACCAATGTTGTACATATGCTTTTTTAAGGTTCACCTCTGATAAAAATCGTCATAAATACTTTGGTTTCTGTGTTTGTACTTCCGGTTAAGTTTGCTTCTCAGTCTATAAAACTCATAATGTGTTCGTCTTTATTGTGCAGGCAATAGACCGTATTGAATATGACGTAACCATTCAAAAACCTGCCCTACAACATGGCGTCTGTGAGCGTGTGCGTGTACGTGTGCGTACGTGTTCCGTAGAAATCAAACCGGGAACGCTGCGCGCTGCGTGCTTCATTGATGTACGCGTTTAGACGCGCATACGGTTTGCCCTACAAGATGGCGACTTTCATAGCAACAAAAGGGGTTATTCAATACGGTCTATAGCTGTCGTTCATACAGCTCTCAGTGCTGTGATTAATGTATGCATTAGAAAAACACCCACGTATTGAACTCTGGATAGCCAATTAAATAATAAAACATTTCATTTATGAAATAATTGTGGCAGGGTTTGAGAGTATTATTTGGATTTTATGGTGATTATTGGAAATGGGGGGCATAGCCAGAAAAGCCGAATCTTGTGGTAGGAAAGCCCTGACAAACAAAAACACAAATGGATTAACATTAACAAGTACAGAGTGATTACGTTCGGTAATTAACTAAGACAGAATGGACCCTATGTGAACCAAAGTGGGCTGAAGAGGTATGCAACTTATAACTGTTACAACACATACGAAAACGCGTGGGGGTTCAATCAACAGTACCACAGCGTATACAGGTGAAATGGAGAAATCCCAGTTAGAGGAAGCTCCAGGGATTAGACACGATTTGGAACAATAAATTATGCGCTTTGAGCTTGCGTTGACAGGCAACTGTGTGAGCAAGAAGCTATGTAAGCGGGGAGATTATTCCAGTTGCAAGGCCCAGACCTTAATATACTGTTGTTGAAATGCGGCTGTTTTATGTTTGGAAAGATGAAATATGGATGTTTTATGTTTGGAAAGATGAAATAAGGATGAAGATCTGGTTTGGTATTGATGAAAATCCGCCTGAAATATGCTAACTAGGTGATGGGGAAGTTGATTACTTGAGTACTTGTCATAATATACATTGCTGATACATAATAATGTCATGATTACGTAATAAATAATACTCTTTAAACAAGGGTGCAGTGTGAGCTATAAAATGACATTTGGCAATATTCCAAAGTTTGTACAAGTAACCTTGAATCCTGTAACTCAGCGAAAACCACATACAATTTAACTGTTCCAATCATTGCATTTGGGATAAAACATTAAGGGGTTAGTATAGGTTTTTGACCCGTACTCTTAGTGTACACTGATGTATGATAAACACAGCTTTACAATATACCATGCCCGATATGGGGCAGAGGGTTACCCCCATGTTCCCGTGCTGCAACACACCATGTTCACACCCCCTCCCCCTCCTTAAATTCCTGAGATTCCAAGCACACAATGAAGACACAATAGGGGGGTACACCATGCCCCATTTCGAGCACCAAATGCTATACAAAGTGACTTTGGAGCACAAGGGGTGTGGGCTTCGAACCTGCATCTCGTCATTTATGGCACATTCACTGGTCTAGTGGTTAAGCTATCTGCTCTAAAACGCGGGGTCTTGGGTTCAAATGTCACCTAGAAACAACTGATGCAGTCTTTGTTTTGTTTTCTAATAAAGTTATATAATGTTGAGTCCATATAGGCCGTTGTTGGGGTTTTGGGGGGTGGTCCCCCTCCCCCCAGACTGCTGAAACTCAGAACAATTTGTACCAAACCATCCATTGCAATGTTACTTGCAACGCTTTCTTATCACACTTTCACACAAAGCTTCATTTAACTTTCAAGCTAGTCCTTCGAAACACCGCTGTTTTGTAAACTACTGAACGATTTCTTGCAACCTTGGTGGAAACAACGGCTAATTGTTGTTTTCATACCCGTGTTCCTCTCGATTGCTTTAGGCCCCCTTCGATTGACACGCCACATCCTACCAACCTCCCGGACCTCCTCCCGTAAAAGGAAGTAGGTTGTCTTTATTGATAGCTGAGCACAAGATCTGTGGAGAGAGGACGTCCGCTAATCAAAAAATGGGTTGGATGGGGAAGGGGGGCCCCGGAATAAAACACACGTTCGATTGATACCCTAAATTCCCTTTTGATGGCCGTCAAACAACAACAGCAAAAATCGATTCATTTGAGCAGAAGCAGAAACACAAATCAAAGACAAAGATGACGAGCTCCGCCCATGATTCATCTCATTGGTAAACAACCTCGGCATCGTTGCGATTTCTGCAAATACAGCTGCACTAACTAATGATACTTACTTCAGCTAAATGTGTAGCATGTTAATTAGCAAGTGTGGTGACAGTGGCTCGGTGTTGCGCATACGCCGATTAGGCGGCAGTTTTCTGAATTTGGAGTCGATGGATTCAGTACTTAAGGTAATCGCGTGTACTCGTGTACCCAGTGCGTAAACGTTTTCGTCGACTGCAGCGTTCCTTGAAAGAGATCTACTGTGTCGTTGTACAATTCTGGTATCGTCTCTAGCAGTCGGCTTTTGTTTTTATCCGGACATGTCAAACCGAGTCTGAGTGGACACTATGGGTGAAATCATCCTGTTTGTGGTAAGTCATTAGGTGTTCGGCCGTCAGCTGAAAACCTATTGTTATTGTTCCGTTTTTAATAATAATAATAATCTTGCTTTTTCGGGGGTCTCGTCTTTTTACCACTTGCTTTTGTCCAGATCTGTTACCATGTTATTAGCAATTTAAAATGTAGGCTTCAGTGTGTTAATTCGTGGTGTTCTACTTTGGCTTGATGAACTTTTCAAACCGTTTTTCTTAACTTTCCTAATGAATTGAATTGTGAAAGCAAAAAAACGGATACTACTGAAAAAAACTGCACGACTACTGAATGCTTGCATCACGTGAATTCACTACGCTTTTAAAGCGTGGACCGGTTTTAATCTTCTTTGCACGATGAACTGTCTAAACGGTCATTGTACTATCCTAATAAGAGATCTGAAAAGTATAGTAACATGATTAGTCTGGCGCCCTAAAACTGTAATGGGTAATGCTTTTTTAGGCGAAGGATACGACAAAGAGCGTGTAGTCTCTCATCATGAAGCGATTCAGGGTTGCAACCCACCAAATAAACTCTCCCATAGCATACAGTGCAAAATGCTAAATATTCAAAAATACACGGAAAATACTTAGAAGTCTCACAGCTTTTAACAGTGAAGGGAACATTATTAATTGACTCTTGGACTTTTGTTCTCTGCTCAATTGTATATGGGGAGTCCCTGGGCCCGTCCAGTTATTCTCCCTCCAAATAAAACCAGCCCTAAACAGGTGTAATTTTCAAAACGTCCGAGCATCAATCTTGAAAAATGTCCCTACACCTCTCAGCAAATAGGACCATTTATTTCAGGGCCTACGTCATCCAAAATACCTCAAGCTGGAAGTCAACAACCCCCAGGTCACAATTGGGCAACATTTTTACAATGAAACACTTTCTGTGGGGCTCTCAAATCTGTCTAATATAGAATATTTTGGTGGGGTGCAGCCTTCGTGACCCGCACTTATTTTGCGTCAAGTGCCGTTTTTGTACATTATGTAGTAATGTATGCCGGGCTTCAACAGACACCGGTTGTACCTGTTTAGAGATACCACTCGGTAACGAAATGAAATGAACAAATAGATTAACGAAGCTTTTCAATTTAGTATACAAATATTTTACCATTTTGATATTAATCACATCTTGGCTCTAATATATTACTAAAACATTAAGTGTATGATAAGACTCCGTGTATTATTAAAAATATTCAAAATTAATTTTGATATGTTTGAATTCATGAAGTCTTTTTAAAACTCATACAAGACCATTCGCTGCATACTGAGCGTGTACGCGGCTTGTTTGCTAACAACAATTACACTAATCTGAGGAAGCAAGCACCAGCAACAAAGGAAAGCATCTCCAAGGGCAGATGAGCCTTTGCCTTTACAACTCTATTTCCTCATACGAGGGAAATATTGTTATTTAAGAGTTTCCATGACAACACAATGCGGTGAATTCAACAACAAATCAATAGCAGACCTTCTCTGTGAAACTGAAACTGGCAGTTTATCAGCAATCACTAACGAGTAAGAGCGCTTTGACCCACAGTTGCAGATATTGAAGCCCAACACTTGCGTAAGAATATTCACAACTTGGTGCACAAGCGATGGCATTGTTGGCAAACTCAGAATTTCATAAACACGACTTGGTGCAACAAAAAATAAATAAAAAATTAGACGCCATTTGTAGTCAAATGATTATTTGCAACCTGGGGTAAGAGGTGTGAAATGATGTCTCCATTGATCGAGTCAGTATCAGTGACTTGACGCAAAGTCGTGAAATATGACTCCGTTTAAGGAACTTCGACAAGCTTAATAACACTGTTAATGTACCGGTATTCCTAATCTACCAATTTCGGCCGTGAGATAGTAAGTCGCTGCGGCGTTCTAGCAAGAGTTGCTGCTGCGTTTTAGCGAATCGCTGCTGCGTTTTAGTAAATGGTTGTGGTGTTCTAGTAAGTCGTTAAGGTGTTCTAGTGAATCTCTGCGGCGTGCTAGTGAATCACTCTGGAGTTCTAGTAATTTGCTGTAGCGTTTTATTATGATCGCTGTGGCGTTTCAGTTTATAGCTTCGGCGTTCCAGTAAGTTGTTGTGGCGTTCTAGTGAATCGCGGTGGCGTTTCAGTATATAGCTTGGCGTTCTAGTAATCGTTGTGGCGTTCTGGTAATTCTCTGCGGCGCTCGGAACATTAGTGCATGAGAAGTGCTCAAATAATGATGCGCTGTGTGTGCACGTTTAGATGTTCACGCACACGCACCGAGTATTCTGACCTCTAACGTATATCTATGGTGGCCCTGAAGGGACATCGCATATCGCAAACGTGTGCGCATACGTATGCAATGTCGTGAAACAATTCGCGAATATGTGCGCACACGTATGCAATGTCGTGAAACAATTCGCGAATATGTGCGCACACGTATGCAATGTCATGAAACATTTCGCGAATATGTGCGCACACGTATGCAAAGTCGTGAAACAATTCGCGAATATGTGCGCACACGTATGCAATGTCGTGAAACAATTCGCGAATATGTGCGCACACGTCTGCGAATATATTTGCGATGTCGTGAATTTTATTGCATACCATGTCGCATACCTTTGGGGGTGATGTCATAGTTGCGAACAATTTGTTAGTGACCTAGGGAGTACGTGGCGCTTCAGTCAGGTCAGGCTCCCTGTAAGCATGTACCCCGGAACTTGGCACCAGGCCAAGTCTTGCCATACCGGAAGACCACCCGCCTCGCTTGCCTCACAACAATGACTACCGCTGCAATGACTACCGCTTATCTCACTGTAGGCAAGAAACCCCCCAGATCATTAGACATTTTATTCAAAGGTATGCGACATGGTATGCAATAAAATTCACGACATCGCAAATATATTCGCAGACGTGTGCGCACATATTCGCGAATTGTTTCACGACATTGCATACGTGTGCGCACATATTTGCGAATTGTTTCACGAAATTGCATACGTATGCGCACACGTTTGCGATATGCGATGTCCCTTCAGGGCCACCATATATATCTCATTCTGAGAAAAAGTATCTTCCATTACTATGATTTTATGTCCTGTAAAAAGGCAACTATTTACAATTAACCAATCGTCAATTATGTTACACCAATGGAAAGAACAAGTATTCAGCTTTAATCTGACCTCACTCCCTGTCAAAACCAGATGTTCAAAAATTACTTTTAAAGCTTTATTTAATGTTTTTTTCATAACGCTATATGTTATTTCATTTATAACTTTCAATGTTTAGCCTACCGGCTGTTCACATATCCCGAACACCAGTAATTTTTTTAAACACATCACATCTAGTTTTTTTCTTCCGCAGAACTCTCCTCAGCAGCAAACCTCAAGATTGATGACGTCATGATGACGTCATCAGGTGTCAAATTACAAGGTTTTTAAAGTTGAAAACTAACCATTTGCTTATTGCTGTAGTTTCGGCAAGTTAAACAATTATGACGTTCGTATTCGGGCATCAGATAGATCGAGACGCAGACAATCAGAAATAATATAAGAACAATTCTCATTCTAATGATTGTTCTGGAGAATGATAGTTCATTTTCGTTACTTGTTATGTCAATTTTGTTTTTCATCTTTTGTTCCCTTCCCGTTCATACAGTGCCTTTTTCTACAGGCTATGCGTGCGTCTGGACAAGTGTGTGTTGACGGTAAGTTCATTTCCATACTCTCATTTTGTCATTCTTTATTGTTAAAAAAACCTCCGGCGAGGCTGCAGCTCCTTTTCGCTAATCATTTAACTCAAATGAGCGGCCAAAAAGATAATTATGGTAAAAAGAAAAAATGATAATAAATCCGCCGGTTTCTAATTCATCCGTACCCTTATCCCCTTTGAGAGGAGCCCATTTAACCTGTGTTTACATAGACCCGAATACTTTGACCGGAAACCAGCCCATTGTCGACCCATAAGACAGCCCATGGGCTTGCGATCAAGTTTGGCTGCGACTGGCTCCGGCATGGCATGTGATCAATTACACTTCCCTTGATGACAATACCTGACAGTGTCCAGGCAATGGGATTGATCAATAAACATACCCTGCTTAAAATGTGTGTGTGTGTATAGGGCTTGGATACCATGACTGTTTTGGGGGGAACCTTGCGTTCCGACGGACTTTGGTTCAATGTGTGACCAACACAAAGTAGCACAATTAATGTTCCAGTACGCAAGATAAGCATTCACGTTTTCGAAATAATACAGTTTACATTGCCCGCTTGCACTACACTGAACGCCTCACCGCACAATGTGCGTCTACAATATTATTGTTGCCATGTTGGGAGTCAATTCCTTTCAAATATTAGGCCGTATCCAAATTGGCGGCTACGGCTAGAAAGGGTTTCTAAGGGCGTTGCTAAGGACATATTATACTTCAACGCATGATGACGCGGTGATGCAGCCGTAGCCGTAGCTGTATCAGCCAGATCGTACACGGTCTTAATGATCAATGTTTGCGTGCAGGAGGGGCTTGTGAGTGCTCTGTGCGTCATGAAATGACCCAATAATATATCTTATCTACATGACGTCATTTGAGTGGGGCGCCCTCACTTAGAGGTCAAAAGGAAGATGTTTTTTGGCGAATCCTGTGCGCCGAGCGTAAAAAAAACTGTACGTTTCCATTGTTTCATCGTCGGTTTACCTCTAAGATGGCGGCTTGATGACGTCAATGCATAAAGTCTGTATCATCTTTCCCACCTAGAGTCTCCTATACCGCCAGTTGTTTCCCTGACTACTTGGACCGCTTGGTACAGCGTGGATGACCCATCGGACGGCACAGAAAACGAATCACTATCAGCTATCACAGCGGTAAGTTAGATTTAGCAAAGAACGAGTTCTTACCCGAAACGAGTTTAATCTTATTTCTGCAAATTGCATGCCTGGTTGTTAAAGCTTGAATCGACTCTGCAAAAGTATGCCTTGAAATGAACCGATGTGTCGTTTTTTTCAATTGTACATTATGGTTGTTTTTATGCCACAGTCAATCGTTGCCTGTGTTGTCTGGTTGCTGCAAAATCGGTCATGATTTGTAGCCAACTATTGTCAATTTACAATCGACTAGTCGGTGACAGTTTCAAACGCCAACAGACGTTTTGGACCGTACCAGTATGTCCGACAGTCGTTTTGTAACTTATGTCCGACCCTTTGTGTCCGACAAACCATCGGCCCATTTTTTCAACCATTTTTATTACGACAAAATGCAAAAGGATTTTCTCCTCGCCAATGTATGTTTCCCCCATTTTCATAAACTTTATTTTGGGGTCAAGAAATAATATCACGTTTGCCTGTAGCTCAGTTACTTATTCTCGTGTAGATGGATACGAACAAGTAACCATCAATTTTAAGAGAAATGCTGATTCATGGTCAATCTTTTAGATTTACCCGTCAGTGTGTGCCAATCCGACCATTGCCGAGTGTCGGGTAAGATTCATTCACGCCGACCTAGTAGATCCGGGGCAGACTTTTGTCAATGACTGCACCAGCATCGCCGGACTTTTGTGCCGAAACTCGGACCAGCCCAACCAAGAAGTATGCCTGGATTACGAGATCAGATTTGAATGCCCAACTCCGAGTGGTAAACTTTGTTTCATTTATTGGTTTTCCCCTCAAAATACACTGCGTCGATTACAATCAGTCCAAAATGCTGCTGCAAGATTACTTACAGGTACAAAAATGTCTTCTCATATCTCTCCCATCCTACACGATCTGCACTGGCTACCAATTAGTTTCAGAATTCAGTACAAAATCAACCTCCTGACATTCAAAACACTTCATGGTTCAGCCCCTCCCTACCTTCAGAGCATGCTTCAGCACCGGCATGCCAGGCCAGGTCTGAGGTCATCAGGCAGCATGCTTTTTGTTACCCGGACTCGCCTTGCCTCTTATGGTGATAGGGCTTTCTCTAGGGCCTTTTCTCTAATCTTGCCCCCCGCCTCTGGAACTCTCTGCCTCAATGTCTAAGAGATACACATGACATTTCTCACTTCCAAAACTCCCTTAAATCACATCTTTTCAGACTGGCCTTTGAACACATCTGAGATTTCTTTTATTGACCTGGACCGGCGCCTTTGAATGTGATATACAGAGACAGTTCGCCTTACAAATGCTGTGTTTTATTATTATTATATACGGTGTCCCCAACCATGTCGATTCAAATTTTAAAAATGTAATTAACATATACGATTCTTTACACAACTTTTATCGACGTATTTAAAATTGTCAGATTAGTTTCCTATACCCCTTTGTTTTGAATACTTGTTTAACTAGAGTTTACAGAATCCCCGTGAACCAAACTGCGTGAATCACCTTTCTGCTAAAACTGTACAGTCATATTAAGCTTAGCACGGGTCTTACATTATTGGCGATGGTGGCGTTTACCTCGATTATTGTTTGTATTTAAATCAAACGGTTATGTGTTAAAATGTAAAATTGAATGCTTTTCAGACGCTCTTCCTGAACCCCATTTTTATTGGGATTTGAGCACCAAGACATCCATAGACGACGACGAACCCCTGACGTGTGACGAAACAGTGCGATCAATCTATCCAAATATCGGTGGCATGACTGGCACCGTGGTTCGCGGTACCCTTGGAGCTGCAGATAGTTTTGATTCATCTGATCACCTGTGCGCCCTCAGGAGGTCTAAACCGTCGAGTATAGGTGGCATACAGTACGGCTCGGCGACCGGGAAGTGTATCACGGAGACGGCCTGCTGCACCTCAGGCTGGTCCTTTGCGTTCTGGATGAGGTACCGAAGCCCGGCATCTTCTTCAAATAGATACATCTTTTCAAGTGGAGGCCAAACGTCAAAAGCGCAAGGTTTGTCTATTTCTCTTACCACGGTATTCACGTTGGTAGTCCGCGGTGATTCAACCAGGAAGGCATGGATAATGAATATGGCGAATGCACCCACATTTCCCACTGATGCATGGACCCACCACTGCTTCACGTACAATCTGGTGCAGGGAACGAAGTATTATAAAAATGGTGATTTGCTTCATTCGCTTGTACCACATACCCAAATTGATAGTCCTTATACACTAGACCGTGATGATGTTACCATGTTTGACGAAAACGGCCCGTCGGGGAGCATTTCTAAGCCCGAGGGAGATTTCAGTGGTTTCAAGATGTTTTACAGAACATTCAATGAGACTGAAGTTCAAAAGCTATACTTGAAAGAAACATCCGGTAAGTAGCATTTTTCTTGTATTATTATTATTAGTTATGTTTTTTGATTCATTTGTTTTGTTAATTCGTTTATGCGATTATTTATTATATGTTTTACCCAGGGCATGGTCCAAAAATGTTTTTATATTTTGGGCACTGCATACACTACCGAATACTATTTTATTGTTTAAAGGAACATTACAGAATTGCTGATTTTCTTGCAGAATCAAACTTATTGATCCACTACTTGCGTAAGCACAGTCACGTTGACAGTTTCGATGTGGAGCTCGAATGCTTAGCAAAGGCGGGACGTTCCCCTAACATCACCTGGTATCGCTCGGACGACGGAGACCACTTCAGCGTGGTGTCTCCTTCATCGGAAGCTGCTATCTATGAAAGCTCGCCCAACAGCTACCGGAGGCGCTCTGTGCTAATAGTTCGGGGTTTAACATTCTCAACCGATGCCATCTTTGTTTGTGAAGCTCTAGATGTCAGAACTGGAGGAGCTGTATCCAAGTTTGTAACAATTCCCAAACGTAAGTAGGGACATCTTATTTGGTCTTTGTAATTACTATGTTTTTATAAACTACATCGTTCATTTTCGTGTGTGTTTATGTATTAAAGGTAACATGTACTGGACGCCTTGGCTAAGTGATGATGACCCGATCGATGGGAATGACGTGGAGACGCTGACTGCTCAACAGCAGGTGAATCATATACATTCCTTTAAACTAATTGTATCCAAAATCAGATCGATCTTCAAACTAACTAACGTGGTTTATAAAGGAACTATAAATATTAAACGTGTGGGTACAACCATATTTCAAGCATCACGTCACAAGATTCAAGCGTCACTACATACGCACAAGGACAAGCAAGACACCCAAGCCAAGGCAAGTGTTTACCGCACTCCTTGCGAATGTGGTAAAGCAAGAATCAAGGAACACCAAGCACACGGTAGACGAGGACGACTGGACGAATCCGCCATCATCAAACATTCACAAGAACAAGATCACCGCATCAACTGGAGGCAAGCCAAGCTCATTGCACCTGTCCAGTTCCGGCCAACCCTTCCAGCAGCAGCTTGACACACTCCGGTGCACACACATCCAGCCAGCAGCCAACTCTCATGCATCACCGGTCAAGAACATCTGGGGTACTTCCCGCCCAAATGTGCACCCCTCCATTTCTACTTTATGCTTCATCACCATCATCAGTCCAGCATTCTCCTGAAGAAAAAAAGAGTACCACACCGCCTCTTTTTAGAGCCAGCATTCCTCCAAAAAGAGATGTTTACATAATTATGGTTGTACCCACAAGTTTACTATCAATAGTTACTTCTTATTTCCAAACAATGCAAAACTTCAAGCATCACTAATGTGGATTATTTATATACATATAATTTAGGTTATCGTCTTTTCGGGTGAAGACCTTTATGACGGATATTAACCCTGCCATGGAATCCTATAGAATCAATTGAAATCGAACAGCGACATTTAAAATATACTTCTAAAATGAATAATGGTAGTTATATCCCCCACAAAAAAGACAGCAACTTGCTTTAATTATTATAAGTTTTCATCTCTTATTTTCCAATTCGTTTCAAAGAATTTTGATTTGCTCTGCGATAACCCGGGTGACATTCAGTGCCGTACACTTTATGACGACATACCGTCCTATCAGACTGGGCAGATTCTTGACATCAACTGCACGGTATCATCTGGTTTAGATTGCCGAGGTGCTGCTCAGAGTAGTGCGGACGGCCAATCATGTTATGACTACAAGGTTCGGTACTTGTGTCCAGAGTGTGAGTATACATCACAAAAGTTCATCATAGTTCGTCATGATTCATCACTCATCATAGTGTGGTCTTTTGCCTTTACTTTCCCTCTCTTTAAAGACACTGGACACCTTTGGTAATTGTCAAAGACCAGTCTTCTCACTTGGTGTATCTCAACATATGCACAAAATAACAAACCTGTGAAAATTTGAACTCAATTGGTTGTCGAAGTTGCGAGATAATAATGGAAGAAAAAGCACCCTTGTCACACGAAGTTGTGTGCTTGATTGCTTATTTCGAGACCTCGCGCGTGAGGTCTCGAAATCAATTCAAATATTTTACTGAGAAAGTACTTCTTTCTCAAAAACTACGTTACTTCAGAGGGAGCCGTTTCTCACAATGTTTTATACTATCAACAGCTCTCCAGTGCTCGTTACCAAGTAAGTTTTTATGCTAATAATTATTTTGAGTAATTACCAATAGTGTCCAGTGCCTTTAACATCTACATTTTTGGAACACTTTTTTTTGTCCTTCATGTTTTTCCCGAACTAACTCTTGTTCGCAAAACAACTCGAAATTATAACGAGCTAGAATATCGGAACTTACGATAATATTACTAGATACTAACATGTGGATGGCATCGAAGTTCTGATTTCACGATTACGTTAGCAAATATCAAATATCAAATATCAAATGTAATGCTGTAAATGCTTTAATATGCTTTAATATAGCGCCATCATGTGTTCGCCTGTTTGTTAATGTCACAAGGCTGCTTCCAAAAAGAGCAGCGTTATCGAACCGCTGTCTAAGACAGAGTTCGGACAAAACTTAGCTGAACAATGGTTAACAATAGTTCTTGAGCGACTTTAGCCATAGGTGCCGACACAAAATATAGTGGCAGCAAGAGGGCGTAGTTTGATAAAAGGCAATTTGACACATATTTTGAAATGTAAGTAATTGCCTTGTATACTATCAGTTCTTTTCAGTTAAGGAGTATTAACATGAAAATTATCCAATATCCGAGAAGTTCAAATTTTATACATTTTTAGAGCCTCAATGCAGTCTTTAGACAGAACACGTTAACATTAATTTTCCGTGTAAACTAAAGATTGACTATTTAATACGTTTCCACATTACTTTTTTTGACATTTCAAAAGCTATCAACAATCTTTTCATAAGTTTAATGAAAACATTCATACACTGAAACTCGAACACCTAGTGTTTGTTTCCCCCAGCTTTTTTTTCTTTTACAAATTCAAAGTGTGCGCAAGTTTCAATGCGGCTAAAAGATGGATGTTCCTATAAGTTGTAACTGCTTTATTACTCTTTACTACGTATAGCTACATTTCGATGGACCGCCTGGTACGACACAACAGATCCAACCGGTACGATCGAGGATGAAACTTTCGCTACACATACGGCACAGGTTATTGATACTACTATTATCATTTTATTTTTATTTTTTATTTTATTAAATTTTGTTTTTGGGGGGTGGAGGGTTGAGTGTTGTTTCTTCCAGGCTTTATGTATTTTCTTTGGCGGAAACCCTTTTGTGGAAGATCCCCTCCCCAGAAATATTTCACAAAAAGATGATAATGTACACGAGTAAACTTTAATCCTTTTAAAAACGGCCTCACTGTCTGGTCTCGTTGCAATGCTTTCCCCTGAAGTTTATCCATCACTCTATATTGATGACCTGTGGAAGCATGGCGTACAGCATTGCTAAAAAAAAAGCTTATAAAGGAGAATCCATTTTCCGTCCCTCTCAGCCCTGATGAAGTCTAACCGAATCTCCACCATCTCCATGTAATGAGAATACAGTCTGAAGTTTGGATTCCCAGAGTGCTTTTTGTTGAATTCTATGATGAGCTCTTAAACATTGTTACTGCTCAGAAGAAGAAAAAAAATTGACAGCTGGCCTACTGCTTCGTAAAGTTCTGCTCTCTTATTGCCTTCTCTCCTTTTGAACTGCTTAACAACACTTTGGGCAAGTTTGTCAACTCCCACAGAAGTACTTAGGTTGTCTAGTTTATGTAAGATAATTGGCCGCTGAGTGTCTAGTCACTAGCTCTTGAGCTGGCTTTGATTAATGGCTTGCCACATATGTTACAACATGTAGCTTTAAAAAAGCCTAAAATGTTTCTCTGCACAATATCTCATGGTGTATAAAACATGGTTAAAACCACTGTTTAGTGTAGAAAAAATGTCATCATTTTAATTCATTATAGTCAGTTGAGTTTGATGACTGTGTAGGAGTCTGAAAAAAATGTCACTTGAAAGGATTGGATGTACAAACAACTTTGATATCAGACATACAGTTTTTGAGCACCATTTCAAACTACCTATATGCATTCAAATGTACTACTGCGTGAATAACATACCGTTTGTTTTTATGTTATTGTCTTTTGGAATTTGGCCTCCGGGCCACGATTTGAGACAAACAAAAGAAATGAAATGAAATGAAATGAAATACCGTCTTGTTTCATTGCCCTCGTACATTAAGGTGTGATATGAACAAAAAGTCAAATTAAAAAAGCCTGGTTATTGATTACCTTTAGAAAAAAAAATGTTCGAAACAAATATATGCACTTTTGAGATAAGGGAGTGCAAACTTACTAGATGCGAGAAAATCACACTTTTAGTTTTCATTTTTCTTTACATTAAAACGCTTAGTTTTACAGGCTTGGTTTATGTCAATATGATGATAAAAAGATGTTTTATAAATAGATCAGGGGTGTCATGGCCAAGTGGTTTAGAGCATCGGATTCAAGTTCTGGTGGTCGAGTCATCGGGGTGTGGGTTCGAATCCCGGTCATGACACTTGTGTCCTTGAGCAAGATGCTTTACTATAATTGCTCCTCTCCACCCAGGGGTATAAATGGGTACCTGCGAGGGTAGAGGTTGACATTGTGTATAAAAAAGCCTTCGGTGCGCCACGGCAGCACGGGGCTGTATACTCCCCAGGGAGCTGAGAAAGATTACAGGAATGCTATTGGCCCAATGACCAGGGCACTAATGTAAAGCGCATTGATACGTTATTGTGAAATGCGCTTTATAACAACTAGTTAGTATTATTATTATTATCTACCACTTGGGGTCAAGTTGTGTGCAAAATCCAAAAATACCCATTTTGACCTTTTTGACCTCGAAATGACCTCAAAATTCAAAATTTAGGGTGTCATCCACCCTGATCGTCTTCCTGATGAGCCCATAAACAATAGATCTAGCATAGATGCCAGCCATTAAGAAATTATGCCGTGGACATTTTTTCATGATGACTTTTTCAAGTTTGGGAATGTTGTGGCTTCTGCTCCCACCCCCAAGTCACATATGAATTGGTTTTGCCCTGCATGATTCGAAAAACAATTAGGTGTAATTCTCCTACATATTAGACGTATGACAACCCTAGAGGGAAGTCAGATTGTTCCCGATCCCGGATGCAATAATTCCATCAGTTCAATATCAGTATTTTTTTTTTCAGTCGTACACAGATTTGTGCAGCCAGCCAATCGGTGCCGAATGTCGAATCAAAGGGACCAATGATGACCTCATTGCCAGCGGGATTGTTCCAGAGATTCCGTATCTCTGCAATGCCGACGGACTCCGCTGCCAGGATGCCGAGAATACTAAGCCTTGTCCGGACTTTGAGGTGCGCTACAGATGTCTGGCTCCATCAGGTATAATTTTCCACATTTTTGTATTGAGATACTTGCCAGTTTGCTATTGTTGTTGTTGTTGTTGTTGTTGTCCTCGATGTTCTTGTTCCTGGTCTTATTCTTGTTCTTGTTCTTGTTCCTGGTCTTATCCTTGTTCTTGTTCTTGTTCTTGTTCTTGTTCTTGTTCTTGTTCTTGTTCTTGTTCTTGGTCCTGTTCTTGTTCTTGTTCTTGTTCTTGTTCTTGTTCTTGTTCTTGTTCTTGTTCTAGGTCTTGTTCTTGTTCTTGTTCTTGTTCTAGTTCTTGGTCCTGTTCTTGTTCTTGTTCTTGTTCTAGTTCTTGTTCTTGGTCTTGTTCTTGTTCTTGTTCTTGTTCATGTTCTTGTTCTTGTTCTTGTTCTTGTTCTTGTTCTTGTTCTTGTTCTTGTTCTTGTTCTAGTTCTTGGTCCTGTTCTTGTTCTTGTTCTTGTTCTTGTTCTTGTTCTTGTTCTTGTTCTTGTTCTTGTTCTTGTTCTTGTTCTTGTTCTTGTTCTTGTTCTTGTTCTTGTTCTTGTTCTTGTTCTTGTTCTTGTTCTTGTTCTTGTTCTTGTTCTTGTTCTTGTTCTTGTTCTTGTTCTTGTTCTTGTTCTTGTTCTTGTTCTTGTTCTTGTTCTTGTTCTTGTTCTTGTTCTTGTTCTTGTTCTTGTTCTTGTTCTTGTTCTTGTTCTTGTTCTTGTTCTTGTTCTTGTTCTTGTTCTTGTTCCTGTTCCTGGTCTTGGTCTTGGTCTTGTTCCTGTTCTTGTTCTTGCTGTACACGTTTCAAGTTTGAATAATTGTATACTTATTTAAGTAAATTTGTAACCTTTATTAAAAAATTAAAGCTGCTGTGTCATTATTATTGTTGTATCTTTCCTGCATACAATTCAAAATAATAACTGCGGCCAATCTTTGATAACTAACAACATGTTTATTTCTACTTTTCTCTGCCGTTCAATAAGTGTTGATCTATACTTGTTTTTCCATTTATTAAATTTCATGTACTTTTCTGTGTCCATAATCTTAGGAACTTATCCCCAAGTCAACAGTTTGCGGCAGATTAGCCACCACCTTGACCCCGATCTTAGACTGCAGTGTGACGTCACCAAAGGCAGTCCAGAGATACACTCCTTCATGACGGAGTGGCTGTGGCTGGATCGATCCCGATCCCGAGCTGGCGTGTCATTACCGCAAGGTGGCGGAGTTACAACTACGGCCGTAACGTCGGAAACCACTGTCTTGAGGATCGATGATTTTGCCAGTAGTGTATATGCCAATGGGACGCTTGTTTGCATCGCGAGCGACGGGATTATTAAAGACGCAAACACGTTGACAATTCATCCTCGTACGTAACATTTTGTTTAAGAGTATCAGGAGACAATTTTTAAGACAATTAGAACACCTTAAACTCTTCTTAAAATCTTGGGAGATCGTCCTATGGGCTCGTCATAGGTTACTCTTCCTTATTCGAGATAAGACGTGTCTTAGTTTCACCACGAATTTTCTTTTCTTCTTCTTCTTCTTCTTCTCCCCCCCCCCCCTCCTCAGTGTGTGTTAAACGAAGCGTAATTAAAAGGGTACTTAAAAACGAATCGAATAATGTTTTTGTTTGTTTTTTCCCCCCAAATTCCACTCATTATCATTAATATTGTTTAATAAACCATTGTCATTAATATCACTTGTGTTTTGTTAATGCAGCGTCTGTATGCAAGATTCCCATCGGCATTTCAAGCGGTCAGATACAGCTGAGTCAAATTTCACCTTCCTCTGTGAAGTCTAAACCGTTTAAGGTACGGTTCAATTCTTGGCAATACTCATTTCAGAGAAACCGACACTCACTCACTTGTTGTTTGTATTCGTCGACCACATTCTGTTTTGATTATTGACCCGTATTTTCATTGCTGTGTGAATATATTCTCGTTAATTTTGACCGTGGTAACGGCGTTAAAAATACAAGTTCAGAAATGTGTTTCATTTTCAGATTCCCAGCGTGAATAGCGTAGATGCGTGGGTACCAGCACCCCACGATACCGCTCCGATGCTTGATTTTGATCTTGGTGTGGCATATGACGTACGTTTTTGTATTTTTTACCTGTTCGCCTTAGTATTGTTTTCTTCAATGAGAGAAGCCGATAGTTATCTGTGTTACCAGTTTTTATTCCCGTGTTTCTTTATATTGTATGAGATATCACCTTCAAAACAAACACAATTCTTAACATATATAGACAAAACTTGTCAGCATCTGCAAACAACGCACGACAGGGGCGTTGCAACCAAACAGGTCCCTTGCTGCAGAGCATTAACTGAGGTAATTTATTTACCAACGTCCATATAGATAACTGGTATTGCTGTACAAGGCGATCCGCCCACTGCTAGCCCTACATCTATGGTAACGAAGCTCGACCTGTACCGTAAAGACATTGGCTCCACTATATGGAATACAGTAAGTTAGCCAAAACCCGGGCCCAATTTCACAGAGCTGCTTTATAAGCGCAAAAAGTAGCTAAGCACAACAACATTATGCTTTCCAGAGTAAGGATACCAGCCAAAACAAGAGGTCATATGTACAGTCTGTGATTGGTATCCTGCTTGTTTTTTGCGTAGCAGAACATTTTCAAGCACTAGTTTCTGCTTAAAACAGCTCTATGAAATTGGGCCCTGCTGAGATTTGCTATGAGAGGCCATTGTATTTGAACCCTTTGATTCAGCCATCTTCGATTGAACCCCTGTTTACTGAATGTTTACAGTAATGAACGTGTACAGGAGCCAGTCTATTTCACTTGTTGCCTCGATTTCATTAGATTTATGCTTACAGGACATACCCAAGCCCGCTCGATATGTCAACTAAAAAAAACCTTTATTATTAAAACATTATTAAATAATGCATAACTACGGTAAAATAGAGAAAACGGTTTAATAAAACAATATCAATTGATAATTTTAAACAACCAAGCAAATAAATAAAAAGATAAGATGATAATAAAAGAGAATAATAACACTTTAAATATACACATACAAATATAGAAAAACCCAAATACAATAATAGTGATTCAACCAATCTGATTCATCACATTACATTACTAACGCCGCAATGGACCTTATGCATATGACGTCATCTGAATAGGGCGCCCTCGGCTGGAGGTCAAAAGAAGGTTGCTCACTAGACTGTTCGCTCGGCCCCAGCGGCCTATCCAGGACCGCTGGGATGGGCTAATCAGCTTGCACAGGATCTTGTTCAGGAAGTACGTCATGCGTGCAGTGCTTGCAGTGTGAGTGTGATGCATGATGGGACTGAGCATGGGACTGAGCATTAACGTTAACGATACGTTTGCCCATCCCAGCGCCTTTGGTTTTAAGGCAAGGCGCTGGGGACGAGCGAAACTAGACTGGTCCGCTGTCCTTATCCGCACGGATATGGACAGGCACCGGTCTATTAATCAAAGAGATGGTGACTGCTACTGGTCCCCTGTCCAACTGGTCTCCCTATCTGCAAGACTGCAATGGGATGCGAGGTCAAAGGTGCGTTTGTCAGGATTCCTCCAAACGCTCAAAGCCGGTCTCTGGCGTAAAACACGAGCCTCGAGGTGTGACGTCAGATGTTCGGGCTAGCCCATCCTGCGCACCGCGCGTACATAGATGCGGGTTTTCCACATAGATATAGAATATATTCTATATCTATGGTTTTCCATTGTTGCATCGTCGTTTTACCTCTAAGATGGCGGCGTGATGACGTCAATGCATAATGTCTATTGTTACCCTGTCTCGTTTCAGCAACCCCTTCACATCGTGACTGCTATAGATGGAGGTAAAGCAAGTTACCATACTCTGGATCCTAACATCACTACTAGGTTCCTCCGTTTTAAACCAACACTTTGGGACGGTAGTGAGATCATGATGAAGGTGGAGATCTATGGCTGTGCCGTGGGAGGTTCGTGTATTAACCTTTTATCACTTGGACTTAAAGGCACATTACAGAATTGGTAATTGTAAAATGTACTTTTGATCACAGATTTACATAAAACTTACACGGTCTAATGATGATGATAGTAGAAAACATCCCTAGAAATATTTCCGGCTGAAATGCCATATTTGATGAGAAATAAATCAAACTAATTTCCGATTGGAGTTTATCGCTCATGAGCGTTTTATTCATGCATTGTATAACACATGCAAATTTGTAATCGGTTTTGCACTATTTTCTCGTGACCCAGATGGCCGATCGATCTCAAACTTCTACAGGTTTGACAGTTTATGTACATGGTGGATTATATAAAGTGCTTACACTGCCAGCAACTGTTTTGTTAGCAAAAACCAATGCGCCGTATTTTTGACCGCGTGAGGGCGTTCTCAAAAATATTTTTATCACTTCCGGGGGTATAACTTATCGTCAGGTGTACAGTTTAGCATCGGCGTTCTGTCACTTCTGTGCGCAAGAGAGTTTAGTCAGTGCTTCTAGAATCTAAGGTAATAACGGCTCCTTTAAAGGGTTTTTTTTGTCCGTGATGGACATGCCGTCTGGTAGTAATGTGTTTCAGTCCTTAACTGTCTGGAGGAAGTATTTGAAGCAGTTTTTGTTTGCGGAGAACAATTGTTTCTAAGTGTAAAGAGGAAAGGATGAGCCACGCTTATGTGCCAGTTCTGATATTTTTTAAGATTAGATGCAGGGCTCTTTATTTCTTTAAAGGAGCCGTTATTAATCCACCTTAGATTCTAGAAGCATTGACTAAACTCTCTCGCGCACAGAAGTGACAGAACGCCGATGTTAAAACTGTACACAGCTACCTGAGCAGACGATAATCGCTTAAGTTATACCCCCGGAAGTGATACAATTATTTTTGAGAGCGCCCTCACGCGGTCAAAAATACGGCGCATTCTGTAATGTTCCTTTAAGGCAAACAGTTATGTTCTCCACCCAATGCTGTGTGTTTATACGTGTAGTATTCAGCATGGGGGGAGGGATTGGATGGTATTCTCTCTCACCCACCACTCAGGTAGCATTATTATTCATTCTGGTTGTACGCTGCAAAAACTGGGGTGTTAAAATTGACACCATGGGTGTTGTCACATATAGATACCCAAAAGAGAATTGAATTGAATACTATAGGGTGTTAAAACAACTCAAATGTAATTGTTTTGGCAGAAATTAGTGTTAATTGGCAGAAATTAGTGTTATTTTAACACCCTATGATGTAAATGTTGATTTTTATTTGGTATCTATATGTGTGAAACACCCATGGTGTCAATTTTAACACCCCAGTTTTTGCAGTGTACACAAAAATACTTTTTTATTTCGAAATGAGTCCACCATCTCCAAAGTCATTCACATAATTTGCGGCGCCCAACCTTGTCCGTGGCCTGGTGGGGTCCGTCACCGTCCGGTTGTAAACAAGTCGTTGTTACTAATTAACGGTGCGGTCAAAAATCGTGAAATTGTTTTAGGTTGTCTAATGGAGCATAGCCGGATAACACTATAACCCCATTGAAATGATTCACTGACATTAATGATAAACCGCTAAAACATAAAAAAAGTTAGATTTTTTGCAATGTTTTGTTTTTCATGAAACCGCCCGTGTGTAACCCCTTTAATTTTTTCCTTTTTTTATTTCTTTCTTTCTAAATATACTCTGGGCAATCCTGGGTCATAATATACTGTTGGAAAACAGTTTGTGAACAGCCAAAATCCAGTTTACACGCATTTTGCCACCGTACGGTCGCCGACCGTTTCACCATGCCTGCCTGCATGGCAATTGGCATACTACAGGGCAGGGTTAAATCGTGGCCATTTTCAACCAAATGGCGGTTAAAGTGAGTAAAGCGCTCGCCTCTCACAACGTTCGATGCCCGGCTAGCAATTTTTTTCCGTACCACACTAGAGCCAATGCATACACGCATAAGGTATGGGCGCTTTCCCGGATCCCTTCACTGTTGACCCCCTGTCTCAAGTGTGGTACGAACAAAAAAAAATGCTGCCCGGCTAGCTATGACCATGTGTGTCGAGTTGTGAACTGGTTCTCTCCTGTGCACGCGGTTGTTCTTCCTGGCCCTCAAACACTTCAAACTCTGGCTTCGCTCCGAGGTCATCTTATGGTTCGACGTGGCTGGCTGCCAAAATGCGCATTTACGTGCCTGCGTCTCGATCACGTTGAATCCACGTCCTTCCTAATTCAGCTTCTCAGCCGCAAGTTAGGATAAGACCTCCAACTTTTGTAATATTAATAATATTAATAATATTAAGAATTAGGCTTTTTTATGCATAGTTTATAGAACAGTCAAAATTTTCGAGTTTCACAGTTTCCTTTCATCGATTGCAGAGTCTACATTAAGAATCATAGGACTAACTAAAACGTATGACGTCATTACCAATAACTTCACCTTCACCTGCCAAGCTGAGCACTACCCCCTACCCAGTGTTACGTGGCTAGCTGATAATGTATCGATCTCAGCAGCAGAGGGCGTCTTTCAAATCTCTGAACAAGATGGCGTGTTCCCCACCAAGGTATTTGTATTGAGCCTGATTGGCTTCCAGCCAGCCAATGACAGCGTGGAGTTCTCCTGCATGGCCTCTGCGGGAGTTGATACCGTGGTGGAACGCATTTACACACAATACAGTAAGTCGGCATTTTAGTTCAAATAATTCGAAGAGAAGAATCATTCTGAAACTATAATAAATGACGGCTTTTGAAAGAAATTTCGAACAAAATGAAGACTCGGTGGAAGTTTCTTTGTTGATGTATATTATGAGAAAAGAAAATACGTGTTGGTTTACAAAATGGTGTTGGAAAACCAAGCAACCACTTGTCAACTTTTTGTAAACAAAATAAGATGAATTCTAAGTCCCCCCTCCATGGACAGTGTTGCAGCCGACTGATCTCAACAATTTGACAGTTTTAGAAAAAGTGCATCAATTTGCTCACAATCTCTGATCACGTGAAGATGTAAAACAACTGCTTGGTGTTTCATTATCACCGCAGGCTTCAATGGCTCCGTGTCTCTAATCGCTGACTCAACTGTATATTTGGGCAGCGACGTAAGCATGACGTGTACAGCTACAGGTGACGATATTTACGTCATAGAGTGGGGCAACCGCCCTAATGGGTCGAACGAAGCGTTCAACCCTATCGTTCCCGGCGGGAGGTTCGACACAGTGAACGCAGAGAACAGCGCTACTCACTGGGATTCAACTCTTACAATAAAGCAATTCTCCAAAGACGATGAAGGGGAGTACGCATGTCACGTGAACTCTGACACTGCCAGGGCCGTCGCGGTCGTGAATGGCAGTAAGTGTTCAGCGTCATTAAACAACAACAAGTTTTGAAAAAAATTAAAAACAAAACAAAAACAAAAAACCACCTTGTTTAACTCTGTACCATCGATTAATTTACGCGATGAAATGAATGCACTTTAATTAAAGTTTAGGGCATAAAACTCATGAATGTAGCTCGACGTTTTCCCAAAATGGAATGCGGAGAACGCATTACAATCAGAGTGCCCATAGCTTTCCTGGGTCGACCCAGGTCTGGTCCCCAGTGCCTTCGAGTAGCTTAATGTGACGTCATTGCTGTGACTCACCCGGGTCAGACCCAAGTAACCTGATTGTGGAGCAGGGTCAGTCGGGTCTGAACTGGGTGCATGACGTCACGACCCAAACAATCCTTACTGGTCCCTTTAGAATAAAGTTATTCAGACGGACACGTTCAGGATGTTTGACACACATTCTACCCTTAATTCAGCAACTTTGTGAAAATTTGACTATTTTTGTATTACTTGTTCATTTTTTGGCAAAAAAAAGTTAAAACTTTTAAGTTCTATCATTAGACAGGCTCAATTGACATGTCCTATAACCTTCAGGCAGTATGACACATGAACTCCGAATCCCCATTTATAAAACACTTTTTTGTATAGGGTAGTGTATACGACCAAAAATAAGGTCTTGCAGTGTAAAAATAATAATTTTCCCCCCCAAAAAATATATATACATATAAATATATATATTTAAATTTGCTGTTTGCCAAACTATCTCCACACGTTTTGAAAGGTTATTAGCTTTGAAAGAGTATAATATCAAAAACGTAAAGGAGTTAAACACGAATTTCCAACAAACAGCACGCTGCTGTCCTGTAGGGCGTCCAAAGATAAATGGCATAGCAGGGTTGCAAAAAAAAATAAACTTGTACTTTTTTTATTAAAGTTGAGACTGTAAAATAATTTACCCTTGCAGTTTTAGCATGTCAATCATTATTCTCCGATCTTTGTTTGAATCCACGAAGAGTTTCAGGCATAAAGCACACAATGGAAACAGTTCGGTCTCATAATGAAACGAGGAGTTTCCCGTTCAACATCTCTAATGGCGGATGAACACACTAGGGTCGATCTGGGCTACAGACCCGGTCAACATGCTTTGGCCACGTGGCAGTAAACATACTCTACCCCCATCTCCCACCCCAACCCCCCTCTCCCGCTCAGTGAACCTCACCTGGAGCTCTGACCGCGCAATGGATATTGAATTGACTCGTTTCCAAATGTCCAATTATACAAACAAACAAAGACGAAATAGCAACAAAACTGTTCCTTTCGCCATCACTCATTGTTTTCTAGCTGTTGCCAATTTGAGAGATGTAACGCAGACCGCATAAATGAGAGCCACCATTGACCGGGGCGGCGAGACCCAACAAGATTTGACTGAGTTTAGTGGCTAATCGAACGCACCCGTAATTGTACCCACATCGAACCAAACCCAATACCGTCGGTTTGTAATAAGATAGAGCCGAGAGTGGCTTAAATTGAATATATTTACCTCGATTATCTCCTCATTTTTGTTCTTTGACTCAATGTTCCCAATTCCTCAGAGACTGGTGTGAGAATTGGACAACAAAGCGCCACCTACGACGAGAACACGAATACCTACCGGTTGGATTGCGAAGTGTTCTACTCTAATCTCGTTCCTAACGTGACGTGGTCAACTCCCAGTGGTGGATTAGTAAATAAGACGACCGGAAGATATGAGGTAAATTGATTGGGTGGCTTTAATTTTTTGAATTTTGTTAAATATGTATTTGTGGTGTGGTAAACCCTCCCTGTTGCTTACTGAGTACAACGTAATAATATAGGTCCGATGTGGCCGGTTAGACCCGAAAAGTTGTATTTAAATTATAAACAGATAGACACTTTTAAGCTTTCAATGCGCCGTATTTTTGACCGCGCGAGGGCGCTCTCAAAAACATTTTTATCACGTCCGGGGGTATAACTTATCGTCTGCTCAGCTAGCTGTGTACAGTTTAGGGGTGCACCCCACCAAATAATCTCCCATAGCACACAGTGCAAAATGCTAAATATTCAAAAATACACGAAAAATACTTAAAAGTCTCACAGCTTTTAACTTGAAAGGGAAAATTATTAATTGACTCTTGAACTTTTATTCTCCGCTCAATTTTATATGGGGAGTCCCTGGGCCCGTCGAGGTATTCTCCCTCCGAGTAAAAACACCCCTACACAGGTGTAATTTTCAAAACGTCCGAACATCAATCTTGAAAATGTCCCTACACCTCTCAGCAAATAGGACCTTTTATTTCAGGGCCTGTGTCATCCAAAATACCTCAAGCTGGAAGTCAACAACCCTCTGGCCACAATTGGGCAACATTTTTACACTGACGGCTCCTTTAAAGGTCTTATTGTCCGTGATGGATGTGACGTCTGGTAGTAATATGTTTCAGTCCTTAACTGTCTGGAAGAAGCATTTGAAGCAGTTTTTGTTTGCGGAGAACAATTTCTATTAGTGTAAAGAGGAAAGGATGAGCCACGCTTATGTGCCAGTTCTGATATTGTAAGATTAGATGCAGGGCTCTTTATTTCTTTAAAGGAGCCGTTTTTAATCCACCTTAGATTCTAGAAGCACTGACTAAACTCTCTCGCGCACAGAAGTGACAGAACTCCGATGTTAAAACTGTACACAGCTACCTGAGCAGACGATAATCGCTTTAGTTATACCCCCGGAAGTGATACAAATATTTTTGAGAGCGCCCTCACGCGGTCAAAAATACGGCGCATTGCGGTATTGCACAAAACAATATCTGCCAATAAAATAAGTTATTTTATTTTTAAGCAACAAATTAATTATTTTTGGAGTCCCAACATTTATACTTCACGTCCATCAGCCACTGTAGAAATAACTTTGCGTGCCACCTGTATTTTTTTTTCGTGGCATGTTATGCCAAAGTTTGTGTTTGTTTTTCATTTCACATCTGACAATGTTCGGTCTGAGAAAAAAACTTCTGAAACAACAAACTCTTTTAATGTAACTCGGAGGCCATGCAATTTTTAAACCGTGCTCAGAAACTTGAATTGTGTGTCTGCAAAATGATGATTTCGAAATGAGAGCTAAACTTAAAATTTGCGAATTGTTTTACATACTGTTTCAAATTGAGTTTCAAACAACACTATCAAATCATGATCAATAAAGAAGTTTCCAAACTGTAAGACCATTCGAAACCGAGCCTTTAGGCTTTGCCTCCGGCTTCATCACCGTCCACCTGTTTGAAGTCCCGTAGCGGAAAGCGAATGTTTTCAAAATGATTGACGGAGCTCAAGCCGGAGCCTATAATCCAAAACCGCGTTTCCGAAAAGGGCACAGGTTTGTAAGTTGTTACTGTTGACGATTGGGACTAATGTACGAATCTGTTCTTATTTTCTATGTATACAAGATTCAATATATTTTAGCCTCACAAGTTGGAAATCTGACCAAACGATATTTGCTACTGGTGCATCAGTACAACCACGTCGAGGATGATGGTGACTACGTGTGCACCGCAAAACTGGACGTGACCGGGGAATCAGTCAGTGCAACGCTTACAACTCTATACGGTAAAAATGACCCCAAAAATATGGGGACGGGTACGGGATTCCGCTTCCTAAAGCACCAGAAAATGACTGTCCTTGCTTGGGAAAGCAGCTTTCAGATATTACTATCACCACAATAGCAACACATTATATCCTTTGTCACTTATGGTTAGATATTTTGTTATTGATATGGGTGTCCCTGAATTGTCGTCTGTTTTTGAAAAAAACCTTTGACTTTGCTTATGGCTGGTTCACAGAGGATGCCAACGCCTTTTTTCTGTCTTTCAATTTTACAACTACCTTTACAATATCATAAAACCCACGCACCATACCTCAAATCAAAACTCCATCAAACTGTTGTCGTTTTCTTTGAACATAGCTTACCAGGGAACGGTCCGAGCTAGTGCGACAAGACCAGTCACGGGCCAACAAGCTCGCCTCACCTGCGAAGCTAGTGACGCCGCTACCGTCTACCGCGCCGATTGGCTGAGAGTCACCGGCAACGATGAGGTGACGCTAGCCAATGACGCATCTCACACCATTCACGAAACCCGCACCGGAGGATTATTTCACCTGTACCTAGATATAAGCAGTTATTCCTCAACGTATGACGGGTACTACGCATGCTCTATCAATAACCGCACGGCGACTGCGAACGTGGCATTAAGCGGGTCGCTAGGTAAGTATGAAGTGAATTAGGGACAATAACACAAGGTCTGTGTCTCTCAACAATCTTCTTTCTCTATACATCTATTCTGTCCGTATTTCTTCTAGCCTAAGTTTTTTTGCAGGATTTTATATAGGTTGTTGGAGTGGATGTGCCCTCTCGAAGTCCTGGATCAGAACGTACCGTCCCCACGAGGCAGCTACGGTCCGGTTAAGGTAATCTCGAATGTTCTCATGTTTGCTAGATTTTAATCACCTTCTTTGCGAGATATTGTTCTCTTAGAAGCACCCGATAGAATGTGTACGGAGAAAAATACGAAGACTCCACAACGGTAGGCGGGGACTGAGCTGTCAATCATGTACAGTGGCCAAATTCACCAATCAACGGACGCTACCTCAATGTGACCGCAGCAACGCGTTCAACAACCACGACGTCATTTTGTTATTCAGCATGTGGATACGTTTCCAAGTGAGTTATGAAAGATTTTTGACACACACAAAAAACGATTACATATTTCAGTATAAAGTTTGCACTATAGTTATCCTTTAAAAGAGCGGGCTATAAGGTCAAACTCAGTTCTGTGGTTCACTAATTGTCCAAAAGAAAAAAATGTGAAAAATATCATCGAAGTTGATTCCCTTCAACTGTTTAATGTCCAATCACACCAATGACGTCACATTTAAAATATATGGGTACGTACATTTTATGATCGGAAATATCTTAACTAATTCATGGATTTCCTTGATGTTCAATCACAACGGCGTTGAATGTAGTCTAGTGACGTCAGCTTTCAAACGTTTTCTTTGAAAAATGATCAAACAAAATGACACTTAAAGGTGAGAGACAATTGTAATGCGCCCCACTTTCATAGAAAATGAGTGCATAGCAAAATCGAATTTGAGCTTAATACCCCATCTTTGATATTTTTTTCTCGTTCATGGCTCATCTATCAAAAAATAATTTTCCCTATTGAGGTTTTAATTGCGGACGTTGGAGTAGCATACGAGACGTTGTTCTCTGGACGACCAGCAACTCTTTGTTAACTGCGACAACAGAACTCTTAAACCGTGAGAAGGGAATCCAATATGCACCTATTGGATGACTGGCCGCTGTGAAGAGGAGAGGAGCACGACAACATTTAAACTGCACCACCTTATAAGGGGACCGATACAAGGCTGCAGTCAGCCACCTTCCCAGGGAAGCTTGGGTGCTGAACCGGTTCTGCTCTGGGTGGGGAAGACATTTCGTGGTCCCTCCCCTCCCCCCCCCCCCCCCCGCCGCAGAAGAATGCCGCTGGACAGAATGTGGCGCCCTCATACAGTTCAGCACCTGCTTAAACTCCGGCCCTCCTTCCAGATCTCCAGACGGATCTCAAGCCCTTATATGGACATGGATGGTTACACAATTGAATGGCTCGAGAACACTAATCTTCCAAATCCAACTTTGTTGCCGAACTGATCGACCAACGACAACACCGGGTATCTGAATGCGTGTTATAGTACATGTGCATGTAGATGGCTGGTGATAATTGATGTTCGAAACATTTTGTTGATTTTGAGTAGTTTTGGTATTTGCTTCTTTCAGGCTTGTCCGAAGGATAAACCAGCGACTTTGCAAAAGAATTCGGATGGACATTATCCAACCCACCAACGTGCGAGAAACCTTGCCTGGTATTGGACAAGCGAAGCGAAAAACAAATTTACTCGTCAGTTTTCTTCTGACGTCATCCTGGTACCGCAGCGTGCCTGTCGTTAAAACTCGACATGCCATTGAAGATGAGGGGGAAACTTTTGTCGGTACCCATTTACGCAGGGAGGAAATAAGTCTAATAAGACTGTTCTATATTTGGGCAAACATTCCTTGCTGAAGGGCACAAGTGTCATGACCGCTGCTGCTGACAACGGTTTGCATAAACAGTGGATACTGTGTCTTCGAAAAGAAGCGACGTTAGACACACTGTTTTAATAATAAAACTGTGTACTGATCCCGGAGTGCATTCAGCTCGGTTGTCTATACACTCTTGGAGCCGGAAGGTAATTTTCCCGTATTTTCCCCAACCACATGGGGTTTTTAAGTCGGGGTTATTAACCTTCCAGTGTGAAGGTATTTCAAACACTAGCTTTTTGGTTTCGTTTCTTATCCGATATCGACTCACCACTTCCTCTGATAAAACAAAACTGATAAAATGAAAATAATATTCGGTGCTGATTAAATAACACAAATATCAATCAATAAGAAGAGCTGTTTTCTATGATCGACAAATGCACACAGTTGTTAAAGGTGAAGTCGTACTTTGTTAAAAGCCCCGAAAAAACGTTTTTATCAGAAACCTACAAAATGGCAATGGTAGTAAACATCCTACGAAACGATTTCGTCTGAAGTGACTCCGTCGCTTAGAATATCAATAAAAGTGTGTCGACAAAAATTGAGTCTCCAAAGATCGCCCATAAAGGCCACTTTGGGGGAATTCAAATTTCCGCGGTGTCCGTTTGTGAATGCTGCGGCCATATGAAGCGGTTTGTACCCGCTGTTACCTCGCTAAACGTGGATGTATTCCACGTTCTTTATGAAAATACGGTGACAGTTTTTGTTCTGATTTTTGTTTAATGTGGCTGTTTTCTCAACGAGTAGTAAGACACTATTTTCAGCTGAAACTTTCACAGGTGACTTTTAGTGTATTTTCCCCGATAATTGTGGCTATATATCAGTGTCACGTTGATACGTTGAACCAAACGATGACCCTACCTGTAAACATAACATTTGCAATAAATGCAGCAACTCTAAAACCATTTAAAAGGCACCGTACACGTTAGGTAATGACTCTGAAAATTAATGGCAATAAAAACTTACTTGGTAAGAAGTACAGCAGCATTGGGTAGTATAATGAATTTTTAGAAACCTTTAACTTCGAAGTACTACGGTTGTGGAAAATCTATCATTTTTTATTCCCCGAAATTTGAATCTGAGAAGCGTTTCAGTCAGAAACGCTTCTCAGACTGTGTAAACCTACGGGGAATATTCTTCCTGCGTGGAAATATTCGCTCCGGTTTTTCGGTGATATCTCAAAAACGCGACCACCTTTGGAAGTGAAATTTTCACAGTTTAGTTTTATTGTATGTACGTACATTTATACAGGATTAACACAATCAGTAGGCTCCAATTACCAAACGTATGCATCACCTTTTAAAACATGTAATCTTAAGTAATCTTTAGTTATACTAAAAAGCGTATAAACCGATGACACAATTTGTCCATGTAAGAGTACAATGAAAAGCATTACTTGTATCCTTGACGGCAGTAAAGGTGTCACACTTAGGGTATGAAATGAAGTTTACAATCAACTGCCAATAATGGCAAGAGTAACATTACCACATAACATTTATTATTTTTAAGTTAGTTATGCATGGCCCGATTGCTATATTATTATTTATTTTTTTTTCTCGTGATTTTTTTTCTTAGAAGTAAACACTTTCGTATTAATGCCACGGCCAATGCGCACAGTACATGTCATGCACAAGTTTTTGTACATGGCTGATTGACGTGAAATAATGTTAGATTCTTGATAGCCTATTTTATGTAAATTTATTTATTATTATTATTTTGTTTGTCTTTCTTTTTATTAACTTATGATTGGCGGATTTGTTCTTATTCAGGTAATACCTTCAAAAAATTGATCGCTTAAGAAGTAAAAATGCATCGCTTACCAAACGCTCAAGATACCATTCTAAAAATCCCGATTCAAATCCGAATCGCTGGTAAGAGTGAATGACGGCATGATAGTATCATGAGCGTTTTATAAGCAATGCGGTAAGGCTTGACAGCTTTGCTTGTGACGTTGGCTCGTCGAATCGGTTACAGTTTGTAATGAAACATTCGGTATAACTTAATATTACTAACGGTTTCATAGCTTCGGAATTTTGTAAGTTCAATTAGTTTTACGAAAAAACTATTTATATATAGGTCATGAGTCGATACTAAATTGAATTTTTTTAACTGCTAACTGCATTGCGATAAATTGTTTTTATTATTATTTTTATTTTGTTGTGCCTAATTTGCTTAGCAAAATCCTTTGGACAATACTTAGACGGTGTCTCGTCGAATCGGGTACAGCTTGTAATGAAACATCCGGAATAACATTGTGTTACTAACGGTTTAGCATCGGAACTTTTTAAGTTGAACGAAAGAAACTCTTCACGTTTCACGATTCGATGCTAAATCGAAGCTTTTATCTACTAATTGTCTGTTAATTTGTTGTAAATTGTTTTGTTTTTTTCTCTCTTTTTTCTTTTCCTTAAAATGCTTGAGAAATCAGTATAGTAGCCTACATAATTTGTATCTTGTTACCAGTATAATAATAGTATGGAAAATCTTTAAAGTTAGAACTTGCTATTCAATTATGAAAACACCACTTTATAGTTCGCGTTTCAAAACTAGATGGAATGTGAGACATTTAATGAAGTGGATCTAAGTTGTGTAAGGGCTGCCGTGTGAACGACCTCCAACCAGACTCTGGTACTGCCTATAACGAGGATTGGTTTTGGACTTGGGCCGGATCCGGAAGAGAAAGTTCTTATACAAACACATTGACAGAATAACAAACAAGATCGTGCACGAACAGGCATTGCTTTAATCATATCAACTCAGATGAGAGTTCAACCAGGAAAGATGGCTTAACACACACTAAGGGGTTGGTGGCTATACATCATACCCTACTGTACGGCACTCTCAAATCCTTAATCGATACTCACCCCCTCCCCCCACCCCCATTTGCCAAACATATTGTCTCAGTCATCTAGAAAACTTCATAGAGTAAATGTTAAACAAGATATGTTAAACTAAAATATTAAAACAAATAAACACCTTCAAATGTTCGCAGGTTTAACAGAGGTTTATTATAATTTTAACTCCAATGTTATGTGTATAGTATTGGATAGAGGTAATGGGCTTCAACTTTACTTTTGCTAAACATTATAGTGACAGTGAGTTTCGTCCAAATAGAAGCTTTTCTATGCAGTGAGATGGCCTTTCTGTAGGGGTAGTTTACCTGATTAAAAACATCTGCAAAAAAAACCTGTTTATTCCATGCAGCTGTACGAGGACGATGCTGTCCCTATTTCCTGACTCAGACTATCTTCCGTTTCCGTTTATTTTCCCCTGGGAATCCAGGTCAGCTGATAGCCTAACAGGAAAAAAACAAACTTGAATCCTGTGTACCGTTTAAAAAAAAGTATAAAATTGTTTTACAGACAGACCCTTGTTCATTTCTCTGTGAACTTTTGTGCTCGGTATAGCAACGAAAAGACGTCGTGTACTATAGTTGCATTTTGAGCACAATGGGGCTGTTTATCCGTTCACTCTTGATCGTCATGATCGTGAAGTCTCAAGCTGAACTAGGAGTGACATCCTCCGGCAATCAGAAAACGGTTTGCTGTGAGCGAGATACAAGTAGTAAGATAGATGAGTTGGAGAGTACGGTAAAAAACTACCTAACCATGGTTAACATTGAACTAAGAGATACAAAGGATCAGGTGAAAGAGCTCAAAGAAACAGTTTCCTCTGAGCTACAGGACATGAAACGACAGCTAGAAATGCTGCAATCAGCAGTTACTTCCATAGTTGGATTGCTAAAAGGTATAGTAATACTTTGACCATGAACAAAAAACTAGTATAGGGCTCATCTCTATTTAAACTTCATACTTCGCAAATTTGCTGTTTCGGCATTAAGAGCCCGTGCCGTTACTTTTGTGTACCCATTGCTTATGACGATCGAGTTTCAATGGTGATGATGCCAAGACGTTGTTGTCAACAGTACGTTTGTAAACAAATGTTGTGTACCCCGCCAAAAGATTTGATAAATAATCTGAAAAAGTCCAAGATCCCAAATGAGACTTAGGAAATTACCATGGCAACATGTCAAATTATCAATGACCACCCCATTGGGAATTCCCACATCAATTGTACAAGAAATCTTTTGGCCAGAGGGCTAAGTAAGAGCCTCTCCTGGCTGAAATCATTCATGTCTTCCAGATGTCTTGCAGATGTCTTGACGGGATGGAATTTGAGGCTCCTTTCTGGTGGTTTAGAACATTCGAAAGTGATTGCGTTCACCCTTAAAGTAAATAAATCAGCCTCTTTTAAAATTTATTTCTGTATATTTTATTATTAGTATTGTTTACTTTCTATTGGCATGAATTCCTTTTTCCTGATTTGACCGGGGCTCGTACAGCCGATGCAACGGAGAGAACCGCAACCACAGAAACGGGTAAGAGTAGTGTGGCTTATATCAATGTGAATACATGCACCATGATTGTGTTTGGTAGCTTGGAGTGGAGCATGCTGGTTAACGTCAATCCTGAAGTCGCTGGTTCATATCCCTAATTAGTTTATTAGATACTTAGGGTACCTGTTGGAATCTCTTTACAGGTGATCGAGAGGAAATAGCTATCACGAATTACTGAATATATATTACACGCTACTCTGAAATGCACTGTTCAAAACTTTCTCATTGTGTGGAAGCGTGTCTGAAGAATCCGATGGCGTCGCGCCGTGTTTTTAACAGTCACCCTTGGGGTCGTAGCTTTTCGAGAACAAGTTAAACTTTAGGGCTTTTCGAGAACAAGTTAAACTTTGCAATTTCAAAGTGATGTTTTATTTATTTATTTATTTATTTATTTTAGTTTTCTTTATTTTAGTTTATTAATCAATGTAATATATGTTTATTTGTTTTATAGTTATAGGCTACATTCTTCCCTATTTTCTGGATACCTTCCCATTATTCTTTGCTTCTCTTTTTTGCTATAAATGGAGATGTTTTCGTGTGTGCTTGTTATGCCTCTGGCGAAGGTCCGGTTTGGATCGAAAGCTAAGGCCAGTTTTATACATATATTGTATGGGATGTCTGACGTGGACAACAATGTCCGTCAACCGATTTGAATATTGATAATGGCAAACATGTCTCGGACGAGATTTAGTCCGTGACAGACATATTGCGCAGCATACATGTACGTTCAAGGACACATAGTACTTCGTCAGAATGTCCATTGGTAATTATATGCAGTTAGTCCAGTGGTATACCAAAATACCTTGCAGGAGAAATGTCTCGAATTTACCAAAACATGTATAATTGCAAAATAAGTAACTATTATAAATGTTTATTCAAGGTAAGTCAAATTGAAATAATATTATTTCGTTTGATTTACTTTTTACTTCTGAAAAGATACCCGTCATTTTTGCTGAGAGTGTTTGGAGGCTAAATAACATTTCATTGAAAATGAATTTGTCATTATGAAATAATCTTACTATATGTTTTTGTTTTTGTTTTTTTAAGTTGGTTCAATCGTCAAGGATTGTTCAGATGCTCTAATTGGGGGTGTGACAGAGAGTGGTGTGTACACGGTCACACCGCTTGACTCCGGTGAGCCCGTCCAGGTGTACTGTGATATGGGGACAGACGGCGGAGGCTGGACGGTAAGTTCATTGTACTTTATTTTACGTTTAACCAAAAATATTTAAAAACCAAAATGAATGTTTAAAAATTGAAAAGGTCTAAAGCATTATGGGAAGAAGTTCATAATGCGGGCGTTCTTTATTGAAAAGGTGTTCCAGCGGCGCCAGGACGGTAGTGTTGATTTCTACTTGGACTTTGCCAGCTACAGCCGAGGCTTTGGAAATCTAGAGGGAGAGTTTTGGCTCGGTAACGACATCTTGCACCGTCTGACCGCTCAGGGAGAGTACGAACTCCGAGTAGATCTCGGAAGTTTTGAAGACAGTGCCGCCTATGCCATCTATGACTCGTTCAACGTCGCCGATGTGAGTGACAACTACAGGATGACTTTGGGAAGTTACTCAGGAACCGCAGGTAAGAAATTTTAGGTGGAGACTCCATAGCTGATACAAAAACCTTACCGGATGACTGTGCCCATCGCTGTGACCGACCAGCTTAAATTGCTTTTTAAAAATGATTTGTTGTGGAAAGGCAACGAAACCCAACAAAGCATAATAAGACATCGTGCCTTTTGGGCGCTTAAGAGTTGCATGATTTTCTGTCTCAGGTTCGTTCATTTTACAAATATGGCGAAATCAGTTAATTTAGACAGCGGTTCATACAAATATCGGTGTAATGCCGACCCATAGAAGAACCAACACTTTTAAGCATAATTACCCTGGAACCCAAACGGTTTTATAGAGTAAATTTGTATTACTGTGTTTAGATGTTTAACGGTGTTTAACAATTTACCTCACTCCTCCCAATATCCCCTGCTCCAATGATCCATTTGTTCTTAACCCTTCGTCGAAACGTTAAAGGCAGTGGACACTATTGGTAATTACTCAAAATAATTATTAGCATAAAACCTTACTTGGGGAGAGGTTGACAGTATAAAACATTGTGAGAAACGGCTCCCTCTGAAGTGACATAGTTTTCGAGAAAGAAGTAAATTTCCACGAATTTGATTTCGAGACCTCAGAATTAGATTTTGAGGTCTCGAAATCAACCATCTGAAAGCACACAACTTCGTGTGACAAGGGTGTTTTTTCTTCCATTATTATCTCGCAACTTCGACGACCAATTGAGCTCAAGTTTTTACAGGTTTGTTATTTTATCCATATGTTGAGATACACCAAGTGAGAAGACTGGTCTTTGACAATTACCAATAGTGTCCATTGTCTTTAAATCAAATTGAAATAAACTTATTTAATTTTAACTCCTACAAAATTAGTGAAGTTGAATTTTATTAGGCTTGAAACTGTTCGACAACCTTCATAAATGTCCCTGTGGATTATTCCAATGATCGGGTTTATAAATTGTTTAATTTAATTATGTTGAAAGATTAATTACTATAATTGTTTGCGTTTGGCTATTACACGTATTTCAAAAGATTACATAAGGAAAACCATGTAGTATGTTATAATGAAAAGAAATGTGGAGCAGTATTGTCCAAGTTGGTCATTTTGAAGTTTGAACTGATATGAAATGCAATGGAATAAGCCCATCTGGAAGGATGGTAAAATCATATAATTTCAGAGAGTTATGCACTAATTAGTGGTTTTGCTAAGAGAGCAACAGTACAATTTTTTGACTACAACCACATTGTGTTATATTTCAGGAGACAAGTTAACATACCACAATAACTCCGCCTTTACGACCAGAGACCGAGACAACGATATCCGACACAGTAACTGTGCCGTGGATTATCACGGAGCCTGGTGGTACAGGAGCTGCTACCGCTCCAATTTGAACGGGATATACTCCAAAGTGGCCAATGGCGATCCCCAAGGAATTAATTGGAGTGGCTTTTCGAGTTCCCGCTCACTCAAAACGACTGAGATGAAAATTAGAAGTAAAGTTTAGTCCTTGATAAGGTGGGATTACAAACGCATATGATAAGGCACGCAGTAAACATCTCCTTAATAATCACCTCATCGCGTTATCTTATTTAGTTTCCAGTAATTTTACAGTAATATACGGCAGCCTATAAGTGACAAACATTTGCCAATAACTTTAATGACACAATAAATGAAAACTAACTTTGTAAAGCAATGGATAAATGAGACACTTTTAGAGTTCGTGACGTAAAATAATAATAAAAAAAAATCAGTTATAGAAATTAACAAGTAGTGAATGTCAGCTTACACCCGATTCGACAAGGCACCGTAACTTTTTTAACTAAACAAATAAATTGAGGCTCCAGTATTCCAAGTTAACAGCTGGGCATGTAAATAAGTCACTTAGATGTAAACATCATTGGAAAATGCAAATAAATAGCAATGTTTTATATCTAGAAAGGGCTGCCACCGACGGGTGGTAGAATCTATCACTTGTGCTAATTTCGGAGAATACTCTATACAAGTTTTTTTTTATAGAAGTAAAAACGCATTGCTTACCAAACGCTCAAGATACCATTCTAAGAATCCCGTTCTAAATCCGACTCGCTTATAAGAATGGGTGCTCTATCATGATACCATTATTGTATCATGAGCGTTTTATAAGCAATGCTTGACAGCTTTGTTAGTGATTGTGGCTCATCGAATCGGGTACAGTTTGTAATGAAACATCCGGAATAACTTTGTATTACTAATGGTATGATATAGCATCGGAATTTTTCAAGTTGAAATAGTTATACGGAAAAACTCTTGTTTGTCCTTGTAGTCTTTGTGGTTAAAACCGTATAGAAGGCGACATAATTCATAACTTAATATTATTAACAACTTGTAGTATACGGACAATTTTCAAGTTAGAATTAGCTATAATGAAAACAAAACTCAGTCTTTACATTTCACGTTCATCTTCGATAGTAGTTCGAAGCCTTTTTAACCACTGAATATATTTTTTTATAATTTTTTGTTGTTCTATATCTTTTGTTTTTTTCTGCTAAAAATTATCGCTTAAACCTGTATAGCAAACATCGTTCATCATCATGTCTATGATTGTACTGAAATTAAAAAGGTAAATAAAGCGATAATTCAGTGAAAACAATGAAAACAATATTTTCTAAAACTTCGTCATATAGTTCGCGCACTTTCATAATAACAGTATTGCATTTCTTCAATGTCATACGGGCGTACGGTGTATACATGTATTTCGATCATTGATCAAATCAACATATTATGCAATGGTGATTTGGTCTTCTACCCTCGACTTCTACAGTTTTTCAGAACTCGGGGTTTGTCTTGCAGCAAGATTTTAATCAAAACTAACATGTTTAAAACATGAGGCCTTTCCAGCGATCTAGCCATAGCCAACTGCCGAAGCCGTTAATCCGTACACGGCCTGAGATATAATGATTTGATATTATGCAATCACTGTCTGAACACTTCCTGTAATACCCATCAGTGTAAGGGCAAAACCAAATTAAAGACCAAGAGTGTTTTACAATCTGGTAATTTGCTGTCTGGTTTGAAAAAAATTACCACTTCCACTCTCTTTGCTGGCGGCTGCTCTCCAGAATGTCGATATAGGCATTGAAGTGGTGTTGATTACTACTGTTGATTGGCGACGAAGCATTTTATATGGCTTTATTGAACAACGCTTGAGTGGAAAATGTTAATTTCCCATAATGGGGGACGGATCGCAATTTGTTTTTCCGTACCACACTAGAGCCAATGCATACACGCATAAGGTATGGGCGCTTTCCCGGATCCCTTCACTGTTGACCCCCTGTCTCAAGTGTGGTACGAAAGAAAAAATTGCGGACGGATCCTCAGGGAACAGATTTACCTATGACACCGGGTCTGCTTGTATTGGGGCAAATATAAATAAAAAAGGATTACCTTTTCGATTGGAGTTGGCTCTATTTTCGAATTGCTAATATACAATGCACGTACTATATATCCTTAATTATATCTGTGCATATATAGAGCAATGCATGAGCAAAACCGTTCGTTTTGAACATTAAAGGGGCTGTGTAGTATCATATCACAGCAAGTCTGTGGCCAGACATTGAACACTGAACTCTTAACCAATTACTGCACACGCATGTGCGATAATAATGATGGCGCCCTTTAAAGCTTTTATTTGTGATCTGACGTTCAACGCGACAAAGTACAACCATAGAGCAAGGAGCAGCTATTCCTTGCTCTAACACTAGCCTATTATAGGTGACTGAGTCCATGCATGTTTCCATGCTAGCTGGGAATCCAGAACATGTACATGCAATGGCGTTTTTTGTGTTGTGAATGTGGCAGTGGTGTTTGTATTAACTGCATGCAACGACAAAATACAACAGAAACATGATCATAGTATGCTCACAGCCACAGCAGACTATGGTCATGACGACACAGTCCCTTTAACTAGTGATACTGTCCTCTATTTCGAGTCGTATTAAAACAGCCGTCGGGTGTTATTGTGCATACAACAGTCATCGCTTGTAAATTGTATTTGAGTGGTCTCTTTCGACCGTGAAAGCCTTCCATGTTACTGAACGGTTCTCGGCCTTTCCTCTGTTGTCAACGACTGGTCACCATAGAAGTACACGGGTACAAAATTTATTATGAAAAAATGTAATTTGCGAAACAAAAATAATGTCTTCAGCTTGCTTCATATAAAAGAGTGACACTTTATAAAAATGAGAAGTTAGAATTAGCTGTTGCAAACTGCTTACCAACCAAAAGGACCTATAGTATAAATGCAAAAAATTAGTTAGTGGCCTGACGTTTCGACCCTAGCAGAGTCTTTCTCGAAGGCTAAAAGAAAGACTCTGCTAGGGTCGAAACGTCAGGCCACTAACTTTATAAAAATGTTAAGATATGTTGACCCGGTGAATTGAAAGACCACTCCTCGGAAGAGAGACTACCAATAACCACACCAGATCTGCGCATGCTTCGTAGCCACACGAGGGATTTTCAAAACACTTTCACTTGATGTCAAACGATGGAACGTCCTTAAAAATGGCTCCAAATTCATCAGGGAATGCGATCGACACCGCCACTGAATCGCCTGCCCGAATCGAAATTAATGATCTTGACGAAACACTCCCGCCATGTCGTGAATGTGAGAGACATTTCTTCGCTCGAAACAGCACTTTTAACGTGTTTGATGCAGCGGTTGTTCTCATTTCCATGCTCACCTTTGCTGCGGATATCGTGACAGGTACAGTGTTATGCATACAGTGTACATGTATGTATGTACATGTACATGGCAATTGTGTTTTTGTGTTGTGAATGTGGCTGTGTGTTATTAATATAGTGGTGTGTTGTATTATTATGTGCATGCAACGACAACATGCAAATCGTACCAAATCTAGATTATCAACACAACAGTCATCCTATCCATATCCTTCCTACATAGTTTTACTGTGCATGTTGTTTTACTTTAGCCAGTGTCTGGGTAGTGTCCTTTTTGGTCCAAAGGAAGCACCTCCATGGCTGCATGGTGTAAGTCAACAATTTGGACACCCAGTTGTTAATTTTTCAGCAAATTTTGACACCCTTTTTCCCAAATCCTGCCCGTTCCCTTTTAAATTTAAGAGGCCCTCTCCTTTTCTTTCTTTTTTAGGGTCAATTTTTCTGATCTTTGGCGAATAAAAATCAATTCTAAAATACATCATAAGATTGTTATTTTTTATTTTAGCACACCAAAAAAACCTGGCAACCATCTTGAAAAATAGCCCGACCAGTTGTCTTGAAATTGTGTCGGGCGGCCAATTAAAAAAAGGGAGGGGGCCGCCCCCGCCTTTTGCCCTGGTAAGGTTGAAATGCCCATGTCTTGTCTTCATTTTCAAAACATGATGATGAATGGATATAGAATTTTAGAAAAAACAAAATCTTGAGGAACTGAACAAAACCAACATTTTCTTCTTTCCCTCTACTACAACCCTTGCGACCATTATTTTAGAATCTGTTGTCTAGTGTGTAGCACTGTAGGCCTGTAAGTTGTAAGTAAACTAGTACTAAAGTAGTAGTAGCCTAGTAAATAGTAGTACATGTAGGTCACTTTGGCACCTTGCAAACTCGGCACCCACAAACTCGGCACCCACAAACTCGGCACCCACAAACTCGGCACCCACAAACTCGGCACCCACAAACTTGGCACCCACAAACTCGGCACCCACAAACTCGGCACCCACAAACTCAGCACCTAGCAAACTCGACACCCACAAAATCGGCAAATGCACAAATACAAATACGGCACCCTGTAGAAATACGGCCAGTTCGCGCTTCCTGGTACATGTAAACAGGGAGGTAGTTTTAAAAACATAAACAAATAGGTATGAAGATAAATTTTAAGTTAATATGAAAAATGAATAACTTACTAACTAAATAAATAATTAAATAAATAAATCTAGTTAAGATTGTCCACTAAATGAATCAATATTTAAAAATAACGTACCTTTAGTCAAACAAATAACTTTGCAGTTAATTTAAAAGCTGACTAAATAAAATTTAAAAAATTAAAAAATTGTTTAAGACTGCAACAAAAATTGAATCACCTTTAAACAATAATGTTATTCTATGAATGAATAAATTTGTAGTTCAAATGTGAAAAAAAGTTGACTAAACAACAAATAAAATAAATAATAAATCAATAAATAAAAATCGAAACATCCCATTTTTGTTGTGTAAGTACATTTACGTTACTTTATTTAACCACTTGACAATTCCAGAGAACAGGTAGTGATTGCTTGGTGCCGAGTTTGTTAGTCAAAATTAGGCCGGTGCCGAGTTTGTATGGGGCCGACATTCTTGGTGCCAAGTGGGTGTCGAGTTTGTGGGTGCGGACTTTGTGGGTGCCGAGTTTGCGAGGTGCCGAAGTGTCCGGTATTCGGATAATTCTAGTACTAAGTAGTAGGAGTGCAGTAGTACTAGTACTGTAGTGGTCTAGTACACTGTTCATGTTCTTGCCTATCATGGTCAGTAGCCAGCAGTTAGTGTAGCGTAGTACTACTACTAGTAGCACTAGTACCAGTAAAGTAGTTAGTAGTAGTAGAAGTAGAACTAGAAACATACATTGTATGACCATGACGTATTGTAATTATAATTATTAATTATAGTATCATATTGCTTAGATTTGGCCTAATATTATCTAAGTAAACATTTTAGTAATACCGACGACGGCAATCGTCGGAAATACTGTTTCGCTAGCAGAACATTTAACGCCCTCTTTGTACACGATTAACTGACAACATATTAAATTACCGACAAGATATTATCAGCATCTTGGTAGCCTAGTTTACATAGTATAGTACTGTAGACTACATTTACTCTGCATTCAAAGCCCCACTGAGGTCACTTTTTTCCTATCTGAAAAGTTATTTTATTATTAAAAATTGGCTCTTCATTTAAATGGAACCCCTCCCTTTTTCTAATGTGTGGCTTCCAAAAATATTATTAGGCCTATTTTTTTAAAGGAAATTAAGTCAGAAATTTGCAGTACGGCAAAATGGCATTTGGATGATTTTACCCTCACCGGTAAATCATCTACTGCTTATATACATTAAGCTTAGATATGTAAGACCTTTCTTAATTAAATTGCGCCTCAAACAGCATCTCAAAGCACTTTACGATGGTTTAAGAAACAGGTAAAGAAGAGATGGTCGGGCACATTCCTACATGTACTTTGAACTCTATTGACACCTTTGTTTGGTAATTGTCAAAGACCAGTCTTATCACTTCGTGTATCTCAACATATGCACAAAATAACAAACCTGTGAAAACTTGAACTCAGTTGGTCGTCAAAGTTGCGAGATAATAATGGAAGAAAAAACACCCTTGTCACACGAAGTTGTGTGCTTTCAGATGCTTGATTGCTTGATTTCGAGACCTCATGCGTGAGATCTCGAAATCAATTCAAATATTTTACTTCTTTCTCAAAAACCATGTTACTTCAGAGGGAGCCGTTTCTCACGATGTTTTATACTATCAACAGCTCTCCATTGCTTGTTATTTATTTTGAGTAATTACCAATAGTGTCCAGTGCCTTTAAATAACAACAAATATTGTGTATTGTAATTATTATTTTATGTTTTTTCTATAATATTTTTTCTCTGTAGATGGTCTCGCTGCAAGCCAATATTTCATTCACGGGGAGCCAGGCTGGGGATGTCTGACGCTCGGCTTCACTCTAGCGCCCTGTATCATCATGCAAGTGTTTAGCATCCGCTGGTACCTGGCAGATGAAGATATGACGCGGTGGAGGTGGATCTTCCACAGTTGCCTTCTCGGACCGTTAGAGAGGTTGTTAATCTCACAACACATCTAATAATAATAATAATAATAATAACAACAACAACATTTATAATGCGCACTTATCCACCCCAAGGGATGCTCAAGGCGCCTAACATGATACATTGCCCAACATATGAAAGTACATGAGAAGTTACAGAGAATCCTTCAGTTGTTGACAGTGTACGATTCACCCTTGCATGAAGTGCAGCACACTTACATGTACACGCGCCTATCCTGTCCGCCATTTTGGAAGTCAGTACACACATTTTTGACCCCCAAATTGGTGGAAATGGTAAACGTGCATTTTGCGGACTAGAACTTTACTAAATTAATTTGTATTTATTTTATGATATTAGTTTAACCATGTTAAAGGCAGGATGTACTTTATGGGTAATTGTCAAAGACTAGTATCCTCACTTGGTGTATCCAAACATGTGCATAAAATAACAGACCGGTGAAAATTGGGGTTCAATTGGTCATCAAAGTTGCAAGTAAATAATGACAGAAAAAACACCCTTGTTGCATAGAGTTGTGTGCTTTCAAATGCCTTAAAAAGGCCTCATGCCTGAAGTTTTTTTTTTATTATTCAAATATTTCAGTGAGAAAAATTACCTCTTTCTCAAAAACTACCTCACTTCAGAGGGAGTCGTTTCTCACAATGTTTTATACTATCAGCAGCTCTCAGGTACTCCTTACCAAGTCAGTTTTTTATGGTGCTGTATTTCTTTACCAAAAGTATCCACTGCCTTTAAAGTCAAAGTATGGTCTTTGGTTTTTGGAACTGTTCGATTGTTTTAATTCTATATGAATGTAGGTATATACAATAAAACTAACCTGTGAAAATTTCATTTCCAGTGGTGGTCTCGTTTTTTGAGATATCGCCCAAAATCTGGAGCGGTTATGTCCACGCATGAAGAATAATCCCTACAAATAGAAATACACAATCTGAGAAACGTTTCTGAGAGAACAGTTTCTCAGATTCAAATTGTGGGGGATAAAAACTGACATCTTTTTTCCATATCCACATTATTTTGAATTGAAATATTTATCAAAATGCTTTATACTATCGAAAGTTGCTGTACTTCTAACCAAGTAAGTGTTATTGTCAATGATTGTGAGTGATTACCAATGGCATACCTTCCCTTTAACCATAGATACGTCACAGTCTTTGAGACGGGACTAGAGGCACGGCGGAGTAAAGACCCGATAGACTTTGAACGCTTACATCATCAGCAGAGTGACGTGAGCATGCTCCGTCTGTTTGAAGCCTTCTTGGAGTCTGCCCCGCAAATCGTCCTTCAACTCTACATCATGGTCGCCACCAACGACGAGAACTTGTTTACAGGTGAGATGAGAAGACTAGTCTGATGTTGAGAGCATAGTGTTAGCCAGAGGGGTGTCTGTGTGTCTTTTGGACACCCTGTGTTAAATTTTGACACCCTGTTTAATCTCTCATAGAAATGTATTGTAAGTGAACATTTTGGACACCCATTTTTTTCATAAATTTCCATCAATTCGGACACCCTTTTAACCCTGCGCTTCCTATAAACGACCCAAACTTACACCGTGGTCGCACCAGTGTCGATAGGAGAAGCAGGTGGGTTTATGTAATGTACTCTCCAACCCTGTATACAATCCTTTGTTCAAGAGTCTAAATACATAAATGGGGGTCATCTTGACTTCCTCCCAACCAGAGAGCCCCCAACCCCACCCCACCCCTGCCACACACTTTGTTTTGACCATGTGGCTGATGGCTCAGGCACAAAGAAATGTGGTTAACAGTGTAAACTAATGGGGCGATGACTAAGGCTGCCTTTTGTCAAGGCTGGTGTCGCAAGTGCGTTCACCCAGGATTAAATGTGACCAGTGACTAAACCATGTTTTTTGGCTAGGTTTGAAAGGGGCATAACTGGAGTAGGATATAAGCAGGATACCAGTCTCCAATGGTACATGTGACATGGTATTTTGGCCGGTAACCATACTTGGGCCTCTCAACTTATTGGGAAAAAAATGTTCTTGCATCGGAAAAAACAAACTGATCTGATTTTTTGAAAAATTGTCTGTGTAGGTTTAGTACATTGTGAATGGTCTGTACAGTGAACCCTCCTTCTCATGTCATGGTATTGTGCTTCCATTGGATTGGCCTACATGTACCATTTGAAACCCTTCAACTTAGCAGCATTAAGAAATCGGAAATGGGACGTTCAGCTCAGATTGGTTTTTCAAACACTGATGCAAGGACATTCTACTGACATGTTTCCCGAGGCCTAGAGGATAAAATAAGGTTACCAGCCAAAATACCATGTCATATGTATCATTTGCGGTGACTGGCATCCTGCTTTTTTTTCGCTTAGCAGACAGGTAGTAAGTGCTATTTTCTGCTGAAGCAGCACTAACAAAAATTGGTCCCTGGGCTAGAAATCATGTTCCTGTGGATTGCAGTCGCAAACTGACCACTTCCACAGTTCCTCGTATTTGTCTTTTAAAGACATGGCTAAATAGTGGTACTAATTTTGGGAGGCTAATCATCCATACTCCCAGCTGAGAAGTTGAGTTGCAAGGATGCTGCCACATTCTGGTCAAGCTGCAGTCGTGTAAAGGGGCCTTTTGGCAGCCAACCACAGCGACCCATATGACCACAGAGTAAACCCAGAGATCGAAAGTGTTTGATTTTTTCCCGGGGGTGGGAAACTAGAGGGCCCGGAGAACAACTTTTGTGGCATAGGAGAGAACCAACACGCAACTCCACTCACATAAGGCCTTAGCCAGGAATCGAACCAGGGCCACAGTGGTGAGAGGCCAGTGCTATACGCACTAGCCACCTGTGAACGAGCAGTCACAAAGGCTTGATAATCAACTGGCAACTAATGTGGAATCTTTCATTTTAAGAAATGTGAGGAAAGCTATAATCTGCTCTTCTTAAACTATTGAGGAGAGCTCTCTGCACTCCTCCGAACCGAACCTCACACTTAAGTCTAAAAAGTTAAATTAAAACATGATTTTATAAAAACTTACTGTTCACTCCTTAAAATTTGAATCCCTCAGACTAAAGAGACAGTTGCTATTTCACATGATGCAGGGCAGCTTTTGCGTAGTTATGTAAGAGACGGCGAACACCCATACACAATTCTGAATGAATGTGTATGGCACAATGGTACCAGGGTTTGCTCATCTGGAGGTTGCTATACAAAAGCTTGCCCCGAACCGTTTGACATAGCAACTGTCCCTATAGTGTGAAGAATTCAAATTTAAGCGGTAACTTGTGACTAAACAAGTCATTGTAACAGACAGTTTTCAAATCTAATTCGCAAATGGCTTTCATTTATGAACGTTCCACTTCCTTTCTTTGTGGTTTACCAGATCTCCTTTTTTTTTTCTTCATTTATTTCAATACAGGTGTATCAGGCATTGTGTCACTCTTCTCCCTCTGCTGGGCCGTGGTGGCGTACAGTCGCGCCCATCGCCGGGTCCGCACAGACAAGAAAGTCGTGTCATGGCCCGGGATTGTCTTGCAGACGATATGGCGTATTGGAATGATCTCATCGCGTGTTGTTGCGTTAGTTCTGTTCGCATCTGCCTTCAAAGCTTACACCTTCATAGTTGTCGGTAAGCTCAAAGTACAGATTGCCCCATTTAACAACGATCTTACTCTTGGTTTCATTCTTCAGTGATTTGACCGTCCATTTGAAACCATTCAACTGCATAGGTTGTGTGTGGGGGCACAACTGTGCACAGAACTGAGTGTATAATGTGTACAAATGTAGATGCATTCACCACATGATATTATACTGCAGGCAAAGATGCATAACAATAAACATAAACGTACATTTGAAGCTTCACACAGATGGGTAAATGCTCATCATTTTTGACAGGCCCATTGGTCTGCCTAAGAAGCAGAAGTGACTAGCCTGCAGTACCCAAGGCTGGTGACAACGGCGGCTTGTGCGTAAAGCGCTCGCCTCTCACCACTGTGTAGCCCTGGTTCGATTCCTGGTTAGGGCCACATGTGAGTAGAGTTGAGCATTGGTTCTCTCCTGTGCCACAAGGTCTTTTCTCTGGGCCATCCGGTTTTTCCTCCCTCCAGAAAAATCAAACACTTTCGATCTCTGTGCTCCATGGACATGAGTCGATGTGGCTGGCTGCCAAATGGCGCCTTCACGTGCACACAGCTCGATCCCCATTGTGTAACTGTGTCCTTCGCATCTCATCTGCAAGTTAAGAATGATAAGCCTCCCAATTTAATACAATTATTATAATTTAATGTAGCCCTTGGGTTGAGTTCCATTTGTATGCTTTAACTGGGACTGTTCTGTGTCTGCTCACAGATGAATTTAACAGCTCTATGATATGGGGGCAGAGTGTACCGCCCCCCCCCCCCCCACTGTTCCCATTCTTTAACAAACCACTTTTCTCTGGTACAGAAGTAAACCCCCGCCCTAAAAGAATTCCTGAGACTCCAATAGAGGGGGTTTACCACCATGCCCCATATCGAGCATCAAATGAACAACTCTGACTCTTATTTCAATTCATAGGGGTCCACTGGCTAGCCATGGTTCTCTGGGTCTTCCTTCAAAAGACGGACTTCTGCGACACATGGCTGGAGGAGCGCCTCTTCAACTGCGTCATCGGCACCATCTATGTCTTCTGTTTCTTCAACCTGAAGGAGGGCAACACAAGGTACAGAATCAGCATCTTCTACGTCATCGTGGCCATCGAGAACGTCGTTCTCCTTCTGCTGTGGCATCATTTCGGCGTGCTAGACGACTGGTACACCTCGCTGGGGTTCACCATCGTGTTCGGTGGGTTCCTGATAGGTGAGTCTGAAGTATTGACATGACTGAGACATGATCGAGGGTCAGTTGCCATTTCCAACTGAAGTGAGTAAAAACCTGCAGACATGGGCTCAGTGGTAACTCCTGCCTTTCACCTCTGTGGACCCCCGGTTCGGTTCCCGGACTGGATTCTTGCATATGGGTCGGTGTTTCAGTCCCTACCGGACTGCGTGGGTTTTCCCGGTTTTGTGGTTTTCCTCCCACGTCAAAAACAGACATTTCTTCATAGTCTTCTTTAAAAAGTTGGTGTGATGTTTTCATAAGGATGCTTTGTCGGAACATAAAATTCAGATTCAGATCCATAGCATATTTGCATATGGTACATTAATATCACAAGAACATGCAAATGGTCCAAATGGCGACGCACATTAGTCACCTCACACTTTGTAGTGCGAGAGTTGTCATTTTCTATTTAATTTAGTTTTGAACAAAGGAAAACTTAATTAAATATGTGGAGGCCCAAATATTTGTGATTCTTTTATGTGTTCATGTATCTTTGTTCAAATTTATTTGCCAGGATTCTATCTGTTGATTTACCATTTGTAATTATTTGTAAATGTTCCTTTTATAAAATGAGTGCACTCATAGTGATTTTTCGGAGTGGACCTGCTGTATTGGTCACTTGTTCGGGTGGTTTAAATTGTATTTTGTGTGATTTGTTAAAGGAACATTACAGAATTGGTTTTTGCTAACAAAACAGTTGCTGGCAGTGTAAGCACTTTATGTAATCCACCATATACATAAACTGACAAACCTGTAGAAGTTTGAGATCATCGGCCATCTGGGTCACGAGGAAATAGTGAAAAACCGATTACACATTTGCGTGAAATCATATAGGTTCAACAAATGAATAAAACGCTCACTGAGCGATAAACTCCAATCGGAAAATTAGTTTATTCATTTCTCATCAAATATGGCATTTCAGACAGAAATATTTCAAGGGATGTTTTCTACTATCATCATCATTAGACCGTGTAAGTTTTATGTAAATCTGTGATCAAAAAGTACATTTTACAAGTTTTGTTCTTACCAATTCTGTAATGTTCCTTTAAACTTAAATTTCCCATTGTGATTTTTGCTATGTGTATTCGAGACCTGAGCCCAATTTCATAGAGCTGCTTAAGCACAAAAAGTAGCTAAGCACAACAAAATTATGCTTACTAGAATAAGGTTACCGGCCAAACTACCATGTCATATGTACAATTTGTGACTGGTATCCTGCTGATTTCTGCTCAGCAGAAAATTGTTAAGCAATATTTTCTGCTTAAGCAGCTCTATGAAATTGGGCCCAGGTTTAATGTTTCCCACAAGGAAACTCACCATTTTTGGAGTCAATTCCTTTGTGTCCATGTTGTCACCCAAAATGGCAGGCAGGATAGACTTGTGTAAGTGCGCTGGGCGTAGTCGTAGTGCAAGGGGTCAATATTCTCTTTGCAAAAATTACGGATTCAGAAGGACTGAGAGGCTGTATGTGGAAGTGACAATTGTTTCTGACTGGGTATGGCATTCCACTTTTATCTGAGTCCAAACAATTTGGTGTGGAGTGACACGAAGGAGAGGAGGATGTTAGGGGATTAAGGTCACCTGTAGACAAAAACGCCTACGCAGTAATAAATAATATATTTATTTTATTGAAAGTTTTCAGTGCTTTCTTATTTCTTCATGATTGTTTCTTATCTGATGATACCTGTCAGTGGCGGTTAACCGCTGTTGGTTATCAATAAATAAATAAATAAATTAATGTGTGTATTAGTGCTATGCAATTTAGCACCTAGGTTGTGAAGAGATAATAGACTAGTTGCATTCCTTATGGACTTATGGACTTAAACTAAATTTGTTTGCAGTTGTGCACAGCCACAATCATGGGTACACTTTTTGCCACAAAGACACCAAATGAACAACACATAAATATTGAGTAACTCTTTGCAGATCTTGTATTCGACAAACTCAAGTACTTTCTACTCTTCATTCACAAAGCGCTGGTTAATTGATTTACAAACAACATTGAGATAACTGTTACATCACTGGTTTTCAAACTGTTGTTCATAACATGGACACGAAAAAACTGTGTACCCATGATTGTGGCTGTGCAGAGTTACATGTACTACAATTTGAAAGGGTGAACAACCTTTTTGCAACTGATCTCTTAATATTTTTGTTCCCCCTCCCCTTCTCCCCTCAGGCACTGTTACAATGCTCCTGTACTACCGTTTCTTCCATCCAAGGGGAGCCATATCAATCTGTGGAAAGGCAAAACATGACATCGGGGAAGCCTGCCGCCACGGTAAGTCAAATCGCCTCTCAATACACCACGGGAACATTGATGCAGAAATCTTCCATCGCTCCAGGACCCCGTCCCCAAGGAAATCACCGGCAGGTGCGGGTACCGTCGGCACTTTGGCCGACCCGGGTTTAGTTAGGGCGGCACCCCCCTGTAACTACTCACCACTGAAAGGAGATCCGAATTCGACGGATGGGCGAGTAGCGCCCTCACACAGGAGTAAAAGCTTAGGGTGTTTGTTCACAAGTGAAAGTGAATGTGAGGGTAGTAACACACTGAGGGGAATAACAAAGTCGTTGGAGTGGTTAGAGGAAGCCGGATTGCAAACAAATCCGTCTCATCTTAACTCGGAGTACATGTACTCTCCTGGGCTGTGTACCTGTAGTTTTCAGGCCTACGAACTCTCGGGTTTTGCTACTGATTTGGTCGATAGGTTTGACAAGCGTAAAGACATGATGCTGGCCCAGTCCCTGCTCGCAAACGAGTCCAGAATGAGTCTGTACTCTGCTCGATCCGCCGCCGGTAAACAAGGTACGCCTTGTAAAGCTTGCTTAGATTTTGAGCTCAGCCGAGCGAGTCAAATGAATTCCACCCATCGGAGAGGGCGCTCTTTCTCGCAACCAAACACACCATCGGTCGCTAAGAAATCGGCGGGTGTGAATCCACAAAGCTCTGTCCGCTTTGACGGTAGCGCTGAAAATCAGATTCAAGCAGTGTGCCAGGAAGCTGCAGCTCCCAAGGCCAAGACAGAAATTCTAGAAATTAGCCAGGTTTCATGTGATCTACCTGAGATGCCACAGTACATTGATTCCCCTGATTTGACGGGAACGATGAATGCATACGAGGTCCAAAATTATACGATCAAATACTTGGGAGGGAGCCATTGCAACGTTTTTCAAAGCGGCAGCTAAACTTTGGCAAAAATACCAGCAACTTTGATTCGGGGGATGTTCGGAGACACTCGGGGGAACCTCGGGCGTTTCGAAAATCCTTCGACAAAATAGGGGTCAATGGCCAAAGAGAGAATGACAAGCAAATATCTGAGCCATTCAATAAACCCACAACACCTAAACACAACACAAACGAGCCAGTACACAGTAATTCTGGCTTGAAGCCAACAGAGTTTATTCCTACACGGAGCGAAGGATTTGACCACCCTCCCTCTGACAAGGCCCAGCCCTCTGCAGAAAGCAAAAGTACTGCAAAGAATACAAAGCCAACAGTTCAGGAAGCAGATGTAACTGCTTTGAAAAACAATCCTTCCAAATGCAATCCAGGCACCTCTGATACCGGCAATCATGTCAACCTAGATTCCCAGGCACACGGAAAGGATCTTGCAAAGCATTCATCGCTCAGTAAAGTTAAGGACGGTTTCGACATCTGGTCCCCAAAAAACAGAGCCCAAACCACCAAACAAACCTTTAAAGACTGGTTGTGCTCTGGAGGTAGCGGTTCCTTTGCAGCCTGCAAGAGGAGTCCACAAGTAGCCCGGACCGCAAATCCACAGTGGCTCTTGCTCCAGCAGCTCTAGAGAGTTCAGGGTCATTGAGTTTGCCAGAAATCACTTCTAGTGCCATGCCAAGTTATAGCAACCCCCTTTGTCCCTTGACCAAAAGATCTCACCAAACACCTCGACCAGTCAGTCCATCCAGACATCTTTTGGCAGAAGAAGCAGGCAATGGTGAAATCAGAGATGAGAGATTTAAGGAGGAAAACAGCTCTAACGCTGTCCTCAAAGCCATCCCGAGAATAGGTCATCTCACCACCCCCTCGACCCCATCCGATGCCCCAAGACCTTTGACCCCAAGAGTTGTAGGGGATTACGAATTGAACAGCAGAACACAGACCAAACACGACACCGTATATTTGGAGGGTGGGAAGCACCCCCTCACCCCTGTGATATATACCGCGAACACACCCAGTCCGGGCTCTAAGGTCTGGAAGTCAAGACGGCTTGTGACAGAAAATAATACCTCCATCCTTGCAACGCCACATAAATCAACTGGTAAGGTGACAGTGGGTCCAAGTGGGAAGGAAAATAAGGAACTGACCCCCTTGAGTTCTAGACTGGCCCTGTTGAGCCCCTCTTCCGCGAGCCCTGCCCCTCAAAAGAAGCCTCCCAGAAAATCGCTCGGTAGGATCCCGATTAATATGGTGGCTGACAATGTTGCTTTGTTCGGTAAATAAGTACTCACTAAACTTCATTTTATGTCTGGACGTTTATTTCCACTAAAAAAAAAACCACACATCATCACATTAATAAAGAACGGTAACAGGATAATTGAAAATGGGGGCAAAGACAAAATTTGTGGTAGGTATGCCCGGACAAAAACACACACACCAATGGACTAACACAGTATTGAAACTGTTCGATATTTAACTATTCGACACAATGGACTTAATGTGAACCTTAGGTGGCTACAGAGAGAGAGAGAGATGCAACTTATAACAGTTACAATACATTGGGAACATAATGCGAGGTGTTCGATAACACAGGGTGTACAGGTGAAATAAAGAAATCCCAATAAGGTGGAAACTTAGAGGAAGCTCCAGGGATTAGATTAGATTTTGATTTAGATTGTACATTATTTTTTTTAAGTTTTTTAAAAGACAGGGTTTGAATAATATAGGTCTTCCCGGGCAGAAAATGAATGCTGTGTCGCATCAGCATTCAACAGTCAAAAGGAGTAATTCGATTTTCCCAATTAAAAGAAATCAAAATCGTGAATGGCAGCAGCAAGAGGCTGGTCAACCATTCAATTTCATCAACTGTAAAATGGTGTAAATAGAATGGTAAAAATGTAGTCCCCAAGGCATACAAATGGAATAAAATGACTAAAAACGAACCTAAATGAGAAGAACAAAATTAGAATAATGCAAGAGTAGCTATGAAAAAGAACCATATTTTAATCGAATGAGGTAAAAAATGTGGGAATTTAATTGCGCTGTAATGAAATTGAATTTAAAAAAAAATTGGAAATTGACCGGGGGAAAAACTATGTAATATCAATGTCAATAAAACACATGTTTTTATGAAGCAGTTATCATAGCGACGGAAGTCTGAAAGCACTCAGTATTTTCTAGACAAGTATGCAGATACCAATTTATATTTAACTATGTCATGGTTTACAAGGTAATGCGATGCAATCTACAATCACCCCCCCCCCCCGGGGGCTGAATCCCCCTTATACACAACTCATGGAAGCTGCAGCTCGGCTACTCGTCCCAATCGAGGGGCGAAGCGCAAAGGCAACCGCGGTTAAGTGTCTCGCTCAAGGACACAAGTTCCATGACCAGAACCCGCACTCATGACAACACCAGCCGCCGATTTCAAGAAATTCTACACAACTGCATAAAAAGGCGACTTCCGCAACATTTGAATGCGTAAATTGTGCCCCACTAACACATAAACTTTAACGCAGTTATGCGTAAAGTTTCGTAAAATCGGCCGCTGAACATTAATTGTCACTTGTTTTTCTCTCTGAATACTAAACATTAAGCCCACATGTATAACCTGTTCTACATTAACAGTATTTGCATATTTTTTTGTTTACAATAATGTACACAATTTGCATATATTAGCATATGACGCTTTACAGTGACACGTGTACGTTCACCCATAATTCTGGTTTTATTAATAAATGAAACAAATATATAAAAGTTTAAAATCTATGTGTAGTTTATATTCTTAGCTGTTTAGCTTGTAAATAAAATATATCATGCTTATACTTTATAGGCTACATTGTATTGGTAAATTATTTTTGTGTACTTTTATTATTTACAAGCTGTTTTTTCTGTAATCTATATTAGACATTGGCAGAAAGTGCTTGTATTTTGTAAGTACGTTATAGAAAGGTTTTTGTTGGGGTGTTTGTTTGTTGTCATTTGGGGGAGGGTTATATTTTTAAGAATATAGCACTGGAATGTGATTCAAGTGAAGGGACTACATGTACATGTATATTGCTTTTTATTTAAAGCAATCTTTCTATATTTAAACAAAATTCTATCTAAAAGATCGTTGGTGTTATTTCATTGCACTGTGGATAATATTTCTCAATATTTTTATTTCTCGAATGTTCTAATATATCAAATCACAATGTGGTATTGTTTCATGTGGTTCTTAGTTTACACGTATACTTGCTATTTTATCAATATAATTATAGTGCAAACTTTAGTCACTAAAATGCATTATTATGAATTTCTTAAAAACATGTATCTACTATTTTTATTGCTGCATATTTCTTTTGTTTTACGGCTGGCAGTCAATGCGAATTACTTAATATTTTATATAAATGTTGTTCACTGGTATTCTCCAGACCTCCCTGCATAGCATGTTTATGTCACTCTTTGTTTTTCCTACAGATGCATTTGTTTTTCTATAGAATTTCGTCTAAAGTCATATTTTTTTAATAGGGCCTATATAAGTGCAGGGTACTTTTGTCGGGACACTTCTCTCCTTTTAAAGTTTTTTTGGTTTTGTTTTGTTTTGTTTGTTTTTTTCTTTAGTTTTGCTTTTGTCCACCTTTTGTACAAAATCAATATCGTCAATGATTACTCAACCTTTCACTCCTCCCCGTGTACTCGATGGTTATAACTTTTTACCCATATTATACTGTACTTAAAGGAACGTTACAGAATTGGTAAGAACAAAACTTGTAAAATATACTTTGATCACAGATTTACATAAAACTTACACGGTCTAATGATGATGATAGTAGAAAACACCCCTTGAAATATTTCTGTCTGAAATGCCATATTTGATGAGAAATGAATAAACTAATTTTCCGATTGGAGTTTCATGCGAATGTGTAATCGGTTTTTCACTATTTTCTCGTGACCCAGATGGTCGATCGATCTCAAACTTCTACAGGTTTGTCAGTTTATGTATATGGTGGATTACATAAAGTGCTTACACTGCCAGCAACTGTTTTGTTAGCAAAAACCAATTCTGTAATGTTCCTTTAATCAGCTTATTCGTTTAAAGCAAATGTTGTAAAATATACTTTTTATCACAGATTTACGTAAAACTTACACGGTCTAATGATGATGATAGTAGAAAACATCCCTTTTCCGATTGGAGTTTATCGCTCAGTGAGCGTTTTATTCATTTTTTGAATCTATATGATTTCATGCGAATGTGTAATCGGTTTTTCACTATTTTCTCGTGACCCAGATGGCCGATCGATCTCAAACTTCTACAGGTTTGTCAGTTTATGTATATGGTGGATTACATATAGTGCTTACACTGCCAGCAACTGTTTTGTTAGCAAAAACCAATTCTGTAATGTTCCTTTAAACTATCATCTTCTCAAACACAGTTTTTGACCTTTTGGAAAGAGAAACTAAACAAGGAAAGTCGGGTAAATAGTCGATTTAGAAAAGGGTATTTCTTCTTTCGCTATTTTCAGTTTCCATAAAAAAACAAACCCATTCCCATCCGCTATTCTTGCCTTTGGTGATTCTTTTGTAACATAGACTTTTAGAAGCTACATTTTTAATTGCTTTATTTTGTTGTACTTTTTTATTTTTTTATAATGGCTTGAGAAAGGACAGCTTGTAATAAAATAACCCTTGACGGTTTGCACTGTGTTAGAGAAGCAATCTTGTATACTGCTGTACAGTTGTATATTTTCCCACGTAGTTGTTTACATTAATTTGTATCAATTTCACTTGCCGTCATTATCACTACAATTTTGGTGCGCCATTCTTGGAGTCACTGTCCCCGTGTGTTATACAGTGTAGTGTACATTTTAGGTGACGCGGTGTTTACACGTTTACAGCAGTAGACCATTATGCACAAGCGCCATCTTAAAAAAAATGACCGCAATGCATCTCGGGAAGCCGAGTACAGTTTAACGATAAATCAGGTTGCCAATAAAATTCAAAACCAGCGCGCCATGATGGGTTGCCGGTGTTGCTTGGATTCAGATTTCACTCAGAATCCTTTTAGCGCTGATCATGCTCATTGGGCCATGCATATGTAATATTTGACTTCCAAAATGGCGAGCGTGTGGTAGACACTAGCCGTGTGTGACGTTGGTGGAAGAGTTCCTAAGCCCAATGGATTTGCTTGATATCGTGATTATGTTACAGTCATTGAACTATCGTCATGAGGTAACCCGTCGCGCATAATCGAACATTGGGACCCTAGTAGGGTCAATTTATGAAAAAATACCCTCAACCCCCCAAAAAATTGTATCAAAAGGTTTTTTAACGGATTATGGTAGTGTTGACCATCAAAAATAACATATCAAATATCTAAGAAATTCGGAGCAAAGGAAAAAGGTTATTTTCAAGATGGCGTCCAAGATGGCCGCCATTACAATAAAACGGCATTAAGTCATTTATTATTTACCCTAGAGTCATCATTTTGGTGTCTACACCCATGTTTTGGGGGTCAAGAATTCCATTAAGACCAGTAAATATGTCATTGAGTAATCAGGTGACCTACAAATCCAAGATGGCGTCCAAAATGGCCGCCAATATATTAAAATACACTAAAAATGACTATAAGTCTTTTACTATTCACATTAGAGTTTCAATTTAGGTGTCTACATCTATGTTTTATGGGTCAAGAAACACATTAAGACCAATGAAAGTTTCATGAGTTATCAGGTAACCTGCAAATCTAAGATGGCATCCAAAATGGCAGTATATTTCCCTTTTCTAAAAATTGTCCTTCAGAACCTCAGGTTCTGTGTAATTAGTCAGGTTCCACAAACCAAATTCAGTCACATGTAGTTTCTTAGTATTTCGCACTTCATATTTCCCTTTTCTAAAATGTCCTTCAGAACCTAAGGTTCCATGTAGTTAGTCAGGTTCTTAGTATTAGTCAGGAAATTTTATTATTTTTATTATTTCGCATTTCATAATTCCCTGAAAAAAACCTTAACAAAAATATTGATAATACAAAACTAAAAAAATAGTCATTCAGAGCCTCATTTTTAGTTCTATTAGTAGCATAACACTTCCCTCTTTCACCACTCACCCCTTACCATTTCCCAACTCCTCCTACCATCAACCCCTTTTCACCAATTTTCTCATGTCCCTTTCCTAGCCTTCCTTCCCTCACATCCACCTCACACAATATACCACCTAAATATACCTTATCCCAACGCCCCTAACTCCTTCCCATACCCACCCCTACCCCATATATTCCAATTACATATACTTTCTCCCCACACCCTAACCCTTTCCCATACCCACCCCTACCCCATATTCCAATTACATATACTTTCTCCCCACACCCTAACCCCTTCCCATACCCACCCCTACCCCATATACAACCAACATATACCTTCTCCCCACATCCCTAACCCCTTCCCATATCCACCCTACCCATATACCACCCACATATACCTTCTCCCCACACCCTAACCCTTTCCCATACCCACCCCTACCCCATATACCACCCACATATACCTTCTCCCCACATCCCTAACCCCTTCCAATACCCACCCCTACCAATAAACCACCCACTAAAACCTCCCCACACCCTAACCCTTTCCCATACCCACCCCTACCCCATATACCACCCACATATACCTTCTCCCCAACACCCTTAACCCCTTCTCATACCCACCTCTACCCCATATACCACCCACATGAACCTTCTCCCCACCTTCCTAACCCATTCCCATACCCACTCCTACCCTATATACCACCCACATATACCTTCTCCCAAACCCCTAACCCCTTCCCATACCCACTCTTTACCCATATACCACCCACGTATACCTTCTCCCAACACCCTTACCCCTTCCCATACCCAACCCTACCCCATCACCCACATATACCTTCTCCAAAACCCCTAACCTCTTCCCATACCCACCCCTACCCCATGTACCACCCACATATACCTTCTCCCAATACCCCTAACCCCTAATTCCCATTCCAACCCTACCCCATATACCACCCACATATACCTTCTCCCTACACCCCTACCCCACATACCACCCATACCTTCTCCAAAAAACCCCAACCCCTTCAAATACCCACCACTACCCCATATACCACCCACATATACCTTCTCCCAGCACCCCTAATCCCTAATTCCCATACCCACCCTACGTCATATACCAACCACATATACCCACCCCTACCCCGTATACTACCCACATATACCGTCTCCCCACACCACGAACCCCTTCCCATACCCCGCTACCCCATATCCCCTTCTTATACCCCATATATTACCTTCCCCCTTCCTCTACACCCCTCCGTATACCACCTTCAACCTCTTTCATCCCTCTCCCTCTCCTAACCCCTAACACTACTCCCTCATTAATACCCCGGACCATTAACCCCTCCTACACCTCCCTCACCCTCCATTTTTCAAACACCCCTTCCTCCCTTACAACCCTCCCCTTTTACCACCCTTATTCAATTACGTCTCCCAAACACCTAGTGTCTCACCCTCCCCTTGCCTGCACGCCAGTCATAATACACTGCAAAACTTGCGAGTTTTGAATTTTTCTTCCATTTATGCGGAGTGTATTCAATGTCTAGATCTTTTATAACTAGTCAATACACTCATTCTATGCATTAAAATCGTTTAGTGAAATCCTTTATTACACGGTGGTGTCTAGCTACCATGAGGTATACGTAAGGCAATTAGACTATAGGTCTCCCTTCATACAACACTTGGGTTAAAAGACAAACTCTGACAGCCATTTTGGACGCCATCTTGGATTTTTAGGTTACCTGATTACTCACTGAATTCGTATTGGTCTTAGTGGGTTTCTTAATCCATACAAGATAGATGTAGACACAAAAAATTAAACTCCAAGGGTGAATATGAAATGACTTATAGCCATTTTAGTGTTTTGCAGCCATTTTGGACGCCATCTTGGAATTGTAGGTTACCTGATTATTCAATGACCCTTTTAGTGGTCTAAATGAGTTCTCTGACCCCTGGGAATAGCCATGGGATAGGCACCAACATTATAACTGTAGGTGAATAATGATTGACTTATAGTCATTTTAGGATATTGTCGGCCATCTCGGACGCCATTTTGAAAAAACAGCTTTCCGGTACTCTGATTTTCTTAGATTTTTAATATGTTATTTTGGATGTCCAATAGTACCCGAAACCGTTGGAAAACCTTTTGTTACAATGTTTTTGGAGTCAATCTGTATTGACCCTACTACCCGTTACTGTGCGCGAGTTTGTTTTGTCCACGCGATAAAGCAATTAAGGACCAAAGTGGTCCCAAAATGTCGAGTCGAATACGCGCGAGACTTGCATGGTCTGCTCTTTCGTAGTTAGCCTGAACATCTGACGTCACACTTCGAGGCTCGTGTTTTACGCCAGAGACCGGCTTCGAGCGTTTGGAGGAATCCTGACAAACGCACCTTTGACCTCGCATCCCATTGCGGTCTTGCGGATAGGGGGACCAGTCGGACAGGGGACCAGTATAGCAGTCACCATCATTTTGATTAATAGACCGGTGCCTGTCCTTATCCTTGCGGATAAGGACAGTGGATCAGTCTATTCCGTAGTTACCTCTAACTGCTGCAGAAGACTCCTCTATAAGTCATCCGACTTTAGACAAATTTGCCCTTACTCCCTCAAACATAGGTTATTGTCCTAAACCAGTATCCACACTGTATGTGACACAACATAACTACATGAAATATAAACAAACCTGTGGAAATTTAAGCTTAGTCGGTCATCGGAGTCACAAGATAATAGTTAAATTAATGTGTTTTCATTGTTTTCAATCTGTGACTAACTTTGACACTCTTGTAAAAAAAAATCAGTTGAGTAATTTTGAAACTGTTTATGTTTTGATTCAGTTTCAGTTTGTGAAACTGAAAATATGAAAACATTTCTTGCTTTGAGTTAGGCCAAAATAATGCTCAGGAAGAAATTGTACTGGTATCGAGTTTTAAAAAAAAAATATTAATAGAAATTAACTTATAATAGTAAGGTTTATTATTATTGTTAGTACAAATGAGACTTTTGGGGACGCAGGTGGCCGCAAATTTACAAAATAAAAATGTATTTCTTTGAATAAGAACCACATACTAAGCAGTATAAATTTACCTGTATGCTGCCACCTAGCGTTCAAAATTCTGCAATGTTCCCAGTTAGGCCACGCTCGCGCCTTTTTGATTTTGAACGTGCGTGCAGAAACTAGGGGCGTTAACATCTTCACACGGGCTTCCATTGCTATGTGCTTATTCAGTAAATACACGTACAAAACAATATGACCGAAACTGATAGTTCCTTTATAACATAAATATATGGTTCCTGGTAATGTACAGTTTTGCTTTCCATTACCTCGACCAAGGGAATTTCCATCTTCGTTAATAATTGGTGAAATATAAAACTAAAAGAGAATATTGAAGCAAAAGGTGTTGTGTTTTTTATCTTTTTGATGGGGAACGTGTTTAAAAACATGGTGACCTCGCAATGGCGTAGGTATAGATAGGTTGCAGTATGACGTAAATCGGCCATCTTTACGGGCAGTTTAGAACAAACAGTCGTGCGTTTCGTGTGAGAACGGCGTGCAACACACGCGCATTTCACGAAACTCATTGCAGGATCGGTCAGTGGACAACGCGGCTGCGTTAATAAGTTGAGCGTTTGACGCGCCTGCAAGCAAAATGCAATTTGCCGTAAAGATGGCGTTACTGGAACTATCTATAGTGGATTGTAGGCCTGTGGATAAAAGTTATACACTAAAAGTTTAAAAACAATTGTCGGGGTCATTGTCAAAGTATATGACCCTACCTTTAACAAAATAATGTTTACAATGTTTTAAAGGAACATTACAGAATTGGTTTTTGCTAACAAAATAGTTGCTGGCAGTGTAAGCACTTTATGTAATCCACCATATACATAAACTGACAAACCTGTAGAAGTTTGAGATCGATTAGCCATCTGTGTCACGAGAAAATAGTGGAAAACCGATTACACATTTTGCATGAAATCATGTAGATTCAACAAATGAATAAAACGCTCACTGAGCGATAAACTCCAATCGGAAAATTAGTTTATTCATTTCTCATCAATCAATGGCATTTCAGACAGAAATATTTTTTTCTTACCAATTATGTTATGTTCCTTTAAGTACTGGCCGGCAATGCAATTTTTCTATATTAAAGTCTGTAACCCCAGTTACAAGCGTGGTATTAATCAAAAATATAATCATCGATGCTCAAATATCGAGTTTGTTATTCTGACCCTACCCTTGATGACCAGTATAAATTATTGTTCAGCAGCAGGAAGTGAGAGCAAATACTAAATTTAGAAATCTCTATGTGGTGGATACAAATCTCATTTTCGTAATCAATAGTAGTGACGAATGAATGAATAATGTATTGGGTATACCCTAGGTAACTTTCACTTCGACGTGGGGTCTATATCACGTATGCCTGGTGCCGTCACTCAAGTCTGGTTTGGAGATAGCAGGATCAATTCTGTTTCCGTAAACTGTGGACTTTGTTCTTTATTTCGTAGGGAAACTAAATCTGATCTGAGCTGTGCACGTTGCGATGCGCCTGCCTTAATCTCCGAAAATGCTAGTGCATGGTTAACGATTGCGTCCACGTTTTTTTCTTTCTCTCTTAGCTTTGGAATGTTTTGACCAGACGAGTGAATCTGTTTTCAGACGGGGTATGGCAGGGGAGTCAAGCACCACTGCTTCTTCCCTTTAGTTCCGTGGACAGCCAACATGAACACAATGCCCTACCAAAGAGTTCAAAGCGTCGCTCCAGTGTATTGAGACGGTGTTTTTTTTCCCCGGTACCTTGAAAAGTGTTGAAGAATCGGCGCGATTTGTGGATTGAAGAAGCACCCAGAAGCTGTGGGTAGTGTTTCCAGCACCGGTGGGACTTATTCCATTACGCACTGGATACCTGTCGACCTCAGACTCGGGCATCATGACGACCGGTACCATGAGGCAGGGGGGCTACGCCTCGGCCGTGGGAAGCCTAGACTGGCTGGATGTCTCCTACAGCCCGCTGCAACTAACTGAAAAGTAAGTTGGAAGTTTTGATGGTTTATTTCGTCTGTAAGACGTGACAATTAAAAAGTGCAGTGTGTATTGTTCTTCTTGTCCGGTGTATGATTCTTTTAGAAGAAGAAAACAAAAACAGGTAAGAATCATTACAGTTCGAGTAAAGAAATACATAAATAAATTAGCACTACTGTACTGTGAAAAAAAGATACACTTTTTTATGAGCTCTCACAATTTTATAGAGTTATTATGTAATATACAGACAAGTACATTTCGTTTTCTAGTAATTAAGTGGTTCGAAACTATTCTTTTATTTATTTGTTTATTTATTTATTTGTGATTTTTTTTTATTATTTGTGTGATTTTTTTTTTTTTATTAATTTTTTTTACAGACAAATACATTTTGTTTTCTAGTATCTAGTGACTTGAAATTCTTTTGTTTCTTTATTTATTTATTTATTATTACTAGTAGTAGTAGTAGTATTATCATTATGCAGTTTTCTTGTTTCTTACTTTGGGGGGTGGTAGGGGTGGTTTGGGAAGTTTTAACGTTGCTATTTAACTCGAAGCTATCACAGTTTCCAAGGTAGCTGTGCCTAATCACCTTTTAAGCTACAAACAAATTTACCCAAACCTAATAGTGCCCTGTCCATATTATCTGGAAATAGCTTATAATGAGCATTGTAGTTTTCTAGATGATTCGCAAGTATCCTTCCAAGCGTTAGATAAACGAAGCAGTAAACCAAAATAATGAATGAATGAATCCATAAAACATGAGAAATCGGGGCGCAACTTTCGATGGCTCTGCTTACCGCAGAATTCTGCGCTTGCAGACCCCTGAGAAGCTTGTGAATCTATGGTCTGTAAGCGCATAATTCTGCGGTAAGCAGAGCCTTGAAACTGCCCCCACGCCCAGCTGGGGGATTTTGGGTTTTGGCGGTAAATTCACCAGCATGAAATAATACGGTACTTTTCATTAGTTAAAGAGGCACATTGCCTTTGGATTGGGTGCTTTTTTTTGGGGGGGGGGGCTATTAAAGCGTTTGTTATGAAATGAATAGGCTGTGGTTGGAAATGTGTAGAGTATAAAAAAAAGTAGAGTATAATGATTCACATTAATAGTCTTTAAAGTTGTATGTTTTCTTTGACATTTCATGACAGAACTCGTTTTTTTAAGTAGATTTTTGACTCCACAAAATGGCGGACCGTATTTCCCGCTGGTTGTATTTCCAGAGACCCCAACTTATGTTTCTTTATCACTACTCACTAATTACAACACACCGTGGGTGTTTTAGTTCACGGACAACTCTTTAAAGGAACATTACAGAATTGTTTTTTGCTAACAAAACAGTTGCTGGCAGTGTAAGCACTTTATGTAATCCACCATATACATAAACTGACAAACCTGTAGAAGTTTGTGATCGATCGGCCATCTGGGTCACGAGAAAATAGTGAAAAACCGATTACACATTTGCATGAAATTATATATAGATTCAACAAATGAATAAAACGCTCACTGAGCGATAAACTCCATTCGCAAAATTAGTTTATTCATTTCTCATCAGATATGACATTTCAGACGGAAACATTTCAAGGGATGTTTTCTACTATCATTATCATTAGACCGTGTAAGTTTTGTGTAAATCTGTGATCAAAAGTATATTTTACAAGTTTTGTTCTTACCAATTCTGTAATGTTCCTTTAAGGAGGGATAAGGGGTAATTCCAAACAGAAATATTTTGAGAGATTTGAAGGCAATGTGCCCCTTTAATAACACTTGGGTTATCTCTGATTTAGATTTCGGCTGCCGACCTTGGTTCGCATCGGCGAAGGGCACTACGGCAATGCGGATGATACCTGTTTCTCGGCAATGGAGGTCGTCAAACTCCACGGTGTGCAGAGGGTGGATATGGTCCTTGCACAGAGCCTGGTGAGTCGCTCTTTGTAGACATTCATGATCGTCACCAGCGGCGTATAAACCGGTTGGTGGGAGGGGGCAGTGGCGGAGGACTTGAGCCCTCACTCTAAATGCCAGATATTTCAACGTTAATCTGTTTAGGATTGTATAGTTAGGGACCAATCATTTAAAGATCAAACCTTATTAGATTTGAATTTAAACATTAGAGATTTGAATTCAAATTGAATACGTTTTAGTTTAAATCTGATAGATTTGATTTTTAAATCTAAAACCGATTGGTCCCGAAACTACAATTCTTATTCTTATTCTTATTCTTTATTTGGCCATTAAATACACACAAACAGTCAGTAAGTAACAAAATGAATAAATAAGTCCGTATTTAAGTAAACACAAGCAATAAGTAATGATCGCAAAACAACAAAATTAAAAGCACATGAAGTCTACAAAACAACCTTAATGTGATGGCCAGGATCAACAAAAGTATACTTAAACACTGTAGCTCGAAAGCCTGTTGACCCAGTCACATAAGGAGACAATACACTAATAAAAATATCTATATATGAAGAGATAATTTAAATAATTATAGAATATGTAAATACACAAAACACAATGTGATAAACTAAATAAATTGACTTTGAATAAAAGTAAGACAATTTGAAAAGAGACAAACATTATTAAATTATTTAAAACAAATACAATAAAAATAAAGATAAATAAACAAATAGAAACGATAAAAATATTGTACATAATAAAAAAACAAATAATTTTAACAAGCTATAAAGATCCTATAAAGATTAACTTTAAAACCGTTGACATTAAAGAGTGTGCTCAGAACCCTTCCACCCCGCCCACCGCCCACCACCCCAAAAACAGATCAAAGAAAATCACCTTTTTTTACGGGAATATCGACTAGTACCGGTACTGTATACATCAGTATGGAGAAAACACTTTCTATTTATTAAAGTCAGTCTTGTGTGAACTTTAACCTAATCATAACAAAATGGCGTTAGAAACGCGCGATCGGCATGTCCAGTACTTCCGGTTTGTGAGTTTTGCGCTTTTGGCAGAGCATGTTAATGAAACTATAAAGGCCATATCCGAAGTGGTGGCTACGGCTGTGGCTACGGCTGTGGCTACGGCTGGATCGCTGCGTCATGCGTTGAAGTCTAGGGTATCCTCGGCAACACCCTTAGCAACAGTCGTAGCCGTAGCTACATGGTGCACCCCACTAAATAGGTAGAGAAAACAGAGCGTCGGTCTCATTAATGATTTGTAGGCCCTCAAAATATTACATTATATTATACAGATTTGAGCCCCCAATAAAAGGGGTACAGTGTAAAATGTTTGCCCAGTTGTGACCTGGGGGTTGTTGACTTCCAACTTGATGTATTTTGGATGACATATGCCCTGAAATAAATGGTCCTGTTTGCCGAGAGGTGTAGGGACATTTTTCAAGATTGATGCTCGGACGTTTGGAAAAAATTACACTTGTGTAGGGGAGTTTTTATTTGGAGGGGGAATAACTCGATGGGCCCAGGGACTCCCCATATCAAATTGAGCAGAGGATAAAAGTTTAAGAGTCTATACTGTAAAACACTGTGAGACTTATAAGTATTGTGTGTGTATTTTTGAATAATTTTAGCATTTTGCACTGTATGCTATGGAGTTTATTTAGTGGAGTGAACCATGTAGAGCAAATTTGGGGGCTGCCTAACATGTTGCAACCCAGACCGCCAGCTTCGTAATGCATAACGTTGTAAGGTTCCGTACATAAACGTATTGAAGTTCATTGGTATAGTATAAAGCCCCAAACATTATAAGCTTCCCACCCCCGCCCCCCCCCCCCCCACCACCAGCAGCCTCAAATGAACATTGTTATCATACCAGATTCTCACATGCCTTCCAACGGGTAACGACTGTTTCAGTCATTCTCCAAACACAGTTCAAATTCAAAATACGTAAGTACTTTCGAAACCTGCATTCTCCAAACACAGTACAAATTCAAAATACGTAGGGCCTATAAGTACTTTCGAAACCTGCAGGTTTTCTTTTGCCTTGCAAACTATAGAGGGATTTGAAATAGTAATTGCCCAAGCTTCATGATAACTTCTGTTTGGCTCTAGAATGACAAAGACGACCCGAACTCTGCCCCACCAATTCGCATCTGCCTACCCAAGGGGTTAACGGGTCTCTTTAACGTCCACCAAAACGAAGACGGCAATGACAAGGACGTGAAGGTGTACAAGAGCGTCCGGCAGCTGTCCGACGAAGCCCCGCAGTGCGTCGTGGTCGTGAAGAAGCCGTCGAGGAAAGACTGTTGCATTGTCAAGGGTGACATCCTCAGGACGATCGGGTTAACAATGTGCAACGGCATGTGGGACGAACAAGGATTGAGGTTAGTTTGTAGTAGACTGGTTCCCCGTCTTTATCCGCAAGGGTTCGAACCCAGCCTCGCAACCTCGTTCCCAGGGGTGATCGATCTCGCCGCGCCATTTTTTCCCCGGTATGCCTTCGCTCGGCCCCAGCGGCCTATCCAGGACCGCTGGGATGGGCTAATCAGCTTGCACAGATTCTTGTTCAGGAAGTACGTCATGCGTGCAGTGCTTGCAGTGTGAGTGTGATGCATGATGGGACTGAGCATGGGACTGAGCATTAACGTTAACTATACGTTTGCCCATCCCAGCGCCTTTGGTTTTAAGGCAAGGCGCTGGGGGGACGAGCGAACGGTATGCCTTGCTCGCTCATAACCCCTGGAATTGATTCATTAATGTGCTAGAATCTGGCCCATTTTAATTAGGCCTGTGGCCGATCCACTCTACACGCCCGCTGAAGTACCACCACCACCACCACCACATTTGAATTCTTGACTTTTTATAGATGACTAATTACCAGAGTAATTAAAGGTTTTTCATTGACCTCAGTGAGGGCGCTCTTTATGAGTTCCTGACTTCGTACGTATGCAAGGGGTCTAGCGAATCTGCTTAAAAATACCATCCCAGGAACACTGCAATAGAAATGTGTCTGCCAAGTAGCTTAAGTTTGTACATACAAACTGTAAAAACTTCAAATAAAAAGAACACGATTCTTCAACCTTGTCGGAATTTTTTAGCATTTCATTTTAAACAATGTATATGATGCAAAAGTAGACTAGTTTCACTTTTGCATTATGAAATTTGCGATTCCAATGTATTCTTATTTTTAATTCGTACGTTGAAGTTGTTACACGGGACATTCGGGTCAAAGCCATGTTGTCAATAAACGGCTGTTTAGTTTGTAATGTTTTATGGGTTTTGGTTTGGGTTTCTTCTACGCAAGGCACTTCCTGCTTTCGTTTCGTTTGCTAGAATGTTAGCTTCTGCGAAAGTGATTTTAAAGCATAAAAATTGATGATTTATGTGCATAAGTAAGTGCTTGTGGCATACATTTTCCTTTCGGACACTGGCTTTAGCGGCTCCTTCGCTGCAATTCAGCTTTGTGGACTTTGTTTTCATTCCCTACCAGAGCCAAAATGTAACCAAGCAGTTCAGCTGAAAATAAAGTCAAATTTGTATTAACATTATTTCATTGCCGTTAACTACAACTTGCAACTTTGTGACGTAACTTAATGGAGTGACAGCCTTATGGACCTTTCTTTTGCCGGTCAGTCGCAAGTTTTGTCAACCATGGTTGGCAAAAGTATGTGCGGCCGTCGCGTCAAAAAAAGTACAGTAATTTATCATCTAGGTCTACTACAAATTCTATAAAACTAGCCAGAATTACTTAATATTGGCTAATTACTTAATTAACGGTTGCCACTCAAAACAAATAGAAAGTATACTTGATATTCTTCATAGCGAAGGGTGTAAATGTGTATGAGGCTAAATTTTTGCCAATCCAATTGTCTTTTTTTGGGGGGGGGGGGTCTACTGAAGGCTACCTATATGGGAATGGTGTTCAATATTTGTAAACGAAGGAAAGGTCTATGCTAACGATATAGTTTCCGATAGACACCATCTTTACGGATAACCATTGGGTTTGGCTTTGAGCTGCGTCAAGCGTTCTAGTTTGCCAAACGGTTCATGTTCACTGACCAATCAATCATGCAAAGTAGTTGATAAAACTCCCGCGCACCGCACGTTGTATTTATACGCATTTTTAGTGGTGTGATGTTCAAACAATTTTGAACGTAACGATTTGCCCATGAGGATTTAACACTGTGTGACGCTATAATATGCGGGAACTGGTGACACCTCCGCTCGGTCACAGTATGTTCATTGGACCATGATTTCCCCTGACCTAATGACCCCGGGTCACCTCTTCCTGTTTACGGAAAATTCGACCTCTATCAGTACCAATGGTGTAAATCCATTGGAAATAACAGTTATTCTTGTCAAGCTTTGCCGTGTACCAAAAACATTTACGTAAATATTCACGGGTTGTGCTTAAGCGCAAATACTTACGTGAATATTTGCGAATTTGGACAAAAACTGTGAATATTGACGTCGATATTCACGTAAATATATTCACGTAAATGTTCGATGTTCCTTCGGGGCCACCATAGTGTTGTGATTGTGAACTAGTAACAAGCTCATCAGCCGGCCTATCCTATATATCGGTCTTGGATAAGGTCGTTTGGGCCGAGCGAACCCATTAGTTAAACTACTCTACTTATTTCCACTAACAGGTGCCAAAAGCAAGGTGAATCGAATGAGGAGGTCTTACTGAATCTGAAGTGGAAAGGCCAGTACAAGACCATACAGGATCCGGAGGGGTACACTTTGACAAATATAGTGTCCCAAAACAAGTTGCCATGCTGGTAAGGAAACAATCAGAACCAAATAAAATTCAAATCTGGCGCAAATTTTAAAGAGCTGCAGCTAAAAGGGAGGGTATACCTTTGGTAGTTACTCAAAAAATGTATGACCATAACAACTTACTTGGTAAAGAGCACGGGAGAGCTGTTAATAAAATATAAAACATTAGTTAGAAACGACACCCTTTGAAATAATGTAGTTTTTAGATAAAAGGCAATTTTTTCACCCCCAAATTTGAATCTGAGATGAAGCCTTTCTCATCAGGCTTCTGCTGAAAGCACACAATTCTATGCAACAAGGGTGCTTTTTATTTCATTATTTGCTTGCAACTTCAATGACCAATTGAGCTCAAATTTTGTGAGGATGCTGGTCTTTGACAATTACCAAAAGAATATCCTGCCTTTTAATAACGGTGGGCAGACATTTTGTTCTGCTTAATATTTTAAGCAGAAAAACACTAATTGTTAGCAAGAAAATGTGCTTAAAGGAACATTACAGAATTGGTAAGAAAAAACTTGTAAAATATACTGTTTGATCACAGATTTACATAAAACTTACACGGTCTAATGATGATGACAGTAGAAAACATCCCTTGAAATATTTCTGTCCGAAATGCCATATTTGATGAGAAATGAATAAACTAATTTTCCGATTGGAGTTTATCGTTCAGTGAGCGTTTTATTCATTTGTTGAATCTATATGATTTCATGCAAATGTGTAATCGGTTTTTCACTATTTTCTCGTGACCCAGATGGCCGATCGATCTCAAACTTCTACAGGTTTGTCAGTTTATGTATATGGTGGATTACATAAAGTGCTTACACTGCCAGCAACTGTTTTGTTAGCAAAAAACAATTCTGTAATGTTCCTTTAATAGTAGGCACCAGAAGGTTGGCTTAGTGGTAACGTAGTGTACTTTACATGTGTCTGGTTTCCCACCCATTGTGTTCTTGCAAACTTTATAAGCACATACATTTCTGCTTCATGCAAGCTCCATGCATTTGAGCCTGTGTGGTTAGATTTATAAGTACCGATAAGATGCGTATTGTAGGGCGTCTTGTTTAACTTAGATATTTTGAAATAAGATGCACTTTATTGTTTCGTGTAAGAGTTTTTATTGCTCCTCAATTGAGGTACAGATGGTTTTTTTAGCCAATGGGCCCGGATGCACAAGATCGAGACCGCCCTCACCCACACCCCTCCCCCTACGCACCCAAAGACTCGCCACTGAGGCTATTGAATGAAAAAGCCCGACAGGACTTTCTGCGTGCGATGGCACAAGGTGGGACAACCGTTAGATTTGGTTCCAAGTCCGTGATCGTGTTTTTCTTTTCTTTCTACTTCTGCGTGAAATAGCGCCCTCCTGTGCTTTAACCCAGTTAGAGCGTTATAGCCAATCTGCCGTGGCTGATGCAGGTAAACACCGCGATCTCAGAGTTGGATAACAGTTGATGTAATACTGGCTTGACGTCACCCCACGTGACGTGTCTCTTTTATGTTTTTGGCCCGACAGCGACGCGGGGCATAAACTTATTATACTGTCCCAGTTTACGGGACAGGGGAGACGTCCGGCGCAATTTACATGCGCCAATCCTGTCTGACATTTTGGGAGTCGAAATGTACGCAAGGGGTTGACTCAACAACAAAAATGGTGGACGCGCTTTGTGCGGAGGTGCGTTCCATGTAGTGCAAGAGGCAAATCTTGTCTTCTTTTACAGGCTTAACATTAGCTTGGTTTCTCAACATGTGATGTAGGTTACCCTCCGAAACCCAGAGGATCACAGGTCTCAGCTGTCGAGCAGCATCAGCGCTTTACTTCCATATCTAGAGCGCCCTCTTGTTCTTGAACGGGAGCTCACTACCGAATTCCTGGTCGGTACGACGATCGGTGCTGGACCTTGTTCTTCTCCCACAGATAGTATGGGTAAGTCTTACCCCCAAGCCCAGCCTGTCGAAACTAATAATTTTGGGATGAACAAGGGAAAATTTACTATAAAGATTGATGAATACTAAAATAAGGGTGTAGCTGTTGCATTGAGGGGCAACTCCGTTTCCTATTAATACACCAACATTTGTGGAATTTAACATGTGAATGTTTTCTCCTAGGAGATTGTTGGGCCCCTTGTAAACATGGCCGTAAGTTACAATAGTCTCGAAGACGCCGGGGCGATTATCAGCGTCTGGCGAATATCTTCACTCGACCGAGTATAAACATGTCTAAGACTTTGTGCTTTCCTCTTGATATTATTTATCAGGAAAAAATGGCACGAGCGGTTCGTCACGAAACATAGATGAAAACCAGCAGCCCGCCGTCGTTGTCCTTTCCAAGAATGCAAATGTCTGCTTCCAGATATGCCAAGACATGGTGCACCGGAGGATTACGTACACGTCCCTCCTCGATATGTTTGGAGGGTGCACGTTTGATAGGATACCAGTGGTCAGTCAAATTATTGTGTCTTTTGAGAGTAGAGGAACTTTGAGACGCAAGGTGGCAGCAGACACTTTCGGAACAGTGAATTTAAGTTTGCTGCCACCTAGCGTTCCCAAAAGTCTCCCCTTGTCTAGATTGTTCACCTGTCTTTATCCGCAAGGATATAATACAGTTTTGCACGCCCAATTATTTCATTGGATACAATTATTTCATTGGATGAACGTGCAGCCACAATTCAAAACAAAACTAGAAGTGGACGTCCATGTATATAGTTTTATTTGAAAGCTTACAAGCTTTAAAGATGGTTGTGTCCTTTGTAGTATTTTCACCAGTTGCTCATTTCGTATAGACCATGTTACATTTGTTTACAGAGTGGTGACCTCGTACATTATAATACTATTCCTGACGGGCAAGATGCTACACAGGCTCAATGGGAAAATTTATATTTTGTGTCATCATTTTCAATAAATTCAAAATTTACAAAAGCAACAGCTGTACAGCTTTTGAGATGTCCCCCCTTTCTTCATATCAAAAGTTGAGGAAAATCAGACAGTGCGATTTCTATAAAACATAAGATTTGTTGTATTCTTCCATTGAGCTGTGTACAAATGTGCCCGCCGGAAGTCCAGGCTCTGTGGCTCTTTTGTGAACATGTGATGTCACAGGTCACATCGTCTATAGTGCAGAAAAAAACATCGTTTTCTTAGCTAGGAAAAAAAACTGGATGATCATTAGTGGTTCTTGTGAAGTAACATACACTTGTTCTTCTCTGTACCTAGGAATTATTTATCAGCGAGTACGCTGCCCCGTTCGTCGCATTCATGAGGACAGATCCATATTGTGAAGCGCCACCAACGGCAGCCTCGAGAAACTCACAAAAGTCTCAACGGGGGCTAAGCCGGAGTACACCTGACCTACCCTCATCTCTGAAGAACAACGGTAAGGAGTTTTTATGTTTAGAGAGAGTTTTATTCGTTATGTTGGATTTCTTCAAATTGTATTCACTGTATATTTTTTTTAACAAGCGTGCACGCAAAGTAGTCAAGTTTGGGAGCCAATCAGCGTTGTTTTTCAGCACATCCCTACCAGGGGCTAGTGATGAGAGGTATCGATACGGCGCGCTGCCCATGGTAGCGACGCTGGGATTTAGACTTCGTGAGTTATTTAGAAAACGTAACGCTTTCCTTACGGGGCTTCAATCAGGCAGACGGAGCCCAAGCCCAAGTCGCGGTTTCGAAAAGAGCCATATGGTGGGATCAGGTTAGCCTTTTGTCAAGGCCTTCATGGCTTGGGCAGCTTCGTAAACAGCGGAGCGACTGCTGTCCAAGCCACGAAGGCCTTGACAAAAGGCTAGAATCAGGTTGGTTTATAGTGCTGTTTTGCCCTCTGTTCACCTCTGTAGATCTCGGTTCAAATCCCGACTCGGACATGAGGATTGCATGTGTGGATTGGAATTTTCGGTCCTCACCTGTATGTGGGTTTTTCCTATGAGACTATCGTCCCACATCTAATAAGAAACTAATGTCAATATTCGTGCCTCAATGCTATACTTTATATTTGATTTACATTGTTCAAATCTATTTACGACGTTCAATTTTACAAAACTAAAAAATTGAGCTCCTTGGAATCCTTTCCTACCTGAAGCCTTATTCGTTACAGTATACCTTTATCGTTGTGCGGCCTTCTTGGCTGTTGTTCTTCTCTAGTCCAAATCGTTGTAATGTACCAAATCGAGGCTGAAAGATAAACACAGTCTGCGGTTCTTGTTATTGTGCAATGAACATCATCATTCATTACTGTTAATGGATACAGGGAACGTGACCAAAATGGTGGCAACATGCGTACTAAGGTCTATTATTACCTTTCCCCTGCAGATGATGAGTTCCAAGATAATTCCGAGGACGAGGTCATTCATGACTACGCCAAACCGGACAAGGGTGGAATGAGCCGGCGAGCCCTGCCGCCGTTACCGACTGAGTCCCAACCCAGACGGAGTCTTGTTGTACAACCACATTCAGGTAGGTTTAAAGATATTGTACACTTTTGGTAACAGCTCAAAATCAGTGTCCACATTTTGTGTGATTCAACATTATGCACGAACAAACAAACCTGGGAAAGTTTGAGCTCAATCGGTCATCGAGGTCACGAGAAAATAGTGAAAGGAGACCTTATTTTGTTGTTCTGTTTTTTCAATTATGAAGTTTTCATCACGCGTGGTAAAAACTATTGTTTTACTCATTTCTCAGAAACGATAGCATTCTAGGCAGGAATATTTTAAGGAGCCCTTTCTACCACTACTTACTTTAAATCATGTAAGTTATGTGTGAATCTGTGCACATTTTGTGTTCTTCGATCTTACCAATGTATAGGGCCTTTAAAGCAAATGTACAGCATTGGTAATTGTCAAAGACCAGTATCCACACTTGATGTGATCCAACATATACAAAAAATAACGAACCTATGAAAGTTTAAGCTAAATCAGTCATTGGAGTCACGATAAAACAGTGAAAAACCTCCTTATGCCTTTTCAATGAATTTCAAACATCGGATTTTATCACCAGTGATGAAGACAACTTGTTTTACTCATTTCATAAAAACTATAGCATTTCAAGCAAAACTATTTCAATGGAAGTTTTCCACCATGACCATCTTTATACCATGTAAGTTATGTGCAAATCTGTGAGCATTTATCTTGTCAACCTTACCAATGTTGTACACACCATTCAAGCCTTTTCTTTCTAAGCTTTCACCGACTTCACTGTCAGCTACCGCTGAAAAGTAGCTAAGCACAACACAGATTTTACTTACCACATCAAGGTTACCAGCCAAACTACCATATCACATGTACAATTTGTGACTGGTATATCCTGCTCATTTCTGCCAAGCAGACAATTGTTAAGCAATGTTTTCTGCTTAAGCAGCTCTATGAAATTGGGCCCTGGTCGGTCGCCGTAATGGGGTTTTTAACACATGAGCATCCTCGTCCCAAGTTGTAATTGTGCTTCCATGTTAACTTCAACTATATTTGTGTTATACAGAAATTGAAATTGTATTTATAACAAACTGCTATGGGTATTTTTGTTTTCAAGAAGTCGGCATAAATACAAATTGAAAAAAAGATTTGATTCCATTAGAAAAATGTAGTCTTCGTTCGAGTTGTTTTCTCGTTTTCGATACGTCACAGACTCGCACAGTCTATAGACCTTATGCACAATCATGACGTCATTTGAGTAGGGCGCCCTCGTCTAGAGGTCAAAAGAAGACTGCTCATTGGCTCATTCTCTGCGCCGCGCGTACAAAATGTGCTTTTTCCATTGTTTCGTCATCGTTTTACCTCTAAGATGGCGGCGTGATGACGTCAATGCATAAGGTCTATTTACCAACATGATCTATCCGATATTTTAAAGTTCTCAAATAGGCTTATTGCCCAACTCTCTGGGAGAATGATTCCGAAAACTTGATCCAATTTTTTCTCGATCAACATTTTTCAGAGCTAAGGCTCACTCTCGATGCTAGCGCACCCTTCAAATCTGTCGGTCTCCCCCACCCATCTTAGACCCTCTTGATAGCGAGTATTTCTATTCAGATGTTTTGTATCTCCTTGTAGAAAGGCATTTCTCTACAAGACTTGGTCTTTTGAATATGCCTTCATAATTTGCCTATGTCTGATATCATTCCCATTCTTGTCGTTCTTTGTGCATCTTTGTTCAATTTGACCTTCTCTATAAATTACATGTATGTACATTTTGAAAAATATGGACATGATTGTTGAGTTGAATTGAAAAAATCGAGAAGAATTTGGTCGTCCTTTTCCCCGCCTTGCAGAAATACACTGAGACTGAATTTACAGTTCTTAGCACACATCGGTGTATGGGTAAAATCAAAATCATGAATTATGTATAACTGGCCTATAAACTGTTTGTTGCTGTTGTTGCTGTGGGTGCTTTATCCGAATATATTTTTATTGCATGGAATTCTCACTGTGGATTAAGCGAATTCAAAATTAAGATAGGCCTATATACACATTAGGGTTTTAGTTGTTGTTAGATTGTGTTGTTGTTGGTTGTTGTTGTTTTTTGCAAATCTGCTAGGATACCCCCCCCCCCCCAAAAAAAAAAAACCGTCATATGAAATTTAACCCATTTTTATTTCAGTTACCTTGCCGGCATCCTCTCTGACAGTTAAAGATGGAAATGAAATTGATCAACGAATCGTAAGTGTCTCTGTTTTTGTTCATAATAGCCTCTCACGAATTTCCCCATTCTGTGGCGATCAATACGAGGGCCCAGTTTCACAGAGCTGCATTAACATCACTTATTGCTTTACCGTTTTCTGCTTAGCAAAAAGAAGCAGGATACCAGTCATAGATGGTGCATGTGAGAATTGTATTTTGGCTGGTAACCTTGATCTGGTGAGCAAAATTTTGTTGTGCTTGGCTACTTTTTGTGCTTAAGCAGCTCTTCATGAAATTTCACTTCAGGATTTCACTTTTGTTTATGTCCTGCTTTCATGAAGCATTTTTATGAGAAAACTTCAATGCATGGTTCAAATTTATAGATCTGCTTTAAGCACAAGAAGAAGTTAAGCAAAACAAAAGTATACTTACCAGAATAAGGCTATCATGTCACATGTTCAAGTTGTGACTGGTATCCTACTCACTTTGGCTAAGCAGGAAAATGTTCAGCAACGTCTGCTGCACAAAAAGCTCTATGAAATTTTGTCTGTTTGTTTACACCGAACTGTTTCAATCCTTACAACAAATCGGGGCATGACTGTGTGAATCACAAAAACAATGAATGTTCATGGTTTTTGTTTACCTCAACATGCATGGCCCAATTTCATAGAGCTGCCTAAGCACAAAAAGTAACTAAGCCCAACAAAATTATGCTTACCAGAAAAAGGTTAGCAGCCAAAACTACCACGTCGCAAGTACAATTTGTGACTGGTATTCTGCTCATTTCTGCTTAGCAGAAAATTGTTAAGCAATGTTTTCTGCTTTAGCAGCTCTATGAAATTTGGCCCATCAGGTCCCACGTCACTTCCAGCTAGATGGTCCTTCATTGCCATTGGTTGAATAACAATAATTGTTTTGGACTAGTGGGTTCAGAAAAGTTGGACACCCGTTATTTCACCTGGAAAGGTTTGCTACGCGCTATGTAAACATGAATGGAGAATGTGCCTTTGATGATGAGCTGGGTGTCGTGGGACAAAGAAAAGGACTATAGATAGTTCCCAGTAGACGCCATCTTTACGGGCAAATTGCATTTTGGCTTGCAGGTGCGTCAAACGCTCAACTTATTAACGCAGCCGCGTTGTTCACTGACCAATCCTGCAATGAGTTTCGTGAAAATGCGCGCGTGTTGCACGCCGTTCTCACACGAAACGCACGACTGTTTGTTCTAAACTGCCCGTAAAGATGGCCGATTTACGTCACACTGCAACCTATCTATTAATAAGCCCAGCGTGACCATAATCATGTAGAGTCACCCTTTGATTTGGTACCATTGATCTACAGTATAATGTAGATCAATGTTTGGTACCAAGTCTTGGTCATAGAGTTATATATAAGAACTAGAGGGTGCACTGGCAATACTGCGTGCACAAACGCGCCGGGACCGCAAGGAGACACGAGCGCCATTTTATAGAGGGCAAAATTGAGTACGAAGTATACGATGTCGTATGGAAAATGCACGCATCACGCGCTCGGTCATCATGTTGTTGTTTTCCCGTACAGTAAAGTAATGGCATGGTACTTAAAACATGGCCGCACCAACCGCGCGACGAGTCACGTATTAGCTTGTGCGCCCTCTAGTTTTTCTATATAACTCTATGGTCTTGGTACATCTGATTTGGGGGGGGGAACATTGAGCACAATTGGGATAATAATTAGCCTTATTATAAGGGGGGGGGTTCTTCCACACATCTCGGCCTTAGTGTCGTGCTCCGCAGGATTTTAATAGATTTTTGTTTTCTTGTTTTCTTCTTTTTTTCGGCCTTTTGTGATTTTCTTTAATTTTATTGTATGTCCCTGCACTTTCCCCTGCCTTTTTTTACATACAGTTTTAAGTTTGATGTCAGTTGTTGTTTGTTGTTGTTTGTTTTTTTTTCGAAATGGTTCTTTCTCACGTTATCTGTAAAATGAATACTATTATTAATTTTATTATTGTCTTATTAGTTGTTCATTGCAGTTTGCTAATACTTGTATACACAATTCTCTATTTTGGCTTGTCTTAAGGCCATGTCACACGAGGCAATTTACAGGCAACTGCAGTTCCAGGCTCCAATAAGGAGATTCAATCAAACTTTAGCTTTCTCTTTATTTTCTTGGGGATAGTGAGTTACAGCTAAAATAATGTGTGTTGTGCTGCCAGAGTCCTCCTTCTGCATGCAGTGCAGTAAGTTGGCTCCAAGTTGCCTGAAAACAAATTGTCCTTTGTGACAAGTCCTTAAAAACAAATAATCGGAAGTAACTTTATACACTTAGGCCTATATGTATTTTTTTTTTTTTTTTAAACGCAGGCCCCAAAATGAAAACCGGTCTCGGTGGTTTTGGCTCACCCTGGGCAAATAAAGGAAGTACAAAATAATTGACAACAAAATAAAACTGCACAGTGTACGGTTGTTCAGCAACAACACTGCTGGGTCAATCACAATAACTGGACTGCGCAAGTCTCGCGCGTATTCGAACATCCGGGACCAACTTGGTCCCAACCATTAATGAGGTTTACGTATGCGCGATTTTTGTTTCTTCAAAACACTTTTATGTTAAATGTAGTTAAAGTTTAGGCCTATCTGGCTGTAAAAAGTATATCATATTGTTTAGAAAGTAAAGCCGTTAATTATATTAGTAAAATGAATTTATCAATCAACAGGTAATACTTGTAAAGAAATAATAATGTTGCCCAACTGACGTTTATGTTATCATTAAGCCTATGTAATGGTCGCACACATTCGGGTATGATTGGCAAATGGGGTTTTAAAAAAAAATAAAAAAATCAATTATTTGTATTACACTCCGACCTATGTTATTTTCAAAGACTTTGTAACAAAAGTAAATTTGAACAGAAGATTTGATTTCATAGAAAAATACAGTCTCCGTTCGAGTCGTTTTCACGTTTTCGATACGCGGCGCGAGACTTGCAAAGCCCATACTGCTTGCACAGTAGACCACGGTCCTAACAGATTTGCTCAGAAAGCTATAGATGCAGAGTGAAAAATTCCATGTTCTTGGTGAATATTTGTTGAATGACCTGGTCATCAACAATGCAAAGAACCGCCATCGAGGTTACACTATGTTGTTTTAAAGGTATTGTACACTTTTGGTAACAGCTCAAAATCAGTGTCCACATTTTGTGTGATTCAACATATGCATGAACAAACAAACCTGTGAAAGTTTGAGCTCAATTGGTCATCGAGGTCACGAGAAAATAGTGAAAAGAGATCTTATGTGTTTTCTGTTTTTTCAAATTATCGCGCGCGATAATTACTATTGTTTTACTCGTTTCTCAGAAACGAAAGCATTTTAGGCAGAAATATTTTAAGGAACCCTTTCTACCATTACTTACTTTAAATCATGTAAGTTATGTGTGAATCTGTGAGCATTGTGTTTTTTTTTATTTTACCAATAGTAACAGGGCCTTTAAAGGAACATTACAGAATTGGTTTTTGCTAGCAAAACAGTTGCTGGCAGTGTTAAGCACTTTATGTAATCCACCATATACATAAACTGACAAACCTGTAGAAGTTTGAGATCGATCAGCCATCTGGGTCACAAGAAAATACTGAAAAACCGATTACACATTTGCATGAAATCATAAAGATTCAAAAAATTAATAAAACGCTCACTGAGCGATAAACTCCAATCGGAAAATTAGTTTATTCATTTCTCATCAAATATGGCATTTCAGACAGAAATATTTTTAGGGATGTTTTCTACTATCATCATCATTAGACTGTGTAAGTTTAATGTAAATCTGTGATCAAAAAGTATATTTTACAAGGTTCTACCAATTTTGCAATGATCCTTTAAAGACACTGGACACTATTGGTAATTGTCAAAGACCAGTCTTCTCACTTGGTGTATCTCAACATGGATAAAATAACAAACCTGTAAAAACTTGAGCTCAATTGGCAGGGTTCGACCTTAGCGGTGGTCCGCTGGCCAAATGCCAGTTGAAACGGCGGCGGACCAACTGAAACACCTTGCCAAGTGGTCCGGCTGGCCAGTCAAAAATATCAGCAACAGTACAACAGAACTCTGACTATTATTATTTTTTAACAGAGGAGGCTACCTTTTTATACACAAAAGCTGCAGTTTTATATGAAAAGACTTTTAAAATAAAAACTGCAGCTTTTGTGCAAGTAAATTTAATAAAGTTTCGCCGCACGGAACATCCAAGTTTTCTTCACACAATGTAAACATGCACACACAGCGTATGTACATGTACACAGTTTGCTACATGAACAGCACGATCAGCCAATGGAAAAATTCGTTTCTCACTAGCTGTCGGAATTCAACAGCCAATAGCAACATTCCTTTCACAAGTGACAGTCCACCGTGTCTAGTTTTCACCTCCTTGGATAGATGGCCCATGTACTGTGTGGTATGGCTATGCAGACTTACTGTGTAGGCATGGTGAACTGGTTTGCAGCCAGACTACAGGTACATGTTTCTTTGACTCACATGTGGATGATGGTTTGTTTATTTCGACTAAACGTCAGTGATTTGGATTTTTACAACTATCTAAACTGATGCCTCCTGCTAGCAAAGTAAGAAATAACTGAGATCTGGATATGTTGCAAATAGTTTGTATTAAATTGTTCTTTTTGTGGACGAAATTTGGAACATTGTAAGAACTTTGGTCTCATTTTTAATCAAGTGAAGGCAATCGGATCGCTACAAATACTTTAGTAAAACCATGGAGGAAGAAAACTAATAGGCTATATTTATGAATGATAAAATTACTAAAGCGATCGTACGTAACCCTCCCTCTTCGGTACCGTTGATTAATGACGATTATCAATAACAAGTTTATGGTTTTTATCGAGTCAGTTTACAAGTTATTTGTTTGTTTTAATTAGCCACAAGCATTTTTTCATAAAAAATGTACTTGTTATACTTTGAGTTTGAGTACAGTTTGAGTGCACTTTGAGTGCACTTTGAGTGCACTTTGAGTGCTGTCTTTGGTTACTGGAACCATGGACTGAAACTATCCAAAGATCATTTTTTGCTTCTGACCAATCTGACCTGTGTTAAAGGAATATTACATAATTGGTAAGAAAAAATCTTGTAAAATATACTTTTTGATCACAGATTTACATAAAACTTGCACAGTCTAGTAATGATGATAGTAGAAAACATCCCTTGAAATATTTCTGTCTGAAATGCCATATTTGATGAGAAATGAATAAACATATTTTCCGATTGGAGTTTATCGCTCAGTGAGCGTTTTATTCATTTGTTGAATCTATAGTGCATGATTTCATGCAAATGTGTTATCGGTTTTTCACTATTTTCTCGTGACCCAGATGGCCGATCGATCTCAAACTTCTTCAGGTTTGTCAGTTTATGTATATGGTGGATTACATAAAGTGCTTACACTGCCAGCAACTGTCTTGTTAGCAAAAAACAATTCTGTAATGTTCCTTTAAGTAAGTATCTAAACATAATAAAGTTTGGCTATCAATGCAGTTAACCTTTTAGCCACTGGACCGCCCAGCCACCCAAAGTAATACACCGCAACATGGGTAGGAGGAAACGCTCACCAGCTTGTGTTTGGAGGGGGGGGGGGAGTAACATCAAAATAAAACTAAATAGTCAAAGGTACACGTCGACACAATGGCAATCGTTTGACCATTTTTTTTTTTTTTTCGCCCTTCACAGTTATAAGTTGAATTGTAAAAAAAGGTACGCTAATTATGATAAATTCTGTAGCTCTAATAACCAAAACCACGCTCATTTTTAACAACATATTTTTTCTTTCTTCATGACGATACTGTCGAAAACTAATGGTTAGCAATTAATCAGTATGAGCAGTTGACGCCAGTTAACAGCCTTCAAAACTATTGTGTTCATTTTAACTTTATGAAAAATAACCTCCATGAAATTTAACGATAGCCGTTATTGTTAATTTCCCTTGGGACATGTCTCCTCCGAAATTGAAATAATTATGTTAATCAGTGACAATTCTAACGAAAAGGACGAAAGTTGTACCTTAATAATAAGTCTTGTGTATCTTTTAGAATATTTTAAACCATGATTCTAGTAATTCACTTAGAGAGTCTTGAAAACTAAAAAAATGTTCAGCAAACTCGGGCGGTTCAGGGACTAAAGGGTTAACTTGACGTTGCAATTCATTGAATTGAAATAGTGATGATCGAAAATCAGGATATTGTTTCAATCGTTATGAAAAATGTTATAAAAAACTGACGGACCAGTCAAAAACCTGGCGGACCAGTTAAAAATCAAGCCAACTGGTCCTGCTGGCTAGTTGAAAAAAAAGTTAAGGGCAACCCCTGATTGGTCGTCGAAGTTGCGAGTTAACTATAAAAGAAAAAACACCCTTGTCACACGAAGTTGTGTGCTTTCAGATGGCTGATTTCGAGACCTCAAAATCTAATTCTGAGGTCTCGAAATCAAATTCGTGGAAAATTACTTCTTTCTCGAAAACTATGTCACTTCAGAGGGAGCCGTTTCTCACAATGTTGTTTACTGTCAACCTCTCCCCATTACTCATTACCAAGTAAGGTTTTATGCTAATAATTATTTTGAGTACTTACCAATAGTGTCCACTGCCTTCAAGAGGACTCCAAAGTAAAATTTGTCTCGGTTATGCAAAACATTTTCCAATAAATACAGTCCTCATGAGTCTCTAACCTCACGTCAAAGAGGCCTAAATTGTCATTTTATTTGATACTCTTTCAGAGCGAAATTTGAAAGATGACGTCATTGGATAGCAACACTTAATGGGTCAGAAGAGGAATTTTTGTGCGTCTGTGAATAGGTCAAATTTAATGCCATTTCGTTTGAATAGCATCGATATTCAGGAAATGACCTAAAAAGGTGCCATGCGAAAGTGTAAAGACCCTTATATTTTAAATGTGACGTCACTAGGTGTGTTTGAATGTTGACAAAATTCGCACGGGAAGGGTATCAAATACAATGGCATTTTACACAGTTTTAGCGTGACGTTAGAAACTCGCAAATTGTTCCACTTTCATGAGGACTCTATCCATTGGAAAATTTGACCTTGGAGCCCCTCTTTAATGATTTGCAGGCACGTAGACTGGAAGGTATGCATGTCCCACTTACCAGTCCGGGCGGATCAAGAACTCTCGGTTCTCTTCAGTCCATCCCAACGGACTACCGCACAGCGTTTCAACCTCGAGCTCAACCCCGCAAACCGGTCTCTGCACCCCACGCTGAGCCACCGCCGGGGTTCACCTCTGATTTGATCGAGACCGAGCATCGTCCGGATCAGGACCGGTGCTCGCCAGAGTCGCCAGAGAGGCTCCCGAGCAGGCGTGCGCCCCCTCCGCCTCCACGCACGACACCACGGATAGTACAAGACGCACTCTACTCTAACCAGTATGTTTCCGCTCCCCTCCCTGCTGCCTCTCCTCCCAACATTGACGTCACTCCTCCATCCAAACCAGCCGGGAGACCCCCTCCGGAGGTTTCGCCCCGCCGCATCAAAGGAAGCCACAGTTTGAACAGCGATCGGAGACCGGAGGGTCTCTCCATGTTCCATACGGTACCTTTAAAGGGAGGCAGAGAGTCACACAAAATCAGTGTTGGAGGGGGGTGTACGGCCACAGCAGCCTCACAAAAATATGACACCCATACCGACTACCTCCTGCCTCGAATATCACGAGCGGAGCCTTCGACCAAGCCTGGGGCCTTACCGAGAGCTGCTTCGGCACGATCACACCATTCCACTGGACTGCTCTTGGATAACGTCGATCTTTCATTTGTGAAACCAACCAAGGTACAGTCGCTCAATTTTATGTAAATGGTTATAATGTATTATTTCAAATCCTACGTAATAGCATTTAGCCTTCGAGAAAAGACCCTCTTATATAGGGTCGAAACGTCAGGCCACTAATTATGTTTTGCCTTTAAACCATGGGTCATTTGGTTGGAGAGCACTTTGCAAGAGCTAATTTTAATTTCCCTAATTTTAATTTCCCGTATTGTTATATTGCCACAGTTTTTTGTTGTAACAAAACTTCGTTAAAATGTTCCTGTTTCTGCTTTGATGCTAACGGAGAGTTGCTACCTTGAATTACCTGGTATAAGGCAGAAGGAACACGTACTCTGTTTTGACAGTGATGGGATCGTGGCGTTTTAAAGATCTTTCAATCGATATACTCACCAAATTAGCACCGTTTACTTGTAATTAATTTTATAGTGCACGGTTGTTGTGTGTTTACAAAAGGAACAGAGTGCATCGGAGTCGAATCTTCTGGCCGGCGGTCTGTCAGCTGTGTCGATCAGGAAAATTAAAGATATCCCGTTGGACATCAGCGACCTCTCCTGCTCCCAACTGATTCAGTGTCTCCGTCTTCTGAATCTGGACGACCAGGTCGTTGAGCGAGTCCAGCGGAACCAGATCAACGGGTCCCTGCTGGTCCAACTGTCCAACGCCACCGTCAAGGACGAGTTGGCTCTCTCGGATTTCGAGGCGGAGAAATTTCACGCTTTCAGGCACGGCTGGAGGCCGGATGACAGCGAGGCGTCGTGAACTAAAACGGTTCGGCCATTTATATGCTGTTCTTCTGTTCCAAATCAGCGTAACCAAAACGAGATTGGGATGAAAGTATAGTCTGGTTGCTCTTGTATGCCATGATGAGAATCGGAACTGTAATTGTCTTTGTATATTATATGTACACAGGGGTATTTCTGCACTGCTGGCTGACTGTTTGGGGCGGGTTCTGATGTATTGTATTAATGCATTTCTTTGTTTTGTCTGTACAGTTTTATGGGGTGGGTTTTTTTTTTTTTTTTTTTTTTTTTGCCCTTATAAACAATCCCAAAGTGTTTCCGTGGCCAAGTGGTTGGTGGCCAATTGCAAACACAGGGTCGTGGGTTCGAATCCGGACAAGCTAACCGCGGATTACACAACGACTAGAATGCAATATTGCCGCCTAGTAATTATACTGAACCACAATTTATTGAATTGTGCAATTCATAATCAAATATGTTAAACCAATGTACAAGAGATATTGATGGCTGCTTTCGATTCATTTGGGGGTAGCAGTGCGGGAAGATCATAAAAAAGCAAACGAATCCTTCTAAATCAAATTGACAAAGTGAAGGATTCAGAAGGACTTGTAAGGAAGGGCCAGTAGACCATGACAGCAATTACCTATCACAGGGTCAGGCATTCATAAACAATTTAGAGAGGAGGATATGGGAGGATCGAGGCAACCTGTTATGTTTGCAAAAATGCGTATATTGAACTCTATTTTGTTTATTTATTTATTAATATATTTATATATATATAATTGGTAGGATAGATGGCCTTGGCTTTCGATCCGAACCGGACCTCCGTCAGAGGCTTAAACAGGCACAAACGAAAACATCTCCATGTATAGCAAAAAAAGAGAGCACAGAATAATTGGAAGGTATCCAGAAAAAAAGGAGGACAAATTTTCGCAATCAAAGTTAATGTTTACAAACAGTGTGGTGGCTAAGAGTAAAATAGTGATTTATATATATTTTTTAAAAAAAAATGGGGGGGGAGGGGGGTCAACCCGGCGGTTGATGTTGACCCATGTCATTTATTTCAATGTGAAATTCAAATTATTGAGTAGTATACGAACAATGAGTTAATGGTTTTTCTGTTATTGTAATTGGGAGCCTCACCGTGTACAAAAAACATCCCCCCCCTCCCCCGCCCTTACCCCACCCCGGGGGAACGGTAATAGATGTTGATAATTGTAAATAAATGACATGAACATTACATTGTTTTAACAGTTAATTAGTTTGGAAATGTAAGTGTAAAAATGTCACTCAAAACGGGAGCTTTATACAGCAATCAAAGACGACGTATTGTTCTTTGTTATTTTTAGGCTAAAGAATCGCGGGAAGTTTTTTTTGTGTGTGTGTGTGATCATATAAGCTGTTAAACTCGCAAAGGTCTGTTCAGAGAAATGCTTCTCAATTGGCGATGCGATATTTAAAAACCGTAACCAAGATAGGGTTTATTATAGCGCCCGTCACACGTTCTGTAATTGCGAAGTGAGTTACAGACTTTTTTTTAATTTTTTTTTATTGAAACGTATGCATAAAATTATGTAAAAAATCAAATTAATTTAAAGGCTAAGTATATCTTTGATTTTTGGAACAGTTCGGGTGGTTTAATCCTGTATAAATGTAGACATATTATACAATAAAACTAATCTGGGAAAATCTCATTTCTAAAGGTGGTAGCGTTTTTGAGATATCACCGAAAATCCTAGAGCGGTTTATGTCAACGCAGGAAGAATAATCCGTAATTGGAATACACAATCTGAGAAACGTTTCATGCAGAAATATTCTCAGAATGAAATGTTTTTGAATCCCTCTCTCTGAAACCACTTTTTTGAAGGAAATTGTTTCTCAACATGTTAAACATTATCAACAGCTGCAGTGCTATCTGTCTCTGACCAAGTAAGTTTTTATGGGCATTCATTTTAGGAATAATTACCAAATGTATACCCTCCCTTTTTTCGGAAATAGAGGTCCAAGGAAAGGATAAAGTTAGAAAGAATAGTCAAGCAAGCAAGTAAAGTAATTGGCCTTCAACAAGAGTCTCCAGAGGCACTACGTAAATCACTAATGTGCAATAGAATTTATTCTATTCTTTCTGACCCCGACCATCCACTACAAATGCCAAATTCCAGACCAACTCCAGAAGTAAATGGGTTGTTTTTTTTTAACAAAGAAGGATCAGAACACGGCGATTCGGCATGCTCTATTTTGTTCCGGCAGCTATCGGCCTACAATGAGCAGTTGGAGTGCTGAGCTGTCGTGTGGCTGACTATGCTCCCTAATTTGCAATTGTCTTGTGCTGTTAGGATTTTACTAATGTTGTGTGTATTTTAATGCAATTTTTAAAAGTTGTACCATTTCGTTACTGATCGTTTGTATTGTATTTGCATACAGTTCTTTGTCGAGGCCATTTTAATTTCCCCAGTGAGGGATAATACAGTTCTTATCTATATCTATCTATCCTTAACCGTATCATAGACAGACACCCATAGATGGGTGCTTCATCCACAGTTCAAAGTGTTGAAACTCCATGTACTGTAATATCGTGTTTCCAACATGTTTCGATCGATAATTAATTATCCTTATTTTTAAACCAATACGCACGTACAAATTGATGGAGTAATACAACAAAACAAATGTTAAAGGAACATTACAGAATTGGTTGTTGCTAACAAAACAGTTGCTGGCAGTGTAAGCACTTTATGTAATCCACCATATACATAAACTGACAAACCAGTAGAAGTTTGAGATCAATCGGCCATCTGGGTCACGAGAAAATAGTGAAAAACCGATTACACATTTTGCATGAAATCGTATAGATTCAACAAATGAATAAAACGCTCACTGAGCGATAAACTCCAATCGGAAAATTAGTTTATTCATTTCTCATCAAATATGGCATTTCAGACAGAAATATTTCAAGGGATGTTTTCTACTATCATCCTCATTAGACCGTGTAAGTTCTGTGTAAATCTGTGATCAAAAGTATATTTTACAATTACCAATTCTGTAATGTTCCTTTAACGCTAAACTGAGTGTGACAGACGTGCATTAAACAAGATCAAAATGATCGAGAACATTCACTTGCTGTTCGGCAGACTGGACATTTATTTTTGGTTTTGTACTCGACTCTGTGTTGTGCTGCTCATTTTCGGTACCTTTATGGAGACCGAGAACAAAACAAAAGAGGGAAACAAAAAGGTGTCCATAGGGGAATTGTAAAGACTGGGTTGCTTGATTTTGTGTACAAAGTCTACGGGAAAATGTAAAGCGCAGGAACAAAGGAAAGAACAATAGATTGCTCCATAGAGATGCATTTTAGAGAAAAGGTTGGACCAGGGAATTTTCCAAACAAAATGCTCCACGGTTTATTTCTACGACTGTTACATACTCTCTCTCTCTCTCTCTCTCTCACCCTCCCCCCCCCCCTTCTCTCTCTCTCTCTCATTTCACAAAGAAGAGTTGAGTTGAGTTGAGTTGTCAGTGTTGCCATAGTGATTTGCAATGTGCCACCACGCTTTGCTTTGCAATTAAGAGCGATTACAGAGATCAATCTTATAGCTCTTTGTGAAATCGAGCAGGGAATGTTTTCAGATAAAAAGCTTCACCGTTTGTTTCCACTTGCGCTCTCTCCTTTTTCGCGGCTTTGAACCTGTACTTGTAAAGTGTACGACTGTTGCTTGTAGCAGTGTATCACCGTAGGCGGGCTCTGGTTATGCAAACACGACCCACTGCCTATGAGGGTGGTGCACCCTCTCCTGCCGCGTTAGTGTCCACAAGGGACAGGGGCAGAATGGGAACATACCGGAAGGACTGCAGGACGCCCAGGGGGGTGCCCGGGTTATGCTTATTAGTTGGGAAGAAGAAACAAATGATATTAATTGAGGGGTGAGTTGAACACGTGTGGATCTCTGGGTTATTTTTAGATCCAACTTTGCATATAAACGCTCCCCTGGGGCTGAAATATGATTTATTTTTATAAGTATTTATAAAACTTTTAAGCACAGGTATCCGTTGGTAATTTTCAAAGACTAGTATCCGCACTTTATGTGACCCAACGTATACAAACCTGTGAAATGTTAAGCTCAATCGGTCTTCGGAGTCATGAGAAAATAGTGAGAAAAAAAAACGTTATATGTTCTCACTGTTTTCAAACATCGGGTTTTGGAAACGCGCGATAAAGACTAATTGGCTTTACTCATTTCCTAAAAACTATAGCATTCCAAGCAAAAGTATTTCAAGGGAAGTTTTCCACCATGAACATCTCTATACCGTGTAAGTTATGTGCAAATCTCTGAACATTTATAGTTTCAATCTTACCAGTGTTGTGCACACCCTTTAAACTAAAGACAAACCCGACTGTTTAAATTAGATTCCCCTTCTTACATAATATCAGTTCATTATTCTAGAACTGAAAACTCATGCTGGAAAAAGGGTTTCTCGGGGAAAAAGTAATGACTTAATAGCCCATAATGTTTTGGTTATTTCTTGTTAGCATAACACCTACCATTATTTATAATGGTATTCATATATTCACATCGCCTTGCTTCCTTTTGCTCAAGTTGCAAACTTGATGGTGTTTGGTCGTTTTATTGGAAGTTTCTTTCCTTAACATTACTATATAATTGCATATTCATGTAAAGCTATGTGACGTCATCTCAGGATCGGGTACCAGGGGCGGTTCTAAGAGGGGGGCACCCCTCTCCCCCCCCCCCAAAAAAAAAAAATGCGAGGGGGCCGGGGGAGATGAAGAGGATACATGCTGGAAAATACTGGATTTTTATTAGAAATTCAAACTAATATGTTTGCACGATCTTGTCATAGTCTTGGCCCAGACTACACCGTACGGTTAAATGTTTTCCCGATCCATTTAACATTGGACAAGCGCAGTGCTTAGAATTTTGCGGGTTCCAGAAAGGCACATGGAAATTCTTTGTTCACCTGTTCGCGATGACAAAAGTATAACTTCTCCCACAAAATCAAAGAAAGTAATTTTTTTCTTTAAAAAGAAAATACCAGGTCTATAGATTGTAAAATTTCCATAAAGTTTTGCGAATGGGTTTTAGCATGAATTCGGCTATGTTTGAAATTGTTTGTGTTGTTGTTTTGGAGTGTTTTCTTCTTCTTCTTCTTCTTCTTCTTTTTTTTTGGGGGGGGGGTTAGGGGGTGTTTTGTATTTTCGTGGTTTCGAAAAGAGCCTATATATTCTGCAACAACGCTCGGTGGACGGAACGATCTAGCGTGGACCTCTTCCTGCTCTTCCATGCAGGTGGTCGTTGGTTCAACTCCAACCGAAGATGGTCGTTGATTTTGTTCTTTCATGTGGCAAGGCAATCAATGACTGTAATGCTTTGTATCGCGAATGTTTTGAGTGCAAACTGAAATAAATTGTTCCTCATCCGCAAGTGTAAACAAATAATATCGTTTACAACTAAACAGAATATCGTCATATGCCCGGAAAAGAGGGGTCATAAAAAAAAATTGCGAAAGGGCGTAAAGCATTAAGTATGCAAAATAGTCTTTCAAGAAAACTGAGCTCGAGAGTTTGATCGGTTTCCTGTCATTGATCGATTCATGATAGGAAGATTCTGCACGAGAATGAGAAAACATGCCGGTATATAATATAGTTCTAGCAACAAAAATGTAACAGCAATGTTATTATATTTGTCAGGAGCCATGTTATTGCTTCCTGGGGGGGGGGGTTACCTTGTGTGAAAGAAAGGCATAGAGTCTGAATTCTTCCGGGTACACGAAGATGTGCGAAATTGTTACCAACTGTTTCCTCCAAACCGTGAGAACACAAGCCCTTGAGAAACGAAACATTGTAATCCAACATGAAATTTCCGATTATCATTTGATGAATTTTGTTATTACTTGTCTAAAGGCACTGGACACGTTTGGTAATTGTCGGAGACCAGTATTCTCACTTGGTATATCCCAACATATGCATATAAAATAGCAAACCTGTGCAAAATTTGTGCTCATTTAGTCATCGAAATTGCAGGAGAATAAGGAAAGAAAAAACACCCTTGTTGCATTACTTTGTGTGCTTTCAGATGCATAATAAAAGGGTTCAGCTAGAAGTCTTTTATTATTTGAGTGAGAAATTCCCTCTTTCTCAAAAACTGCGTTACTTCAGAGGGAGCCGTTTCTCACAATGTTTTATACTATCAACAGCTCTCCATTGCTCGTTACCAAGGAAGTTTTTATGCTACAATTATTTTTAGTAATTACCAATAGTGTCCAGTGCCTTTAATGGGCCTATCAGAAAGAGTATTTACTCGTCCACTTTATACACAAAGAGCAATTTTTTGTAATCGTTCTTTGAAATAAAACAAGGCCAAATCATTGGACACAGTCCACAATCACACGGCTACGACCTCAGTGTGACAATTAATGACATTCATTCATTCATCACTGCAGTAAACTAACGGCAGAACATTCACAGCGTGAAATGGCACCGTAAATTAAAAGCCCGCGCTATATACCTGGCTTGCGGGCCGCGAGAACGGGGCAAAGAGCGTGACGAGCAATGCCTTGCCTCGAACACGGAGGGGCAAGTAATATCAGGGGGTATAGAGCTGCGCGGTTGATCACCAACGCGAAAATTATTGCCAGTGTTTTGTATAGAATGAATCTGGGCCGATGTTTTGTAGATATTAATGACGAGTGGCCTTCTTTTTTTTTGAGCAAAGAAAAAAGTTGGTTTGTTATAGGCTCTTCATTGTTATAATAACACTTTGTTATTTTCTATATTTGTTGGTCTCTTTTGCCGAAATCTTGTTTTCCGAGCTCATTGTTTTACCCTCGAACGTTTTCTGCACATGCTGACTTATTTTAATATTTCCATTGTCTTAACCACATCGTACACATTGGTCAGCTCAAAAGGCCATTAGATCCCTAGCATGGACCAAGCCGCACGTCCTATATAGGGGGTGCCAATCAACATGGGACAGTGATTTGGTGAGAAAGGGCAAGGACAAAACTCTGCCAGCATCTTTTGTGTACAAAATCGGTCTGTTAATTGTCAATGGTAGAAGAACCAAATTGACAAAACAGTCGAAAACGAAGTTCATGTTTTGTGTGATTAACCATATACATGAAATAACAAACCTGTGAAAATTTGAGCTCAATTGGTCATCGAGGTCACGAGAAAATAGTGAAAAGAGACCTTATGTGTTTTCTGTTTTTCAAACATCGCGTTTATTATCGCGCGTGATAAAAGCTATTTTTTTTTTTCTCATTTCTCAGAAATGATAGCATTCTAGGCAGAAATATTTTAAGGAACCCTTTCTACCATTACTTACTTCAAATCATGTAAGTTATGTGTGAATCTGTAAACATTTGTGTTTTTCGATCTTACCAATAGTGTACAGGGCCTTTAAAAGAGACCTTTTGCTCATTTAAAAGTAGCATTTTTATGGTATGTTTTAAGATAAATTCCCCCTGCTGATTAAGAGAAGCAAATTACCATAATATTCAAAATGCCTTAGGTTTCCCAAGGCCGTGCATGGACGCATGTGGAAGGGTGCAAACGAACCACTTTTAGACCGGTTCCGCAACACAATCAGGTGACTTGGGCTGCAGCTGTGATTGTTTCATTTATTTTCTCACCTTAATCAGTTCTATTATTCTGGGCTGATTGTTTTTAGCTTAGGGTTAACAAGGGGTCAGGTTGCCCCGAGTGGTGTGTTGTTATAGAATTTATGGTTAGAGGGAAAGTTCACTTTCAGTGGTGTTAATGAAGGGTGGAGCTCTTGACTTACTAATTAACGTTGAGTTTGAAAAACGAATTTGAATTAATACCATCCAAAACAACGTGGTGTTACTACTCGTAGTTATTTTTCAATTCTGGAAATTTGAGGAGGAGGGGTAGGCGAACCGCAGCCGCTGCCATTCACTTACAACCTTAGAATCAATCATCGCAATCGACACTGTCTCTAATGTCCAAAAAGAAGGCAAATTATATCAGGAATTATGTTAGCAGATTTTTTGTTTAAAGTTTAATTTTAGTCTAAAAGCTTGCTGTTTATGATTTTCATACTAGAACCGTTTTTTTCCCCGTGAAATCATTTCCCTCTGAAATGAAGTCATAATCGAGAAAACTGTATCTGACAACCTAAAAAAAAAACACGCAACACTGATTTCGGTTGTTGCAACCCAAATTAAAGACAATGTGTTTACATGCTGAAAATTGTTAGTGGTTTTTCACTATTTTCTCCTGACTCAACACACACAACGGATTAGGGGGTAAAACAGGTTTGTTATTTCATGTGTATGGTCGATCACACAAAACATGAACACTGTCTGCCAGGCCCGTAACCGGGGGGGTGAAGGACGGACGCCCCCCCCCAAAAAAAAAAAGTCCCCCCCCCGCCCAAAAAAATCCGCCCCAAATCTTTCACATTCGCCCCCCCCCCCAAAAAAAAACTGGTTACGGGCCTGGCAGGCCCGCAACAGGGAGGAGGCGGGGGGCAGACGCCCCCCCCCCCAAATTAAAAACAAACAACAACAACAACAACAACAAAAGGAAAATCAATATAATTATTCTAAAAGATTGTGTTTCACCATTTTATGTTAAGTTACCTGACACCACGCCAAATGCATGGAAAAGAAGGACAAATTTAAGAGAGAGAGAGAGAGGATCTTGTTCACATTCCATCGTTTCTGTAATGGTGGGACCGCGGTGGACAAGCAGATAAAAGTGAGCGTACTGTGGGGAAGCGGCAGAATATTCATAGCTGTCCCTTCCATCAAGGGTCAGAGATGATGCAAGGCCAGTTTATAGAGCTGCATTTTATCTGTAAGATGTGGAAAGCAAGATACGGTAGGAGTTCAAGTGCAGCCGTACGTGTGGGGGGGGGGGCCGGCAGAATATCTCACAGTATTGTCCCTTCCATCAGAAAGAGGGTCAAGAGATGATGCAAGGTGCCCAAATTTATAGAGCTGCTTAAGCAGGAAATGTTGCTACACAATTTTCTGCTAAGCAGAAAGCAGCAGAATACCAGTCACAAATTGTACATGACATGATAGTTTGGCCGGTAACCTTATTCTGGTAAGCATTGTTTTTCTTAGCTACTTTTTGTGCTTAAAGCTCTATGAAATGGGCCCTGGTCTGCTGTCCTATAAAATACCACAATCATCAAATGAATTAGAGCAATCTATATAATAATACAATCTCAACTCCCGCATTAATTCCACTTTACATCATCAATGCGCTTACAATAAAATTGGTTTCTCCTGAAGACGAGCAGAGTACACTGTTCGAAACGTCGAGACCAAACCGGCTCTTCTCAGAGCCAACACTCACACAAAAGAGATTTACATAGGTTGTACCGCAAGTTTACTATATTTATTTATCTATTTATAGTTCTTCCTAAAATTGGTTTCGTTTCAAGAATGGTTATCTATGCCGGTTTAAGTGATAAGACACGTCATAATGAAGTGACTTTGGCTACGGCTATGGCCGCTGGCTGCACCGACAATGTTAAGGGATTTCGGACCTGGTTTGTGCCATTTTCTGACATGGGGTCTAAATATTAAATATATGGTTTTTATAGAGTGACATATAAAACTTCGCTTACTAAGACTAAAAAGAGAGCCAAAAAGCAAATACAATATTAATTGTGCTATTTTTGTATTATATTGTAGTTTTTATTCATTTTACGTTTATGGTATAAACTTACGTAAACTTTAATGTAAGCCTTGTAACAGTTATTACTACTACCATTACTAGTATAATTTTCTTTGGCATTAAATCAAACACACGAAGGAAAATACGTAAAAACTAAATTGATTACAATTTTGATTGCCCAAAAAGCCGTTAAAACACAACTTATTTTAAAAACACAAGGACAAATAAATACAATACAAAGCTAAGAAAAAAATGCACAGAAAATAGCGAAGACTGGTGATCAAAAAATGAACTGTTAACAATTATTTTGAACTGTTTTATTGTAATGTATAGCCAATGGAATCTACATTTTGTACTTGTTATGATAGGGGCCAAATCTGATCTTATCTTGTACTGGTTTTGTTGTATATGGCAAAACATTGACTTGAATGTTTGTATACAAGCTGCTACTGGTATTTTTGTCTTCTTCTTCAAAATGCTTGTATATATAGTACTAGTTGCCGGTCAACTTTCTTTTCATTAGTATAAACCGCAAATTATATGATGATTTAACATTGGCCGTGCACTTGAAACCATGCTCAGGGGTTCACTGCAGGCTGCAATCACCTCCGTGTAAAGTATCAAGTCACACCGAGCCTGCGCTCCCGGCACTGACTCAAGACTCCAGCTGCTCGGCCGGTGTGCTTGGTTCAAGTTCACCCTCAAAGTCGACTCGCCTCAGAGTGATGACTCTATACACCCCTGTGTGGAAATGCAGTCGCCTGCTGATTCTGCTATCAAAGCCTGCCTCTGATTGGTCGCTGGGGTTGTCGTGACAAAGTTGTCGTGAAGTTATAAAAATCATGAATGGCGGCGGAGAGAGTACGAGTAGTGCATGACATCGAGACATGACAGTAGGGAAACGTGGCAGGACGTTCTCGTCGAACATTTTTTCCCTTGTTGTTGCAGCAGTGTGGGTTAGTACAGGTCTTGCTTCTTCTAAATAAAAGGACCTTTTTGTACTTGCAGAACATTCCTAGAATTTAACTCCTAATCCCATAGGTTGCAGCTTTGAAAAGCCAATCGTTCTGTCCATCCAAGGCCTATTGTCACAACACACACGGAACTCAAGCAAAAGATGACAAAGCAGCCAGAGTTACTTCTGGACCCTGACCAAATGGACGCCACTGTATTAACTCTCCTCGGTGAGAGAAATGAAAACAGCCAAGAAAACACCGATCAAGCCAAGCCGAAGAGACGGGGCAGAAAACGCAAAGATCCCGGTAGCACCACCGACTCCAAATCAGACCTAGAGCCCAAGCCCATCAAGCGTGGACGGGGAAGACCGAGCAATGCCTCGGCGGCTGCCGCGGCCGCTGCCGCTGCTGCTGCGGCGGCGGCTGCCGCCTCGACAGACCGTATAACTTCGAATTCCTCCCCGTCGTCCACCGGCAGCATGGACGAGTGCGGAGTGGTCTGCAACGCTGCCCGTGAGCGATCCCGTGTCAAGACGCTCCGAGATGCGTTCCTGGACCTGCAGAAATCTCTGCCCTCCGTGCCTCCAGACACCAAACTCTCGAAACTTGACGTCTTGGTGCTCGCCACGACCTACATTGCCCACCTCATGAAGACTTTGGACGGGGAGGCTGACGTGCCGGAGCTGGGTGCTCCCCTGCGAGCGGGGAGAGAGTCGAGACCTAACGGGGGAGATAACGGCGATGCGACGGCGCCAAACTCGGATAGGAAGCACAGACTGAAAGCTGATGGCTACCTTCACCCAGTTAAGGTCAGTTTTGCAAATTAAGAAGAATTCATCTTCTGCTGTCAAACAAAATCAAACTACGCATTCTTAAAATCATGTTGTCTTTTTTTTCCATTCCAAGACTATCGTCTTTTTATCCCGTCTGTATCAACGCATGAAGTGTTGGCTTACTGTTATTTTAAATTCGATTTTACTTTATTTTAAATGAATCCCATATAAAATACCTGATTAAATTTGTCTTCTTTATCTTTTGAAATCTGTATTACGAGGTCTTATTATTACTACTAATCGCTTGAAGGTCTGTTAAATTGCTGATGTTTGGTTGGTTTGTTTATTTGTTTGTTTGTTTGTTTTTGTGTTGTGTGTGTGTGTGTTTGTCTGGTGATTTGTTTTATTTAAATAATGTAAATTTTTGGGCTTTCAATTGTAAGGAATATTAGGCAATTCTTGAGGTGGTTGCGGTAATTGTAGTTGTACGATCCTCCCAACTGTCCGAGGGACGTGACCAAGAGCTACAATTATCACAGCTAAAGTTGACGGTGCATGATGTAAACAAAATCTCGTCTAAAAAGAAGCTCGTGATTTATAAATGTACGTAACATCTCGACTTTTATCACTATTGTAAAAAAAAAATAATAATTACTTGGTAAAGAGCACCTGAAAGCTGTTGATAGTATAAAACATTGTAAAAATGACTTCCTCTGAAGTAATGTAGTTTTTGAGAAAGAGGTAATTTCTCACTAGAATATTTGAATCTGAGAAAGGCTTTCAGGGGCATTTACTGAAAGCACACAATTTTATGCAACAACAAGGGTGTTTTTTCTTTTATTTCTTTCATTTCTTGCAACGTCGATGTCCAATCCAGTTTTCAATAACTAGTTGGGATACACCAAGTGGTTGTCTTTGACAATTACCAAAAGTATATCCTGCCTTTAAAACAATGCATCTGTTGCCCGGGGGGGGGCTAAACTGCTACAAAGTTTACAAGTTAAAACCAAAAAATGTACATCAAATAACTTTTCTTTTTAAATGGTTAAAGATTTTACACATGAAACTAAAATACTTGACAAGATAAAAATTACATAGCACACATTTAAAAAGAGAAAGTTAGATTTGGTTTATTTGTTTGTTTGTTTGTTTGATTGTTTGATGTATTTTGAATAGTGCTCCTTTGTCGTCATCATAGACATTGTGGTGGTGTTGTTTTTTAAACTTCGGCTGTAAAATTGAAAAGAGATCTTCGTGGAACGTTTACTGGTTGATTTTACAAAAGTGTCCCATTCCCAAGCATTGTGCTGTATTACAGTTCCTAGTTGATATTGATACATTTACTGGGGGAAAGTTCCGCTTTTCGATTGCTTCTTGTTCATTCATTATGACCGGGAATATACAGTCATTTGCTCATACTGAGTATGTTTTTGGTCAAAACGAGTGAATTAAAGAAAATGTGTGGTCGGATTCTTTTCTCTCTTTTTTGTCACCAGATCCTCATGTAGGTCCAATAAATACATGAAATTTCAAGTAAATTCGAAAATCAATTCCGGCTTTCATTTCAAGTGAGACAGTTCAACATTATTTGAAAACCATCTCGCACATTATTAAAATAGCCGATCGGCAGGCAACAAACTGAAGGGACATTATCACAATCGGTGGAATCTACAAAGATTGTTATAAATCTTTTGGTTATACCTTCTAATATTCCCGGACGACCACCTAACTATAGTGCGCTAGGCGAAACGTTGAGACCGAGAAGAAATTTAACCACGGGCTAAAATAACCGTAATCGAAACCCCTCACATGTATAGCTACTTGATTTGGTGACATTTAAGACTTTCGTGAAATAAAATTGGCATGGGTAAAACATTTATTTTATTATTTTGTTTTAAACTGTCGATAAATACTAATCTAGAATTGATTTGCCTGCAAAACGAGACAAAAATCTTTTTCTTCTTTTTTTTGGGGGGGGCGAGAAAGGACCATTAAAGCGTTTCTTTAAAAAAACTAAAAAAACGAACTGCGACGATGTTTCAATAACTGGTAAACTAATGTAAACTTTCGAAGGGGAAAGTTTCTGGACGAATGTGGGACCCTTTACATTGCCAATTTTGCTCTATCAGTATCATTGATGTTTCGAAAAACAAGAGAACAATAGAATAAGCGTTTACCGTCAAAGACAAAAAATAATAAATTGATAGATACATTCATTTCTTCACAGCTAGGCAGAAGAACATCGTCGAATGACTGTGAAACAAACGTTTTGGTTAAAACTAAGACCTTTGAGTGAAGACGCACTTCTAAAAACTATAATCACGTACAATGAATAAATTAAAGGAACATTACATAATTGGTAAGAAAAAAACTTGTAAAATATACTTTTTGATCACAGATTTACACAGAACTTACACGGTCTAATGATGATGATAGTAGAAAACATTCCTTGAAATATTTCTGTCTGAAACGCCATATTTAATGAGAAGTGAATAAACTAATTTTCCGATTGGAGTTTATCGCTCAGTGAGCGTTTTATTCATTTTTTGAATCTATACGATTTCATGCAAATGTGTAATCGGTTTTTCACTATTTTCTCGTGACCCATAGATGGCCGATCGATCTCAAACTTCTACAGGTTTGTCAGTTTATGTATATGGTGGATTACATAAAGTGCTTACACTGCCAGCAACTGTTTTGTTAGCAAAACCAATTCTGTAATGTTCCTTTAATGGTGAACTAGGAGGTGATAAATTAGGGATGAATAAAGCGCCGGTGTATCCAGCGCGCGCGCGCGTACATTTTGCAAATTTGTCTGTTTTATTGTTTGTTTAGGGCATTATGCAGCCAATTCGAACATGCCCGAAATCACCAGGGCGAACTCCTTCTTTTGGGTGTACTGTACAGGGTTCTTTATCACGCATTACGCAACACACGGGACCAACGGATCTACGTCCCATCCGAAGGAGAAAGCAATGAGTGTTTGGGTGCCTTGCTCAAGGACACAACTTGAGTCCGGTGCGTTTTTCAAGGCTTCTCGGACACGACACGATTGTACTTTGTTTCATTTCATTTATTATTATTCATTATGATATCAAAACACGAAAATCAGTGACTGTCCAAAAAGTACATGACAATATGTAAATGTAACAGTTTAAAAACTAGTATGTTGTGGAATAACATTGGCCCTTGCAAGATTTGGACGTGTACCCATCATGCCTTGGCTGTAAAAGTGGTGCTCCCTTTCATAAAATTAGTTTTTAAAGGTAATCTTGTCAATATATTTATGGCGAAGTATATCAACAGCCACAAGACACTGACGCAACAAAAAGTACAATCCCAGAAATATTGCATGATACACACCAAGCCAAGTCAACACGACCATAAAAGTCGTACTTAAATATTAGTAGAAAACATTTAAGGGGCAATTACAGATGTTTATACGAGCTGTAGGAACCACTAGACCTTTTTTTGTACCGAGTGTGAATGATGTATTTATACCTTAAAGTACACGGCCAGAAACATCTTATAGTGTTGATCGCATCGGTGTCGGCATCCGGGGTATATACCGTATGCCGACCACAAATAGGCCGGGCGAACCGCTGGGGCTGTCAGCAGCTTTCAACGGCTGCCGATGACAGGGGAGTCCGCTGTCGAGAGTTTCGTATACATTCAACTCGACCGGCCCCGTCCAAGAAAATACGGGACTGTTATGGGGTTTTGGTTTTGAGTACTGTTAGCACAGGGAAAGTACATTGGGCCTAAATGCTTTTTTGTTATTATTCGTGAACCACAATAGACCGCGTATAACCTTTGTTTACAAAAAGAGTGACATTGTACATTTCATAGCACTTCCTGGCAGGCAAGACTACTACACTGGGCCCAATTTCATAAAGCCTGTAAGCACAAAAACTTGCTAAGCACAGTAAACTCTTGCTTAGCAACAATACCATAGGGAGTCACCATTGCTGCGACTGCCCCTTATCCATTTCAAGCTAAGCAAAGACATTTGCGAAGCAGAATTTTCTGCTCAACATCTGTATGAAATTGGGCCCAGGTTGTTATCGTAAATTTTACATTTTGTGTCATATTTTCCACATCAATTCAAGAGTTATAAGCGTAGGCCTAACGGCTGAATAAGTTTTAAGATCCCCCCCCCCAATTCTCCATATCAAAAGTGGATAACAATCAGGCAATCTCCATAACAATATCAGATTTAATGTTTTCTTCCGTTGGGCTGTGTACAAAACCTGCCTGCGGGAAGTCCAGGCTCTGTGGTTATTTTTTTTAAACATGTGATGTCACGGGTTACATGGTCTGTGCTGCGGTATTGTACAGCATGCAAGGAGCAATATTTTCGGAAACTGTCATTGCAACCTAATGCGTGCATGGTTACGAGAATAAATGGACGCGGTCTTTGAACAAATTCACACTATTTATGACAAAACCAAAGCTGATGTCCTTTTAAACGTTGTAATTTAAAAGACGGCCATTCAGGGAAAAACTGTATTATTCTCTCTTTGTTTTCGTTCGGACTACCCTCGTCCCCATTTCATTTTGTCAATTAGAGATAATTACTTGAAGCATTCATCTTGACCCGGTGCAAAAGTTTCCTTCATGTAAAACGTCATATTTGTTTGGCATTTCTGATTGTGCGGAGGTTGTCTAATTGTTGTGTTTGATATAACTGTTATAATGGCGGGTTTCTGTTCCCACTTTTTCCTTGATCTGATGGAAAAAGGTTTCTGATCTTATTCCTGGGTGTGTGTTGTCTGAACAATTCAAATTGATAAAGTAAAAACTGAACCAAAAACCTTGGGCCATATCATGCATGATTGAAAGTGCACACGCCGGAAACAATTTTTTTTATGCAGCACACGTCGGCTATGGAGTCAACAGTTAAGGGTAGCCGACGTGTGCTGCAGAAGAAGAAAAAAATCGCACGCCGGAATGATAGCGGGGTAGGTGTTCAATTTTGTCCATGACTGTCACCCGACTGGAATTTCCGCTCATGTGTTCAATCTTATGAAGCCGATTATCAATCAATTATTAGTGTCATTCAATATCGATATTCGATCTTCTCGCAATCACTTTATCGGATTCTGTTGATAATGGTATGACACGGGGGTCCGATATGACGTGATGCAACCCGGACTCCTCCTAGACGATACTCCAAACCATACAACACTTTGGTCGAATTGCACAATTGGCAAAGCACATTCGTTATATATTTGATTCAATATATAATGACTGTTGTGAATGCACGATCTATGGAGTAACTTTACATTGTGGAACTCCCGGGTCAGAATGGACCGGGTTCCGGGTCCCAGGAGGCCAGACCCATTTGTGGGTCAGTGTGACCCGGAATCTGTGTCACAATAGCCCAGACATTGGTCAAACTTACGCAAAACCCACGCTAAAATCCCTTTTTTCTCTCTTCACCAGTTCCCAGGTCAGCCTAACCCAGAAATGGGTCAGGCTGACCTGGGAACCGGAATCCGGGTCAAGTCTGACCCTTGAGTTTTTAGAGTGTGAGAAGCCCTTTTCACATTGCATCTCTTACCCCGTGGAATACAGCCCCGGGGAGGCCCCGGGTTTTGTTTTTACCCTACGGTTACCCCGGCACACTTTCACACTTTCCCTGCCTATATAGGTCCCTATTCCACAGTGTTCCTGTTGAATGTTTCAAAAATACCCTGGCTATTCCCCAGGGTATGCCCATTGCCGGGGCAGACAGGGGGGAAAGGGATCATAGTGTGAACAGGCCAACCGTTACTCCACGGGGTTGCCCACGGGGTAATAGAGTAGTGCGAAAAGGGCTTAAGTAAATCTAACATAAAGTAAGGTATACCAATGGTCAATGACTTTTCTTCCGCAGTTTGGTTCATTTAGCATAAAAATGATAAAAACCTCCCTCGAAATCAGGTCTTACAAATTTTGTCGTCAGTCTAAACAGTCAATGCCCGTAAGCAAACCCCGCACGTGCACCTAATATAGACTTGCTATTAATATCACCACAGAACGAGAACAAAAACAATAGCTGGGCGATGCCCGATGGTACCGAGTGCCGTCACAGCGTGGCGCTCCCGCGGTGTGCTCACGGCCACTTTTTAATTAGACAGGCGAATCGTTTTGCCCAAATTGAAATCTCTTGAAACAAATCACCGGACGTAGGCTGGTGTAAAGAGGCGGGGTTGCCTTCCTACGGTGTCGTAGTTCACGCACCCCTATGCCGTACCTGGGCGCGTGCGGAGGGGTGCAAACCACCTTGGACCGGGCTCGCAACACGTGCGGCGTGGGTACGGCTGTGATTGTTTCATTTCTTTTCTCTCCTTAATCAGTTCTATTATTCTAGGCTGATTGTTTTTAGTTTGGGGTTAACAAGGGGGTCAGGTTGCCCCGAGTGATGTGTTATTAGCTTTTTTTTTACGGTCAGAGCGAAAGTTCACTTTCAGTGGTGTTAATGAAGGGTGGAGCTCGTGACTCGAAAGTCATCGTTTCTTATACCAACAAAATATAACCGGAAAAAAATACACACGTGGAACACATTATTTTGTCTTATTTTCATAATTCAGTCTTAAGTTATCCTTAAAGGTATATAGGGTCATACTTTGGTTGTGTGTAGTTTCTATTCGAAAGCCTCGATTGTTGTACAAGATGGAAGTAAGCGTCCATTTCGTCTGAAATGCCCCCCCCCCCCCCCCGTTAATTAGAAATCTTAAAAGTATGTCGACAAATTTGAATTTGGAGATTGAAATGTCCTCGGTGTCCGTTATTTGAATGCTGCGGCCAGAGATGCGGTTGGTACCCGCTGTCACCTCGCTAAATGAGGCTGGATTGACGTTCTCGAAGGAAATACCGTGAAAGTTTGTTGCTGTTTTCTTAACAATAGAAACTGCATTCAGCTGAAACTTTCGCTGGTGTCTATTAGGCCCTACTGTGTATCTTTCTTGAATAATTATTTTAATTGGCCCTGCACGTATGTCTTAGTTCACAGTTTGTGCTATTGCTTACATCGTTTACAGCTCTCTATTTTTTTCAATATCTGTGATCGGCCCAGTTTCAAATGCACCCACTCGGGTTACACTATTATTACCAATGCTCACATAGTTTTTTATAATTCCTTAATTGGACCAAGTGTCCTTGATCGGCCCAGTGTCTGGTACACCTATAGCTTGGGTTCAAGGTTTACGCTGCCTATATATTCTTACAGTCGCTTCACAGTTCTTGAATCGACTCGAGTATCCTTGATCGGCCCAGTGTTTACAGCAGCTACCGATGTTGACATTGCCAAGGCCAATGTCTTTCCATACACACAAGACTATAAACCGCCGTCTTTGGAAGTTGTTTGCTAAGCGAAGTGTTTACGCTCAGCACCTTTACGTTTTTTGTTGCTGTAATGTTTCCAATTAGGGGTGTCGTGATGTCGGTGCACGCCCGACTCAAGTTATGGTGTTGTCAGACTGTGGGTTCGGGTCCCGGTCACGGCACTTGGCCTTCGGATGTTGAAAGTTGTTTGCTAAGCGAAGTGTTACTCAGTACCCCGCGGGTAAAACCGTTCTCGTGTCATAACCCAGTGTAAAGGAAAGGTCTCATCACGGTGTTTTCTCCAGCATGGTGCGGCAGCGATGTTCATGTACCTCGCCTCGTCTCCCTCTCAAACGCCACTTACAGTATTGTTAATCTTTTGTGAAAGCTTCTTTGTCATTCCGTGATGTCAGACAAAGCCTTCGAAGAAACTGTCCACTGTTCACAATAATTGCTGGTTCTACACGCAGTACAGTGACCGTAGACCATTTTTATCCAAAATGTTCTTGTTACAACATGGCTTTTTTCTAATTTCTTGATATGTAAACAAATCAAGTGTTTCATCTTGGGGAGACAACAACGGCACCGGGTTAAAAAAAAAAATTAAAAAGTGATACACAACGCGACTTGCACTTTTTGGCGAGCCAAGTTTCATTCCTTCGAAAGAAAATGCTCATCAAAACCTAATATCGAGAGTAATAATGCCCGTCGCTTTTCTTGAAGTTTATCCGTTCTTTTGGACCGTGGTGTTTGTTTAAATTTCTCGCCATCCACGAGACCGAATGCTGACAGACTGAGCATGGCCTTAAAGGGGCTATGCTCGCTGCCGTTCGCCAATGACATGACATTCATTCCAATCATCTTTTAAGAAACGCACTTGTTTTAAAGTAATGTCTGATACATCAATGGAAGATCAGTTCATTCCAATCATTCGGTTTTCAATATAAAACAACTTAGAGAAGATATCCTTATCGGTTTGTGGGTTTCATATCATTTTCAAATTAATTGAAATAATGTGTAAAACTGACTTTCCATAGAAAGGATTGTTTTACACTGAGGTGTTTTATTAATGCACCGGTGTACGATTTATTTCAAGATGTGGCGTGTCGTGTCGGTTAAGAGCACCGGACTCAAAGCTCTGGTGTTCCTGATCAGCAGAGTGTGGGTTCGAGTCCCGGTCGTGGCACTTGGGCCCTGCATGGAGCAAGACACTTTACCGTAATTGCGTTGTACTTCGGAAGGGACAAATAAGCCGTGCACTGGAATTGGTAGTGCACGTGAAATATCTCAAAACGCGTAGGAGTATATAGGGGTTAACCTCTGTGTTTCTGGTTCACCATTACAGCAAGCATCATTGTTAACATTCCTCAGACTTGTGAGCTACAGTGATTATAGTTGACTTATGAGGCATCATTGGTTTCGTTACCGGATGATATAACAATACCAATAATCTTTGTCATCATTCTCATCTTAAAGGCACTAGACACTATTGGTAATTACTAAAAAATAATTGTCAGCATAAAAACTTTAGTTAGTTTACTGCAGTGATGAATGAATGAATGTCATTAATTATCACACTGAGGTCGTAGCCGTGTGATTGTGGACTGTGTCCAATGATTTGGCCTTGTTTTATTTCAAAGAACGATTACAAAAATTGCTCTTTGTGTATAAAGTGGACGAGTAAATACTCTTTCTGATAGGCCCATTAAAGGCACTGGACACTATTGGTAATTACTCAAAATAATTGTTAGCATAAAAACTTCCTTGGTAACGAGCAATGGAGAGCTGTTGATAGTACAAAACATTGTGAGAAACGGCTCCCTCTGAAGTAATGTAGTTTTCGTGAGGAAGTAATTTCTCAGTAAAATATTTGAATTGATTTTGAGACCTCAAGCATCTGAAAGCACACAACTTTGTGTGACAAGGGTGTTTTTTCTTCCATTATTATCTCGCAACTTCGACGACCAATTGAGTTCAAATTTTCACAGGTTTGTTATTTTGTGCATATGTTGAGATACACCAAGTGAGAAGACTGGTCTTTGACAATTACCAAAGGTGTCCAGTGTCTTTAAGTGGGAATGAACCACCCAAACAGATGTATAGACTCGTCATCACGGTGCAGTAATATTATGTTCTTTGTCCATGCGACCAAAGAGGGGTCGATTAGTCTGGTATCTTTGTTGTGTATGATTTGGTTTAGCACTCTAGATGTAAGTAATTTAGATACGAGTATACGGGGAACCTGACAATGTCCACGTGACAGGGGGAGGGGGGGGGTCTAGCTCTCAAGGTGAGATGCACTTTTAAATACAACTCAACACCACCCATCAGCCAGAACAAAGGTTCCAGCTAGAACCAAATGTTCCTTTTGAACTCGCCGCAAAAAAAAAGATCCAACATCGATTTCCAATTTATATTTTTATCGCATGGAGGTTTGGCAGGAGTTAAGTTTTTTTTATGTTGAAACCATTGCAGTACATATACCGTCCCTTTAAATCGGTTAGTGGACCAACATGGCGGCCAAGAGAAGTGCGGGAATTGACGCATGGATTATTAGGTCAGACTCAAACATTGACGGTGGGAAATAATTGCTCCGTCTCCCCCATTAAATCTGGCGCTTTCTCCCCTCGAGAATTGATCAAACTGTTTAGACAGACACATCATTATAGCGCCATTAAAAAAGGGGGGGGCTTTTGTATATCATAAACATTAAACAATCTTAACATAAAGGTCCCGCACGGTGATTAATGATGTGTAAGTACTAGAAATGAGTGGAATTGAAAGGAACGCGGCGTGTTATTATTGGACAAAATGACAGTCTGGGGAATTTTTTTTTTCTCCAAACCTCGGCTTCGGCTTCGGCTTCGGCTCCGTCTCAGGGTCCGGGCTCCGTTTGGATTGTTTGAAACACCGTAAGCAAACTTCACACGGCTTCAAATAGGATGACGGAGCCCGAGCCCAGGCTGAGGTTTGGGGAAAAGGCACTGCAGGGACTCCGTAGTATGCACCTTTATCATGCATGCTGCCATCTTGGTCGTGTTCCAAGAAGGTACCCAAGCAGTATGGTGTACTGATTTACATCGCACCAATATGAGGTCTGACTAATTTGCTCTTCAGCTCTTTTGCTTACACGGTTTTGTTTGGAGAAAACAAAGTGTCTGAACTTTCTGAACTGAAAAAGTTTTCTTTTTCAGTAAATTCTGCTCATTCTATACTTTCTGATACCAGATGATTCCATACTCCTTTTATCTGGTGCTTGACTTTATGATTAATTGATTCTAAAACTGTAAACAATAAAATACACTATTAATAAACAAAATCAATTATCATCGAACTGTTGATCTGCATTATAAAGACGTCCAATCTTTGAAAAAAAGCTAAGCAAAGCATCGTGTAACTCTAATACAGTTTAGGCTTATTAATTGACAATAAAAACTTGTAAATTGACTCGTTGCATTTAATTCCTACTCAGGCAAGATTTATGAAGGGGCTTTGTTTTCATGACCTTATAAATTAACCGTACAATAGCCGGAGACAATGACCATAAGTGGCCTCAGACCACACATGATAGCGTGGGTCACCCTGGCCAGATCGAGAGTTGTTTAGTGTACACGCACCTGACCGATGGGGCATCGACACCTGATGGCCGCTGTACAGCGTCCGGTACCAGTAACCCTTGATCTTGGCGCGCCGTGCGAGACCGTGTAGCCGCCGCGGGACAGAGCCTGTTCGCGAGGCGGCGAACGGCTCACACCTGCAAAGACAAAATACCCTCTATCGGTGACCTTATAACACACAACTCGTACAAAAGAAAAATTGAAGCTAGTTTGTAGTAATGCTCGGAAACATTCTCACCAACATTGTAGACCAGTTACTTCTTGTTGTGATTATTTAAAGGGACATTACATAATTGGTAAGAAAAAAACTTGTAAAATACAATGATGATGATGGTAGTAGAAAACATCCCTTGAAATATTTCTGTCTGAAATGCCATATTTGATGAGAAATGGATAAACTAATTTTCCGATTGGAGTTTATCGCTCAGTGAACGTTTTATTCATTTGTTGAATCTATGATTTCATGCAAATGTGTAATCGGTTTTTCACCATTTTCTCGTGACCCAGATGGCCGATCGATCTCAAACTTCTACAGGTTTGTCAGTTTATGTATATGGTGGATTACATAAAATGCTCAACACTGCAAGCAACTGTTTTGTTAGCAAAAACCAATTCTGTAATTTTCCTTTAATATTATATGAGTCGAAAAACATTTACCAAAAGGTTGAGCAAATAAAAAAAATATGGAAAACAAAGAAACATATTCGATTTTGTAAAAAATACATTTCTGGTTCAGTTGAGTTCAGTTCAAGTTCTGAGCTACAAAATACTTGTTGTCAGATCATTTCTTGAAATTCGAGCCCTGACCTTTAAGTTATAGAATCTGTATGAAATGCTATACGTGCCCATCGTGGTTGGTATCCTTGAACTTCATGTAAGCAATAGGGCTGGCTCTCACTACGAGGCCTGGCTTCTTCTTGTTTTAACTCTTTAAAAAGCACACAGCAGTATTAGTCGGCATTTGGGGAACAATGCATTGTGTATCTAAGAACGAACACCGTGTTTTGTTTTGGGTTTGGGGGGTGTTTTCTGGGGAGGGGGTATGTATTTTTCCCCCATTCATTTCGATGAAACCAAACCGAGGGTGGAAGGGAACAGCACCAATCATTTTTAAGAAATCGATAAGTGCATCATGGAGGTAGAAAATCTCCATGGTTCAATCAACGTAAACCAACAACAAAACAAATTGGACAAGCCCCTGAGACCTTCAGTCAAAAAAAGTATGCCTAATATTTAGAGAGAAAAATATAAAACGAGCTAGCTTGATTGAACTTTTGCTACATGAACTTAACCCCTTTTTCCGTGTCTGCTGTCAAACTCGTACAGGCCTTACCTGGGCCCAATTTCACAGAGCTGCTTAAGCAGAAAGTATTGCCTAACAATTGTCTGCTTAGCAAAAATGGGCAGGGCACCAGCCACAATTTGTACATGTGACATGGTAGTTTAGCTGGTGATCTTAATCTGGTAAGCATCATGTCGTTGTGCTTAGCTCCTTTTTGTGCTTAAGCAGCTCTGTGAAATTGGGCCCTTGTAGTAACAACTCATATAGCTGGTCAACCCTCAACATAGCACAGTGTCTTGGCTCCAATCTATATCTGTATGGCCATATAGAAGGTGAAGTTGGCGATACCCAACTCACAGGGCCCAATTTCATAGAGCTGCTAAGCACGAAAATATGCTTAGCATAAAATTTCTTCCTTGATAAAAACAGGATTACCAACCAAATTTCCATTTGTTGCATATTGCATGTTAATGGTATTCAGCTGGTGTTTGCTTATCCTGAAAATCACGTGGAAATTTGGCTGGTAATCCTGTTTTTATCGAGGCAAAAATCTCATGCTAAGCAAATTTTTGTGCTAAGCAGCTCTATGAAATTGGGCCCTGGGTTGAGGATAAACGTACAGGGGTAGAATAGCAAAGACTTGAGAATGAAATAGAGAATTTTGCATTGAATTTAAGGGCAATTCCACAGTTACTCACGTTACGTTTTTGATGTGCTTTTGAGATTCCTTGGGCTGTAATTATCTTACTGAAAAGGTTTAATAACTGTTATCCCCATAGAAGTTAGGGTAGACCTATAGACCTATCACCAAAGATGAGATCCAGAAAAATGTGTCATGTAAGATATATACAAGACACACAACATTTGTTACATTTTCTGACATTTTCCCAATGTGAGTAACCGGTTTTGAAAAGTCTCAGTGGAGCTTTAATAATAATAATAATAATAATTAAGACATTTTGTAAAGCGCCTAATGCAGAAGCCTCTAAGCGCATAAGAGAGCAATAAAATATACAATAAGTGAAAGAAACATTACTAGTAAGCAGAGTACAAATAAGCACATTCAAACAAATGAGTTTTTAACAGAGACTTAAAACAATGTAAAGAACTAGCCTGGAGAATATGCACAGGAAGACTATTCCAAAGAAATGGAGCGGCGTAAGAAAATGATCTTTGACCATAAAAAATGGAAGAAGCCCTAGTAGTAGTGGTAAGCAATGATTGTTGTGATGAACGTAAAGTCCTAGCAGGGGAGTAATGGTGAACAAGTTCAGATAAATAAGCAGGAGATTGACATGTTTGAGCTTTGAAAGTTAACTAAAGAATTTTATAGCAATAAAGGCAATTCATTGAACGAACCCGGGTATCACAAGGGGTTGATTTAGGTTTCAGTTCTATAGCAGTTTTTATATGATGTGGAAGAGAGTAACAAAGAGAAGTTGGTGAACGCATGAGGGACCGATGTCCCTGGAAGGCTTAAGTGTGGGTGACCGGTGTATCGAGTCAGCAATGTTAAAGGAACATTACAGATGGTAGACAAAAAAACTTGTAAAATATACTTTGATCACAATTTAACATAAAACTTACACGGTCTAATGATGATGATAGTAAGAAAACATCCTCGAATATCTGTCTGAATGCCATATTGATGAGCAATAATAAAACTTGTTCGATTGGTGTATCGCTCAGTGAGCAATTTATCATTTGTTGATCTATATGATTTCATGCAAAATGTGTAATCGGTTTTTCACTATTTTCTCGTGACCCAGATGGCCGATCGATCTCAAACTTCTACAAGTTTGTCAGTTTATGTATATGGTGGATTACATAAAGTGCTTACACTGCCAGCAACTGTTTTTGTTAGCAAAACCAATTCTGTAATGTTCCTTTTAAGCTAGGGTGCGTGGCGGGATACGACTGCTCCCAATATGGTTTAAAGATCTCTTTTAACAATTTAAAAAAGGATTTTTTTTTAATAAAGAAATAGGTTTACTTGAATATGGATTCAACACTTTCAATAAGTTGTTCTATTATAATATGGTGATAGTCATCATTCCTTCTGGACCAGTTTTTACGTTAAATTGCTACTCGCTTTTGCTGTAATCTTTTCTTTAAAGAGAAGAGTCATTTGGTTTTTGTCAACCAGTTGCTAATTTATAGGCCAAATTATTAATACAGATACAATAAAATTCACATGTGAAACTTTCATCTGAATACAGTTTGAACTTATTGAGAAAACAGCAAGATAAAACGGTCACTGTGTTTTCATCAAGAACGTCGAATACATCCACGTGTGTAGCAAGGTGACGCGAGTATAGAAACCGCATCTCTGGCCGCGGCATTCACAAATGTACACCATGAAAAATATAGAATCTCAAAAGGTTGCCTAAAGGCGATCTTTGAAGATTTTAATTTTGTCGGCACACTTTTATTTATTTCTAAACACTGGGGACATTTCGCAGGATGCTTCCTACAGTTACCATCTTACGGATGAAAATCAAAATTTGTTTACAAGTCAGTACCAAATTAGAATGCCTGTTTTTACATTCACTGTAAAATAAACAAGGCATTTCAAATGTATTATAGAGGTGTCATTATTTGTTTTCCGGAATATTAATCATATTTTACGCATCAGAGTTGATGTGCTGGCTTTACTTTGTTCCAGGAGTCGAGAGCGTACGGCATCCGCTTGATGTGTGCCGTGCTGCCTCCGGGCCTTACCGTCCAACAAGCCGGTATCCCGTAGGTCCCGTCACTCCGCTACACTCGACCGATCTGACGGGTTCCATTGCTCTATAAAGCCTTAAGTCTAGTTTTTGTTACTAATTTTTTTAAAGAAAGAAATATGACCTTTTTGTTTTGGATCCAAAGGGTATACTGGCCGGTTTGTTTTAACTTGATTTGGCAAACCCCTGTACAATATACTCCAAATTAATGTGGGGGCGTTACATTAAGTTTTAATAAATAGCAACCGTAGCAGAGGATGAGTTCGAAGAGTCATTTTAAAGTTATTTCAGATTTTTGTCATTTGAACAGTCAATCGTATCTGCTGTCATAGTGAGAGAGAAAAATGAAACCGGTTTTATTTTCTTGCCTTAAACCATAATCTAAAAGATATAGACGTTTTTGATTCGATTATATTTGATTTTGTAATATTATTGCTATTAGACAAGGATGCAAAAGAAAGTGCCTCTGCTCTCTTGCTTAAAATGACATTAAAATACAATTGCAGACCGTTTTCTGAAGCACATATTATTTACAATGATTTTTGTATATTATATATTTTGTTATGTACATTTCTAAATTACTAAATTAATTAGTGAGAAATGGTTTACTCTTGCCAGGCCTCACGAAATATCACTATATATACTGTTTACAACTTTTCCAGATATTGCCTGATGTATTTTTTGACCAGTTGAAAGCAAACATGAAAAAGGTTGACCTTTTTGTGCCATTGTAAAATAGAGTGTTGCACATTAAAAACAAATAGAGCATTGTCACAATGTTTTTTACTATCTTTTCATGACTTTCGATTTACTTTCTTCTATGACGTCATTGTAATACAGAACTCCTATAGCTGGAGAGAGAAGTTTCACAAACTAGGTTGAAGTAGTTGTTTTGATCGTCGGCCCGTGATCTGTCCTTCACCGAGCCACATCACGTACCGAGCCCCCGTCCCGGGCCCGTACGTGCGGCAACGCAACTTCGTCCCCACACCCAGTTTAAACCGCAATGTGTAAGCTAACTGGTAATATTTAGGTAACAAGGGCGCTGGCTTAATCGAAGGAAATGATCGGGAAAGCACGGACACGCCATTATGGCTGTTGATTTTGCTGTCAAAATGTATTCACAGTGCGATAATAGACATATAAGAATGGTATGGCCATATTGATTTCAACTCCTTCAAATTAGTATACTCAAACCGAGGCTGGGAGGACACATGCTGTAAATATGACCCTTTTTTTAGTGTACATATAAAATAAGCGCTATAGTAAAGACCTTTTATCACACTGCAGCCTATATTGTCTGATTCCCTGTGTAACACAATAACACTGATAGCCTTTCTATAATTTATGAAAAGGGTGTCTGACTATATTTCGGTACTTTGTTATGTTATATAACGAAACAATGCTCTCGCTAAATTGAAGGCACAGGCGACTCGATTAAATTGTTGTCATTTTACAAGTTTTTGCTCTATTACAATCCACTGAACATTGAAAAGTGTTAACTGAATCGTATTTCTAGTAATAGTACTAGTAGATTATTACCGTGCGGCACTAGTGTGCGAGTTCATTACCCACCAGCAAAATGGCGAAGTGGCGACACCTCCACCCTCCGGACTCGAAGCAACTCAAGAGGAGTGGGGGGGGGGGCCTCCTTCCAAGCAGCCTAGTCATGACATATCACGGATTAGAAATCAAAACTGGGGAAACTTTAGAAGCTGATGAAAGGTATCCCGGGGGGCGTGATGGCTGCAGACGGATCGGATGCACGCCGGGTATCGGTTAGAATTCCTCGCAAGGATGGTATCACCTTCAACGTGGATCACGTTGTGTTGAGTGGAGACGGAATTGTTGGCGATTAGAAGAAAATATTTCTCTCGCATTTCCTTCAGACAAACGAGGGGTTTGGTTTCGAGGGGGGGGGGGGAGAGTGGCTTGTTTGATTTTTTTGACTCGATTGGCGCGATCGACACTGTTGATTGTGCTGGGATGCCCCGTTGGGGACTCGCTCTTTTAGGGGGAAGGGGATGAGAGTTTCTGTAACAGTAACATTTTGATGTTGTACCTATTATTAGCTTTTGTACATTTTGTACATTGTTAGCTTCGAGTCCGGAGGGTGGAGGTGTCGCCACTTCGCCATTTTGCTGGCGGGTAATGAACTCGCACATAGTGCCGCACGGTAATAATCTACTAGTACTATTACTAGAAATACGATTCAGTTAACACTTTTCAATGTTCAGTGGATTGTAATAGAGCAAAACTTGTAAAATGACAACAATTTAATCGATTCGCCTGTGCGATAATATTAGTTATTACATTTGACAGTGGTCCTTCGATGTTCGTCATTGTGTCGCGTTTTGGGTTTTGTTTTGTTTTTTTTTTTGTTGTTGTTTTTTCTTTTCACCTTTCTGATGAATGGACTGTTTATACTTTACAATATACTAGTCGTTGTCTTTAAACACTGCATTATACACTCTGGGTCACACAGTTCGAATCCACACGCAGACCAAAGCATCATTATTGTGTTCTCGGTACCTCTCCCATCACAAACAATGGGTGTTTTACCAAACCTTGTTGGATAAAACATCACATCAAAAGTTGATCGATCACAAAAAAAGATACCGATAATAAATAAAAAAATTCCCAAACTAGCTTGGTCATTCAGAAACTACTCCAATCGGAGGAGGAGGCCACGGGGGTCAGTCACACCATCACCGTGCATCCCCCAAAGGATCTGCGGGGTAGAGACGCACCGAATGCCCCGGCTAAAGGGATGCGTAGGCAGTCGGGGGAATACACGGGGACCGAGAGTGCCATCATCGGCTGTGTGGTTTGTTGGGTTTTCTCTGAGGTGCCGTCACGCGTCGGTTGAGTTCTAGTTTAGGAGTTATCAACGGTGGCGAGTGATGCCTCAATTTGGCAAAAAGGAAATGATTAGGGGGGAAAACTGTTAAGATTAATGTTTCCTCTCGTGTTGTATAGCCGTGTGTATATAGCTTTAAACGTTGTCTCAAATGTCTACAGTAATACATCATGTAATTGCCATAGTTAAGTGCTGTTCATTTTATTACACCAACCCAATAGTGTCACTTATCCAATTATACTATCTTTCTGGACTCTGCACGAAGGTAAAACGAAGGGGGAAACAAACTATAACCCACATTTTATGAGTTCATCTCTTGCTGCCCCTCGGTCCCGGTATTGATAACTCGTCATCCTTTCTGTCATCCATGATTTTGCCAAGTCCCCTGTATACAATATCATTAATTTGATGCCTAACATACAAAGGGGTACCACAATAACATCCCTTCCAGCCTCGGTTTGGATAGAATTGTTCAAGAATGAAGAGGAATGTGAGCACACGAAATGTTAACTTGGTGTTTTGGTTACAAGTAGAATTATGAGTGCATATGCCGCTTCATGCTGACATGCAGGAATCCCGACCAGGGCCCAATTTCATAGAGCTGCTTAAGCACAAAAAGTAGCTAAGCACCAACAAATGTTGCTTACCAGAATAAGGTTACAAACCAAAGTACCATGTCATATGTACAATCTGTGACTGGTATCCCTGGTATTTGTGCTTAGCGGAAAGTTTCTAAGCATAATTCTCTGCTTAAGCAGCTCTGTGAAACTGGGCCAAGGCCACAGGTCTCGTTCGCTGGGCACTCTCATTGAACTAATCTTTTTTTACAAGCCCTGAAAACTGTTTCTTTCTTTTCACTATACAATGAAAAAAATGTAGATTTGCTAAGAAGTTTGGAATTTAAGTATATGAGTTTTGGGAAAAACCACTAGACTGCAGGACCCGATTTCATGGATCTGCTTACCGTGGAATTCTGCGCTTACAGTGGGCATATCAAGTCCTGTCCTACCATCCCTTTATTGTGTGATTTCTTGACAACAAACATTTAATGTTTGGAAAGAATAACAATCGATTTATTGCTTAAACTATAGAATGAATGTACTCTTTCCCAAAACGACATTGTGTCATTTCTTGATGATACTACGTTTCTTGAGAGCAAGGGAATTAGAATGGACAGTAGGCCTACCCCTCCAATAACAAGGGTTGTAGATAACACAATATTAATGCATGTACAACACCCTCTACGGCGACAATGGTGCACCCACGACCAGGAAGCAATCAATTTTACTCTAGTCCAAACTTGAGCAACTTTATAACCCCGGTCTCAACCCGACCATCACGGTCTGTCTGACAACTCTGGATCCTCTTAAATATATCTGTATTAATGAGTGATGCGAGTAATCTCCCGTAGAAACAAGGGGTTTCATTTTGGTCCTAATCACCTTCGAGTTGACAGTTTTATGACCAGGTTGTACGATGATAGGACTGGGTGGGTGGGGGGGGGGGGGCTCAAGCAATGATACATCGTCTAAGAGTAAGGTGCAGTTAATTATTCGATTCGGAAAGAGTCACATTAGTTATAGGCAAATTTCCATTGTACGCAGTTATGCAAAATGTATGTTTGTTGCACTCATAAAGGGGCCATAATATTTCTAGCCAGTTACGATTTGGTCACTTTCGTTCCAATGGAAAGGCTACAGTAGAAAATCAAGATATTTGTACGATGGTAGCCGCCGTGTGGACTGTTACCAGACTCTATGTTGCAGCACGTATCATGTGCAAAATCATACTACAACGTAAGACACAAACGAGGGAACACTGACTGTTTTCCTCCCATCCTCGCTTTCATCATGTGTGGTGTGACACCAAAGAAAAGCAAGATGGCGGTCGCTCAAAGGTGCATAGCCTACGGGGTCAATAAACCAGTTGCATAGTGTCACATTAATCCAGAGGGGGAGAAAATATGAGCTCTATAAATGTCAGCTGCTTGTCTTTCAGCGAGCGGAGGCGACCTAATTGCGTGGGACAGTCGAGCATTAGGCCCGGCGCCCAGTCTTGCGAAGACAAGGCGGATCTTAGCGGGCGCCCCACGGACCTTCCCCCCGTCAGGGGACCGGGGGCAACGGCGGTTCTTGACCCGCCGGCGGGTAATGGGAACGGGCCCCCCGTCCGGATCTCGCGCGGCGAACTTGGTATTTAGCGACATGTACGGTTTGCAAATGATCTTGTGGACAAAATTAAAGAGAAAATTGATGAGAATTCGCTGTGCGATGTTTTGGTATCGAATGATGTAATGTTGTAAGCAAAGTGGCCTCGTCATTCGTGCAAATATTTGTTTAATTCCAACCAAAAGCTGTTAATCTTCTTTTGATGAGATGACTAAGTGTAGACTAATTTTACTTTTTTTTCCTGGTGGACATTTTTTATTCAAACTTAAAACAACTCCTCACTTTAACATGCTGAAAAGTTTAGACTAACTTAACCAGGATTCGAACCCGTCACTTTACTTGCTATAACTGTAGCTAGCCTTTGGTAACTCTACATCGGTATACACACTTGGTGTTTTTTCGGCACTCCTAGTTCAGCCATTATTAATCAGTTGAAAACAAAACAACAAACATCAACTTTTTTTCGCCCATCCAGTTTCATGGTGAGTTTCAAAAAAAGAAATCTTTTAATATTTTAACTTCAAATCTGACAAGGTTTGGAACTTGAGGTGAATTTCAGGGAAATTTCGGTTTGAAATTGTTCTTGAGGGAGAGAAAATTGTGTAGTTTTATCCGATGTAGTGTCCCTTTCCCCCTGCTACACAAGCCAAATAAATCATTTGAAATTGCAAAACGTTGCGTAACGTTTTCCCAAAACGCGAGCAGCAGCTTCATCTGAGTTAGCACAAAACATTTTATAGAAACCACATTTTGAAAACTATAGAGCTTGACATTAATGTGCTCCTCTCCGATAACCAATGATTTACCACCACCTCATGACTTGCACAATGTTCTCTTCTATACATGCACTAATGATGCGACATTTACATTGAGAGAGATTGGAGAGTGTTAGAAGGTTACCCCAAGTCACTCAGTTCGAACTGGAATAATAAACGAGGCACTTGGAAATTCGGTTAACGTCGAACTATCCGTCGACATTCAATAACCCGAAAGATTAATTATCGGTGCTGTGGGGGCATTACACGCGTCATTTACGGGCTGAAACGATACTATAGAGGGCTCGTCGGTTATTCGGTTATCACCGATCATCGTTCAATAAGCGAAGATTAATGATCGATCCTGGGCAAGGTTCACATTGGTTGATGTGACACGCATAATTTAGTTTCGGGTATCCCTTTGACCTTTAAAGGTACTATATATAGAGCTGACACAATAGTCGTAGTGTTCATGTTAAGTGTGATCTACCGTTATACATGAAGTAGCGAACCTGGGAACATTTTGGGCTGAATCCGTTTGTGTGAGTCAGGAGAAAATAGTGAAAACCCATGCACAAGTTTTAGCATGTCAACACACGGTCCTTAATTTTGGTTTTGAGTTCTTTAAAGGCAGGACATACTTTTGGTAATTGTCAAAGACTGGTATCATCTTTTGTTGGGATATGCATAACATCACAAACCTGTTAAAATTTGAGCCCAATTGGTCATCAAAGTTGTAAGAAAATATTGAAAGGAAAAAACACCCTTTTTGCATAGAATTGTGTGCTTTCAGATGCCTGAGAAAGGCTTCATGCGTTCTCAGATTCAAATGGGATTTTAACTCGGATTCCGCGTCATTTTAACAAATTTCTTGGTAATTTTGACACATAGGCCTACTCCGGGCCATGCTGATCCTAAATTGGGTCAGGCCCCACCGGACCCGGAACCCATTTAGAGCGTAGGCTGAAATGATCCGATTGCAGTCATTGTACAGTTGTGATTCGCACAAACTATGGCCGTTTTCGAAACCACTGCTTTGGCCTTGGCTCCGGCTTTGACTCCGTCTGCCTGTCTTAAGCTAGCCACATAACGAAGGCACACGTTTTCAAAATAACTGATAGCGCCCAAGCCCAAGCCCAAGCCTAAACCGAAGTTTCGAAAACGGCCCATATACACTAACAGTAAACGTGACGTTTTGTAGCTCTGAAAAGTGTCAGTCAGCGAAGATCTCGTAACACCACCGGTAAAGACACAGTATCAAATCACAAAGTGAGTCCAGTGGAACACAAACCGTTTACAAAATAATGATGACATGTTGCCGCAATCAGCATGGAAATATTATCTGCCAACAATCGGCGACTTTTACATTCATTAGCTCGTAGGAATTTCTGACTTGATGATTTTCTGCTTTTGAGTTGGAAAATTTTGATTTCGTGTTTGGTGAGCGTGTCTACCCGTTGAAACCGAGGACTTTGACAAAAGTGATCCGGATGTTTTGAGAGAGCGAGGACGTCCTCGCTTCGCTTTCGTGTACCAAAGAAAAAAACCAAAGTCCAAACACTGGGAGAACAAAGGGAAGTGCTCGATTTAAGGGATTCACAAACACAGTGGGAGTGTGAGAGTGTCTACCCGTTGAAACCGAGGACTTTGACAAAAGGGATCCGGGTGTTGTGACAGAGCGAGGACGTCCTCGCTCTGTCCAAACTAAGTCCAAACAATGGGAGAACAAAGGGAAGTTCTCGATTTAAGGGATTCACAAACACAGTGTGAGTGTGAGAGTGTCTACCCGTTGAAACCGAGGACTTTGACAAAAGGGATCCGGGTGTTGTGACAGAGCGAGGAGGACGTCCTCGCTCTGTCCAAACTAAGTCCAAACAATGGGAGAACAACGAGAAGTCCACGATTTACGGGATTCACACTATGTGTGTGTTTATGTGTGTTTGGGAGTGGGGTATAGGTATACACTTGCAAAACGGGAACCTACAACAAAAGAGGACAAGAGTGTCCCCGATTGGGTGAAGGTCTCCGATTGGGTGAAGGTCCCAGTTGGAAAGTGCATGCAAAAACAAAGGGAGCTGTTGCCCAAAAAGATGGACAAAGGAGGTTCCCGATTGCAGGTTTTTTGTTGTGTGCGCATTTTGTTGTATGCTCTCCTTCAAAGTACTTCGTAACTCAGTGGTTTGTGACTCACACCTACCTCGTCGTGAACTCAAACCTAATTCGACTTTTCAACGAAATCTGACGACCAAGCGCCGTGAAATTCTTTCGAAATGTTGTAAAATACATGTGCTTACGCATATTTTGTTTCTGCTGAAGTATAAGCAAATAGAATTGCTATACCGGTAGGCAGATTTATGGAATTAGTGCCAAAAAAGATAGGACCCTTCTCACTTTGCTTTTCTCTCATGTAATAATGAAATTGAGACTTTGACGAGGGAACGGGCTGTCCTCAATTGTGTTTGATATTAGGATCATATTAATTTAATCAATTATTAGCCGAGATGATCGCAGCCCATCCTGTTCTCTTCCATGACGCCAAACCTACCATGGCAAGATCACACCGGCTTGTCTGCCTTTTTAGCGCGGCTCGAATCTTGAGAATATCTCCACTCGACCGTAGGTCTTGTAGCACCATCTTTCACCAGGCCAAATTATTGCTTGAAAGACCATAACTGGAAATTGTTTTCTTCATGAAGCCAAACCTACCATGGCAAGATCACACGGCTGCTGCCTTTTTAGCGCGGTTCGAATCTTGAGAATATCTCCACTCGACCGTAGGTCTTGTAGCACCATCATTTCACCAGGCCAAATTATTGCTTGAAAGACATAACTGGAAATGTATCTCTTTCTTTTTTATATTTGCTGAACTGTTAACTTAGAGGTTTGGACTTGGAAAAAGCTGTCAAGTCATTCTTTAAAATGATAGCCTACAGTACACCTGTAAGGGAAAAAAGGGCCTGCTGAATTTGTTAAGTTTTAGGCTATACGTACTGGTCTATTGTTATAAGTACTGAAGACGATCAGAGCATACTGATCGAAACGTTGAGTCGTTAACAACCGGTTCGTTTCAGAACCAACAGTTACTCAAAAGAGATTTTGAACATGGTGTTACCGCAAACCTCTCTTAGTTATAAGTACTGGATTCTGACCAGTGGTCCCGTGGGTATCCCAAGCCTGCTTAGTCAACATGATCATCGACACTGCAACAGTACGAGTACAAAGTTGGATGAGGGAATTCTGAGAGTGGCGAAGTTTTCTTTACCCTGTGACCGGGGAACAACGGCAGAATGTGCCCGCCCAACTCTCCGGGCCATCGACCCCGTGCCTCTGCCTCTCTCTCTCTATCTCTCTCTCTCTCTCCCTCTCTCCTTCTCTCTCTCCCTCTCTCTACCCAGTCATCTATATCCGACACGTCATTACGAGCTCGTTGAAACAATGTCGACGCCAGCTCCTCGTTAAAAAAAAAACCCTTGACGTTCTGATATACCCCATTGACTCTGCAGCGATAATGAGGCGAGCGAAGTGGAAGGAAATATATCGCCCGTACAGACAGAAATAGACTCGGTCAATCTCGACAAACCATCACAACCCCGTCATATATAAATCAATGTGACATACTAAATGGGTTATTCGGTCTGTAAGTGTTAAGGGTTTTTTGTTTTGTGGTGTTTTTTTTGCGTGGAGCTTTTTTCCTAAGTTTGGTAAATGAAAGACACTGGATTGGAATTTTGGGTTGTATTGAAGAGTATTCAATCCAAGACTGCAGTTTTAAAGAAATAGATCAACCGATACGTCTAAATCAATTCACGAGACCAACTTTGGCTCCCTCTTCTCGAAATAAAAGTACCTTAATTTGAATGATCATAAAACTCTCTTTGTTTAGTCTCAACGTTGGTGTTCCTAGCTCTTCACTAACATATTACTCTTGAATATGTATTGCACTCCCGCCTCCAAAATTATCATAACACAAACAGGCTCTTAAAATGAAATACACGGCAAATTGGGTTGTTGTTTTGTTTTGTTTTTTTGTTTTTTTTGCTTTGGGCACCTGTCCTCTTGGGGCTACCGTATGGTTGACCCAGCGAGGGCTGGCACGGCAGGAACCTTTCCACGCAGCTGCTGAGAGCTAGGTGTCGTTGGGATCCGATTGGTCCGATTTATAATGCAATTGTTTCGATCGGAGATCGTGTTCCCTAACCTTTGACCCTTCTTGCGAGCAAAACTTGAGCTCCACCGTTTTGAGTTGGGTCGTGTTTGTTCAGATTCCTAATCGTAGTCAATTTATGTTGTATTGTTTTCTGTTTTTGTTGTTGTTGTTGTTGTTGTTTTTTGTATGGGGTCTTCTTCTCTATGTGATTTGGTTGGGGGTTGACACAAGGTGGTTCTCGTCATCCATCTTTAACCAATCTTTTTCTCTTTCTTCTTTTTTTTCTTCTTTTTTATTCTAAAAAGTTTACAATGTTTCGTTTCTGCAGAAATGGCCGATGCGATCGAGACTTACGCCGGGGCGTTGTTGGGCTGTGTTCCCGCGAACAGGTCGTGATCTAACAAGCGATACGATTGGACGACTCAAGAGTTCTTTCATTTTAAGATGTTTTTCTGAAGTTTCTGATCGGCTGATGAAAACACCACTATAGATCGCCCTCAACGACGACACAGTTTAAAACCTTGCTGTTTGCTGCGGAAATTTCGCAGAAGAATATATGGACACAATTGTTTTCGCCTGAGTGAATATTTTAATTCTTCGTCTTATAAAAAGCCTTTCTTTGAAATCTTCCGTCAAGCATTCTATGAAAAATTGATTGTTAGATTTAAATAAAGTTGTTATTGTTGTTTGTCTGTACTTTTAGGGGCATTCGAGTAATCTGTATATTTATTTATAAACTATTTATCTGTTTTTAAGAGGGGTTTTGATTTTCAAATGTACTCTTGGGGAGAATTATGGCGCCCTCTATAAGAAGAATATCCATTCCTTTCTTAAGCTCCATCATTGTAAAACTCTAAACAGTTCGTTGAATGAGCGCGAACGATTTCCGAAAAGGACTATAATTGTGTTGCGTTTGAATGCACCATTGTAATTTATCCTGTCTCGTGAGATTTACATTTTCTTGGAGATTCTGCATTTGAGATCATGCAACTCGGGGAAAAAGGGTAAAAGCTTCTCCGGCCTTTACAGAAAATAAAAATGTTCTGTTGTGATGACGTTGTGTTGTGACGACGAGCACATTTCGTTTGCGACGATTTCGGCCGATCAGTTCCGAATGCGTTTCACCTCTTTGGTGATGATTTGATTAGCCCTGTATGGCTGGTGCAGTTTGTATTACTTTCATTGACATGTTGGTTAGGAATTTGTCAAAGTTTTTTTTGTGGGGGTAGTCACCGGTGGTTTTTTGAATGTCCATTTAGTATCATTGTTTGTACATATACATTATACGACTGTAAATAATTGAATGTTTGTATTCCATGGCAGTTTCATAGTGAAACGGAGAAGCATAGCCCGTGTCTGAATTTCGGCTACGGCTACGGCTACGGCTGGGTTGCCACGTCACATGCGTTGAGGTATAGGACGTCCTTAGCAACACCCTTAGCAACAGTCGTAGCCGTGTTTGTAGCCTCCAATTCGGATACGGCTTCACCTTGCGAAAAGTTACCCAGATTATGTCTGTGTCATTATTGTTAAGGATGTAATGATAATAGACCTAAATGCACCTGACGTCACTTGAGTAGGGCGCCCTCGCGTATAGGTCAAAACCAGGTTGCGCCTTGGCCCATCCTATGCGTGTTGTTTCATCGTTGGTTTACCTCCAAGATGGCGTCTGTATGACGTCAATGTATCAGATCTATTACGGTAATCACTATTGATGAGAAAACAATTTACAAGGGGTTGGTTGGTATTGACGAATAGCACTCCCTGGAAGTTCATTGACACTGTTGAAAGGTTTGGTCCACGAATTGTTTATAATAGAAGTTCATCTCTGATTGTTTCATCGTTCCATGGCTTAAAAAATATTGTATTTTCTGTTTTTGTCTTCAACTGAGGAAATTCAGATACGTGAACTATAGTGGCATGTTGTAAACTTGAGTTTCGGAATGAGGGAAAATTTTATTCCACTCTCCCGATTTCAAAGTGGTTGTAATAATGTAAATATTAAAGCTGCAAATGACTCTTAATTGTGAGTATTGGGGTGACTGACCGAATCGTATACATTGTGATTGGGGTGTTTTGACACAGTCAGGGAAATAGACTTCGATCATGATACAGCCCCTTGAAGATAAAATAGTCTGTCTCTTTTTTTTGTACCGGTCAACAGTCAGAATTCATATTTTTGTGAACACGTGACAAGATTGTTGGAACATCTGGTCTGAAAAAAAAGGAAACGGTTTCAAAGGCGACATTAATTTCATTTTGATTTCCATGACTTGCGGCATTTAAAAAAATAACAAATTGCTTGTGAATCAACTGCAATATTGTTTTAAGGTAATTTTGAACAAAGGTCCCAGATCAGAACGTAAATCTATGCTTGGTGTTTTTCATAGGGTTCTAAATTTGTAAGTTTCACTCTTTACGAGACATTGAATGTGTTTTAAATGGCTGTTTTTTTAACAAGGTGTTTTGTACGCAACCGCACACAGTTCAAATTTGATGGGAAAAACGTTTACCCAACACGTAGCTCTCTGTAAACAAATCTTGTTTTGGGTATAAAGGGTTTCAATCTTTTGTTTTCATTGGTGAAAATATACTTATTCTTAGGTTCATTTCACCAACGAAGGAGTAACATTTCACCCTCCCCCCCCCCAAAAAAAAAGTTGTTCTCAGAGAGGCATGTATTAGGTAAAAGTTTTACCAAGCGTTTCAACAAGTGCATGCAGGGCATGAAGTGTAGAATTTCCCGCCATAAAACCATGCAAGTCTCGCGTGTATTCGAAATTTGGGTCCCCGGAAGTGCGTGAGTTTGTTTCTTTCACATGTTAAAGCAATGTACTAATATTTTAAAAACACGCGGAACTTGCACGGTCTGGACGCTCGTTATTGAACAGTAAAAGCACCAATTTCGAGGCTGCCAAAGCACAACAATTGGCGTAGCACAAATTGAAATTGCTAACCAGAAGAAAAGGGCATCAGCCAAATCACCGTTCGCCCTTTGCACGGGTAAGCCATTTGCGTGTAGAGCCCCGAATTTGGGACAGCAGTGAATAGAAGCATTCTTATTACAACTCTGTGATTGTCATGGTATTGTAATGACACTTTCATCGAAACAGATACAATTCAATACAAAATGAAGCGTGAAGTCGAGGCTCTACACGCACATGGCGGATCCGTGCAAGTAGCGAATGTCTGCTAACGTTTTTCCTCAGAAGACATTTAGGAGTTTCTTGTGTTTAGCAATATTTTCTGCTTGAAGCATCTCAATGAAATTGGTCTCTGAACGGTGTAAACTAACGCGTCTGTAAGATCTGTAAGATAATTATCTATAACATGCGAATATCACATCAATAAGTATTGTATTAAAACATTCGTTATTATGAATTGAAAACATTGTGTGACAAAGTTGTCTTATATTGTCGTGTATTTTTATATGGCTGGTATTACCCCCCCCCCCCCCACGAAGTTTATTTGTTTTCGTTACATTCATATTGGACTGAATAGAAGTTGTGAAGTTGTTGTTGCTGCTTTTGCTGTTGTTGTTTTGGGTTTGGTTTTGTATTTTGGGGTACGTTTTTTTGTGGGTTCTTGGGGTTGGGGGTGTGCTCTCTTTGTTAAACTCCCCTTTGTCAGCGGGTATAGAGACATGCTCCAAACTCGAACGTAATAAAGTGTACTAATTAGGAGATGCAACGTGTTTGCACTGATACGACCACACACATTTCGGCAGGGTAGATTCTCTTTGCTGTTCTCCATTATTGTTTATAATATTTCTTTTTGCGCTTTATTTGTTACGTACACAAATCAAATCGAGAACGTACTCGGCCACATTTTTAATGTCCCTCAAGTGGTACAATATTCATGATCATTATTATTTATCAACATCAAGTACTCATGAAATTCTCTGGTTCGTTGTGTCAAACATTTTTTAACCCAGAATCCGAGCAATTTCCCGGGTCGAAGTATACCTGGAATTCCAGTCAGACTGAACCACACATGGGTCCGGGTTCTGTCTAGCTCTGGAGTTTGCCACCGTGTGAAGGCAGGAGAAAAGGTGTTTATCCTTGTAATAAAAAATATATAATATCCCATTTTGTTTTCACTCGAGCGGTCGGTTCATTTTAAAATTAACAAAGCCTTGACGAGTTGCAGGCAACTTTAGCAAAGTCAACATCATGTTAATTTTGTTTTGAAAACATGAATAATATGAAACCAATGTGTTACGCCTCGAGCAACGAAAACAACAATCCAATTTTTGTTTTTCTCTCAGAAGCTCCGGGCACCAAGTTACGGGATATTTTGGTGCTGGGGAGCATTCCCCTCGGGCAAGATAGCGGTGAATTTGACATCTGTCCGAAATGTGCCGGCGCTCCGTCCCACTGTGAGGCGCTATGCTGATGTTCATCAAAGAAAATCCGGGAGACATGGAACACCTGATGACATGGAAAATGTGTCCGCAGACGATACATTCTTTGGCGGAGCCTAACTTCCACCTGAGAGAAACAAAAGTTTTCAAAACTATCTCTAAGACTAAGAGGACATGCTCGACAGATTGGAAAATGAGTTCGTCCGTAGTTTGATGATGCAGTTAGGCAAGGAAGTTTGGGTTTTTTCGCATATTCGATTCAATATGACGTTTATTCCATACTCTTTTGGAAAATAATTCAATATAAGATTATCAGTACATAGAAAGGTAACAAAATCAAAAGCGCATAATTAGTATACAAAATTAATATAGTGTTAATGAATATAGGAATGAATATTATTATGGTGCACCATCGCGAATTGAGGTCGAACAGTGTTGAAATGTGCGCGTGTGTACGCAACTATGAGCCAATTACAGGTCTTACTCTGTCCGGGGGGCGCTGTTTGCGCTTGTGACGTCATACCTTTAAGCCCGGTTCATACTTCCTGCGAATGCGAATGCGAAGCGAATGTTGACGTCACAAATTCGCAACGAATAGTTCGCAGGGGTTGAGCTGTGCTCAACTCTTGCGAATTATTCGCAGCGAAAACAGAGTTGTGACGTCAATATTTGCTTCGCATTCGCAGGAAGTATGAACCTGGCTTTACTCTGTCCGGGGGGCGCTGTTTGCGCTTGTGACGTCCTATAATAGCCTCATTGACTAAAGGATGACCCTTCCCATGAAAACCGTAAATTAAACATCGCGCGTGCGCACTCTCCCTATGCTGTTTGGGAAAATTAGTAAACATCGCGCATTTTTGTATGGGGCCTAAAGCCCGTTCATACTTCCTGCGAATTATTCGTTGCGAATTTGTGACGTCAATATTCGCTTCGCAATCGCATTCGCAGGAAGGTTGAGCTGTGCTCAACTCCGATCCCCCGAATTATTCGCAGCGAAAGCAGAGTTGTGACGTCAACATTAGCTTCGCATTCGCATTCGCAGGAAGTATATTCGCATTCGCAGGAAGTATATGAACCGGGCATTGATCTACATTATACTGTATAATGTAGATCAATGGAACCGGGCTTATGGTGGCGTGTCGCACACGCGTTTGTGCGTCTGCGCGCCTAGTTTAGTGCACATCTCTACCAATAATGTATGTACGTATGAGTGAATGTAATTAGCATTTTTCATGGAAAGTTCCGCTATGACAGGGCTTTCGTCGTATCGTTCCTACCACCTCTCCAGTCCCAGTCCCATCCCTTTCTGCCCCCAGAACCCGCCTCAACCCAACCCCTTCCGTCCCATGCCTTAAAGAAATTCATTGCAAAAGAGTATCCCCATTATGTGAATCTATCAGCACTTTTCCGACCTTAGCGAGAGCATACTGATGAAGAAGAAAAAAAAGTGAAAACTGCAAGGAGGTCAACGCTCCTTGGAGCCTGGTAGCCAAGGCAAACATCCCCGGTCCGTTCCGCTTTGAAGTGGCAACACCACCCATGGAATTCTGTTCAGCATTTTGCGGGAAGATGTTGCGGTCTGTGGGTTATGAAATATAACATGAGTGGTCGTTTGTATACGGTCAGTAGAGGCCTGAAGGGCCAATGCATAATAGAGAAAAAAAATATGACTGTCTCGGCTACCAGTGCCCAATTTCATAGAGATGCTTAATCAAAAAATATTGCTTAACAATGGTCTGCTAAGCAGAAATAAGCAGGATACCAGTCACAAATTGTACGTGTGACATGGTATTTTGGCTGGTACCCTTGTTCTGGTAAGCATAATTTTGTTGTGCTTAGCTATACTTTTTGTGAAACTGGGCCCTGAACGAGCGGGACTTTCGTGTCATGGCGGGTTTGGTGCTAGTTTTTTATCTAGTTTCCTCACAGTAAAAAAAAAATGCTTACCATAGAGATGCAATGTGCTTAATCAGCTTACAAGTCAATATGTATCAGAATACTGTTTGTGATTGGTTTCCCGCTTAGAAAATGAACTTAAGCGCGATATGGGTGTCGTTGTCACCCAATTGCGAATCGTTGTGACCCTCAATGGGAGAAGAGGTAAAGTATATCAGGGTTAAAGTATATCCCAACTGGAACATGGGTTCACTATTGCGAACCTGAACTCCTAATTGGGGACTGTTGATTTTCAAAATGGGAGAAAATGTTCCAATGGAAAACAAATATATCTGGGGTATGTTTAATAGATGGAACGTTCCAGTGATCTAATAGTGGATGCAAGTCGGGACAATGGAATAATTTGCATTAATTAATAAAAATGAGAGATTCGGGGGTTCTAAATTTACTTTTGGCAACTTGTTTCCACAAAATGCAAATGGCCAGTTAAAATTGATAATCAGCGCATCGGAGAAAGGAAAATAGACAGAGCACGCACCAACCATTTGCAGTGCGGTGCCTCATCCAACACTGACAGATTAAAGTTTTTTCCTTTTTTGAAATTCTTTTTCATAATTCTGAAAGTGTCTGATGTGCAAAGGCATAACAACCGCACCCTTTTTTTCGGAGTTGATATAATGCGTCATCGTCCAGTGTGTCAGCAGGCGATTCACAGCGGGGACTTGGACGCGATGTCAGGGTGTACGTACTCTCCGTCTCCCGCCAAAAGTGCAATCTTCCCGGTGGACTCATTTACGTTGTTTTCACGCAAAACGATGAGGTGTTTATTTTACCGATATCATTTTCATATCAAGTTTACATTACTAGACACTATGGAGACTACAGTAAAAAAAAATCACATATTCAGCTGGATGGCCAAAACATATTCCAATCTCTGTTTTCTTCCCAAATAATGAGAGGGTTGTTTTTTTCCCGAAGGCTGGTCTATTATACACGAGAGGTACAAAAACACGTGTTGTTTTTGTTCGCGATAGATCGTAACAAAGACCTGATATATAATGCAAGACTGGAAATAAATAGAAAAGTTGGATGAAAGATCGGCTGAAAACCTCTACCCTTCGGGAAAGTTCACGATGAAAGAGCAGCAAATGCGGTGCAAGGTTTGGAACAAAAATCATGTTGATGTTCGATAATGTGGCATGGTGTGCCCCCACGCCCTGCCCCGCCCTCCTATTGTGTCTTCATTGTGTTGGGGGGGGGGTACTTCTGTACAAGAGGGAAAGAGTGTGTTAGAGTACAGGAACATTTTAGAGGGGGATACCCTTTGCCACATATCGGTTACGGTATAACAAAGATCAAATTCCCTCAGCACAAGACAAACTTTTGTTTAGCAGTACAAAAAGGGTTCTCAACTCAAATAATAAAATTAAGTTTAAAGGCACTGGACACGTTTGGTAACTACTCAAAACAAATATTAGCTTAAAAACTTAGTTGGTAACGAGCAACGGAGAGCTGTTGATAGTATAAAACATAGTGGGAAACGACTCCCTCTGAAGAAACGTATAGTTTTTGAGAAAGAGGTAATTTCTCGCTAAATATTAAAAGACTTCTGGCCAGAAGCCTTTTGTTATGCACCTGAAAGCACACAAATTTTGTGCAACGAGGGTGTTTTTCTTTCATTGTTTTCTTGCAATTACTGTGATGACAATAATTGAGTCCAAATTTCCACAGGTTTGTTATTTTATGCATATGATGGGATACACCAAGTGATAATACTGGTTTTTGATAATTACCAAACGTGTCCAGTGCATGTGACTGATACCCAGCTAAAGTCTCAACCACTTCCTTACCCAAAAATAATAATAATTGCAAAACAAAAAACAGTTTTGGTTTTGCAAGCGCAACTTACAAAACCATTGTCTTTGGTGAGATTTTGTTTAGGCCCGGAAAGAGTTGTGCCTAAAGGTCGCTGCAAGACGTAAAATGACCATTACTGATGACTCATGCTATAAATATTCGGGAAATACTTCCCTATAATAGAGAAAAATGAAATAATACGAAACCGAACGCAGGAAACTGTGTTAACATTAATTCACAACCGTTTCGTAATGATGATTAAATAATGTTATTTTTAAAGCGGTGATAATAATGAAAACGATACTTATGCAATTGTGGACTGTTGCACCCTGCCGTTACACCTTCATGCTTATTTCGATAGCGGCAATCGAACTAAACAATGGCGAGTTGGTTGTGCATTTTGTTTTCTTTCTTTCCTATTTCGATATAGGCTTACAGTATTTCAGACCCAGGGTTGCGGAGGTGCTTATGAACTTTATCATCCGCGAGCTTTCACAACGAATGTTGTAGTTGTTTTTATTTTCAGTATTTTTAATTATTTTATTTTATTTTATTTGTTTCGATAGCTACCAAGTATAAAATTCTGAGCCCGATTTTAGAAGTTGTAAGGAGTCAAAAGAGGCAAGTTGGTAATGAAGAACTGGGGAATCTCAAATAAAGAGGGGAAGCCTTGCTGATTCATCCCCACCCCGTCCCGCCCTACTCCCATCCCTGCTCAAGAAAACCCCTTTTATACCCTTGTTTATCAGAAGATCCCTTCATAAGTGTCAGTGAAAGTGCAACCTCATCATATTACTTTTCAACTTCTATAATACACGACGTCTTCAGACGTCATTGGACCTACCACATCGCCGAAACAGCAAATGTTGTTTGCCAACACTTCAAGCCCCACTCAAACGAGCAACATCAAACCTTCGGGTATGCCCGTCTTTCGGCCGTGTCTAGTCTGTTGCTGAGTATAGAAAACAATTTGGTGGGTAAATGGATGTTATGTTTTTGGACATAGTTTCTTGATTGTTCGTGACGTGGGGCCCTCAGGCTCTTTTGATAGAGGGAAACTTGAACTCGGGGAGCAGGCAAAGGTCTTGGCAAGATTGCGCCTCCTCGTCGCCGGTGTTGGTTTGGTCCCGCCGGCAATTTTGTTAGCAACACAGTGATTTGTACACTGCGGCCTGGGCTCACTTTCATTGGCCACAAAATACTGCTTGATAGAATTCTTTACTAGGCAAAATTTGAGCGGGCACCGGTCACATAAGTGCATGCAAACTTAATTTTGGATTTTGGCTGGTAGCATGTTTTTTATTTATTTAGCAGTTTTTGTACTTAAGCCGGCTCTTGTTTAATCTACTAAGCTTGAGATCTATAAATTCAGCCTATAATCTCGAATATTACGGTCGGATAAAAAATCATGCAATTCCAGGTCATCATAATTGTATATAGCGCCCTCTTGCGAGAATTGAGGGCACACGCGCTCAGACTCGTTATCTTTATTAGAGGGATAATTCCTGTCTGACAAAAAGTCAAAAGAATCAAATGTATTAAAGTAGTTATTTCAACCAATTGTGCTCAAATTTTCGGAAATATTCTTCTACAATGCTTTTTCTGTTTCAAAGTTGACTGTAATTGTTTGTTTTTGGTTTTTTTTGAATTGCTTATTTTTTCTTATACTTGTTCCGAGTATTTAAAAAATGAATTCGTCTGAAACTTTGAAAGACACGTCACTCCTTCTGCGCGCGTCGACGCGTCACGTACGTCACACGTCAGCTGTTTAATTTTTAGCAGACGACACAGAGGCCAAAATGGTGGAGAGTGATGAAAGTGTCATGTGGGAAAGATTGAATGAATTACATGAACATTTATTGCGGGAAGAACAGCTAAAGCAGATAAAAAGACGGTGTCTGAGTGAAGGAAGACAGGGGGTGAATGTGGACAATCATCACTGGACACTGGCCACGTCAAAAGGTACAAAAAGAGAGAGAAATTTAGCCCCAATTTTTAGTGCCAATCCACTTCGTAGTTCGTACCCTTTTGTGGATTGGCCCTGTAAACTGTTGGACTAAGGCATGCATGCATGGGGCTATTGTGTATAACGCAATGTTCTGTGCATTAATCTGATTCTTGCTCTATGTATTGTTAAGTGCAAGTCAACACTACAAGGTTTAGGTTGTGCACTGCCTGGACCTGGTCTCTAGAGGCAAGATTGTGTTCCATGGCCACACCCGATAACCGGACTGACTAGCTTAGCCTTTTAGGAAAACAGTCCCCCGAAAGTTTGAAGTCTGATGAAAAAGTGAAATAATGTTATTGACTGCCACAATTTCCTGATGTGATGTGTCTCTTTGAAAATGGCAGTGGATATTTTACTGGCGACGAGAAAGTTTTCTGAAATGCTGTTTTGCTGGCAGAGTGTATATAGCGCCCTCTTTGACGTGTACACAAGTTGCCAACATTGCATAACATTAATTTACCAATATCGTCCATATCCTGATGAGGACTACCTAAATACCTATCAACCAACACACTCCGCATTTGAATGCCCACTGATGCTGTTTTGCCCTTTTTTTTCATCCCCCAAAATATGAATTTATTCTTCTATTATTGAAAATTGATTCCTACGTGTAAATGGATAGCATTAGACCTTTTATTTTTCTAATTTGTGGCTCTCCAGGATTTTGTTTTTCAAGGTAAATAGTGTTTGTATTTGCGGTATGGCAAAAAAACCTTTGGTTGATTTTACTGTCGCCGGTGAAATATCCACAGCCTTAAAAGAATTCCTGAACTAACAAAATTCAGTTGATGGCTGGTGTACTCCACTGCGTATGGGAATTCGAACTACTCGACTTGTTTGTCTATTTTTCCATTTTCGAATTAGAGAACTTTACTTTCTAAGGAGATTACTTCAATCTCTAAACTTGAAGGAAATTCCAAACAGAAACATTTTTTGCGCTTAAACAAAACCAGTCCGCAGTGTATCGACTGAACAAATTCCAGCTCCAAGATAGCATCTTCTGAATGGGTACTGTATAATAATACTGAGCTGCAATAATCGTAGCTCTTGGTCATGCACGACCCAGGGTTGTCGAGGGTTACGATTATTGCAACATATGTGGCATTAAGCCAGCTTAGTTCCCTGCATTAAATCACCATTGTGTTAATGTTTAAAATTCTTGCCCTTTGGACTTATAGTTGATCTGTAAATCCCCAAATGTTCCAGGGAAGAAGTCTTGAGACGATTAGAGAGAATATTTGTGGACATATTGACAAGTGTATCAAACCATCAAGCACCAATACTGACATGCAACAGCAGGACCAGATGGGATAACATTCAGTAAGTTTCTCCAAACTCGTTATTTTTAAATAAACCAAAGAGATGATTTATGATTTTCGCCCAAACAACGAACCCTTAGCTACTCACAACCACGCTATACAGCAGGTTACGGAGTATAAGTATCTGGGTACGGTCATCGACAATCAACTAAAATGGAGTAGCAACACTCAAGTGCTGTGTGGTAAAGCAAACCAACGGCTCTGTTTTCTCAGAAAATTAAAAGAGTTTATTGTAGATAACAGTGTCTTAGTTCATTTTTATCGATCTTTGATTCAAAGCATTGAACTAGTTTTAGTTTTATCAGTAATTTTGGGTATCTATCAAAAGAAAATGTTCACAAACTGGAAAGACCTAGGAAGATCGCTCAGCGCATAATTCGTAAAGATCTTCCCTCAATAAGTTCTCTCTGGAACAAACAGGTTCTGTTAAAAGTTCATTAGATAATGCATGACCCCTCACACCCTTTGCACAAATGTTTTTTATTCAATAGATGAGGTATCCGTCTCCATGTCCCATGTACCTCCCATTGTCGCTCCAGACAATCATTTGTTCCCAATGCCAATCAATGCTACTGCTCAGAGGGGCATTAATAGTGTGTTTGTTGCCTCGCTAGTCAACCCCACATCTTCTGTACTTTTTATCTTTCGTTTGTTTCTTTTTATCTGCTGATGTGCTGTATCAATTTTTGTTATGGTAGTTTTTTAATGTAGTATTTTGATTTGATATTCACTTGCACTGTACTTGCGGGTACATATTGTATTTTCGTATTTTGATGCTAACCTTTTACTGTTCATTGTACTCTATGCCTACATATTGTGTAATATATTTATTGTTAGTTTTTTACCCAAATAGCCAGTGGAAATCGAATTTCCATATTTTGTTTAATGTGGACAACCATTGCTATTTGATATTATCTAATCTCTTGTGGACCCTGGTTTGAATCCCAGACCAGAGCCTTGCATGTGGATGGGGTTTTCAGTCCCTGCCTAATTGCGTTGTTTTTCCCTATTTGTGGGTTTTTCCTTCCACTAAAACTGGACATTTCTTCATCGTTGTCTTCTCCACTCTGGTATCTTCAGTCCTGTGGGTCACAGTGCTGGTCTCTTTGGTCCCTTGGTTTTAATACCTGATAATTATGGTAAGAATAATCCCACACCTTGCTACATGTATATCTTGTTTCAGTTACCTTCAATTCATTTTAAGCCTCGCTACCATGGGCAGCACGCCGTATCGATACCTCTCGTCACAGCCTCGCTACCATGGGCAGCGCGCCGTATCGATACCTCTCGTCAATAAACGCTGGTAGGGATGAACTCAGCCTCGCTACCATGGACAGCGTGCCGTATCGGTACCTCTCGTCACAGCCTCGCTACCATGGGCAGCGCGCCGTATCGATACCTCTCGTCAATAAACGCTGGTAGGGATGAACTCAGCCTCGCTACCATGGACAGCGCGCCGTATCGATACCTCGTCAATAACCGCTGGTAGCCATGTGGTGAAAAATAACACGCTTGTTCAAAACTTTCAAGCACTTGTAGGGCTCTTGTAGACACTTTGATCGCGTGTGTCAAAATGCAAGTATTTGTACGCGATTCCAAAAAAGGAATCATGTTGTTACACGGTCACCCTAAACTGCACACAGTTAGACATGTCACAAGACCAAAGAAAATTGAGAGAGGACCAGTTGCTTTATGGCTTGATGCCTCTTTTGCAGGGTACCATACTTGAGCACTCGGAAGAGTGGAACAGCCACAGGCCTAATTAAAACTGTGCCATATTCTGGCACATTTTAATTAATCAATGCCAGGTTTTGCGGAGGGAAAAAATGCCGGTGGGGCGGCAAGATCGATTACCCCTGGGAACGAGGTTGCCTCATTTCCTTCAACCAATCAATTTAATGTGTTTTGAATATTAAAAAAAAAAACATCTTATTATTTGGATTTATTAAGGTTCACTGATGATGTGGGACTGGAGATGAGAGACAAGCCTGCTCTCACCGAAGTCCGATTTGATTCGGCAAACTCCATCAACAAGTTTGGTAGGTGTTTTTCTGTTTCATAGAGGAAAAAAATGTGAGCATTCTACTTAGGAGAATTTGTTCTTCATTTCAATGAAAGACACTAAGCAAGATGGATTTGATTTCATTGATGATTATTTTGTAGGCCTGTCAAAGCCTTGTCTTGGCTAAGGTGTTTAGTGCATCGGACTCAAGATCTGGTGGAGAAATCTCAGGGTGTGGGTTCAAATCCCAGCCATTGTGTCCATGAAAGACACTTAACTGTAACTGCTTCTCTTCACTAAGGAGTGAAATGAGTACCTGATTCTTGTGATTGATTTAGCACGATGCGCTTATACTAGTAAGCACAGGCTGCATACTCCCCAGGTAGCTGAGATGGTTTAAGGAATGAAATAAACTATAGCCATGCATGTATGCAGGGCTCAAAACTTTTCACTGGACCCTACAGTAGGTCCAAGGCCAGTGATTTTAGCATCAGGCCCAGTACACTCATGTCCGGACAAGTTTGGCGGTCTTGTGTTTGTGTTCAAATGTTGACTTTCAGTCTGATTAATATAATTCTCTTGAAAAAGAATACTTAACCCATAACCCATAACACACAGTGAGATCAATCTTCTCGTCATGCGTTTTCAAGTTCAACAGTTCAATTGTTCAACTTTGTCAGACATTTGTTCTTCTCATTTTAATTCTGGTCTTGTAAAAACAAAAAGTTTGTCCAGTAAATATATTGAGCTACACACCCTTCAGCCATGTGGATTTTCCTCCCAAAAATCAAACCCTGTATTATGACAGGGGTAGTAATGTAATGCACAATTAATGAGTGTGTTACTTAGCCGGTACAGATGTTCTTAAATCAAATTAAATGACCACTTATAGCACTATTCTATTATTATTGATTGTTTTGATTTTTTTTCCTTTGCTTTTGATATGACCAATAAGTGAGTTAGATTTGAATAATGTCTGGTACAATAACTTGCATTTGACATATGATTAACCGCTTGAATTTGAATTAAGTATCTGCCAAGTAAGAATTTGAATTTCTCAGCCCAGAAACAGTCGCTACATCAGATGACCATGGCATTCCATAAGACATGTCAAACCCAAACACCCATACACAATTATGAATGAATGTGTATGGCACATTAGTACCAGTCTATGCCAACCTGAAGTTCGCTTTACAAAAAAAGCTTACTCCTAACCACCATAATGTGAGTAGCACTGTGTTCAGTCTCTGGGGTATCCAATGTGAGTGTTCAATTATGACCAATCACAAGCCTCGGCTTCTAGATGATGCCTCCATACTTATCTTATGTTCTGCCTTGTCAATTATGCTGTTTTGGTTACTTATTTAAATTAATGTTTTGGTTATGTACTGTTTGGCACTTTATCATGAAGTATGGAAATAAATGTGAGTTTGAATTCAATCAGACTCAACCAACCAACCAAATCAAGTCATTGTACCAGATACTACTCAAAATCTAACTTGCAAATGGTTTATTGAACACAGGTGTTACTGTAAAGGTGATGGCAATGTGTTACAAACTGGTACAGAGTAACACCTATTCAACAAAGAGGTGAGTTACTTATAATGTGGTCTGTGCATTTATGACATTCAATATTTGTATGGTATCGCCTTACTCACAAGGCCGAACGGCAACTTCAAGGTAAGGGCCACACCTGGGCCCAATTTCATGGAGCTGCTGAAGTAAAAAAGTTGCTTAAGCACGAAAATAGCTTGCTTATTTTACACATGTTACTGGCCAAAATTTCATGCCTTATACATTGCTTGTTACTGGTATTTAGCTGTTGTTTACTTAGCATAACAATTGAGTGTATAGTCTTGGCCGGTAGTCTGATTTTACTAAGCAATGATTTGTTTGCTTAAGCAAAATTTTGTGCTTAAGCAGCTTCATGAAATTGGGCCCTGATTTTGGCTGTTGACCCAAGTCAATCTTTGAGTAAGAAAACGAGCCCGCTTCTTAAAATGCCATACACATTCATTCAGAATTGTGTATGGTGTTCATACAGTCTCTCTTCTTCTTCTTCTTCCATATAAGTACAAACTCAATTACATGAGCAAAATCGTACTGTGTAAGTGCGCATGGGTTGGTCGAAAATGACGAGATACTGTATAAAGGCAAATGCAATAATTTACAGTGTAGTTTAAAAAAGAAAATGAAGGGTGGAGCTACATCAGCTGATTAGCCCTCAGAGCTGTCTTAAAGGTGTCTTACGTAACTACGCAAAAACTAAGCCTCAACCTGGTGACATAGCAACTGTCTTTAGTCGGAGGAATTTATTTTTCGTTGTTGTGGTGGTTTTAGGGGGTGTGTTTTGGGGTTATTTTTAAAGGTTTTGTTTCCCTTTAACCCTCCTACTGTCAGTGACTCTTGGCAATATTTTCCAGTGAGTTGACAACCATGTGAAACCATTCGACTGCCAAGGTTGTGTACGGTGGCACAACTGTGCACAGAACTAACTGTGTACTGTGTACATGTACATGCATTCCCTCATGGTATCATATTGCAGGCTGGCATATTTTATCTATCATTCAAAACCACTTGAATGGCATTGAATGGTCAGACAGCAAGAGGGTTAAGATCTGTATATATAATGAAAACTTGTGATGGTTTTAGACTTTATTGAGCTGTCAACTGTACACTTTTCCTTTGTTGATAATAAATACTACCACTACTAACAGTTTTCTCCAACTCCTCTACCCCTTCCCTTTGTGTCCTTTTTATTTTGCATCCCTTGAGTTTTCTTACTACATTCTGCTTAGATCTCTTTATTACACTTCATTCTACTTTTTGTGAAACAAAAAAGGTACATGAGTGTAAGTTTATAGCTGTAAAGAAAAGTAAGACGAGCGAGATGTGTGTAGCAATGACAAAAAAAGAAGACCAGAGGTTGATTTCACAAAACTCCTAACTTAGGACTAGCCCTAGGCAATGCTAAGAGATAGGACTGGTCCTAAGTTAGGACCAGTACTTAGGACTAGTCCTATCTCTTAGCATTGCCTAGGACTAGTCCTAAGTTAGGAAGAGTTTTGTGAAATCGACCCCAGGGCCCAATTTCATAGAGCTGCTTAAGCCCAAAAGTAGCTGAGCATAATAACAACATGCTTACCAGAATAAGGTTACCCGCCAAAATAGCATTCCACATGTACTATTTTTGACTGGTATCCTGCTTCGTTTTGCTTAGTAGAAAATGGCTAAGCACTGTTTACTGCTTAAGCAGCTCGGTGACATTGGGCCCAGTGGCTTAGGTTGGATTGGAACATAGAGTTATATAGAAGAACTAGAGGGCACACTAGCCAAGTTACGTGACTCGTCGCGCGGGTGGTGCGGCCATGTTTTAAGTACCACTACCATTACTTTACTGTACGCAAAACAACAACATGAACACCGAGCGCGTGATGCGTGCATTTACCATACGCACATCGTATACTTCGTACTCAATTTTGCCCTCTATTAAATGGCGGTCGTGTCTCCTTGCGGTCCCGGCGCGTTTGTGCACGCAGTATTGCCAGTGCGCCCTAGTTCTTTAACTCTAGTTCTTATATATAACTCTATGGATTGGAACAAGTATTCAAAGTTTCAAGGATTACCCAGAGTGAGTGACACAGTTGGTATGAGGTTGATTTTTGAATGACTTTGGTTTCAGGGACCTGTACTATAATGATACCAAGCTTTTTGGGAGACAGTCAATGCTCGACGGCGTACTGGAGAACATTTGCTGCATGCTGAGTGTACCCAGGAGATGCCTTCATGTGGTAAGGCATCGTGGAGATTTCTGTCAAGATTATCCAAAGATACACTGTGTATGTGAATACAGTGTATGTGAAGGCCTAGTCCAAATTGGAGGCTACAGCTACGGCTACGACTGGATCCCCGCACAATCATGCACTGAAGTATAGGACGTCCTTAGCAACACCGTTATCAACAGTCATAGCCGTAGCCGCCAGTTCGGATATTGCCTAAAGCTTACTTGATATAAACTTATGTGGTTGTTGTTTTTTTCAGCTGGCTACATCCAAGGGTTTTATTGCGGGCGGTCTGAAATACACAGAGGCTGATGGGAACCACATAGATTGTAGCTCATCAAGAACGGTGAGTCCTAAACAAACTTTATTTACAAGATTGCAAAAAAATATGCCAACTTAAATTTAAGTTTATCTTACTGTGTTGAAACATACACAGTACTGTGAAATATTGTGAAGTTATGGAACTGTGCATAAAGAATTTGGCTTGCTTTGGTTGTTTTAGTTAATGTTGTGTATCTTGACATGTGTGTCTCAATTATTATTATTTTTTTTACTTTGATTTCCTTTCCTTGCAGGGTATTCTTGTTCCAGCCCATGTTGAGGGAATTAACAGTATCCTTTTTCTTTCCATTTTTATTATTGTTATTTTTCTTTTTCATGTTTTGTACTCTTTTCTTTGTCATTGGAAAAACAATTTCATCAACCCTTAAAATGCCTACATGTAGGATAAAGGTTTTTGAACATGTTGAATCCGTGGGGCACCGGTACACTACAGTAAAACCTCATCCGTGGTGAAGTCCTCTTGTTTCATTTCCTTTAAAGGCCCTGTACACTATTGGTAAGATCGAAAAACACAATGTTCACAGATTCACACATAACTTACACGATTTAAAGTAAGTAATGGTAGAAAGGGTTCCTTAAAATATTTCTGCCTAAAATGCTATCGTTTCTGAGAAACGAGTAAAACAATAGTAATTATCGCGCGCGATAATTTGAAAAAACAGAAAACACATAAGATCTCTTTTCACTATTTTCTCGTGACCTCGATGACCAATTGAGCTCAAACTTTCACAGGTTTGTTTGTTCATGCATATGTTTAATCACACAAAATGTGGACACTGATTTTGAGCTGTTACCAAAAGTGTACAATACCTTTAAAGCACTGTACAAAAAAGTTTTTAAAGCTAGAAGGACATTCTAAAACAGCTGGGGGTGAGAGAGAAACAGCCCATGTTCGACAAGAAATGTGTATTTACTCTCTTAGTACTCTCAGTTACTCTATAGTTACTCAAATCAGTTACTTTTAGTTTCTCTTAATTACTCTTAGTCATGATTACTTATTCTTATTAATTCTCATACCCAGATTAGTTACTCTTGGTTACTCTTTAGTTACTCAGATTAGTTACTCTTGATTAATCTTAGTTACTCTTAGTCACTCTTAGTTACTCTTAGTTACTCATAGTTAATTCTTAGTCACTGACCATCCTGATCCAAGTAAAGTATTTCAACCCATTTAAAGAGTTGTAGAATTATTACCAAAGATAGTTGTGGTTTTGGGAAAAGAAAAAAACATTTACAATTGAGTACATCTCTGATTTCCATTGAGTGTTTTCTCCTAACAATGGAACCTCTACTAGACGTTCAATCTAAAGCTCGCTTCATCCTGGTGGTTGAGAAAGATGCAACCTTCCAAAAGCTCCTTGATGATGGTTTTCTTCAAGATTTAGCACCTTGCATCATGATAACTGTAAGTGTCTTTCTTTACTTAGTATCTGAGGCTGTGTCCGAATTAGCGGCTACAGCTATGGCTACGACTGTTGCTAAGGATGTTGCTAAGGGTGTCCTATACTAACCTTCACCACAAGATGACGTGGTGATCCAGCCGTAGCCGTAGCTGTAGCCGCCAATTTGGACACGGCCTTACACTTTTGTCTCCTGACCAGAGAGACATATCAACATTTCATGAAGGACATTCTAGAAACTGACATTTTGTTGTTGTTTTTTTTTTCAAGGGCAAAGGATTTCCTGATGTGAACACTCGCCTGATGGTGAGAAAACTCTGGGAGTTGCTGCAAATACCTGTACTTTGTCTGGTTGATGCAGATCCTCATGGTAGGAAATTTCTTTCTCAAATCAGGCAGTAGTGCTGACATTAAGATTGGCTCAGTAGTTTCATCCCTGCCTTTCATCTCTGTGGACCCCGGTTCTAAAATATTTTTTTAATGTTTTGTTATTTTGAAAAAATAATTTTGTTTTTTAACTGTATTCTTCAGGTCTAGAGATACTCTGTATTTACAAGTTTGGATCAAGGGTAAGACTGTTTTCTTAAGTTTACCTGACATAAGCAACTTTCCTTAACACACCAAACCTGCTCTCCGCTGCCTGCATCGGCTACCAGTGAAGCACCTGGTCACCTGGTCCCAGTGTCATAGAGCTGCTTAAGCAGCAAGCAGTGCTTAAACAATTTCTGCTAAGCAAAAATGAGCTAGATGCCAGTCACAGATGACACATGTGGGAATGGTATGTTGGCTGGTAACTCATTTCTGGTGAGCACAATTTTGTTGTGATTAGCTACTTGTTGTGCTTAAAGGCCCTGTACACTATTGGTAAGATCGAAAAACACAATGTTCACAGATTCACACATAAATTACATGATTTAAAGTAAGTAATGGTAGAAAGGGTTCCTTAAAATATTTCTGCCTAAAATGCTATCGTTTCTGAGAAACGATTAAAACAATAGTAATTATCGCACGCGATAATTTGAAAAAACAGAAAACACATAAGAGCTCTTTTCACTATTTTCTCGTGACCTCGATGACCAATTGAGCTCAAACTTTCACAGGTTTGTTTGTTCATGCATATGTTTAATCACACAAAATGTGGACACTGATTTTGAGCTGTTACCAAAAGTGTACAATACCTTTAAGCAGCTCTATGAAATTGGGCCCATGCGGTAAATTAGGCTTTTCTTCACATTCTGACAATGCCTTTTTAGTAAAACTAGTACAAGCAGAACAAATTTTTACGGAGACAGATCAATTTTCTGCATCATCAGTCAGAGTCTAGAACAGCTTACCTCATGACAATCATGCTATGTCATCCCTCAGTTGTCTTAGAAAGCTGTTTTAAAAACTCAAACTGCGTTGATGGTTTGGCCTGGGATTAGGCTTAGTTCCTTTTATAAAAATTTTTTCAGTTGTTGTCATATATTTTGTATTTTGCTAAGATATCTATATTATATATTTACTTAATTCCATATTTTTCAATGTACTTGTTGTACAGTGCTTGTGTTTTCAGTCCCTTCTTTAATTTGTTTAATCATTTTAGTCCTTCTTTAATTTGTTTAATCCATTTTTATTCCCGTAGCCTCTTTTCTTCCTTGTTAAGGGCTTTGTGGCCTATGCTTTAGATGTTAGACTATATAAGTCATATTTATCGTTGTCATAATTATTAGTATTATAAATTCTGTCCACTTATGTCCAGGTGATAATTTTGAAATAAGGACCATGATTTCTACCTTTAAAAGCCCCAAGATTAGATGCTGAAGTTTGGTTAGTTTAGAGTTGACAGACTTTTGTTTAAATGTTACATTTCAGTCTATGGCCTACGAGTCTCGCAGTCTAACTGTACCCTGCATCCGGTGGCTTGGCGTTCTACCCTCAGATATTGAGAGGTTGCAGGTCTCAAGAGATGTCTTGATGCCACTGAATAAGTCTGATCTTCGGAAGGCCAAGGAGCTTATGGGAAGACCCTACTATCAACATCTCCCTGAATGGATGAAAGAGGTACTTGTGAAGCTCTGGTAGTTAAATTAATGTATGGCTTACATTTTAGACCTGGGCCCAATTTCATAGAGCTGCTTTAAGGCAGAAAATATTGCTCAACAAATTTCTGCTAAGCCAATATTAGCAGGATACCAGTTACAGGTTGTATTTGAGAAATGGCATTTTGGCTGGCAACCATATTCTAGTAAGCATAATTTATTGTGCTTCGCTATCTGTTGTGCTTAAGCAGCTCTGTGAAATTGGGCCCATCCATCAGGCGCTTAAGCCTCTGACTTTCTGAAGATCCAGAGTACACTTTTTGAAAAAATCAAGGGTTGACTTTCTCATGCCCAGCTCCCCATCAAGCAGCTATTCCAATACAGACTCTCCATGTCAACTTTAAGAGCACTTAGCAGTCCAGGGTTGATTCACGAAACTCTTCCTAACTTAGGACTAGTCCTAGCATGCTAAGAGATAGACTAGTCCTAAGTTAGGATCTGTACTGAGGACTAGTTCTATCTCTTAGCATTGCTAGGACTAGTCCTAAATTAGAAGATTTTGTGAAATCGACCCTGCTCCACATTCATATCAGAGCTTCTTCAAACCAATGTTCCCAGCTGTTCCGATCATCGGTCTTTAAACACCCACTGGCTGTCTGAGACCCAGATCTGGTCTCTTGTGGTGACTGCACCATGAGTTTGGAATACCCTCTCAAGAGATATTTAAAGGTAGCATGGATGGCTAGTGCGTAAAGCACTCACCAATGTGACCCTAGTTTGATACCCGGCTAAGGTCAGCAGAGTGTGGTTTCGAGTCCCGGTCGTGACAATTGTGTCCTTAAAGCAAGACACTTAACCATCATTGATGTGTCCTTGAGATGGGACAGAAAGCCGTAGGTCCCGTGTGTTGTGTAATGCACCTAAAAGAACCCAGTGCACTTATCGTAAAGAGAAGGGGTTTGCCCCGGTGTTCCCGGTTTGATTGGCTGCATATTGCGCCAAAGCGCTCACCAATGTGACCCTAGTTTGATACCCGGCTAAGGCCAAATGTGAGTAGAGTTTTGCGTTAGTTCTCTCCTATGCCTCAAGGGTTTTTCTCCAGGCTCTTTTGTTTTCCTCACCCCTGAAAAATCAAACACTTTCGATCTCTGGCCGTGCTCCGTGGTCATATATGGGTTGATGTGGCTGGCTGCCAAAGGCACCTTCACATACCTGCTTCTTGAACCTGTTGTAGCCTCGTCCTTCGCAATTCAGCTTCTCAGCTGCTAGTAAGGATGATTAGCCCCACAAATTATTACTATTATTATTTTAAACGCCTGACAGTGCTTCAAAGTCCAATCTAAAGAGATTTTTGTTCAACTCAGTTCGTAACTATTCGGTTGGTTTCCCTTCTTCCAACAGATGCAAATTTTATTAGATACTGGTAAGAAGGCTGAGATCCAGTGCCTTACTGCCATCTCAATGGATTACTTGACCAAGGTGTATCTTCCCAACAAGATCAGGTATGGAGGATGGATTTAAGGGATATGTCACTCGAGGCAATTAACTGGCAGCCAGTTCTAAGAAGAAAGAACTGTCTCATAAGTTTCTCTAGGATAGTAAGACAAAGTCAGAAAAATTCCTCTTGTGGAAACCAGGTGGTCATTTGAATACAGAGGAGCTGGTTGCCTCCAAGTTGCCTGTGAAAAATGTCATGTGTGCCAAATGTCATAAGATAGTACAGTCAGTCTAGGAGCAGGTTTATGGGACGAGGAGCAAAATATTGTGAATGGCAAACTGTAGGCTCCAGAACATCAAGTTCTGCCAGAACATCCAGTTCTTTCTGCAGAACATCCAGTTCTGTCATGTTGTGCAGAACATCTAGTTCTGTCTGCAAAACATCTAGTTCTTTCTGCAGAATATCCACTTCTGTCATGTTGTGCAGAACATCTATTTCTGTCTGCAGAGCATCCAGTTCTGTGGAGGACATTTTGGACTCAGAACATTTGGAAATCTAATTTCATTTTTATTTCATTGTTTTTTCCAGTCTTTGCACGTTTTTGATGTCTACATTTCGATTTCATATGTCTGTTTTGCTTATCTAACTTTCTCACAGCTCATTTTTAGGTGACAAAAATTTGTCTTTCTTTTTGTTGATGATTGTATTTGATTGGTAAAGGCCTTTGGTGTAGTACGCCCTCCATGAGTTTCCTAACTAAAGGGAATTGTTTTACAGCTAAAAGTACTGCGACCTTTGGTTTGAGTCATTTCCTCTGCAATAAAAAACTAATCCCATATGGTATCAGATTGTAAAACTTCATTGCAATTCGATGAAACTAGCATTAAATAAAAAGGCAAAAATATTTGTACTGCTTATAAATGCCACTTTTTTAATTACCACATTTTTATTTCTTTTTATTGATGACTGCGTTTGATTGGTAAAGGCATTTTTATAGTACGCCCTCCATGATTCTCACAACTAAAGGGAATAGTTTTACAGCTAAAAGTACTGCAGACCTTTGGGCCGTTGATTACACTGCAATATAAAACTAATCCCATATGGTATCAGATTGTAAAACTTCATTGCAATTCGATGGGACAAGCATAAATTTAAAAAAAACAATAATTTGTTAACTGCTTATGCTACTTTTTTGACTACCAAAGTGTCTCTGAAAAATTGTGTAACAGATTTTTTACAAGGTTTTATAAAATTTGTCCATGCAAAGAAATAAAAACAGTTCAGTGACTCCCTGAAAATGTTTACTCTGACAAAAGGAACGCTAGTTTTATGATATACCGAAGAAATTTAAAAATTTACATTGTAAATCAAAACCAGTTTGAAAAAGATTGTTAGCGTACGGTCAAAAAAGATCGGAGGGCCACAGAGACATCTTAGCCATCAGTTCTGTGAGCCACAAATACTAAGGAAAGTGCAATCCATCTTACACTATGAAAATCTTTGCTGTGAAACCATCGTGAAATCTCAGTGAAGTGCATGATTTGTCTGAAATTCAAGGAATTAGTTCTCTTTCACCATACTTTAATGGAATTGCAATTTCCTTAAATCGCCTTAAAAAAAGAGTCTCCAGACCATTTGGCGATTTCAGGGAATGCTCTCCATCCAAGCCTAGAACTCTTTAATTGGTGAATAACATTTTCAGCAGTACAGCACCGTAAAAACAACATGAAACACTTAGGAACTGGCTAGTTAGAAAACAACTTTGTGAAAACAATGTGAACAGGGGGAATTGACGATTTCAAGGAGAAAAGTGGATTTTCACTTCATTTTCAAGACAAAATTTTCACAGTGTTAGCCGTTTCAGATGTCCACCTTGTAAAACACTTGGGCGGAAGCTCTCTTTTATTCCAGTGGCAACCATACTAGTGAATGGTTGATGTCCTGCAATATGGTTTCATTCGACTTTCAAGTGCAATGATAATTTTTGGAAGTCTAGTATATCACCATTTTACATATTTAAATGTCAATTTAAATGTTATTTATTATTTTTATATACTATGCCGTATCTGTAATTGTTTGATTGTTTTTAATCTTGAACATCCTGTTCTGTGTGCAGAACATCCAGTTCTGTCTGCAGAACATCCAGTTCTGTCTGCAGAACATCCAGTTCTGTCTGCAGAACATCCAGTTCTGTCTGAAGAACATCCAGTTCTGTCTGCAGAACATCCAGTTCTGTCTGCAGAACATCCAGTTCTGTCTGCAGAACATCCAGTTCTGTCTGCAGAACATCCAGTTCTGTCTGAAGAGCATCATCAGATCTGTCTGCAGAACATTTGGTTCTATCATTCTGCAGAAAACCCAGATCTGTCTGCAGAGTAGGGGCCTATCTGGTTCTGTGTGAAGTACATTTGAGACCCAGAACATTTGGAAAATATCTAATTTCATTCCTGTTTCTTTCCTTTTTTCAGTTATACATACCTTTCACATTCTTTGAGTTTTCTTATATTTTTGTTACAGATTGTTTTTAGGTGACACAAAGTTGTCTTTTCTTTGTATTGATGGTTGTATTGTTTTGATATAGGCCTGTAATTATTGTACAGTACACACTCCCAACTAAACTGAATAGTTTTACAATGGAAAGAATTGCAGACTTTTGGTTTGAGTCATTAAATTATAATTTTGTTTTCATATGCTTTTGATTTGATTAATTTATTTCAACATTACACCGGATTCTAGTTCTGTCTGCAGAGCATTCAGTTTTGTAGACAGAACTATTCCCATACCGTAATGGATGAAGCATCTTCATTGTAATTTGGTCTTCCCTACCAGCATTAAATAAGAAGAAGGTATGCAGTAATTTTAATGAAAAGAGGTCAGTGACTCCAAGAAAATGTTTAACTCCGACAAGAGAAACAATAGTTTTATGGTGTACCGACTTTTTGTGCTTCACCGGCCTTACATAAAAAATGTTTCTTTTGTGACTCTAGTGGTAGGAACTGTAGCCCGCTTAAACGTTGACTAGCTGGCATACTCTTGACTAGACTGTTTGTCTGATGATTTATGTAGACAAATTTATGTAGATAAGTTTTGATTAGCTCACAGTTTAACCTCAGAAAGGAAGTTCTGCTAGCTTCGTAGCATTCTTTTGCTAGCTTCGTAGACTGTATAGAGTTTGTATTTAGGGTTAAGGTGACGACTTTGTAAAGTCAAGCCCTGTATATATATGCTAAGCATGCATGCTTACTCTCTGGCAGTTATTTTTAGTGGGCAGCGTTTTCCACCTACAGAGAACAGAGTTTTTAATCCATTGCAAAATACACCCTTACTTACCAGAGCCCAATTTCATAAAGCTGTTAAGCTGTGAATACTGCTTAATACATTTCTTTGGCAAGTCAAAAAATAGTGGCGCACCAGTCACAATAACTCAAATTTCATGACACCGTGGCTGAGCAAGGTCTGCTAAGCAAGGTCTGCTAAGCAAGGTCTGCTAATCAATGTACTTAGCAAAATTTTGAGCTTTCAGGCATTAATAAGTTGTTCTGTACTATTCTCCTGCCAGACAATTTTTCTCCCCCTAAGGTCATGTCACAAAAGGTCAATTTACAGGCAACCGGTTCCAGGCAATCTCTGATAAGAAAATTCATTCATATTTCAGTTTTCTCATTATTTTCTTGGGGATAGTGAGTTACAGCTTGAAGAGTGTCTCAGTGTGCTGCCGAAGTGCATTTGGTTGCCTGAAAGAATTGCCTGAAAAAATTGCCCTGTGTGACGTGGCCTTTAGGAACGATGACATTACATGGCGCTGATTACTGTTGGCTAAAGACATGCTTCCCTAATTTCAAGTAATTTTCTTTCTTTTTTAAAGAGCCCAGTGTCAAAGTTTGTTATTTATTCAACTTCCACAGTCACTCAGAGATTTATACGATAATATGTAATTTTACACTTGAAATAACTACTTCTGTACAACAAAGTAATTTAACCTCTATATCAGTAAATTTTATTGTACATATTAATTTAACTAGTTGTAAACTAGTAAAAATAATCATACTTGTAAAAAAAAAACTAAGCCCCAATTTTACTCAAAAAAATGGTCTCTCAACTTCTTCATTATAATTAAACGTACTGGTACTGTAAACCTTTGGTTTTAGTCAATGTCATTAAGAGATGTTATTTATATCCTTTTTGACATTTCTTAAAACCCTAACCTTTATCCCAAAATCTAAGTCTAATCCCAAACCATCATCCCTAACCCTAAGCCAAACAATACCCAACCATTATCCCAAACCCTAGCCCTAATTTTAGTAGTTTTTTAATGTAGTATTTTTATGTTCACTTTACTTGCCTGTACATATTGTATTTTAATGCTAGTCTTTTATTGTTCGTTGTACACCTACATAGCCTTGATATCAAGGCTGTGTAGACAAGTACTCTAGCTAAAACCATAAAGCAAGGATACTAAAACCTCAGCCGCCCGACTGACTCTAAAAAAAAATAGGACACCGCACTCTCACCATGCACACACACAGCGCCTGTACACAGCCCCACACACCGCTATCGCCCACAATCCTAGCCCGTGAGCCGTCAGGCTCACAGCCTTGACGATCTTGTACACTTCCGGGTCTTATGTGTTTCATTGTTTTTCTTCGCAAATCCGTGGAAAATGGGGGGGGTGAGTGAATATGCAAAGAGCGCACTTATTACCATAACCGCAAGACCCGGAAGTGTACAAGATCGTCAAGGCTGTGAGCCTGACAGCTCACGGGCTAGGATTGTGGGCGATAGCGGTGTGTGGGCAATAGCGGTGTGTGTGGGGGACTGTGGAAATGAGCGTTTGTGTGCTTCCTTGGGTGAGAGCGTGGTGTGCTGTTTAAAGACAGTCGGGGGGACCGGAACAGGAGTTGCATTGCATTCGTGCATCGCATTCGTGTGGCTGTGGTTATGCACATTTTTAGCTTTATAGTAAGCAAACACAGCCTTGCAATCAAGGCTAACACCTACATAATGTGTAATATATTTTTTGTTAGTTTTTACCCATTTGCGAAATGCAGTGGAAATCAAATTTCCATATTTTTTTTAAATGTGGACAATATATTCTATCTAATCTAATATAATATAATCTAATCTAATCTAATCTAATCCCATTAATACCCATCAACCTTTCTCTCAAACCCTAACCACAATCCCAACAATACGCAACCCTTATCCCAAAACCTTACCCTAATCCCATCAATACCCCAAACCTACTCAAACCCTAATCCTATAACCCCAAACCATCATCCCTATTCCCAATTTATAATCTGATCTTCAAAGCCTAATCCATAACCCATAACCCTCAGCACTGTAAAGAGGTCCACAAAAGAAATACAACACACAAGACAACAAAAGTCAGTTCTAAACTATTTTAACCTTTATTTCAAACCATAATCATAAAATGTGTCCATTTATAGCCATATCAACAATATTATAGTAAAAGCAACATTTACAAATTTCTATAAAATAAAAGATTAATTACACTGTGTGAATCAAACAGAAATGTATTTCATGGGCAGATTCAGAGCCACCAGGGCCCAATTTCATAGAGCTGCTTAAGCAAAAAAACAAGCTAAGCACAACAAAATTGTGCTTACCAGATTAAGGTTACCAGTAAAATACCATTTCACATGTAGCATCTGTGACTGTTGTGACTGCTTATTGATGCTTAGCAGGATGTTTTTTTAAGCAGTATTTTCTGCATAAGCAGTTCTATATGAAATTGAGCCCTGGTACTGAAGGCGTTCGTGAGGCAGAACCCTGGGAGGTTAAACTTCACAAAATGCCATTCCGATGGACGCAGAACAATTCAAGTTTTTTTTTTTACTTGGAATTTCCAACCTGACTCAGTAGTTAGGGTTTTTTCCGGTCATTTTGGGCAAAAAAAGCAGCGTATTTTGCTTTCATGCATTCGTATTTAAGCAATTTTTCCTCTTCGTTGGGACCATCATTCAATTTCACTTGAAGGCATGCACATTTTTACAGCGTTATAGTCAAATAAACTGCCAAATGCATTTTTATTTTAGCCATGTGAAATTGACTATCAATTTAGCAGAGGGGGCGCAACTAAACTTCAGCAAAAAGCTGCTGTGAAGTTGAATGCTGTTTGAGTGGATTGTTAAATGAATGGCCATCTTTTTTTAATCGCATGATGCTAAAGAATAAAAGCTTATACATTAAGAGATGGCTGAAAATGACCCCCCCCCAAAAAAAACAAAAAACAACAACAACAACAACAACAACAACAATTATTATCAAGTGTCCAGGGGAGTTGAAGTTGATCTGTTCCCCTACCTGGAATCTGCCACTGTACAAAACAGGCTAGATATTTAATCCCGGGGGGGGGAAGTAAGAAAATGTTATCGAGTACATTAGGGCTTACCTCATAGAGTCATAAGCTTTGATAAGCTTTTTGAGGCTATGTAATTATTATCATTATTATTATTGATATTAATTCTGCTATTTCTCCAAAAGAAAAAACAGAATACAAATAGTCTTTAAGATGTGAAAAACAAAACCCCCAAAACTCATATCAAGTTGGCCAGGATTGACAAAGGTGTACTCAAACACTGTAACTCGAAAGTCTGCTAATCCAAACTTGAAAACACACTTAAATCTTGAATCGTAATGAAAATCTTTCATTGGGCAAAAAATTCAGATCAAAGTAGGAAGAATATACAGAGACCTCAGCAGGTCATAACACTGCAGCTAGTATACAAATAATACACAATATTACAAGTCAATTGTTAGTCTAAGTTATGGTTGATATTATTGTATGCACACTTAATGAAATAAAAAAGACTACATCGTGTTCAAGGTTGACATCAGTTAAACTTACAAACACAGCTGAAATTACCTATACTATCTGATTGTCAAACGTTATTTACGATTATTGTGTAGAAAACAAACTTGGGCAGTTTCTTCTTAAATATTGAACCCGATCTGTACAACATTCTTACAAATATCAATAGTTCACCTCAAGTCTAATTTTTAAATGTCAGTAATAACCAAGAATGACTGGGTAAATTTCAAATGTTTGGGGTTGAAAAGAAATGCTAGAGGGGATTGACACGACGGCGCCGCTTCAGGTTTTATCGTAAACTGGTGTGATCCTGCTACACGAGTAACGTTGCATGGCTTCTGACTGCACCCGACAAGAATTGACAAATAGGAACGCAACATAGGCTAATAGTCAGTTGGTAGAGGCGGTATTAATCGGAGTCGTGTTAATCCCTCTAGTCAATTTTCTTTTTCAACCAAACCAGTCTAATTTAGCAATGATTGTATTTAATTTGCAGGTATACTTTGTAATTATACAAATGGTGACATAAAACCACTGGTAAAGACATGAGAGCTGTTGATATTTAAAACAACGTAGAAGCGACCCCTTTGAGGTCAATGTAGTTTCAGAGAAAGAGGATCAGGGGACGTCAAGGTAATAGCCACCTCGAAGCTCACACAAATGTACTCATTTGTAAAACTGATTATTTATTTTTGTTTTATGATGTATGAATTCTGGTGGCATAACAAATTTATTTTGTGGAAGAAGCTAGGCAAATTTAGAGTTTAAGATTAGAAGTGTTTCCCAATGAATATCTCAGTCTTGTTTCAGACCATTACTTCAAAAACGGTATGGAAATCATATTTGGAAGTACTATTACAAATTGGTACCTTCAGTTCTGTTTTTTAAGTTTTGACAACTTTTGTTCACTGTTCTCTTGCTTGATAATTGAATAACTTGCCTTTACTTTAAAACAGTCCGTATCATACTTTCCTCATATTACTGTTTTGTACATCATTCATTATACACTTGCCTTTGCTTTAAAACATGCCTCCTTTTTTAACTTTATTTCTTTTACTTTTGATTGGGAAGGGGGTAGGAAGGGGCGGGAGAAGGGTGAGGAGGGGGAAGTGATGTACCTTCTTCACTAACAGGTTCTAGAGACAAGTCCTATGGATTATCTCTTGTCTTTACTTTATAACATTCTTTGTCTTAGAACTTTCTTCCTTTTGCTTTTGTTGGGGGTAGAGGAAAGCTAGAACTTTCTTCCTTTTGCTTTTGTTGGGGGTAGAGGAAAGCTAGAACTTTCTTTCTTTTGCTTTTGTTGGGGGTAGAGGAAAGCTAGAACTTTTTTTCTTTGCTTTTGTTGGGGGTAGAGGAAAGTTAGAACTTTCTTCCTTTTGCTTTTGTTGGGGGTAGAGGAAAGCTAGAACTTTCTTCCTTTTGCTTTTGTTGGGGTAGAGGAAAACTAGAACTTTCTTCCTTTTGCTTTTGTTGGGGGTAGAGGAAAGCTAGAACTTTCTTCCTTTTGCTTTTGTTGGGGGTAGAGGAAAGCTAGAATTTTCTTCCTTTTGCTTTTGTTGGGGGTAGAGGAAAGCTAGAACTTTCTTCCTTTTGCTTTTGTTGGGGGTAGAGGAAAGCTAGAACTTTCTTCCTTTTGCTTTTGTTGGGGGTAGAGGAAAGCTAGAACTTTCTTCCTTTTGCTTTTGTTGGGGGTAGAGGAAAGCTAGAACTTTCTTCCTTTTGCTTTTGTTGGGGGTAGAGGAAAGCTAGAACTTTCTAACTTTTGCTTTTGTTGGGGGTAGAGGAAAGCTAGAAAGGGGGAACAGTGATGTACCTTCTTCAATGGCAGGTTCTAGAAACATTTCCTGTGTACTATGCCAGGACCCATTTCATCGTACTCCTGCTTGCTGATCCACATCTGCTGGAACGTCGAGAGCGACGACAGGATCGAGCCACCAATCCACACCGAATACTTCCTCTCGGGTGGGGCCACCACCTTCACCTTCATGGAGTTTGGAGACAAGACTGTCAGCTCGCGCTGCATGCGATCTGCGATACCGGCAAACATGGTGGAGCCGCCGGACAGGACGGTGTTGGCGTAGAGGTCTCTGCGTATATCAACGTCGCATTTCATTATACTCTGATAGGTCGTTTCTTGTATACCGCTGGACTCAATGCCGATGAATGATGGCTGGAACATCAACTCTGGGCACCGGAAACGTTCATTCCCTGGAAGGAATGACATAAGAGACATCAAAGAATAAGAATTGGAAACAAACTACAAATGGGAGACTTTTACGACAGTAGGTGGCAGCAGCACTGCATGATCAGAACAGTGTAGACAATGGAGATTTATCTGGTATTAAAGTCTGCTAACAGAAATGCCGTAGGTGCATCACATCGAGCTTTGCTACACACTGAATGTTAGATACCCTGAATGCATCCAATACTGAACTTTATTGCCGAGGCAAAGTCCCACTAGTATCAACGACACTTGGCAAGCAGCACCTACAACATCGGCGCAAACTTCTTCTCTTAGCGATAAGTGCACTGGGTGCTTTAACATGCATTGCACAACACACGGGACCTACGGCTTTACGTCCCATCTGAAGGACAAAGCAATAACAGTTCAGTTTCTTGCTTAAGGACACAGGTGTCAAGACCGGGACTCAAACCCACACTCTGCTGATCGGAAAACACCAGAGCCTGAGTCCAGTGCCCCCCGGCCACGACACTCGATTCTATTCTATTCCATTCCTTTCTCCCACACCCAACTACCCCTCATCCACCTCGGCTAAAGTCCTTATCCACTCACCTATAGTAATGACCTGCCCATCTGGGAGTTCATAACTCTTCTCTATGGCTGAGCTTCCAACACTTAGCTTCATTTCCTGTTCATAGTCTAAAGCAACGTAGCACAACTTCTCCTTGATGTCTCGTACAATTTCACGTTCAGCTGTGAACAAGAGTCGGGGGCAGGAAACATTTGTGAATTTAAACAAACATTTTATCCACAATGATTTATTACACAAAGGCACTTTTCAAATATCGGAGATCATGTTTGCATAATCACAAGTCCAAGTTACACACTGTTAGGAAGCCTGTGTTGCACTCTTTGTTATCTTTCAAACTGGTAGAGGCCAGATTTCAAGTTAACTCGACCTGTTTGACCGACTTCAATCATGAAGTATACAGAAGTCCCATCTTTGCTACCGATAGTATGGCAAATAGTATTTTCAAGTTCAGCTTATCTAGCCAAAAATTTTCTGTATACACAAAAGAGTTTTATGTGGTTCAATTTAATCTTAGTCGTCAAGCAAAGCAATTTCGAAAACTCATCTTAAGATGAATTCTAGTGTTTTGTGAAATTGAACCCCGGAGACCCGGGCAGCCCCTTTTTCTAAAACAAGCCTCCGCCCTTACCAGTTGTTGTGAAGGAGTAACCCCTCTCTGTCATTATCTTCATCAAGTAGTCCGTCATGTCACGCCCAGCCAGGTCCAGCCTGCATATCGCATGGGGTAAGGCATATCCTTCATAGATGGGTACAGTGTGGGAGACGCCGTCGCCAGAGTCCAGAACAATCCCGGTGGTGCGACCTGATGCATATAAAGAGAGAACGGCCTGGATGGCGACGTAGGATGCCGGAGAGTTGAAAGTCTCAAACATGATCTGCAAACAGATAAGGATGAACACTGTTTCAATTTCCAACTTTTATGAATTTTATGCAATTGGTTTTACCATATATTGAAGCACTCAGTCGACTAAGTTTATTAATGATATGAATTCCTTAAATTGTGTGTTTGGCGGAAGTAAGTTTATTTAGAAAACACTTTTAAGGTTTTAAGCCCTTTCGACTATTACAAATTTGTTAATTGAAGTTCAATTTGCATCGGGGATAGCCAATTCGCATCGGTGCTATACCAACACAATGATGTGTTAAAGCAACGTATACTCCGTTACTTTACCCTAGGCCTGTGAACAAATATCCCAGGCATATTACTTGAGTCGGATTCGAACCCACGACCTTTGCCATTCGAGAGCAGATGTCTCACCGCTAGACCACCGAGTTTGCCCACCAGCTCGAGGCTGTTCGAATCCTATATTTTAGCAGCGGGTACCGCAACGATGTTACTTCGAATAAGGACCTTGTAGCACCACCATGGCGACAATCTGGCGTACATCTTTGCCGTTTACCTCAACCCCTAGTGTCTTTGACTAGAGACCTTCCAATATCATCCACTCTCCTCTAGCTCAACACCCAAATGTTTGGACTTGGATGGTATTCCTGCTCAGTTAATGAGCCATTACAGACCTTTATGCATGTGACGTCATTGGAGTAGGACGCCCTCAGTTAGAGGTCAAAAGCAGGTTGCTCAATGGTCCATCCTTTGTGCCACTCGTACAAAGGTGTAGTTTTCATTGGTTTGTCATCGTTTTACCTAAAAGACGGCAGCGTGATGACCTCGATCGGTGCAGAAGGTCTATTATTTGGGCCTTAAGTCCCAAATGCTACAAACTCGGACAACTTTGAAGGATTTGGTACCGTTTTGGTTAATAATGGATTTAGAAAAGCATTGCAAGAGGGAGACCATGGAAAGGACATTGAAAAATGTAACAGATTTGGAAGAAAAAAACAAACAGAGCTGAATGTTTAAACCAAACGAAGGGAATTAAGGCCAATCTGAAAATTAAGTCAGTCCATAGACAAATATGAGAGCCACTTCACCTACCTGAACCATCTTTTCTCTGTTGCCTTTTGGATTCAGCGGGGCCTCAGTCAATAGTATGGGGTGTTCCTCCGGCGCCACACGGAGCTCATTGTAGAAGGTGTGGTGCCAGATTCTCTCCATGTCATCCCAGTTAGTGACGACGCCATGTTCGATGGGGTACTTGAGGGTCAGGATGCCCCTCTTGCTCTGGGCTTCCTCGCCGACGTAGCTGTCCTTCTGACCCATGCCGACCATCACACCCTTTTGAGGAGACAGACGTATATGCATCTTTACTAACATAGAAATAAATATGATTATACTTTATGGTTTTTCAGTATTTCCCTCATCAGACCCCAATTCCAATCATGCTTCTGTCCCTTTCACCTCTGTGTTGAACCTGTTTATGAATCCCACCATTAGAGCATTCACAATTGCTCAGGGGTTTGTTTTCTCCATTTCATCTCTGTAGACCCTGGTTCGAATTCCGCTTCAAACTGTTAGAGCCATTTACATTGGCTCAGTGGTTTTGTCTGTCCCTTTCACCTCTGTAGACCCTGGTTCGAATCCCACCATTAGAGCATTCACTTTTGCTCAGTGGTTTTTTCTGTCCCTTTTATATCTATGGACCCCGGTTTGAATCTCACCGTAAGAGCATTCAATTTGGCTCTGTGGTTTCTTTTCTCCCTTTTAACTCAATGGACCCCGGTTCGAATTCCACCATTAGAGCATTCACATTGGCTCGGTGGTTTCTTTTGTCCCTTTTAACTCTATGGACCTCGGTTTGAATCTCACCATTAGAGCATTCACATTGGCTTGGTGGTTTCTTTTCTGCCATTTAACTCTATGGACCCGGTTCAAATCCCACCAAAAGAGCATTTACATTGGCTCAGTGGTTTCTTTTCTGCCATTTACTGAACTCTATGGACCCGGTTCGAATCCCACCATTGGAGCATTTACATTGACTCGGTGGTTTCTTCTGTCCCTTTCACCTCTGTGGACCCCGGTTCGAATACCACCATTAGAGCATTTACATTGACTCGGTGGTTTCTTCTGTCCCTTTCACCTCTGTGGACCCCGGTTCGAATACCACCATTAGAGCATTTACATAGGCTCGGTGGTTTCTTCTTCCCTTTTAACTCTATGGACCCCGGTTTGAATCGAACTTCAGACCATCAGAGCAATATCCAATTTTCTTGCTTTTGTACCAAGCACAAATGAATGCCTCACAAGGTACACAGCTTCATGAACTGAGGTCAAAGTATTTTACAGTTTCCCAACAAAATTCCATTCCAGGCCAAAGTCTGCTGCCATCTATTTATACCCAAAGAAATTACCTGATGACGAGGCCGACCAACTATAGAGGGAAAGACAGCCCTCGGTGCATCGTCCCCCGCAAAGCCTGCTTTGCACATCCCAGATCCATTGTCAATAACCAAGGCTGCACTCTCTTCATCACCCATATTGTAATAGTTCTGTGAAATGGAGAAATAAATGCCTACACCATAGAAGCATATATAATAATAATAATGATAATAACTGTATTTATATAGCGCCTTTTGCCAAAGGATACAAGGCGCTCAGTATTTTTATCTGCCATGTATGTGGAGCTACGTTTTGAAGTATGAGACCTATGCATATAGCACAATGTAATGGTATACACGATGCTGTGGCGCAATATGCAGCCAATCAAACCAGGAACACCGGGACGAATCCCTTCTCTTTTCGATAAGTGCACTGGGTTCTTTTACGTGCATTACACAACACACGGGACCAACGGCTTTACGTCCCATCCGAAGGACGAAGCAATAATGGTTAAGTGTCTTGCTTAAGGACAGAAGTGTCACGACTGGGACTCGAACCCACACTCTGCTGAACAGAACCACCAGAGCTTGAGTCCGGTGCTCTTATCCGCTCAGCCACGACACGCCACATATAAAGTAACAAGATAAATACCTTAAAGTTCCGTGGCTCGATATTCGCTGAAAGAATGTTTTTTTTTAGTATTTCTTCTCTGAACAAATTTTTACCAAGGATGCTGTTTCAAATAAAAAAAACATGCCAAAACTTTTGTATATGCCACGGAAATTGCCCCAAATACATTGTGCATAGTTTTTTGTACATAACAGATGGATGGATATGACATAAATTCCAGTTTTTTATTACCACTTATCAATGGCAGATTTTTTTCCCTGCAATACCTTAAAATGAAAGATTGTTACTCGAATCTATAAACATAGCTATTTAAAGTGTAAATCAAAGTTTCCTGAGTCAAATCAGCCACAAAACAGACCGAGCATCTTTAAAGGCCCTGTACACTATTGGTAAGATCGAAAAACACAATGTTCACAGATTCACACATAACTTACATGATTCAAAGTAAGTAATGGTAGAAATGGTTCCTTAAAATATTTCTGCCTGAAATGCTATCGTTTCTGAGAAACGAGTAAAACAATAGTAATTATCGCGCGCGATAATTTGAAAAAACAGAAAACACATAAGATCTATTTTCTTGTGACCTCGATGACCAATTGAGCTCAAACTTTCACAGGTTTGTTTGTTCATGCATATGTTTAATCACACAAAATGTGGACACTGATTTTGAGCTGTTACCAAAAGTGTACAATACCTTTAAGATGAAGAAAAAGAAAAAAGAACAATTGTAAATTGTTCCAGTTTTCTTCTGGGGAGAGACATACATTTTGTAACCATGGTAGTGTGTTGTGGTCGAGCAGTTAGAGCATCGGGCTCAAGTTCTGGTGGCTGAGTCAACAGGGTGTGGGTTCGAATCCCGGTCATGACACTTGGTGCCCTTGAGCAAGACACCTAACTATAATTGCTTCTCATCACCCAGGGGTAAATGGGTACCTGTGAAGGCAGAGATTGTTCTTGTGATTGATTTAGCTTAGTGCGCTACATACTTGACAGCACAAGCTGTATACTCCCAAGAGAGCTGAGATTCTTTAAGGAGTTAAATAAATGGCCCAGTGACCAGGGGTAATAATGTTGAAGCGCAATGAGCGTCACTGAGTGACGGATTTGAGTAAATAAGAAGCCACCATTATTATTATTATTATTATTATTATTAATGCAGAAAGAGGAACCAGCATTCATACATGTAAGACTTATCATTGCAAGAAAGACAGAAATGCTGATGTGTTTGTCTCTACTGAAATAGTAAAAACCGCCTTGTGATCACCTCTTGATTTTATCAGAATTAACACTTTTCTTACACTCAAGATAAATTCTAAACAAACAAAAAAAGAAAACGCTGGCTCTTTGAAGTGTATCGCACTCAACAAACTAGAAAAGTTTCAAAGAACCAAATCTCAGAACTATAACTATGTAAAGTTGACTTGAAGCAGGTGTGCATGTCTTTGAGGAAAGAAAGTGTAAAAGAATTCTGTTTCATTTATACAGTAAATTTGTACAGCAAAAAAAACAACCAATTAATCTGTTAATCCAGAGGTCACAGGTTCAAATCCTGCCCTTGTCACGTTTTTTCTTTGTTGAACCCAAAGTTATTTAAAATTTACCCAGTAAGTTTCCATTGTGGTTAATTACTTGATATTTGAAATAAAAAGGTTGCATCTCCTCAAGGTGATCCCTCTCCTGCCGCTTCCCAGGTTGTTTCACAAACTTGGATGTGATCCCTGGCTATACTGCAGTTGCTTCTGACTGGCACCCCAAAACAAAGATATTACTAACAAAATACGGAGACCGCCAACATTAGGGCCAGATAGCTCAGTTGGTACAGTGCCGGCACATTAATCCGGAGTTCACAGGTTCAGTCAAATATTCTTTGTTCAACCCCCTACCAATTCGTCAGTTTCCCTTGAAGTTTAGTACGTGATACAACAACAACAAAACTCAGATTTAAATATAATTTTCTGTGAAAATGACAGCACTTCACTAACTCTATATTATCAATTTGGGGCTTTACAAAATCATTTTGTTTTTCCCGGATGTAATAATTTAATCAGTAAACGGCACAGTTTGTCTTTGTTTGAATTTTTTTGATCAAAACTCATCTCCATCCTCTAGTTTTCAGTAACAACACCATCCAGTGGAATTTGTGAACATGTCATCAGATTTGATGGTAACATTTTAGTTAAATATTTTTTTAGGGACTTTGTGCATGTTCACATCTTGCTTACTTCGTTTGTGGAAATCAAAATAAGAAGCCCAGTGATTTGCAGGGTCCTCCAAAAGCTAGTTCCTCAACTTCAACAAAATTGGGGGGAAGAGGTACTGGTGTGAACTTTTAAATCAGAATTACAGATGAAAACGAATTATTATTTTTATTTATTTATTTGGGTTTTTTTTTCTTCTTATTTTACCCATCCTGCACTTTAAACTTGTCTTTAAACTTACCACTGATTTCATATTAATTTGTCAGCTTTCAAATTGAACATAAAATAAACACCAGAACTAGATTATATTCTTTAAAAAAAAAAACCTCCTGAAAAACTGTGGATACTCACAATCACAATTCCTCTGCTCCAGACGAATCTGCAAATCCAAACCGTCTCCAGCGATCTTGTCCGGGATAATATCCCAACTTTCAGCTCCGTCCTCTCGGCAATCCAAATCCAACTGACACCCTAGTGTCAAGCAATCACATCTTTTAATACCCCCCGTTTAATAACTTGACGCCTCTCTTGACTTGACACGCTTCATTCTCAGTTCTACGGGGTGGGGTGGTGGTGGTGGTGGGGGGGGGAGGGTGAGAGTCTCGAAGGGGACACATTTTTATTCCATTTCTCTTTGATTATGAAACAGTGACTTGAGATGTGTTGATTAATTCGGAGATGATTATTCATGTAATGGAATGGAGGCAGGTGGCTACACAGCTTGCTGCCACAACATCTACTTTTTTTGGGGGGGGTGGTTTCCCCTGTCTTTATTTTCATTTCCGTCCTCTTCTTTCTTTCTTTTTGAAAGAAGGTTACAGGATGGTGTAAATTCACGCTGTTTTGATGAGTAAACTCATCCCATAAACAGTGTAATTCATAGGAACTGATGATTTTTTATTCTGAGAATAAGCAGGAGAATCGAACATTTTAGCGGACTAGGAGGTGTATTACATAAAAATAGTTTCTCCACTTGACTGCTTTTGTCCCCCTTGTATGCATGTATGTGTGTTGTCTTGTCATTTAGCCTTCGAGAAAGACTCTGCTAGGGTCGAAACGTCAGGCCACTAACTAATTTTTTGCATTTATACTACAGGTCCTTTTGGTTGGTAAGCAGTTTGCAACAGCTAATTCTAATTTCTCACATAAAAATATACTCAGGAAATATTGAATTTTTTAATAGTCTGACCTTTTGACTCCCCACAAAATTGTTCTCTTCTAAAACTTGATCAGAAAAAAAAATCTTGTTACAATGAAACCATCCACGAGTCTTTATGACAACAACCACACAACACTCTCCCTACCAGCACCTAGACGACTAGGAGGTGTATTACATAAAAACATACCCAGGGAATATTGAATTTTAGTAATAATATGACCTTTTGACTCTCCACAATATTTTTCTCCTCCAAAAACTTAATCAGAAAAGAAAAAAAAATCTTGTTACAAAAAATGAAACCATCCACGAGTTTTTATGACAACAACCACATGCCACTCTCCCTACCAACACCAGGCACTTCCTGCAATAACTCAAAAACTGGGTTTAATTGCTTTATCAAATAGATGAGAAGAAGAGCTTTCAAATAAAACCTGCATGTAGAAAGAGACTAAAAGTAATTGTCTCTCAACATACAGAATGGTTAAGACACCACATCATATTTAGTGAGGCAGATAATGGAAATATTCAGAGGAATTGTGCCTTTGATGATACAAGCAAGGAGTTTGGCACACAGAGTACGTAATGAGAAAGTTATTTGGCTGCATGGCCATTGCAGAGACTTGCTCTTAGAAAAAATACTTTCAACATTTTTGTTTAAATTTGCATGGTCGGATTTTTGCTGGGAAAATTTTTTTTTTTCAAGGAATTTCTTTATTTTTTATTTTTTGATTAACTACCGCTCATCATTGGTAAATTTTTTTGGTGCACTGCCTTTTAAATGAAAGCTTGTTACTTTCTCAAATCTGTAAAAGAAATAGCTACTTGAAACTTTAATGAAAATTTTCGGATTAAGTCGGCCATAAACCTGTCCTAGCATCTTTAAATCTTGAAGAAACACAGTGTAATAATCTCTTCTGAGCAGAAGATTATGGCTCTGAACTCCCTGGAGAAAGCTAATTTTGTCTGTTTTTGTTTCTTTCTTTTTTTACTCATAGTGTGTTTCACTTCTCATTCAAGGACCAGTTCTTTATTTCAATATTCTACACTGTGTCCGTCTTATATTCATTCAAAGTATTTTAAGCAATAAATTGCGATAACTTATTTTTAAAAATATTTACATGTGTAAGTTTGTAATGTGGACTGTCGTCATGATCATAGAGGCCTGTGGCTGTACATGGAGTTGAGAAAGTTCTCTAACCCGGTTACTGCACGTGCTCAAGCACTGGCCGTCACACCACAATATGACGTTGAGGGCGCTGATTGTGATGTGAGGGCCAGCGTCTGCGCGAGCTTGGTCAGAGTTCATAATTCTATGTACAGCCATACTCGTGAGTGCTATTACCGTGACGACTTTTAAGTACTTTGTAATTTGGTTTTATTTCGATTTTTGCTTCTTTTTATGTGAAGTGATAAGAGGCCTACGTGCATTGTGCAGTACACAGGTGCGATACCATAATTATGTACATATGGTATACGATTTACATGTAATAACAATTTTGCTGTTTTTTTCTGAGGGCCCCCAAAATCGTAAATCAAACTTAAGTAGGAAGACATGGGGTGAATGTCGTGTTCGAAATAAAAACTTGAGTTGCCATGTCTGAGCGCTTAAGAGCACCGGACTCAAGCTCTGGTGTTTCTGATCAGCTGAGTGTGAGTTCCAGTTCAGGTTGTGGCACTTGTGTCCTTGAGCAAGATACTGTGCCATAATTGCTTTGTCCTTCGGATGGGACATTAAGCTGTTGGTTCCCAGAATTGGTAGTGCATGTAAAACAACCCACGCAAACAAACTTGTTGTGGAAGAGTAGGGGTTAGCCCCGTGTTTCTGGTTCACGTAGCAAGCACCGTTGTTTACAGGTTTCCTCAGTGATTAAGTTCACTCATTAGGCATCATTGGGTTCATTACCAGAAATATCTAACAATGATAATAATAATAAAAGAATATCCTGTTTACCTATTCCATTATTATTGAATATTTACCAAGGGTCACTGCGCCTTGAAAACTAATGATCATAGGGAGACATTTCACAATGCCATCATCAAATAATATTATTAAGATAGTTGCCAACTAAAAACACAATCACAAGTAGGGTTGGGTGCACTTTTTGGTGTCATTTATTACCTTTGCTGGAATAATACAGTACATTTTTGCAAAAATGAGTTCAGTGAATAATAGAAACAACCTATTAAAAGCTGTTAAAGGCAAAGTATACATTGTACCATTTGGTTTTTATGAACCGTTCGATTGTTTTAATCCTATACAAACAGGGCTTGCCCTTAATTTTTTCTGAGAGTAGCCCACCGGGCAAGTAAATTGTGTTTTATACTAACTAGCCCGCAGAAATTTTTACTAGCCCGAGAAAATTAGTTTGGAAAAAAAAAAAACATAACCCTTAAATCAGGTTTAATGTTCTTGTTGACTACTGAGAAGGTTGAGTGACTTTTTTTCATGGCTAGAAATCATTGTTGCTGCGATTTTCTCGCTTGTTTGGTGACGGATTTTGGATTTTTAACGGTGGACATTTACAGCCACATGTTGCAGCCCGGTAGTAAAAATTCTTTGTGAACACGTTTTAGTTGCTTGTACTCGCTGTCACAACACACTCATAAGCCTGTGCGTTTACGGTTATTTTTGTAAACGTGTAACCATTTCTGAAACGGTCGGTTACACGTAACCGTCCGTTTCAGACACCAAATTTAGGGTTTAAAAAAGTAATTTACGCAACCGTGCATGCGATAGTAAGCATTGCGTCTTCATAACACTAACACTACAGCATTTTGACTTGGCACAACCACGCCGCAAAAAAAAAACATAAAAAAACGAACAAAAATAAAATAAAGAGAAACAAATCTTACATTATACAATTAACTAATCTTTCCATTCATCCAGGGGATCCTAAACTCTGTCATTTTTGTAAAATGAAGCCTAAATGTTGCGTAGTTTTTCGACTCAAGCTCTGGTGTTTCTGATCAGTTGAGTGCGAGTTCCAGTTCAGGTTGTGGCACTTGTGTCCTTGAGCAAGATACTGTACCATAATTGCTTTGTCCTTCGGATGGGACATTAAGCTGTTGGTTCCTAGGATTGGTAGTGCATGTAAAACAACCCACGCAAACAAACTTGTTGTGGAAGAGTAGGGGTTAGCCCGTGTTTCTGGTTCACGTAGCAAGCACCGTTGTTTACAGGTTTCCTCAGTGATTAAGTTCACTCATTAGGCATCATTGGGTTCATTACCAGAAATATCTAACAATGATAATAAATAAAAGATACTGTTTACCTATTCCATTATTAGTGATATTTACCAGGGTCACTGCGCCTTGAAAACTAATGTTAGGGAGACATTTCACCAATGTCATCATCAAATAATTGTTAAGTAGTTGCCAACTAAAAACTCAACACAAGTAGGGTTGGGTGCACTTTTGGTGTCATTTATTACCCTTTGCTGAATTATGCAGTACATTTTGCAAATGAGTTCAGTTGAATAATAAAACAACCTATAAAAGCTGTTAAGCAAGTATCATTTTATTTGGTTTTTTGACCGTTCAATTATTTCAACCTTCAACAGGGGTTTTCCCTTAATTTTTTCTAGAGTACCCACCGGGCAAGTAATTGTGTTTTATACTAACTAGCCCTTGAAAATTTTTACTGCCCGGAAAATGTTTGAAATAAGAAAAACATAACCCTAATCAGGTTAATTTCTTGTTGACTACTGAGGAAGGTTAGTGACTTTTTTCATGTAGAATCATTGTCTGGTTTTTCTCGCTTGTTGTGACGGATTTTGGATTTTTACGTGGACATTTACAGCCACATTTTCAGCCGTAGTAAATTCTATGTGAACACGTTTTAGTTGCTTGTACTCGCTGTACAACACACTCATATCCTGTGCGTTTACGGTTATTTTAGTAAAGTGTACAGTTTCGAAACGTCGGTCACACCGTTCCTTTTAGACACCAATTAGGTTAAAAAGTAATTACGCAACGTGCATGCATATAACATTGCGTCTCACACTAACATACAGCATTTTGACTTGGCACAACCACGCCGCAAAAAAAAAACATAAAAAAAACGAACAAAAATAAAATAAAGAGAAACAAATCTTACATTATACAATTAACTAATCTTTCCATTCATCCAGGGGATCCTAAACTCTGTCATTTTTGTAAAATGAAGCCTAAATGTTGCGTAGTTTTTCGACTCAAGCTCTGGTGTTTCTGATCAGTTGAGTGCGAGTTCCAGTTCAGGTTGTGGCACTTGTGTCCTTGAGCAAGATACTGTACCATAATTGCTTTGTCCTTCGGATGGGACATTAAGCTGTTGGTTCCTAGGATTGGTAGTGCATGTAAAACAACCCACGCAAACAAACTTGTTGTGGAAGAGTAGGGGTTAGCCCTGTGTTTCTGGTTCACATAGCAAGCACCGTTGTTTACAGGTTTCCTCAGTGATTAAGTTCACTAATTAGGCATCCTTGGGTTCATTACCAGAAATATCTAACAATGATAATAACTAGACGTACAGTGTTTGTTATCAACAAACACACAGGTGTTCGTGAGTGGTGTCACATTGTGTTTGAATGAACTGGTGACGATATTTAACCATATCAACCCAATGTCTGGTTCAGAAGTTAGATTGTTTTCCAATTTAAAACTTCAACATCCGGTTTAAACTGGAAGTCAAGGTCAAATGGGGTCAAGTTATGAGTAACTTTTGTTGAACTTTTCACGACCTATCCAATGATGTGTAGATTGTAAAAAACAAACATGTGGTTCATGAGTTGTGATTTTTTCCGTTACTTAACTTCAACCTCCGGTTTCAACCGGAAGACAAGGTCAAACGAGGTCACACTTTGTGTATCATCAACTAAGTTTTTGAATACCTTTCTTATGCTCATTAGATAACAAAAATCCAATGTATCTGGTTCGGGAGTTATGATATTTTCAAATACTAAGCTTTGATTTTATAAAAAAATGTATAAATTAATTTGATGACCTCATTATGACGTCACTCCACATTTTACAAGACATGGTCTATGTCTAACAACAGTACACCAAGTTTCAACTCAATCGGCTGTTTGGTTTAGTAGATACAAGGCTTCAAAATGTGCACCTTTAAGGCCTTACCACTTGACACATGATGACGTCATCAAACTATGACTCCACAAATATTTTGTCTGCATAAAGGTCATTATGTTAACCAGATTTAAAGAGATTCTTATAAACTTTGCCACAGACATCTAGTAAAAGTGTGTTTTGACCTGTTTTCAACCTGCCGCAAGAGGGCGCTTTTGAATTGTGTGACGTCACCGGTCCATTTTTTTCAAACCTGACACTTGCAAGAATACAACATCGTAAAAAAAACTCAAAAAATCATTGCCACTTTCTGCCACAGTCAATTTACTAGGCACTTCTGGTTTCGACCGGAAGTAGAGGTCATGTGAGGTCACGCACACAAAACAAAACAAAAACCTATATGACCTAAGTATGATCCCGCATAAAACAACCACCGGCCTCTTAAGTGTGATTTGTTACAGAATTTCAAAGATTTAAAAAAAAATGTCTAAAAACAAAACAACATTTCTAATTCAACACCTGGTGACGTCATAATGACGTCACTGTTCGCATGCCGTCCTCATGTTAAGGTTCAAGTATATGCCAAGTTTCAAGTTTGCACAACTTAAACTTTTTGCGAAATCTGCAAGAGAAGGTTCGTGGAGAAGAACAGGCGGGAAAAAAAAAACCAAAAACGGAACAATAACAATAGGTTTTCGGCTTTGAAGGCCGAACACCTAATAAAAGAATATCCTGTTTTACTATTCCATTATTATTGAATATTTACCAAGGGTCACTGCGCCTTGAAAACTAATGATCATAGGGAGACATTTCACAATGCCATCATCAAATAATATTATTAAGATAGTTGCCAACTAAAAACACAATCACAAGTAGGGTTGGGTGCACTTTTTGGTGTCATTTATTACCTTTGCTGGAATAATGCAGTACATTTTTGCAAAAATGAGTTCAGTGAATAATAGAAACAACCTATTAAAAGCTGTTAAAGGCAAAGTATACATTGTACCTTTGGTTTTTATGAACCGTTCGATTGTTTTAATCCTATACAAATGTAGATATATACAGTAGAACTAACCTGTGAAAATTTCATTTAAAAAGGTGATAGCGCTTTTGAGATATCGCCGAAAATCTGGAGCGGTTATGTCCATGCAGGAAGAACAATCAGTAATTGGAATACACAATCTGAGAAACTTTTCATGCAGAAACATTTTCTCAGATTGAAACGTTTTTGAATCCCTCTCTCTAAAACCACATTCTTTGAGGGAATTGTTTCTCAACATGTTAAACAGCTGCAGTGTTATCTCACCAAGTAATTTTTTTTAGGGTCATTAATTTTTGGAGTAATTACCAAAGGTATAAGCTCCCTTTAAGCAAGACACTACATGTAAAGCAATGTTTGTACAAACACCTCTCGTAAGTGGGTTCAATTGATGTCACAATCGTGGTGATTAGGTTTGGGTTCACATCATTTCGTTTTGTCTGCTTTATCAATACAAGCGTAAAGAAACGCAGTGATTTTCTAAGAAAGGGTCATGGCCGTCGTGTGGTCTAGTGCAATCGAACTTGGTCACAAAAATCCCAGTCGTCACACCTGTGTCCTTGGGCGCAAACTTGACTATAATTGCACATCGCCCAGGAGCAAATGGGTACCGGCGATGGTAGAGATTGTTGATGTGGACAATACAGCAACCTGTGCCGGTGCTGCATACTCTTAAGGAGCACAGATTTTTTTTGAGGCATGGTTAAGGCCCGATGAACAGGGGCAACACTATTGTAATGAGATGACTGGTTGAGCTTCTCTTTCTACAGGTTTGTTTGTCATGTACACTGTACATGTATATTGGGTCACATAAAGGGCTGATACTGGTCTTGGGTGTAGTAAACCATTACTCCCACAGAGGGACCTCAATTTATGCTGTAATTAATCACTAAATACCAGACTAGCATTTTGTCTAGGTACATTGTGTGTCATGTATAGTTAGCCCACAAAGTGAGTGGCTACACTCCCTGGGCCCAATTTCATAGAGCTGCTTATATAAGCACAAAAAGTAGCTAAGCACAACAAAATATTTGCTTACCAGAATAAGGTTACCAGCCAAACTACCATAACACATGTACAATTTGTGACTGGTATCCTGCTCAATTCTGCTCAGCAGGCAATTGTTAAGTAAGATTTTCTGCTTAAGCAGCTCTATGAAATTGGGCCCTGGTGGCTAAACCCCTAACAAAAACTCCAAATTACATACAAATAAGCTCTTTATATAAACTAAAAATAACTTGTTATCTAACTTTAGGTGAAGAATTTTACAAGTAAATTTACAGTGTTTTCTTCTGTCTCTTTGAGTGGGTATTTTGACTCATGATCCTGTACCCAGTATACGTATGAAGCTCTGATAGGCCGAGTCTAGATCGTGGAGAATCTGTCTAATTTGGTCGTCGTCTAGCTCATCAGATGCTCTCATTGATGACATGGTTTTCAACCTGGAGACAAACAAACAAAATGACGCTAAAAATTAACGAGAAACGTTTTCAAATGGCAATTTCTACAAGCTTCAAGTCATAACGTCTCATAGCCATAAACTACGTTAAAGGAACATTACAGAATTGGTAATTGTTAAATATACTTTTTGATCACAGATTTACATAAAACTTACACGGTCTAATGAAGATGATAGTAGAAAACATCCCTTGAAATATTTCTGTCTTAAATGCCATATTTGATGAGAAATGAATACACTAATTTTCCGATTGGAGTTTATCGCTTAGTGAGCGTTTTATTCATTTGCTGAACCTATACGATTTCATGCAAATGTGTAATCGGTTTTTCACTATTTTCTCGTGTCCCAGATGGCCGATCAATCTCAAACTTCTACAGGTTTGTCAGTTTATGTATATGGTGGATTATATAAAGTGCTTAAACTGCCAGCAACTGTTTTGTTAGCAAAAACCTATTCTGTAATGTTCCTTTAAACTAAAATCAGCTGACAAAAAAAAATCCCGCCCACGTGAAACTCCATATGGTTGGGACCACATTGGTCCCGGAAGTTTGAATATGCATGAGACTTACACAGTCTATATCCCTCACGTGAGTGAGTTAAAGGTATTATACAGGATTGGTAGAGCTGACAAAACAGTCGCAAACAAAGTTCATGTTTTGTGTGATTAACCATATACATGAAATAACAAACCTGTGAAAATTTGAGCTCAATTGGTCATCGAGGTCACGAGAAAATAGTGAAAAGAGATCTTATGTGTTTTCTGTTTTTTCAAACATCGAGTTTATTATCGCGCGCGATAAAAACTATTGTTTTATTCATTTCTCAGAAACGATAGCATTTTAGGCAGAAATAATTTAAGGAACCCTTTCTACCATTACTTACTTTAAATCAGTATCATGTGTAAGTTATGTGTGAATCTGTCAACATTTGTGTTTTTCGATCTTACCATTAGTGTACAGGGCCTTTAAATTTGATTGTCTACCAAATTCTATCAAAGATTTAATGCAATATAGGTCATTCCACCAAGTTGGGAAACACTTTGTGACATTTGTACGACTTGTGCATGATTTTAGTCCTGCCCCATTTTTGCTGTATTTAATCACTGACTTTCACGAAAAACAGTTTTGCCTGGTACAATTTGTTCCTTGTAATTAGTGCACAAAGTGAATTTGCACAATAATGTATTTGAGTGTTGAAAAATTTGAAAAATAAACTTCTGGATGTAACATGGACAGTGTCCGTGTTACATCCAAATCACACATTTTTCATAATAATTTCCATTAAAATGCATTAAAACAATTTATACTTCATCAAACATTTTCACACTCAAAGGAGAATGTTACATGAATGAATTGGGTCAAATAAATGATTTCTTTTCATAATATGGACAAATATTGCACAAAAATCACACTGTGTCTCAACTTGGTGGAATGACCCATATGTAACAGGCAGTTGAGTTTGACCTTTGAACCCCTCTTTTTAAACAAACATATCAACCATTGAAACAACTGCTAACATAACGTACATAAAAAGTCACTCGCATTTCCTATCAGATGCATTGTGGGTACACAGCTTCTGTTGTGCCGCTTCGCTGAGCCATGAACATGCGAAAAAGGACTTTGTATGGAAAAGTAATTTTCATTCAATCAAGAAGTATCGTCCATTTACTTCCATGCGTAATTAAACCTGTGTCTTTCAGCATTTGATAAAATGCACTCTATAGTTGTGCTGTATTCAATGTACCACAGCAAATCCTACAGTATTATCATAAATGATTTGAAACCTTCGGGGGCAGAGCGTAGTACGCATGCAGGTGTGCATTAACTATCCTTCACACACACCTCCCGTACCAAACAGGTTCACTGGTCACAGCCCAGAGTTGCTAAAAATCTCATCTCCAGTAATAAGGACCAGCTGAGGTCTGTCTACACAGTGTGGGGCTAGGCTTGCAAGATATATCACTATGGCTTGGACAGGGTGGGGAGGGGTTAAGGGGGGGGGGGGGGGGACTGGCAGTTGAACGCTGTGCAGCCACCAATCATTTGATTGTTTGCACACACACGAGATTAAATTCTATTTTGGTTTGTTGGGGCAATGGAGAAGGGGGGGGACTTATATGTTGTAAATGGGTCTTATAAGTCGAACAAAGCTCCACACACCTTGTGCTTTGAGACTCCCTCTGGTGTGACAAAGCATTGTATATGAACTGCATGTTATTATAACATTATTACAAGTACAGTAGTGTACTCAGCTGTACAGAATGTCAGGGTTTTCTGGGTGTGTCAACCCCCACCCCCTACCACCACCACCACCACCACCATCACCATCACCACTTCATTGCTTTTAACACTCCTTCTAGTAACTGTTTTCTTTTTCTTCCAGAAAAGAAGGAAAAAAACAAAACTGTGCACAGACCCTCAGAGGGGGGGGGATAAAGTTAAGTACATTTGCTGGCCGCCGATGTAATTAAAAATTGAAATTGCCAATTAAACCAAAAATACATCTGCGTTTATTACTGGAAAGATACAGATTTGGCGTTAGCCAATGCGGTGGGGAGCTCTAAATGGGAAACGATGGCACTAACTGTAGTCAGTGAGAGTGTATGGTGTTCTCTGTTTCCACCACCCTCCCACTCCGACATCTCACCTCAACCCATACAGCATGTACAACAAACCTAAATTTAGCGAGGCTTTAGAAGTGAGCAGTATTGGTGTTAAAGCCACACAGAGACATTATCGGTTGTTTATTCAGTGTAGACTGTGCTGTGTTTATCATTTTTAAAGGTAGGGTCATAGATTGGTTTTTGTCATCGTAATGCTGATATTACAGGCAAAATTACCAAGAAAGACACAACAAAAGTCAGTCACATGTGACAGTTTCAGCTGAATACAGTGTTTACTTGATGAGAAAACAGCAAAAAAACTGTTGTGGTATTTTCATCAAAATAGTCGAATCCATCCACGTTTAGCACGGTGACAGCGGGTACCAACCGCATTCCTGGCATCAGCATTTGTGAATGGACACCACGGAAAGTTGAATTTTCAGTCAACCCTCAGACATCTGAAAAAACGATTCATGCATGAATCGTTTCTCAGTCATGAATCGTTTCTCAGTGGGTGAACAATTTTCCAAGCCATTTTACTTCAAATAAAGTCCGATAAAGTGCACCTGCAGGTCATTTAGCCAGTCCAGAATTACTCAAACGTACAATTCGCTAACCGACTCAAATACTGCCTAGCCTGTTATTTTGTGTAACATTTTTGATGTAAAGTATTAGCATACTTTCACACTAGTTTATGACTAGCCCGTCTACATGTAGCTACCTAATTAGAGGCAAGTCGGACTTGCATGAAGCTCTCTTGTGATTGTTTGCTTGGGGAGTGAATGGATCGAACACTGTGTATTGTAATTTAAGAAAAAATAGCTAGCATCCATGATTGTAAAAAACATACATAGTAGGCTTGATTAATTTTTACCATAAAATGTGTCTGACTTTTTTTAAAGGGGGGTACATTTCTAAATGACACAAGTTTAAAGGTATTGTACACTTTTGGTAACAAAATCAGTGTCCACATTTTGTGTGATTCAATATATGCATGAACAAACAAACCTGTGAAAGTTTGAGCTCAATTGGTCATCGAGGTCACAAGAAAATAGTGAAAAAAGAGATCTTATGTGTTTTCTGTTTTTTCAAATTATCGCGCGCGATAATGACTATTGTTTTACTCGTTTCTCAGAAACGATAGCATTTTAGGCAGAAATATTTTTAAGGAACCCTTTCTACCATTACTTACTTTAAATCATGTAGGTTATGTGTGAATCTGTAAACATTGTGTTTTTCGATCTTACCAATAGTGTACAGGGCCTTTAAGTCACCTTGCCACATAAAAACACTCAAACCAACATCTTCAAATTATATTCCTACATGGGCCTGGGTTATTGATCTTGCCAAACAAAGACACAAAAACCAACATAATAATCATTTCAATCTTCACACATATTCCTACAACTGTACATGGGCCTGGGTTATTCATCTTGCCAAACAAAGACAAACCAACATAATAATTATTTCAATCTTGACATATTCCTAAATGGACCTGGGTTATTCAATTTGCCAAACAAAGACACACAAACTAACATAATCATTATTTCAATCTTCACATATTCCTACATGGGCCTGGGTTATTCATCTTGCCAAACAAGACGCACAAATCAACATAATACACAGTCGTATTCCTACATGGGCCTGGGTTATTGGCCTTGCCAAACAAAGACACACAAATCAACATAATACACTGTCGTATTCCTACATGGGTCTGGGTTATTCAACTTGGAAAATAACAACACACAAGTCAACATAATATTTATTTCAATCTTTACACAGTCATATTCCTACATGGGCCTGGGTTAGTCACCTAGCCAAATAAAGACACACAAACCAACATAGTATTTATTTCAATCTTTACACAGATTCCTACGTGGGCCTGGGTCATTCACCTTGCGAAATAACGACACACAAATCAACATCCATTGCTGAATTTTGAATTAGGGAATACAGTGTGTGATGACCGGTCTTCAATGCCTGCTTGGTAATGACCAGAAAGTGGCTGGCCGGCTCGGTCCATTAACAGCGGCCAGCCACCAACCAAGGGCATTAATACTACGCAGTATTATTCAAATTAATAAATACCTTTAATGAAAAAAAAAACAGTAAAATCTTCAGAATTTGTTTCTTTCACCTGTATTTTTTAATTTTTCTACTCATGTTCAAGGGCCATTTATTAGAATGTTCAACTTTTGCTTGGCACCTAATCTATTGCACATAATTAATTATTTGTGCATATTTTCAAGAACCAGACTATGAGCTCTGAAATATTAACAATACAATATAAGGAAATACTTTGGCTGGTGTTCGCCTTTATGCTTAGCATTATGTTGGATTTCTACCTTAAATTGTTACATTGTCTACGCATTCATGCATACCCATAGTTTGCCTGTGCATGCATCACCAAAATCAACAAATACGCATGAATCGTTTGAATCTGAGATTTTAACGATTCATACATAAGTTATTTTCAGATTTCTGAGGGCTGGTGTCTGTTCGCGACTGCTGCGACCAGAGTAGTGGTTGGTATCCGCTATCACCTCACTAAATGAGGATGGATTCGATGTTCGTGTGAAGACAGTTTTTCAATGTTTCCATTGTACCTTTCTCTCTAACTTTGTCCATAATTTTAGCAAACTGACTGAAAGAATATGAAATTGACATTTGAAATAAAAAAGGTCGCATCCCCTTAAGGTGATCCCGTGGCTGCCGCTTCCCAGGTTGTATCGTAAACTTGGGTGTGATCCCTGGCTACACAGCAGTTAACGGTTGCATGGCTTCTGACTGGCACCCCCCAAACAAAGATATTGACAAAATAGAGAGACCGCCAACATAGGGCTAGATAGCTCAGTTGGCAGAGTGCAGGTACGTTAATGCGGAGGTCGTTGGTTCAAATCCCGCTCTAGTCAATTTTTCTTTGTTAAACCCCAAACTATTTAAAATTTACCCAGTCAGTTTCACTAGTGGTTTATTACTTGACGTTTTAAATATAAAAGTCGCATCCCCTTAAGGTGATCCCCTGGCTGCCGCTTCCCCGGTTGTATCGTAAACTTGGGTAAACTTTATCTTTGTTCAACCCCAAACTATGAAAGAATACTACTCACCAAGAGTTGACTTTCTCTTTGCCTTCAAAGTCTTCGGCCAATAAGCTCATCTTATTCATTGTCTCACTCAGCTCTCTCAGCTCTGGCTCAATCTCATCCACTGCTTTCATGTCCAACCTCAGCTTGTCCATAACGGTGATGAAAAGCTGGACAAACAAAAAAATGTAATCATTTAGGGATCATTTACTCATAATAATTAGCACTTTAGTGCAATTGAGATAAGCCTGATAAGAATGTGAGCAAAATCCCCCCCCCCAAAAAAAATAAAAAATTAATTAAAATACATTTTAAAAAACATCTGTTCACTAAATTTGTGTCATCCAGTTTTATAAAATTGGGCCCTGTGCACTAAATCGCTTTAAAAAGCTACTCCACTTTGTTCGAATACTTATGTATTTACTTTTTTTCATGAAAAAATGTCCAACACAGTTATCCATACTGTTATTGATTCATAATTAGGGATTAACAGTGCGATGAGCCGGTCTTCACTGCGTGGTAATGACCGGGCTGGTGGCTGGCCGCTGTTAATGGACAGAGCCGAAGGCGAGGTCCATTAACAGCGGCCAGCCACCAACCAAGGTCATTACCACGCAGTGAAGACCGCTCATCGCACTGTTAATCCCATTAATAAATGCCCATAACGAAAAAACTGTAAAAATCGTCAGAATTTGTGGTTTTCTTTCGCCGTTATTTTTAGAAATGTTCTACTCATGTTCAAGGGCCAATCCTTTGGCTGTTCAACTTTTGTGTGGTACCTAGTCTCTTACACATAATTAACTGTTTGTACATATTTTCAACAACCAGACCATGACTTTGCATTATGTAGGTTTCATGCGCGTACCAGTTACCCTAAATTGATACATTGTCTGCGCGTTCACGCCTACGCGTGGAATTTTTTCGCACGCAGCACCATCTGTCCTGCTCAAAAAAATTAAAAAATAAATACGCACAAAGAAATGAGTTGATTTGATACCAGTAGTATGCCTCGCAACAAGCACATAGTATATAGGATTTTACACAACAATGTGCTTGTTAAGGGGCCATTTATTCGCTATTTCACTGAGCCGGTCTTTATATCACATATTAATACACCCCCACGTGACCAGTCTTCGACCAATCAGAGTGCATAAACTCTCCAAGGTATTTATTAATTAGTATTAATTGATACTTACTGAAACTACTTGTGCTATACACTCGCTAGTGTTACCGTCGTCTCCCTTGATTGTGATTGGTCGATCCTCTTTTATCCTTTCCATAGCTGCCGGGCAATCCATCTGAAGAAGGGTAAAAAACATAATAATTTTTTTCAAACAGAAATGTCAATCATATTGCCTTTTCTGAATTCTTCTTCCTTAGAAAGTACATAGAGAAATAGGCGGACTTAGTGAAACTGTTACGATTAAAAAGCACAAGTGAAAAAGCTGTGGCTAAGCAGTGTGTTTTGTTACAAATGCTGAAATCGCCAAACTTCAACAAATTCAGAACTCTGCTCCCAGACTCATCACCCAGTACCACGTCACTCCAATACTCAGATCACTTCACTGGTTACCAGTCAACAAAACATCCTCGTTTTCACGAAGGGACAGACATGTCAAGAGAGGTTAAAAGAAACATTTCGAGATATATGCAATTTGAAAAGCTGTTAGATTTGAAACTAAAAACTCTACAGTATCAAAACTTTCTTCCGCAGTTTGAATGCCCTGAATGAGTTTTTTCTCAAATTTGAACCTATCAATAATTAACAAAAATTAAAAAACAAAACAAAACGATGATTAATTAACACAATAATTAGTCAAACATGCCGGTCTCTTCTTGACAATGCAAAATCATGATGTGGCGTGTCGTGGCCGAGCGGATAAGAGCACCGGACTCAAGCTCTGGTGTTTCTGTTCAGCAGAGTGTGGGTTCGAGTCCCAGTCGTGACACTTGTGTCCTTAAGCAAGACACTTAACCATTATTGCTTCGTCCTTCGGATGGGACGTAAAGCCGTTGGTCCCGTGTGTTGTGTAATGCACGTAAAAGAACCCAGTGCACTTATCGAAAAGAGAAGGGGTTCGCCCCGGTGTTCCTGGTTTGATTGGCAGCATATTGCGCCACCGCACCTTGTAAACCATTACATTGTGCTATAAATGCATAGGTCTCATACTTCAACTAGACCTACACGCCAGTCTATTTTTGTACAATTTATTTTGCACATGTTTGGGAATGCCTGTCTCTTTATGAAAACTCAAAATGCAATTACCTCAATGAATGCCTACTTACCAAATAATGTTATTAAGAAATTACGCACAGTTTTAATTGGGCAGTAATTCAGTGTTGCTTACAATCATATTTGAAGACAAGAAGTGAAAACAACTCCAAAAATGTAGAAAACGTGGTTGTTGACATGCCCATCCCCTCATGAAAACAGTGACCAAAAGAATCCAATTCAAGCTTCTCCTTCTCACTGCTCAAATGCGACCAAACCTCTTCACCTGAGTAACTTGCAAGAACTCATTCACACACATAAACCATCTGGCAATCTCCGCTCTGCCTCTTCATCACAACTCCAAACACCAGTATACACGTACCAAGACATAAGATCTTCGCTCTTTCTCACACTCATCCCCTGTACTCTGAAACTCTCTGCCATACATCACATAAAATCTGCCCAGACTGCAAACCAGTTCTACTCCCTGCTGAACACCCATTTATTCCAGTAGTGCACAGTAGTCTCTGCTGCTCTGTAAAATTGTTTTCATGCTTCCTTTTGTCTTTTTTGTAATTTCTGTATTTTGTATATTTTTCCTTAAGCGCTTTGAGATGCCGTGTAAGGCGCTATATAAAAGCTGTGTAATATCATTGTTCTTATTTATTAAATTTTTTGGATGAATGTGGGATGGCTCCCTGCTGTAATTCCCCAAAGGGTATGACTGAAAAGTGACAGTCGAGGGCCTTACCCTGTATTTCTTCATGAAGTCTTCGACGGTACGGATCTGATCGCTCTGTATCTGTTTGAATGCTGCCTTGTACTGGACGAGCAGCTTGGAGCAGGCTGCAGTGTACCTGTAATTGGGATTAGAAGACAATAGGGATATAAAAAACCGCTCAAGTGGGATGTGAACTTCCTGATCAACACAAGAGTACGATACTAACTCTGGAAATCTAGTCTCGGATGCCGAGGTCAAAACATCAACCACCAAGATGTCAGAAAGGGACATCCTTGTTGTTTTATACAAAAAGGGAGTTCATAAATAAACTACCCCAAGCAGCATGCTTTATCCAGAATTGAAACATACACGTATTCTCCAAATGAGCACATCAATCTACCCAAATCGGCATGCCTTCTTCCGATTGGAAACCTCTTCTCCAAATGACCACATCAATCTCCCCCAATCGGCACGCTTTATCCCGATTGGAAACCTCTTCTCCAAATGACCACATCAATCTCCCCCAATCAGCACGCTTTATCCCGATTGGAAACCTCTTCTCCAAATGACCACATCAATCTCCCCCAATCGGCACGCTTTATCCCGATTGGAAACCTCTTCTCCAAATGACCACATCAATCTCCCCAATCAGCACGCTTTATCCCGATTGGAAACCTCTTCTCCAAATGACCACATCAATCTACCCCAATCGGCACGCTTTATCCCGATTGGAAACCTCTTCTCCAAATGACCACATCAATCTACCCCAATCGGCACGCTTTATCCCGATAGGAAACCTCTTCTCCAAATGACCACATCAATCTACCCCAATCGGCACGCTTTATCCCGATAGGAAACCTCTTCTCCAAATGACCACATCAATCTACCCCAATCGGCACGCTTTATCCCGATTGGAAACCTCTTCTCCAAAGGAGCGCATCAATCTACCCCAATCGGCACGCTTTATCCCGATTGGAAACCTCTTCTCCAAATAACCACATCAATCTCCCCAATCGGCACGCTTTATCCCGATTGGAAACCTCTTCTCCAAATGACCACATCAATCTACCCCAATCGGCACGCTTTATCCCGATTGGAAACCTCTTCTCCAAATGACCACATCAATCTACCCCAATCGGCACGCTTTATCCCGATTGGAAACCTCTTCTCCAAATGACCACATCAATCTCCCCAATCGGCACGCTTTATCCCGATTGGAAACCTCTTCTCCAAATGACCACATCAATCTCCCCCAATCGGCACGCTTTATCCCGATTGGAAACCTCTTCTCCAAATGACCACATCAATCTACCCCAATCGGCACGCTTTATCCCGATTGGAAACCTCTTCTCCAAATGACCACATCAATCTCCCCAATCGGCACGCTTTATCCCGATTGGAAACCTCTTCTCCAAATGACCACATCAATCTCCCCAATCGGCAGCTTTATCCCGATTGGAAACCTCTTCTCCAAATGACCACATCAATCTACCCCAATCGGCACGCTTTATCCCGATTGGAAACCTCTTCTCCAAATGACCACATCAATCTACCCCAATCGGCACGCTTTATCCCGATTGGAAACCTCTTCTCCAAATGACCACATCAATCTCCCCAATCGGCACGCTTTATCCCGATTGGAAACCTCTTCTCCAAATGACCACATCAATCTCCCCAATCGGCACGCTTTATCCCGATTGGAAACCTCTTCTCCAAATGACCACATCAATCTCCCCAATCGGCACGCTTTATCCGATTGGAAACCTCTTCTCCAAATGACCACATCAATCTACCCCAATCGGCACGCTTTATCCCGATTGGAAACCTCTTCTCCAAATGACCACATCAATCTCCCCAATCGGCACGCTTTATCCCGATTGGAAACCTCTTCTCCAAATGACCACATCAATCTCCCCAATCGGCACGCTTTATCCCGATTGGAAACCTCTTCTCCAAATGACCACATCAATCTCCCCCAATCGGCACGCTTTATCCCGATTGGAAACCTCTTCTCCAAATGACCACATCAATCTACCCCAATCGGCACGCTTTATCCCGATTGGAAACCTCTTCTCCAAATGACCACATCAATCTACCCCAATCGGCACGCTTTATCCCGATTGGAAACCTCTTCTCCAAATGACCACATCAATCTCCCCAATCGGCACGCTTTATCCCGATTGGAAACCTCTTCTCCAAATGACCACATCAATCTCCCCCAATCGGCACGCTTTATCCCGATTGGAAACCTCTTCTCCAAATGACCACATCAATCTACCCCAATCGGCACGCTTTATCCCGATTGGAAACCTCTTCTCCAAATGACCACATCAATCTCCCCAATCGGCACGCTTTATCCCGATTGGAAACCTCTTCTCCAAAGGACGCGATCAATAAGGGGATGCTTCTTGGTGATGGATGTAGAGAAGGTGTACTTGCACCATAGAGTTATTTATAGGAACTAGAGGGCGCACTGGCAATACTGCGTGCACAAACGCGCAGGGACCGCAAGGAGACACTAGCGCCATTTTTTAGAGGGCAAAATTGAGTACGAAGTATACGATGTGCGTATGGTAAATGCACGCATAACGCGCTCGGTGTTCATGTTGTTGTTTTGCGTACAGTAAAGTAATGGTAGTGGTACTTAAAACATGGCCGCACCACCCGCGCGACGAGTCACGTAACTTGGCTAGTGCGCCCTCTAGTTCTTCTATATAACTCTATGACTTGCACTTACTGTTTGGGTGTGATAGCATCCCTTATATAGGCTTTCTCCAACCACTGTAAGGTGTTTATTACAGCGAAAAGCTCCGCCATGTTGTCATACTTCTCCCTCTCCCGGAAATTCCGGAACAGCTTCACCTCCTAAATGAAACGGTCATTGAAAAAGAAGATTGTCAATGAAGGAGAATGCTGGGCCTCGATTTTACAAAACACTAAGATTCCTCTTTTAAAAGATGAGATGTCTTCATCACCATAGCGATTTTTATTGTGACATCACACTCTACTTTGTTATTGAGACTGATACACATCTTAAGATTAACCTCAGCTCTTTGTGAAATCAACCGCTTTTGGCGGGAAGTATCCAGGCTACGTTCGAGTGGAGATTATGATACAGGGCTGGCCTCTGAAAATCAGTTCATTCTCACTTCTCAACCCCATGCAATGCTTCAGAACATATTTGTTTCCTTTCATTTCTTGCATGTCTTGTTTGTCTCTTGTGAATTTTTAGATCATGGTGAAGGATGGTTCACCGTAGCTTTACACCAAACAAGTAGAGTAACATATGAAATCAACTTCTGAAGGGGTACCAAGGCCATGGCCTATGTGGCCTGCGTGTGATTCTAGGCCTGAATGCGTTTATTTTTTATCCTTATGCACCCTCGAACAGGCTGGTCCTGGAGAGAGCGCAATATAAATTAAATAATTTCTTTTTTTTATTATGTCAGCGGTCTCCCTGAACAGTGGTCCACTGGCCAAAAGCCAGTTTAAACACCTGAGGACCAGTCACACTTCACTCCAAGTGGTCCGGCTGGCTAGCTCAGTGTTGAAAAGCATTCCTATTTCAATTGAAGTATGGACTATTGAAAAAGCTGACGGACAAGTGCAACGACAAGCTATCTGGTCCTGCTGGCTAGTCACTGAAAAAGTTAAGGGCAAACCCTGCATGTACATGTACCCTCCATGTACCGTCATGCACTGCCCATGTACTGTACTGTACCATAATAAACACAAATACAGTGTGTGTGTGTGTGGATACTATTGCTTTGCCCCTAAAATTTGCAACAAGCAGCACAGTCAGATACTCTTAGGAAATTTAACTGCACTTAGATCTCAAAGAGGCATGTCTTGGCCGAGCGGTCTAGTTCACCGGACCCAAGCTCTGGTGTTTCTGATCAGCAGAGAGTGGGTTCGAGTCCCGGTCATAACACTTGTGTCCTTGAGCAAGACACTTAACCATTATTGCTGCGTCCTTCAGACGGGACGTAAAGCCGTAGGTCCTGTATGTTGTTTGTGTAAAGCATGTAAAATAACTTATCGTAAAGAGAAGGGGCTCACCCCGGTGCTATGTAAAGGAATAAGGTCTCACACTTCAAAACGTAGCTCCACATACCTTGCAGGATAAATTATATAATAATGTTGTAGCACCATGCGCGTCACTGAGTGACGGACTTGAGTGCTATATAAGAAGTCACTGTCATAAACACCGGGATTAACCCCTACTCTCCCACAATAAGCGTTCTGGGTTCCTGGGTTATGTGCCCTACCAATCCTCACGCACGGGACCTACGGCTTAACGGCCCATCCAGAATTTTCTGCTGAACAGCTTCATGAAATTTGGCTCAGGAGAAAAAACTTTTGCATTTGCATGTCACATTGGATTGACGAGAGCCAAGGCCGCAGACACTTTCCACTATGGAGCAGGCAAACAGCCAAGTCCGAGCGGACCAAGATTCCAGCCTTGGTTCCGGCCATGGACCAAATTGGCAGCTGTGTCTCACGGCCAGGGTTTTGCAGTTCACGATGCATGAATATGATATTTTCTCAATAGAGAAACAACAAGATTCAGTGCTTCAAACAGAATCTGTGTTCTCTTGGCTATGTTGAAGGGAGGGTATACCTTTGGTAGTTACTCTAAAATGTAACGACCATAAAAACTTACTTGGTCAGAAGCACTGCAGCTGTTGATAATGTTTAAAGGCACATTACAGAATTGGTAGTTGTAAAATATACTTTTGATCACAGATTTACATAAAACTTACACGGTCTAATGATGAAGATAGTAGAAAACATCCCTAGAAATATTTCTGGCTGAAATGCCATATTTGATGAGAAATAAATCAAACTAATTTCCGATTGGAGTTTATCGCTCATGAGGTTTTATTCATGCATTGTATAACACATGCAAATTTGTAATCGGTTTTTCACTATTTCCTCGTTACCCAGATGGCCGATCGATCTCAAACTTCTACAGGTTTGTCAGTTTATGTATGTGGTGGATTATATAAAGTGCTTACACTGCCAGCAACTGTTTTGTTAGCAAAAACCAATTCTGTAATGTTCCTTTAACATTTTGAGAAACGACTCCCTTCAAAGGAATGTGGTTTTAGAGGAGAGATTCAAAAACATTTCAATCTTAGAAATTGTTCTGCAAGAAATGTTGTTCAGATTGTATTCAGGGATTATTCTTCATGCGTGGACATAACCGCTCCAGATTTTCAGTAATATCTCAAAAACGCTACCACCTTTTGTAATGAAATTTTCACAGGTTTGCTTTTTTGTATATATCTACAATTTGTATAGGATTAAAACAAACGAACGGTTCCAAAAACCAAAGGTATACTTTGGCTTTAAGTCATAGTTTCTTTGTGCCAGCGGTTCTCTAAAACAAAAACTGTTCTGGCAATTCCGAGGAAAATAATCCCATCAGGGTGGAAGTGGGAAAAAAAAGATCCCTGGCTTCAACTTGTAATCTGTACAATTTAAAACTTGCATGGAATAGCATTCCTCAGTGTACACAATACCTAGGCATGTATACGCATTCAGGCCTAGAATCACACGCAGGCCACATAGGCCATGGCCTTGGTACCCCTTCAGAAGTTCCCCACAGACTTTAAAGGGACACACCGGCTTCGTTGGGCTATTTGAGCTACAAAATAGACTAAGACATGATTCTAAAGGTCTTCCTGAAATGGAGAAGATTGGTTCATAAAAGAAACCATCAAATTTGGCCGTTTTTGAGCATTTTTCAAAAAACAAAGGTCACATGACTTTTCGGAACCAAAATGTGGTTCCGAAAAGTCACGTAATCTTCAGAATTAGTTTTACTTACAGCCGTATAAAAGTAAATTACTGAACCAAATTCAAGTATTTAAAAAAAAACAATTATTCATGAGTATTTGGCGAAAAAGACTATGTATTCAGTTTATGGATGCAAGTTGTAAATAACGATGAAAAATCGAACGTAAGATTCGCATTCAGAGAGTCCGAGCACGGAAGCGTGTTTTACGGCGCATCAGCGTGGGGAGCTAGCGAGTAAACCTTGGGGGCATGTCCCGCACAGCCGGTGCAGTGTCTCGCCGGGCCAGAGAGACAAACCACAGAGGCATGAACTCAGAGCCTGTGGAGGGGTAAGGAGCCAGACCATTGATTACGTTTTGTTTTACAAGGGTTTTAGTCTGTAGCCCTAGCTATTATCCCCTAACTATTGTCACGTTACGTGATGCCTGCGCTACACACGCGGCGGGACGACGACGAATAGCTGCACGGTGTGGATCGGACTGTGTTTATGTCGGTTTTTTTAATTACACGTGAATTTGTGCTTGATGGATATGAAGACTGGATCTTTATGCCTCGCCATTGTTATAATTAATAAATAAACAGATCACTAGTCTACTTAAAACAATGTCACGTAAACTTGGCAGTTGCAACAGCTGGAAAAGCGTATACGCTGACCTTTGACCGCGTTTCGTTTTTTTCACATTTTTCGTTAATTACGTGACATTTTGATGATTTTTTTTTTACAACAACCATCAAAAAATTATTGTCTGTGATTCAACATCACTAAATTAGGTAAACAGTACGCCGGTGTGTCCCTTTAAGATTTTCCAGTGAAAGCTGCATTTGCAAAGTGTAAATAATTGCTTCGCCCTTTCAAAGATGAGATTCCAGGCCTGTGCCTTTGTATTTTGTCATCTGCTTTTGAAAGATTTTACATAACACATTTTATTTATTTTTATATAACAACGTTTTTTGATCTATAACACAGGCTTTTTAAAGGAACATTACAGAATTGGTTTTTGCTAACAAAACAGTTGCTGGCAGTGTAAGCACTTTATGTAATCCACCATATACATAAACTGACAAACCTGTAGAAGTTTGAGATCGATCGGCCATCTGGGTCACGAGAAAATAGTGAAAAACCGATTACAAATTTGCATGTGTTATACAATGCATGAATAAAACGCTCATGAGCGATAAACTCCAATCGGAAATTAGTTTGATTTATTTCACATCAAATATGGCATTTCAGCCAGAAATATTTCTAGGGATGTTTTCTACTATCATCATCATTAGACCGTGTAAGTTTTATGTCAATCTGTGATCAAAAGTATATTTTACAATTACCAATTCTGTAATGTGCCTTTAAATTTATGCAACACAGGTTTTTTAAATTTATGTAACACATTTTATTTATTTTTATATAACAACGTTTTTTGATCTATAGGAACATGACAGAATTGGTTTTTGCTAACAAAACAGTTGCTGGCAGTGTAAGCACTTTATGTAATCCACCATATACATAAACTGACAAACCTGTAGAAGTTTGAGATCGATCGGCCATCTGGGTCACGAGAAAACAGTGAAAAACCGATTACAAATTTGCATGTGTTATACAATGCATGAATAAAACGCTCATGAGCGATAAACTCCAATCGGAAATTAGTTTGATTTATTTCTCATCAAATATGGCATTTCAGCCAGAAATATTTCTAGGGATGTTTTCTACTATCATCATCATTAGACCATGTAAGTTTTATGTCAATCTGTGATCAAAAGTATATTTTACAATTACCAATTCTGTAATGTGCCTTTAAATTTATGTAACACAGGTTTTTTAAATTTATGTAACACATTTTATTTATTTTTATATAACGTTTTTTGATCTATAACACAGGCTTTTTAAAGGAACATTACAGAATTGGTTTTTGCTAACAAAACAGTTGCTGGCAGTGTAAGCACTTTATGTAATCCACCATATACATAAACTGACAAACCTGTAGAAGTTTGAGATCGATCGGCCATCTGGGTCACGAGAAAACAGTGAAAAACCGATTACAAATTTGCATGTGTTATACAATGCATGAATAAAACGCTCATGAGCGATAAACTCCAATCGGAAATTAGTTTGATTTATTTCTCATCAAATATGGCATTTCAGCCAGAAATATTTCCAGGGATGTTTTCTACTATCATCATCATTAGACCGTGTAAGTTTTATGTAAATCTGTGACCAAAAGTATATTTTACAATTACCAATTCTGTAATGTGCCTTTAAATTTATGTAACACAGGTTTGTTTTATTTATGTAACACAGCTTTTTTATATATTTATAGATACACATGTATACACCAGCGTTTTTCAGCTTCCTGTCCAGATGGTTTATGTTTGCTATTCTTTGCACTTTTTTTATGACTCGTTGAGTCTTTTGTTTAGTTGTGTGTGAACTGCATCGTCATGTGGTTTTCTGTGCCCCAAAATACACTCTTTTCTTTTCCTTTACATTTTGCTGGTGTAATGCGTGATGTATTTTGCCTAAACGGTTCTGTATTCTTTACAACTGCTCTGGTTTGTTTGTGTTCTACCACTCCACTGTACTGTATTTCATTTACTTGTTTTAAAGATTGAAGTTTAGGCTGATTTGACCTAAACAAATTTGATTTTAATTCTAAGCTATTTTGTAAGTTACACAATTTCAGGTACATACTGCACGAAAACAAATCTGCAAATGATTAGTGGTAGTTACAATTTACATGCAATTAAAAACTCCAAATGAATTTTTGACGAGATCCTGACATGAATTCACATTCATTTAGCCATTATGTACATGTACAAACAATGTTGCATGTTATTTGTATTTTGTGCAATATGTATTTTGTCCGAGGCATAATATGCAAAACTTTCTGTTTGTTTGTTTTTATTTTTAAAGAGAACCATCACTCAAAAATCATTCAGAGAAAAAAAATTTGAAACAAAAAGTAATTGGCCATTCAACTTTATGTATATA